>CM034244.1:30411932-31611932 GCA_019916065.1 Vitellaria paradoxa
TTGTATCTGCAATATTTCAAGAGCAAAAATGTGAACAGTGAGATCACGGAGAACAATGACACCACTGCCTTTGTATCTCTCTATTTTTACTTTTTTTTTTTTTTTTTGGAGGGGGAAGAGAAGAACAGGTAAAGCCAGAAAGAAACAAGTATTGATGTTGAGAGGACTACAACAAGTAAAATATATATATATATATATCAACATACTACTATTTATTATAATTTATATGCCAAAACAATAAATTTATTTGATTGCACATCAATTTAAAATCTTCAAAATGGTGGTTTTCTGTTGAGAAAAAAAAAACAGTATGATAGCATTTCAAAAGGAAAAAACTCCAACAGTGGTGTACTTTCACATAAACCCTCAGGAAATCTCATAAAGAGGAAAGTCAAAGTTGACAAAACACCTTTATCGCAAAGAAACTTCTGCTGTTTGGTTCTTTAGAAAGAATAAAAGAAAAGGATGTGCATAAATAGAGAAACAACCTCCCCCTCAAGGACCAAGGAAACATGCCACAAACAGTCAAATGGTAGAAAATGAAAAGATCAGGAGCCAGAATTTGCCAAATGATTTAAACAAGAATGGGCTCCATTATGTTTAGGGCTGTCTTCTCATTTAAAAGGGCTTAATCACCCCAGAGAATTTAGGGCCAAAAGAATCCCAACCAATGAGTCACCACTTGTCTCAAAAGCTAAATTGTTAGGAAATAGCCACAACAATGTATATTAAGTGTGTGTTTGGAGTGATAAAAAGTGAGAAAAAATGAGATAAAGTGAGAAAAGTTGTGGGTTCGTAATGCGTGCAGTGAAATAAAAAAGTTGATGTGATAGAAGTTTTTAGAGTTTTTTTTTGTTTTTTGTAGATACCAAACGGTGCCTAAACTATTTCAATACTCCTCACGTGCGACCATGACTAGCACGTGAAAAAATAAACAAACTAAACCAAATAAGGTGCACCAACACAGATTGACTAGAGTACACAAGAACAAATAGGGAATAGGCATCAATAACGGAACTTGAATCTAGGACCTCCTAGAACTAGAGCTCTAATACCAAGTTAAACCATCCAACTCAAACCAATTGGCAAGGAGTGGAGAGGCCTATTAGGTTTTCTACCAGTTTGAGAGGTACCATTTGGGGGCTGTTTGGTTGGCCAACTTTGGCCAAAAAGTACAACAAAAATGGAAAGATGTGACATAAAGGTGATAGGTGTTAAAATTTAATTGGAAGAACGTATAAAAAGTAGTTAAGGTTTGGTGACTTTTGGTTTTTTTTCGTTGGCCAAACAGCCTCTTGATTGATATCAAATAAATCTCAGAACAACTCACATACAACCCCTAATCATATGGGGAGAGAGGTAGACCGGTGCATCGAGTATGAGGAATGATAAATAAGAGATTGCAAATCGAAAAGGGGTAGATCCTCCCATACCTAGTTCTAATATCATGTTAAATCACTAACAGTCCCAAAAGCTTAAGTTGTTAGAAATGAGCCCAATAACGTATATCAAACTATTTCAACACAACTAGAAGAATAAACTATAAAGAGCATAAAAGAAATCACTTCTTTTCTCTACAAAATATTAAAATTGAAAAACTAGGACGATGTCCCCTTCACCTTGTTTTTCATGCCACAAACAAATCGCTCTTCCAATAAAAGTTAGTTTGCCCCCCACTTTTAATGGAAAATCACATAAATTACATATATATAATATGGAAGTTTAAGAATTTAAATTTGGAATTTTTTAACCATTGAATTTGTTCAATAGCCAAAATTACTTCTTTTTTTCTTCACTTTGGTTGTCTTTTTTATCACTTTAGGTCGAAACACTATCTCACTCTTCCCATATTTTTTTGAATACTTTTTTATAAAAGTTTCAAATTAATATTTTTAAAAATGTGATAATATTTGAAATAAATAATAAAATTTTACACATTTATTAAATACTGAATGAATACCTATTAGACAAAGCGAACTAAGATTGTTTTTTATTTGTGGGGGGGGGGGGAGGGAGTGATATTTAGACTTTAATTTTTTTTAAATTTCCTAAAAAACATTTCAATTATTAATATACATAAAACTTAAAATTTTAAATACATCCACTTTTATACTTTTGGTGTCATCTATATACTAAGGAAGTTCAAGAACTTGAATTTGGGATATTTTCAACTGTTGGACTTGTTCAATGGCCAGGATTACTTCTTTTTCTCTCTACTTTAATTGTCTTTTCAATCATTTCACGTAAAAATACACTCTTCCACTATTCCCATATTTTTTTGAATACTTTTCTACAAAAGTTTGTAAATTAATATTTTTGAAAATGTGACAATAATTGTAATAAATAATAAAATTTTACATATTATATAGATACCTATTAGACACAGTCAACTAAAATTTTTTATTTAAAAAAATGTGATATTTAGAATTTAATTTTCTTTAAAATTTTCTTAAAAATTTAAAATTTAAATTAAAAATTCAATTTTAATGTATATAAAGCTTAAAATTTTACATACACACCCTTTTACACTCTTTTGGTAATCTATATAATGAGCTCAAGAATTTGATTGGTGATTTTTTTTTTTTTTTAAACATATTTAGAGTGCGGCTATTTAATTGATTGTTGCTTTATTTATTTATTTATTTATTTTTTTTTTAACAAGGGAGGGTCAAGGTGTTTTTAACTCATAGTAATGTGCATAACCTGTAATCTTTTTTAATTAGTAGTTTCTATTATTATAGGTTAGTTTTACAGCTTTTCATATAAACTTAGTTTTGGCCAAATTGTGTCTGGGTCATAATTATATTACCCATAGTCTCTTTTGATTAGCGATTTTTATTTTTATAGGTTATTTTTATAGTTTTTCATGTAGGTTTGTTTTACATATTTACATTTGAGCTCTTGGCAGGCTAAATTATGTTTCCTAGTATATAGATATTTACTCTCGGAAAAAATTGGTGTTTCTCCCACTTTCAACAGAACAAAGCCAATAGAAGGTCAAAGGAATTGAAAGAAAATAAAATAGGCTTCTCAATTATTTGTTTAATTACAGCCATTATGAGATATTTTGAGGAAATCTCCCACTTTAGGAATTAATGTGGTTTGATCAAAAACCAGTCCTAGGGATATTTTCAACCATAATTGATGAAAATGCTCACTATCAATTGGACATAACCTGATATTTGAAAGGATATCCAAATTGCAGAAATCAAAATAATTATAACATGTTACATGCCCCAACAGGTGAAACATACAGAAAATCTTAGCCTTAGATAATGCCAACTGTTTTGATTTACTAACCCTCCAGTTGTTGCAGTTGCAGGCTGACCAGCAGCGTCATTCTTCTTCACATCAGCTAAAACAGAATTGATATTGTCATCCTCGAAAGCAAAATACACTGGATACTGTACCCAAATATAGCATCATCAAGATAGTTTCAAATAAAATCACACTGAAAAGTAGTAAGTGAAGGAAAAAAAAAAAAGAAAAGAAAAGGATGCAAAACAACTCGAATTCAAGTCAAACAATTAAATAGCACGACTAGCATGGCATGGCAAAAAGGCTTAAAATTAGAAATTTAGAAATTTAGAACAATGGCATTGTTGGCCTAGGAATGGTTTTAAGAATTTAGTGATAGATGTTTCCTAAAGGCCATTGGGAGCCCATCCGTAATAAACACGCTAATTTGCAAGTGCATATAGACTTATAAATCAAAATTACAAACGAACCACATACATGATATTCATAGAAAAGTATTCAAAGCCAAGAATGACAACATTATTCTGGTCAGTGGCAAAAACTTTAATTAGGGCCTGTTTGACAACCATTTTGTTTTCCATTTTTATTTTTAAATTTTTTGAAAACTGAAAATGAAAACTTATATGGCAAATCAGTGCTTGCTGTCAGCTTTTCAAATTAAATGAAAATCAGTTTTCATTGTTTTGGAAATTGAAGAAACACCAAAAAATGTGTTTTTATGGACAGAAGCCAAAAACGAAAAATCGGTGTTCATTTTCTAAGACCAGATTCAAAACAAAATAAGTATTTACTTCACCATAGTTCATATTTACATAATCTAGTTCACATTATTTAAATATTCAAAATAATTGTCCACCATAGTTCATATTCAAAATAATTGTTCAAAATAGTTCATATTTACATAATTAGAAGTACTTAATGTGGAATGGTTTTAGTTAAATAGGAAATATGGTTCAAGTATACAGCAATTACTCACAAGCAGGTAAAAAGGAAAGAAAGGAACGGTGAAGCAGCTTGCTTTAAAGAATAAAAGCTTTAGAACCATGAGGCATAATAAATCAATAAAATAAAAGACATTGTAAATTAGTACAAGCACAGTGGTACAAGCATGGGAAATGAAATGGTTAGGTCATGGGTGGCAGGGATTTGTTTAGGGATGTCAATGGGATGGGTACAAGAGGGTACCCGATCTAATCAAACTCGTTAAAAATCTCTCGGGAAATACCCTAATACGATTGAGATGGGTTTGGAATTAAAATTTAATACCCGAACGGGTTTGGGACGAGTTTGGGATTTGCCTGTAGGATATTTCATAGCCGTTTGCACTTATAGGCTGTGTTTGTTTGCGGGATTATTTGGGGGATTGGACTATTTTTTACCAAGTTGATTTTAATCTTGTGTTTGATTTGCAATATTGGAGCTCCGAACTATACTTCTTATCCCATAAAATGCGGGATAAGTAATACCATGGGGGTGGTAGTATTACACGTCCAGATTTGCTTCCCACCAATATCTAAAAGTTTAAAATTATTTCCTGTCACATCTCATGTCAAGTCACATCTTTTATCCCACTTTATATCCCATTAACCAAACACCCAAAAAATAATCCCACATACAAATTAATCCCATATTATATCTAATCTCACATATTATCCCATGGTATTACTTATACCATATCATCCAATCCCCTAAATCAAACATAGCTATAGGGTACCCACTAAGTAACCGTTTAATATAATATATTAAAGTGTAATATAATATAATATAATATAATATAATATAATATATATTTATATTTATATAAAATGTAATGTTGATTTGAAAGCCTAATGAGTTTCAAAACGTGTTCAACTTATTTAAATTTCAAGTAAATTTGAAATCTAATACAAATAATTTGTTTATTATACATATATGTGTTCAACTTGTTTAAGATAATTTCCCTAACGTATGAGATAATTATATTAACTTACCTTATTAGTTTACAAAAACTTAAAGCTCCAAAAATTATACTTGTTATGAATTTCTGAATATAGCATTGTTTGTAAGTTGTTATATATGAAGATTTTTTGAATATTTACATAAATTTTGCAGTATAGTATTATTAATGTTTTTTTTTTTTTAATTTCAAATTAGGTAACAAGTTTGTCAAAGCAGATTTCCATGTAATTTGACCAATTGTGTTTAATCCGGTTTCACAGGTTTGGAACAGGCTTTGTGGGTTTGGGAGTCCAACTGAAAAAATAAACCGATTTGGAACGGTAATGGTAAGCAAAAAATAAACGGGTTTGGTAATGATAATTGTTAATTGGGCGGGTACCCTACCCATTTAAATCCCTATATTTGTTTCTTGCCATTAAACCCAAAAACTACCCAAGAAACAAAGAAAAGTAAGGAAAGGAGAAACTGTTGAACTGTAATGTGAAGATTTAATATTAATAACCAAAAGATTATACAAGACTATTCTTTTACTCACAGGTATGTTGGTGTGTACAAGTAATTGTTCCAATTCCACCAATATGTTCTTCATTGACTCTTGACCAGAATCATCACCTCCATCCATGCTGCCTTTTTTTTCAGGACTGAACATCCGAGGGAGTAAAAATATCAAACCCCCTAATGGTTGTCTCAGTATAATGTATTCTGCCACAAGATAAAAGTCCTGATTATGTGCTAAAGAAAGAAAAATCAAATACCCCTCCACCCATCCCCCAAAAAAAAAAATATAAATAAATAAAATAAAATAAAAATAACAAAGAAACAAAAACAAGAATTAAAATTGAAACAAGAAGAAGAAGAGTGGTATTACATGATCTATATCTTTCAAAAGTAATCACCAGCACCATGACATTTACAGAAATCTATCCCTAAATATCATCTACAAAACCCAAAAAACTAGCAAAACTTTCAATCTACTTTTGTTACAAGCCAATACATTCTAGTAGAAAAAAAGAAAGAGTACTCCTTAGTTGATGATTGATCTCTCAATGCCCTAAAAATGTAATTTATTCTCTCACAAAAAAACAGACAGCCAAACGGAAGGGTATAAGCTTCCACTCTTTCTATCATCTTTTCTCCACACAACACCCCCACTAACTTTCGAAAGCACTAGACCCATGTTGGGAAACAACGAAGATATCTGAAGATAGTTATCAAAGCCCTAAACCCTCCAACAAAAGCACAATGAGAAATTGACCCGACTAATCCATCTTGTTTACAAAGACAACATAACTAACCAGCTGCCTTCTTTTAAGCAAATTGTCCACTCTTAAGGATTCTATAATTGTAGAGTGCACCAACCCCCCCCCCAAAAAAAAAACATTTGTAGGAGCTCTGCTAACCAAACTATTTTCCACAAAAACATTACGTCTTCAATCCTCAAAAGAGCAAAATAAAAGGACTTGACATCTTGACCCTCCCTCAACCCTCTAGCTGAATACAAAAGCTTTAGCAACTCCAAAAATCCCCTACTTCCCAATCCAGTAGATTCCTCCTCAAAAGAATATCCCAAATCATCTGGCCATTAATAATAGATACAGAATATGAAAAAGACACTTCCACATCAGTCACCAAGGAAAATAAATAGGAACATCTCTTCCAACCTAGTCTTCCCAATGCCATAAATTTAAAGGTGTCCCAGGGTGAGATTAATTGCACAAGAAATTTAAACACAAATTATTGCAATTCCATAAATTGAACCAATGATCTTATTGTTCTACTGTTATAGAACTTATAATAGAACTGCCATAGAGAACAAGTAGGATTAGCTAGATAAAGCCTGAAAGTTGTTATAAAGACTTGTTAGAGCCACAACAAACATGAATCCTCGAAATTGATACTGGATTGATGTAGATAATCTCGTATAGTTGGCAAAAGACTTTTCTGATTTGTATAGGTGGCTATCCGGTGTAATTGACCCAGATATGCAAAGCATTTTGGATTTTGTCGATGGAGGATATGAATTCCTAGGCCATGCTTGGTTTTTTTTTTTTTTGGTACATGGGGTGGCATCCTTCAATGTTATTTTAGTAAATATTATTTATCAAAAAAACACTGAAAAACAGTTATGTAGGATATGAACTGGGACAATGAATAGGAATCCAATGCTTGTGGCTGATTGCACAGGAAGGTGTAAGGTGAAGGGTTTATTAGTGTATTTTAAAAGACCCAAACAACACAGGAATCAAACCAACACAGTCTTCATAGGTTTTGGATCACATAAACGACCAAATTGGTTCAATTCTAAGGGTGGTGATTTTATATCCCAAACCAACCCCAGAACTCCAAAACCAATCCCTTTTATGCTTTTATAAATTCTATAGTTAAATTAACACATACGGTCGCTATTCATCAAGACTGTCTTATGCAGACATTTTTAGCATAATTATTGTATATAATAGACCATAGTCAATTTGCATAAAACTTTTCAAATTTTTATACAATACAATTAGACTCCAACCCGAGTCAGATTGGTTGGTCAATTTAATTATAGATCTAAAAAAAAGGGTAAAAACTATCAAGGCCGTTTCCCACATTGATTAGGCTATTGTTATGTCAAATTTAGCGAAGTACTGACTCAAGATTTGAATTCATGTACCATCTTACTTAAATGTTTACTACTACTAACTCAAGCACTATTACAGTTCAGACCCATTTCATACTGTTCTTCAATTGTCACGAAACCAACAAGCAAATTAAAATAATCTTAACTAACATCCCTTGAAAATGTCATTGCATTTCAAACAATCACTACCAAAGTGAAATTGTTACTTCATTTCATTTCAAACAGGAATTGAATAAAATCAGTTAACATAATCTTGCAATCATCAAGTCCTCAAACTGAAGAGAACCTAAGTATACCTCGAAGGAAAGTGATATTCAATTCACGAACCGGAATCATGACAACAGTGCGGGAGAGATCGGTGCCGGAAGCGAAGAGCGAAGAGCCAGCATGGTGGTTGAGGGAGGCAAGCCGAGATCCGAAGGGGACGCCAGCGAGATCGTACTGGATGAGGCGGTAGA
The DNA here is from genome assembly GCA_019916065.1 of Vitellaria paradoxa. Lineage (NCBI taxonomy): Eukaryota > Viridiplantae > Streptophyta > Magnoliopsida > Ericales > Sapotaceae > Vitellaria > Vitellaria paradoxa. The sequence continues at coordinate 30,420,210 of CM034244.1, forward strand.
CGTCGACGACAGCAACGGCGTCGCAGAGGTCGACGCAAGCTACGAGTATGAACACCAGGGCGATCACCGAGTACACTGACTCGAACACTTGGCTCTCACGAGCTTTCCTCGGAGTCGCCATCGATAATCTTTGCTGATATGCAGGGGATTTTTTTTTTTTTTTTTTCTCACTGGATCGATTGCTCTGTGATGGAGCACGCTTGTTTTATCTGATATGGATGGCATAAGAAACCCCCCGGGGGCTTACATTACATCACTCAACGATGACTCCGTTTCAGAGTCACGAAAAAAACTCTCAAAACAGTTAAAAATGTTAAAAATTTTTAAAATTATTTATTTTTTATCTCAATATATGAATTATAAATTTATAACTTATCTAATTTTATCTTATTTTATTACTCTAAACACACTTGATGTTAGTCCGTGCAATTTAATTGCCTTTTTTTTCCTTTTTTTTTTTTTTTTTTTTGGTTTTGTGCTATTTGAATGTGTTCCAGCGAACTTTTGGGTGAGCTTGGGAAGAAAAAGAAAAGCTTTTTTTTTTTTTGGTAGATGACTACTAACTAGTTATTATTCTTACAAAAAGAAAATACTAACTAACTACTAAAAAATTATTATTATTATTATTATTTTGGTGTTTAAGAAAGGAAAAAACTAATTTTTAGTAATTCGCTTTTTAACTTTTTGTTAGTTTAACATTTTTGCCCTTCAATATTTAAAAGACATTTAAAATGTGAGAAGATAAATTTTGTCATTTTAAAAAAAGCAATAAGTTAGTAGCTGTAGTCGATGAAGAGATTAGAGAAATTAACGAATTAATTTCATCGACTCGCACGATCTCAGAACTATTCTCTAGTTTGTTCTTCTCAAGAAGCTTGATCCCCATTTGTTTCTTGGTATTATGTTGAGAAGAATCTTTTTCAAATTTTTTATTCTTAATCGCCATTGATTTCATTAGTTAGCCAATTCTTTCATTGATTTATTGTTAATTCTGTAGAAACTTTTCCCAGTCATCTTGGATCCCCATTGATTTCATGGCTTTCGGACACAAGTTCGGTAGAGCTACCCTTTGGACGCTTGTTTGGACGGTAGTTATCCTTTGGATGCGGGTCCACATTTGAAGGCAGCTACCCTTGGGACAATGGTGCCAACAATAGAATAGATAAATTTTTGAAAAATGTAATTTTTGAGATTTTAAAGCATCTTTGTTACTGAGAAGCATTAGTTGTTGATTTTTAAAAATTAAATGAACCCCAAATTATTCTCAAGTCTAATAAGAATATATTTTTATATTGAGATAATATTTTTATTTACATAATTGAGTATATCATGTACATTGGGCTGAGGTTACATCATCTGATTTGATATTGTAATTATTGATTAGTCAGAAGTGTCATGTTTATATTATTGACATGCCAAGACACGGGTCATGTATATAAACGAGATCTTTGATTTTGGGAAAAAACGATGAAATGAGATTTTAAAAAATATCTAATAATCTCCAGTCAATATATATAACTAGAGCTTAGTCATTGGTGTTGGGACGTTAATATTGGATGAAAGATTATGAGACTTTATCTAGACTACAACCAAACCCTACTTTAACTAAGTAGATGCCTGACTAGGAGTGTAACTCGGTTTCATAACAAAAGTGTCAGGGGATGTAACATGGTTTCGTTGAGTCTCACATCTGTAAGGGTGTAACTTGATTCTCCACTCGTGATATATATTGAGATATACGCTCGTCATATGTGAAAACGGTGTTGTTGGTGGCTCCGTATGCTTTGCTAATTGTCACCTGTCCTAGAATAAGGTTGGGGATAGATGGAGGTTAAAGCATGTAATGGCTATTGCATTGCATTACACGTGTATTGTTATATTATAATTTTGGTGTGGATACTGTTGAGAGTTATATTATATGTTTGATTATTGTTTACTCGTGTACACTTGCACGGTCTTATCTGCTGGCACTGTATTGTTATATTATAATTTTTGTGTGGATATTATTGTGAGTTATATTATATATTTGATTATTGTTTACTCGTGTACACTTGCACAGTCTTATTGCTGGGCATTAGTGTTCACTCCATCCTTTCCACAAGTGATCCCACGAGGCCAGGGAGCAGCCACTTAAAGCTTAGCTGAGACTAATGGATTGACTTAGTATTTAATTTTGTTTCATCTTAGTATTTTATTTTGTTTCATCCTTAGATTAATATACTTTTATTTGCGCAACTCAGGGTGTGGGTCTCAGACTTATTTACATTTTGAGATTGTTTATGATTATATTTATTATGACTATGTAAATATTAGATTGTGTTAGTGGAGTGTGACATTGGCTTTTATTATTATAATGCCATTTTCATTTTTATCGAAATGGAAATAAGGGATAATGTAAGATACTTTGATTGTTACTATTTATTATGACTTGATCTTGGTATGTGTTTTTATTCATTTTATTTAGTTTCCATATTTCCATGCCATCCATCCTAAACTACGAGATTATATAAAATTTGAGTTCCCAAATGCTCCTATCGTAACTAAAATAGATTTATATGGATTTATTATATTTAAGTGATATGTGTACAAATAAGGTAGCTCATTTAAGTTATTTTTTTGAGAATATTTTTTTTTTATTGTGTGGTATTACAAGGAAAGAAAAAGTAAATCAACATGTAAGCAAAATGAAATGAAAATGTTAAGTTCATGTCATTTTTCTTAGTTGAGTTAAAAAAAATTAAAAAAAAACTAATAAATAATTGTCAAAAAATTAACTTATACTTAGTTAAGTGCTAAAAATTTAGGTTAAGTTTATTTGCACTCCATAAAATAAATTCTTACACTCTATTTTATTGTTTTACTAAATAAAATTACATAATTACCTTATTCTTCTAATAAGATATTTTGTATAATTTTAATACCATAAATACCATTCTACAAGAATTCAATTCATATCAACTTGAAAAAGTAAATTGAAGGGTCAGTTTGGTAACAAAATAAAACTCTAAAAATCACTATAAATCTCTAACAACCTCTATACTTATAATTTTCCCGCCATTGCTAATTTCAAAAAATTTCAATATTTCACTAAAAAACAAAAAAATTTAGAAGTAGGTTAACCAAATATATAAATTTTTTTTACAATCATATTATTCGTGTCGAAAGATTTCAAACGAGTACCATTATTACTATTTTTTGTGAATTTTTTTAAATCTGTGGGAACGGATTTAGAAAATCATTTCTACAGTTTACTACTTTTCAGAAAAAATGGTGCCAAAATTAACTCCAAACCACATTTTATCTCAATTTATCTTATTTTTTCTTACACCAAACGAAGCCGAAATAAAAGAATGTATTTGTGAATTGCAAACGGGCCTACCCAAATATGACTTATAAATTAAAATTAAAAGTTAAAAACTAGAGATAAATAAGATAAATTCTACTAATAACATATAAACCTCACATACAATTATATCAATTTTGATACACACAAATTCTAGACAACTACTTGAATCAAAAAAGTTATTTGATAGCTCAGATTTTTATTTTTGGGAAGATAGATGCTCAATTTTTAATAGAGAATGTTTTATTTTTATCCTCTAGTTTGACATATATTCAACTTTATTATCTCTAATTTACAAATACTCTAAAATTATCTTTTTATTTTATTTTTGTCACATTTTTATAAATATTATAAATAGTTTTCAAACTTATCATTTTTGTTTCATTTTATATATTTTAAAGTTCACTCTGCTCTTATTCTATTTTTTCTTTACAAAAAAAAATAAAAAAAATATATAATTACTCATTTAGTATGTTCAAAAAGTATTTACATATTCAAAGTTTCTTTTTTTGTTTGGGCTGCAATAGAAAATAAATGGAGAAAAGCAAAAAATTAATTAAATAAAAAATTAGTACATTAATAAGTATCTTTTATTTTATTAAAATTAATTGAATAAAAATTTAAATTTTACTAAATGCCTCTTATTTTATTAAAATTTTTCATCTATTCAAATAAAGATATATAGTTAAAATTTTATGTTTTTGTTTCTCTATTTAATTCTTTTTCTTATCCCTTTCTTCCTTTTTTTTTTTTTTTTCTACCTTTGTCAAAATTTTATACATTATAAATTTTCATTGTCTCCTCTAAAAAGTAATCCGTCCACTCTTAATAGTATTCAAACATGTTGCGACTTAAACATACACAACTTAGAAGTGTTTACATTTAATTATTTGATTATATTGTAAATCCTTTCATCTATCTTTTTTTACCAAACCCGATTTTTATTGTGTTCTTTTTCACCGGATCCACAATAACTGTTTGACGCGATTTTTTACTGTGTTCTTTTCATATTATTATTCTAATATTAGAAATTATTCGTGTTTAAAGGTGCGAAACATAATTTTGTCCCGTAAAGAGTTTAAATTTAAATTTGTAAAATAAATCAATATAAAAAATTATAAAAATAAAAATTACTAATTAAAAGAGAATAAGATATCTATACAATATTTAATAAATATATAAAATTTTATTATTTATTATAAATATTATTACATTTTTTAAAATATTAATTTAAAAATTTTTATAAGAAAATATTAAAAAATTAAAAAGAGTGAGAGGGTATATTTTCACATGAAGTAATCGAAAAAACAAATAAAATGAAGAGAAAAAAAATAATTCTTACAATTAAACAAAATAATTAAAAATATTTCAAATTTAAATTTTGGAACTTCTTTTTTATATAAATATCTTTAATTTTTTAATTTTGAGGAACGGAGGAAATCGCTCGTGGTTTTACCCACTGAGTTACAAATTCTCGGGAGAACTAGTGCAGTAACCCATCGCCTATAAACCCTCGGGAGAACTACCGTAGTAATCCACTGCTACGGCCCCCCACTTAAATCTTGGTCGCTCCAGGTGAGAATCGAACTTGCGATTTGTATATATCACCCAAACTTCAAGCTTGACTCCCGCTGCACTGAGCTAACCAGCAGTTGGTAATTTTGGGGAACTTATTTGTTTATTAGGCCTCCTAACTTTTTGACTGGTTAATTAAATTGTGCTTAATTTGTCGTCCTCAATCATTATCAAGTGATCAATACCTTGGCACGAAACGGTCAATCAAGTCAGGCTACCGTTACTAATTAATAGGCTAGTCAGCTTTAAGAAATTTCCAATGCTTTGGTCAATTATGGTGATCAACATTTCAATTAATTCACCGCCCAATAAAAAAGTGGCGACGACTAGGGGTGTCTTTAGAGTAATTTTTTTTAAGTAAAAAAATGAAAGAAATGAACATTATTTATATATATTTATTTTTATTAAGAATTAAAAATTAAATTTAAAGAAATGTCTATTCATTTTCTCCCATCTTTTAACTTTACCAAAAAATAAAATAAAATAAAATAACATTTTATTTTTATTTCATTTTAGTTTTTTTTATTTTTCTTTTTCCTTCATAAATTTTTATTCCAAATACAGGATAAGAGTGTGCAATTTTTATTAGGTGTTTAGTGTGTTTTTTTAAAAAGTGTAAAGAAGTTAATAAAAATTAGAATAAGTTAGTAAAAATTAAAAAAAAGTTGAAAAACATTGATAAAAATTAGAGAAAGTTGATAGATGTTAAAAAATTAAAAAAAAAAAGGTTAGAAATCAGGGACGGAACTAAGATTTCATTGTAGGGGAAACCAAAAAATTTTTTCTCAATAAGAGAAACAACTAAAAATGAATAGGCGAAAAGCACAAAAAAAAAAAAAAAAAAACCTAACCTTTTATTCGAGATTGTTTTTACCAAAATCGAAAAATTTCTGTAAGTGCTGTGGTTACCCAAGAGAAATAGAACTAGAAATTTTTTTTTTTTTTTTTGGCTTAAGAGATACATATTTTATAATTTGTATTAAAAAGACAAAAATTAATTTTTTGTACTTTAGTAATGACTAATGGCATAGAAAGGTGGAGAGAGATATATATTTTTAAATTTGTATTAAAATGACAAAAATTATTTTTTTATACTTAAGTAATTTTTAACGAGATTAGATTTTTCATTTACTAGGGTGCTATATTATAGGAAGGTGAGACTTTTCTTTTCCTTTTTTTTTTTTTGGTTATTAAGGTGAGACTTTTCTTTTCTTTTTTTTTTTAATTATTAAGATGAGATTTTTTATTTATGAAGGGGGCCAATATTAATGTAGTACTTATTGTTTATTAAATATGGCACATATTTATAAGCAAAATATCATAATTAGGGGGCCATGGCCACTTTTAAAACTCCCTTATTTTGTCCTTACTAGAGATTTTTAATGTAAATAAAAACTAAAAAATTAAAAAAGAATTAGAGAAAATTAAAAATTTTTAATCAAATTTAACACTCCAAACGTACACTTAAGCTTTCCTAACCATAGATCTGAGGCATCAAGAAAATCTTAATAAAGATTAACATGCGATATGAATGTCAAATACGGATTGTACTTTACATGATGCATGCCCAGTTCGTAACTTATTATTTTTTGACTAAATATTTTAAAATAAGACGACTAGCTAACTAACCAACCTAATTAGCAAAAAAAAAAAAAAAAAAGAGGACTAACCAACTAAATAATTAAATGGTCATCTGATTTGACTGTCTGTTCAACGAGCAGTGACCGAACAATTTTTCTTTTGTGTAATAAATATGATTAGTTTAGATTCTTTGATATTCAAGGCGTGGGTGCAACCACCTTGTCCATTGGTGATTAAAATAATTTCATCCCTATTTTCAGTCAGTATCGGGGGCTTTACCTTCTTTCATGGAGTGTTTTGGCCTATTGGGACTGGTTCGGCACATGATGCTTTTCAAACTCCGATATATATATATATATATACACACACACACTAATAGTAACTCATGCATATCAGATTTTGATTAAAATTAGTATTAACTTTCTTATATAATTAAAATTTAAGACTCCAACAGTTACTAAATGTATTTTATTCTCTCTTTTTTTTTTAAATTAATTTTTGATAAGTACTGTAAAAGAAAATACAAATTATAATTATTTAATTTGAAATGTTCAACTTCATAGAAATCATAATTGGGTAGAATTTAAGTTAACAGTTTTGATTTGCGTATGATCTCTGCCCTTGAAATATAGTGAAATTTAAAATGTTCAAACCATTTTGTGAGATAGATGATAGTGAAGTCTACTAAAATAAGAATTGAGTGAAAAGTTAAAAATTAAAAAATAATCTCAATCATTGAATGAAATAAAAAATAATTTTTAACCTTTAAATCTTAATTTATGAGATAGATATTTTCAAAAATCGTCCTGCTTTATTATATAAATATAGTATCGAAGTCCCTCCCAAGTTCTTCAACCAATTTTTTTTTTTTTTTGGTAGCTAGTGTTAGGACCTAGAATTATGGTATAATGTTTATATATTTATTTTTATTTATTTAAATACTCATATTTTTATTTAATTTAAGTTAAATTTTTGTTTTTATTTAATTTACTGTGACAAGTTTAATTTAATTGCAAGCATGTGTAATGATAGATTATATTTATATATTGTGACATGTGTTTATGTATATAAAATATAGTGAGTGTGTTTTATTGGCTAAGGGGAAAGGCTTGTTCCTATTTTTGGACAGGGGTGGCTCGTGTGTGGCAAGGGATTAAGTGCTAACATGGCGAGGTGGCCAAAGGGTAAGAGAGGTATACTGATGGCGTATGGAAGTCTAGGGGTGTATTGATGGGGAAGGCTTATATGGGAAGCCTCTAGTGAGTTTTTATATAAGCCCCTTCACACTTAATCTTTACATTTTCCCCCTAACATCTGATTTAGAAAGAGAAAGAAAGAGAGAGAAGAACGATCATGCCATTCTTGCAAGATCATGTAAAGAAGAAGAAGAGAAGTTTCCCCTTATGCCTTTTCCGAAGCACATCCGTTCGATTTTGCGCGTAGCCTAGGGATTTTTCGTGGAGAGAAATAACCAACTTGAATTGGTAGATACACAATACACACCAATCATTTACTTGTGTAGCGCGGTAGGTGGGGTTAGCATAACTTTTCTTATTATGGAGGCGTTTAGAGTAACAAAAAGTAAGATAAAGCGAGATAATTTAAGATAATTTGTGGATTCATAATTCGTGTAGTGAGATAAAAAGTAAATAATTTTTAGTGATTTTCAGAGTTTTTCAACGTTCGAACCCTCTATTTGTAGAAGCATGCTTGTTTGAATATGTTCATGAGTTTGTATTTGAGCCATGTTTATTTTAAATGAGATATGGAAGTTCTAAAATTTAATATTAAATGTTGTAAGGAAATGCTTGAGGGTTTTAAATCTATATTTTGGACTTATAGGGTGAGGCATGCTATTATAGTTTGTATTTATAAGTAGATGGGTAATTTAACCTATGTTCTGGACTTATTTGAGTATAAATATGTGAAGCATGTTAATGGATTTTGTATTTATAAATGAAGAAGTAAAATAAATAAACCCATGCTTGATTTTGATAAAAGGGAATTTTCTACATATTTTGGTGTGAAAAATCTTTAGTTTTAATGTTTTAGAAATTTTTGTTGTGGTTTAAAACTCTATAAAAATTTCTAGAAAAATGAAGGTCGAAGTCTCGCGCTGCCATCATTTAAGTTGCGGGGTATTTTGGATTTTTCAAAAAGTTGAAATCTAAGTAGCTCAAAACTTTGGATTGCTTGTGCCTAAACTGCGAGCTATTCTATTAGTGGGTTGAAACTTTGGGTTGCCTGTGCTTAGGTTGTGAGGTGTTCTATTAATGACCTAAAGCCTCTGGATGCTTGCGCTAAAGCTACGACGTCCACTGTTTTTCTTAGATCTTTAAATTTTTGAAATATTTTTTATTTTAAAACAACATGGATTGTTTAATACTATTATTATAAGGTATGAAGGTTGTTTGGGTTCTTGTTTTTGGTTAACCTTATGCCTTTTAAACATGTGATATTGCGAGTTTATGTTCGTTTATTTACTTGTTTAAACATAAGCATCTATGGGCAATATGGAACTTAGGTCCCGGATACAGTATACTTCGTAAAACTTATAAAGTAAAGGATGAACATAAGGAACCTAATCTAAGGAGAATTTTATGTTTGCTGTGTTATTGATTAAAGGACATTGATTGAAATTGATTTTTGATATTGGGGTCATGAAGGGTACAAAAAAGAGTGGGTTTGAAGGCCCAAAGGTTAAAAGTCCCGAAACTTACACAGGATAGCATACTATAACTAATAATTGAGAACCCTACAAAGTATATATACGGCTTCCAATAGGGTATATTAATACAGGGACTGCGAGACCAGTTTGCTTACTAAGGCAAGATAAGATGGATTGGAACTGCAGAACCAGACTCATGAGTACATTTGGGACTGTAAGACAATTGTACCCTACAACTTAGGTTAAGGGACTGATGAGTACATCCGGGACTGCAAGGCCAATTGTACCCTATAGTTTCGGCCTAGAGATTTGATAAGTAAATGCAAGACTGCGAAACTAATTGTACCCCACGGCTTAGCCTTGGAAATTATTTTGGGTTTAGTTCTGTGGTCACAGACTAACCTTGCAGAGTACTTGACCAATAGTATGGTATTGATTTATAAATATATACTGAGATGTCATTGAGATGATGTATGTTGTTTTAGCATGATGATTACGGGATCATAGCTAAGTAACTATTTAATTTAGAACAGTATGATGAATGTAGACATTGTGATATTATTGTGATATTATTAAGAGAGTTTTACTTAATTTAAAGTTGATTAAGTACTGTTTGCCTTGCATGATTAAGAAACTTATTCCTATATGCTTATTTTTGAGCACATATGGTTTAGTGCTCGCTCCCTATAGCTGATCTTACAGGAGCTGATGTTCGTGGTGGACTTGTGAGATAGAGTGACTTGTCATGATTTGTTTTACTTTTATTCATGTAATTTTGCTTTGAATATTGACTTTGGGCCGATTTGAGGCATATAGTTTGTAACGACCCGCATTCACATAGTACAATATTATCCACTCTGGGATTGGTAAGCTACTTCCTAGGAGGTCACCCATCCTGGTATTACCCCCACTAGAGCACATTTAATCCTGGAGTTCCCACTGAATCTAGTGCCCTCACGGCTTTAAAACTCGTTGTACTATATTGATATCGAATATTACATATATGTTACTTCCTTTCACTACCCAGGCAATGTGGGATAGAAGGCATTACTTTTCTGCTTCACCTCCGGTTTTACTCTCCCACAGGTAGAGTCCATCGCGGGCAAGTCCCTCACAGTCTTCCCCCCTTACAAGGCACATGTCCCCGCGTGGCCTCCTACTTCACTCTCCCACAGGCAGGGTCCTCACACGCGGGGCCCCCACACACGTGATTGTACACTTCTGGCTGGGCATTGGCTTTGATACCATTTGTAACGATCTGCATCCCCCACAGTCTTCCCCCTTTACAAGGCACGTGTCCCCGTGTGGCCTCCTACTTCACTCTCTCACAAGCAGAATCCCTCACAGGAAGGGCCCCCATACGCGGGGCCCCCACACACGTAATTGTACACTTCCAGCTGGGCATTGGCTCTGATACCATTTGTAACGACCCGCATCCACATAGTACAATATTGTTCGCTTTGGGCTTGGTAAGCTGCTTCCTAGGAAGTCACCCATCCTGGTATTGCCCCACTGGAGCACGCTTAACCCTAGAGTTCCTACTGAATCCAGTACCCTCATGGCTTTAAAACGCGTTGTACTATATGGACGCGGGTCGTTACATAGTTTTGTACCCCTTTTGTGGCAAATATTAGACTATTGGGTATTCTAATGGTAAATAACATTGTTATTTATCGCTTCTGCTCTAATTAGTATTGATATATGGTTATTTGTGGGTTTAGTTCCTATGTCCCTGGGTTGTGAATTTTGGAGTGTGACAACTAACATTGATTTGCAGTCAGTATTAGCAAATATCAATATCAATGTCCATTATTGGTACAAAAAAATATCTTGGATACGTGACAGTCACCTCGAGTATAAACACCCTAAGCTCAAGTACAAACTTGAGTGATTGGTTCCAATAATAATTTGTTTTAGAATAAAGAAATTAGACTTTGGTTCAATTCTAACTATAAAGTAATATTATAATTCGATTAGTTCATTTTTATAATTCAATTAGTTCATTATTTTGTCAGTAGATGATATAATGTGATAGTTATTTTTTTTAAACATGTCACATCTCACCCACCACTCTGAAAATAACCACACGCATTAAATGCAAAGTAAATCATCAATGTAATTACTGAGGAAATGAGTAAGTTAGTAAGATTAATATAATTTTATTGTCAAATTTGTGCCCCAATAATTTATACTTTTCACAATTGTTAATAGTTTAACAAGTTAGTAAGGTACGATCCACGGTATTAAAAAATGTCGTTACGTAACGGAAGCGGCCGTTACATAATAGAATCAGCAACCTCTAAGACGATTATGGCCACGTTACGAGGTGTATATCTGCAATCACATCGTAACGCCCATTACAGCAGTGTTATGGCGGATCTTGACAAAGAAACAAACCAAAAAAAGGTAGAAAAACATAAATAGTATCTGAAAAAATAGTTCGATTTGAAACTCTGATCTTTCAACTGAGATTCCCAAAAAAAAAAAAAAAGAAAAAATCTAATTTTTTTGAGCCAAAGTTTGAAAATAAGAAAGGATTCAAAAAATACCAGATGCAGGGCTCGTAAAAAATAAAAAATTCTGAAAGAAAAAAAAAAGTGATAATTGAATTATTTAATCCTTTTTATTCCCAATCGAAATTAAGCAAACGGCGAAGAATTGGATCATTGAAACTTTCCAATTCCAGATTGAGATTAAGTAAATAGTTTCTTCAGTTTGTGTTCTAGAATAATACACTTAAGCAAGAGACTAAAGAGTTTGAAGAAGAAGAAGAAGAAGAAGATTAAAGGAGCTGCCCGTAAGTGGGAGGGTTTATTTGGTATTGGGATGTGTTTGGGCGATGGATAGTAGGTGGGTTGATTTCTTAAAATTTGAACTTTATCAATTAGTCCATCAGTTTGTCCATTAGCATTTATTGTTGGTCTTTGCCCTTTAGCTATAAATAATTAAATATATAAATATAATTACGATATATAAATATCAATATATAAATATATTATGGCAACGTTTGGAGTTAAAAAATTAATACAAAACTCTAAAAATCTTTACATACACGAATTATGAAACTGTAAAATTTAAATTCTCTACTCAAAACATGAGACATTAACTTTTATAATTTTATACAACTCCAAACGCACCCTATTTATATCTTAATATAATTATATTAAATTATTTTTAATTATAACAAAATTTTATATTAAGATATTACGTATACTATATTAATTATGTTAAAAGTTATTAATTAAGTTTTACTATTATACTATAACATATTAATTTAATATAATTAATAATATTATTATACTAACATATTATACAATTATATTAGTTATTTAAATATAGTTAAGTATTTTATATTAAAAATTATTAATTAAATGTAATTGTTATATTATAACATTACTTATTTTATTTTTGTAATTGTACATTTATTTTTATGTTTAATATTGTATAAATATTAACAATTTAATACATATATACTTATTTTTATTTAAGAGGTGTCTAAAAAAAATAATATTTATGTATATGTATAAACTTAACATCACTTATTTTATTTTAATAATTGCACATTTATTTTTATGTTTATTATTGTATAAATATTAATAGTTTTATATATATACACATATATGCTTATTTTTATGTAATAGGTGCCTAAAAAAAAAGTAATATGTATGTATATCTATGTAATAAAACACAACCATTGATTAGACATTTATATATGTGGCACGCGGATGGCTTCTAGGGGTACTTGAGTGAACTTGGGTAGGGGGTGTCGGTGCTGTGTCTTGGGTTGGAAGGAAAAAGTTTTTGTGTATTATATTTAAGGAGCAACCATAAAAGTCAATGTGTTTTGTAGTTTTTTAATCTTATTATCAATATCTTGTATTGGATCTTTATCTTTTAATTGAGTATTGATTTTCTTAGGAATTTCATGAGGAATAAATAAAGGTTTTTGATGTGAATTTTGACTTATTGCAGGTTCTGATTCTTGTAAATTATTTTCAATTCTATTTAATTGATCACTAATTGTTTTAAGATTTTGATTTGTAAAGTTATTCTGTTCTAAGATTTTTTGTATATCTCTAGATGTTATATCAGATTCTGATGGTGATTTCATTTTATAAGGTGAAGCCTTAATAATTGAATTTCTATATTGAATAGATATTTCTTCATGAGGTGGATGTGTAGATTGTTTAGTACCTTCTGATGTATTCCATTGTTGGGGTTTTTGAGTAACATTTATTTCTTTGGTAAAAGGATAATTTATAGAATTATTGGCAGCATAATTTTCAAACCAATCAAAAAATCTAAAATGAGTTTTATAATTTTGAACATATTTGTAAAATTTTTCTCTTATTGGTATTCTGGCAACTTCATCAAAGTTTGATAAGAACCATTCTCTTTTTTGATCATTTTCAGATGATTCGAAATCTTTCTTTAATATACTTTTATTCATAATAAATTCTCTATCTATGACAAATATTTGAGGGTCGTCTTGCATTTGAGATTGAGTTGGGGACATATGTTCAGAAGATTTATCTTCATCATCTTTTTCTTGTTGATTTATTTGATCCGTGTAGATAGGTTGGGGTATAGTTGATCTATTTCTAACTCTATTAAGCTTAAGAGGTTCATAATTGCTTGATGTTGGAATAGAGGAACAAGAAGATCTCGGAGGTTGATATGATGATCTTGGAGGTTGATAAGGTTCTCTAGAATAAGAGGATCTAGGAGGTTGATGAGTTTCATTAAAATTTTTTGTTTGAAAAGGTATTTCTCCTTCTTCTTTAATTTGTAAATCAGAGAGTTTTGTAGATAAAAATTTGAGTTTGACAGATCCATTTGGGAGTTCTTCAATTTGTTGGAGTTTTTTGTTTTCTATTTTTGGAGCGGGTACTTGGTCTTCTAATTCCCATTCTATTGGGAGGTTGATATCACTCCAAAGTATGGTTTGTGGAACTATTAAATTAGAGTTTTCCTTTTGAGTTTGGAAAAAGATTGTTTCTCCTTTAGGGCTAATGGTTTTAACTAAAGGATCCATGATAGTGGTCATAGTTTTATAATGGATTTTATAGATTACAGCAAAAGGAATATTTTCAGGTTCCATGTCATATCCTGATGTTTGTATTTTTAATACAAGAGAGTTTAATATTCCAGTATCATGTAAAGAAACCGGATAATTTGGAAAACAGTTAAAATATATGGGACCATTATATAAGCTAGTTTCAATAACTCCTAGTAAAGAGTCTTGAAATTTACGATGTCTTTGATCTCTAAGACATAGTAGGATTGATGTATTTAATCCACTTCTGGTTAATGGTTGAATAGCTATTTGAACTAATCCAAAGTGAATGTATGAATATTTTTCTTGATGTTTTCTAATAATACTAGAGTCAAGAAGTTTGATAGATTGACATTCAGAGGTGAATGGGACAGTTTGTTCGACTGTCTTGATAGAATAATTAGAAGAAAAAGACCATTTTTTAATATGATAAACTTCTTTAATAGGAACATTCGGGATTTTCCAGTTTGATATAGGTTGTTGTAGATTTTGAATATTTTGTTCTTCTTGATTTATTATATTACTATCTTGGGATGAACTTGATGCCCTGGACATAGATCTAGACAAGAAAGACATGATAGAAAAATTAAATTGTTATTTTATTTTACAAAACTTATGTAAAACTTTCACCCTAGGCCTGTCAACGATTTACGCCTAAAAACGGGACTTACAACACATTGCCCTAAACTGGCTACGCGACTATCGGGTTTCCCCACCGAGTCAGGTTCAAGGTTTACTAAATCTTGTAAACTAAAATAAAAATTCAAAGTTTCTAAAATATCTTAATTCTCTCTACCTATGGCTCTGATACCAAAAACAGCCCAGAATAACAGCCTAGAATATATCTTGTAAACATGTAGCAAGATAGTAAAGCAAGCATGACAAAATATTCAGAATAGCAAAATAAAAGCTATATCTAATAACAAAATTCTTTAATTCTGTCTAAATAATATTTTTCTCTTTTTCTTAAGAAAAAATAACTTATAAATAATGATTCTAAAATTCTTGTTTGATGAATGTCAGTTTCAGACATTCTTTGTCTTGTAATAGATAAACGAGTTCTATACCAAGATAATTTTTGTTTATAATAATTCAATAAAATCATAAGATGGAGCAAAGTATAACTGATAAAAATACAGATGATGCAAATAAAACTTTATTAATAAACAATGTAAATACAACTTTGATACAAGAACTTACTTGATACAAATGACTAGACTTGATACATCAGAGATAGCAGGATAAAGGATAGGAAGTTTTGAGGGAGGTGAAACAGAGAAATTTTGGTTTTCAGAAGGGTTCTGAAATTTTCTCCTAATTTCTCCGAATGCCCTCAATGTTTGCTCCCGTCTCCTTTTATAGAGAAGAAAATGAATCAGGCTACAGTTTTTCCCGTGATGGGTACTGATAAAGAGCCTGACTTCTTTTTACAAAGATGACATAAAGTTTGGATAAATACATGAAGTTGACATAAAGCTGATGGCAATAATCTCCTTGGCATGTGACTTGATGAATGATTGCAGGCGTGTCCGAAAAGTGACATAAAGTTTGATAGCAATAGTCTCTTTGGCAGGTGAGACTTGATGTTCTTTTGTCATAGCTTGATGAATGATTCCGGGCATGTGATTCTGCAGTGGCTTGATAATCAATTTTTTGCTTTTGCTTTTGTTTTCTTCTTTTCCTTGATTGGTGCTGATGGAGTAGGATTATGGATGGGAGGAAGGATACCATAGCAGTCGTCTTCATTATCATTGCCAAGATTGACTGAAGTGAAACTTTCTGCTGAATTGGAATCCTCACTTGATTCTTGTTCTGATAAAGATTCTAATGCAGCTAGTAATTGTTGTTTTAATTCATTTTTTTGATGCTGTAGCTGCAAGTTTTGACATATTCTGGCTTTTTTGGAGAAGGAACTGAGGGTTTGTTGATGTTGTTAATACTGAATGTTGATGGAAATACTTGTCAATAGCCGCGGGAGTAACCCTGTCAATTTTAAATTGCTCCCACCATTTGACTTTAATTCTGCGGATGAGTGATGAAATAGTTGGTCCTTGATGAAAATATTCCCATTGGATGATCCAGGCAAGGGAAAATTGTTGGAAGAAATAGAATAGATGAGGGAATTGGTTCATAGGAAAATGAGATGGGATTTTAAATCTGTCTTGATAAATCTGGAGGCCTTGATGAGCTTGTTGGGGTAATATCTCTGGTACTGGCCCAAACATGTTCCACCATTCGATGAACTATGCTGGAAGGTCTTGATGGAATTTGTTGTGGAAGTAAAACATCCAAGAATGTCTGAATGTTTTATTTTGATGATAAAAGGTGTGATACCAGGCTTTTTGATAATCCCAGTAATTATAGGTGGATGGAACAAAATGTTGAGAAAACTGGCGGAATTGGTTTGGATGTCCTCCCCAGTCTTCAAAAGATAGGATTTTGATAATCTGACATGTTGAATAAGCAATTTGGGTTTGGTCAAATTTATCTGGATAATGTTTAAAAGATACTGATTCAGTGTCAATCAGTATAAATTCATAAAATTTTTGGGTTTTCATGGAATTTGAAGTTACAAAATGGTTGTTTGGAAGAAATACAGTTTGGAGAAGATCATGAATAGCTTGATAATTGGGTGGATTTGTAAATGGGTTTTCATATTCTTGAGGTAATCTGGTAATAATATAGGTTTGTGGTTTGGGAAAATATTGTGATTTTGATGATAGGGAAACTTGAGAAATTGGTGTGGGGTTTGCCGACACCACCACATTTTTTGATGAAGAGGCTATGGGCCCAAGAGCCACCATAGATGATGAAGAGGGACGTGTAGCCACCTCTTTTGATGATCCAGTTGTGACTGTTTGAGCAAAGCTCTTATTAGCCACTTGGCTTAATACCTGTTGTTGTTGTCTTTCTTCTTCCATTAACTGGGTATACCAGTCAGTTGGAGATAATGGAAGGACCCTGGGAATGGTAGTTGGTAAGGGTGTGGTTTGACTAGAGGATGGTTTGATAGGTACCATGGCATATGATTCTTTTGATATTGGTTGTTGGGTTGATGAAGAGGGTCTAATAGGTTTAGGAGGCATGGTTTCCCTGCAAGAATTCACGGGTAAGGAAATCAGGGATGGAATTTGTTTCTCATTTGATGTATTCAATTTTATAATAAAAAAACTGATAAAATAGCTTGCCATCTTGCAAAAATCTGTTTTGATGCAATGTTTTGAACATCTTTTTGTAAAACATGCTTGGCAGCCTTACAATCAATTCTGATTAAAAATTCTTGATTTAATAAATCACTTTGAAATTTTTGAATGCATAATACTATAGATAAAATTTCTTTTTTAATAGTGCTATAATTCTTCTGGGCATTAGTCCATGTTCCTGATGTAAACCGGACTAATTGTTCTTGATGGTGACCAGGAAGACGTTGTTTTAGAATACCACCGTATCCTAAATCCGATGCATCAGTTTCTACAATTTTATAGGCTAGAGGGTTTGCTATATGCAGACATGGCAAAGACTTAAGATGTTGCTTAAGTTGTTTGATAATTTGGGTATGCTGAGGGGACCATGGAGGAGGATTTTTCTTAAGCCTCTCTCTTAATGGAGCAGCAATGATACTAAGTTTTTGATAGTATTCTGAGATATCATTGAGGCTCCCTAAAAACCTCTGAAGTTGTTTTTTATCCTTAATTTCATTAGGAAATTTACTTGCAAATTCTAAGGCTCTTTCAATTGGAGTAATTGTTCCTTGATCAATGTAATGTCCAAGAAATCTTATCCTTGTTTGAAAGAGATTGATTTTTGTTGGAGAAAGCACTAAACCATTCTTCTTTATAATATAAAGGAAAGTATTTAAATGCTTCCAATGGGATTGAATACTATTTGAGAAGATTAATATGTCATCAATGTATACTATTGAGAAATCAGCGTATGGGTTAAAGATGTCATTCATGATTTTTTGAAATTCACTTGGAGCATTTTTTAATCCAAAAGGCATTACATTTCATTCATATTGTCCAAAAGGGACAGTGAATGCTGTTTTATATTTATCTGATTCTGAGATCTGAATTTGCCAAAATCCAGATTTTAAATCAAATTTTGAATATATTTTAGCATGTACAAGTCTTTGGAGGATGTCTTGCTTGTTAGGGATTGGATATCTTATCCACTGCAAAACATCATTCAAAGGCTTGTAATTTATTACTAGCCGTGGAGTTCCTCTTTCTATTTCAGCATTTTTATTCACATAAAAAGCAGCACAACTCCAGGGAGATTTGGATGGTCTTATAAGTTTTTTATCTAATAAATCTTGGATTTCTTTTTTACAATAATCCAAAAGTTCTTGATTCATTTGGACAGGTCTGGCTTTTGTCTTAATTTTTGATTCTTGAAAATCTTTGATATAAGGAAGAGTAACTATATGGCTTTTCCTATTCCAAAATGCATTTGGGATGGTGGAAGAAGCTTCTTTGATTATTTTATTTTTAAAATTTTCAATTGCCAATTTCAGCTGGCTATCTTGAAGTTGAATTTTAATTTGTTGACATACCTTTTCTTGTTTTAGGAGCATTAAATGTTTTTCTTTTGATATGATTTTTGAGATATTATTTATTTGGGTTTTTTCTATAGCTATATCTTTTAGAATATTCAAATCTTTAATATTTGGAGGGTTAAGAAATTCAAATATAATTTCTTGGTCAAATATATTGGTAGAAATTCCTTTAGGAGATACAGTCATGGGTTGGATAAGACTTAAGAAAGGTGTTCCTAATATTACTTCTCTATTTAAATCTTTTACTAAAATAAATGGAGTCTTTATACATATATTTTGATTACATACATGAGCTTTTGTTAATTTATATTTGACTTTTAATGGCATACCATTAGTAGATGATAGTCTTTCTTTTGTTGGTTCAAAATATTTTATGGGTACTAATCCTTCCTGTATACAGTTAAGGTCAGCACCAGAGTCAAAGAGTGCAGTAGTATTAATAGTATATTCTTTATTAATTACAATTTTTAATTTTACATTCCATTTTTGATAAGATATCTGGGTTAATAGGAAAATATCATCTTTTTTATGTTCTTTACTATGGGTTAACATGGTTTCTTGGTCTGAGGTTGAGGCTATAGTATCCTGATGTTGATTTTTGAGAATTAATACCTGTCTTGTTAATTCTTGAATCTCTGATTTTGATAGTCCTAATTCTTGTTTTAAAATTCTAATTTCTTTTTTGATCTCTTTTATTTCCAGTTTATTGTCTTCTATTGGAATTTTTTGTGATTTCTGAGATTGTTTAGCCTTTTTTAATATTGAATCTAGGTCATAACAGTTTTCTACAATCTTTTCTTTATTCTTCTTAGTTTGTTGAAGGTTTTCTTTTAGTTTTAATAAATAATTTCTTTTTAATTGAGGGTCTTCTATATCTTCAATCATTTCCATAATTAATTCTTGTTCTTTGGTAATAACATTACAATGACAGTTTTGTTTGATAGTTTTACTACTAGATGAATCTTCAGATATTTCTGTATTAGATTCAGTTGATGATGTGATATTATCTATTTCAAAGTCATCTTGAGAGTTTGATTTTTCATATTCTGATTCAGAATTATTTAACATTAATATTTCTAATTGTTTTTTGAGGTGTTCATCAATATCTAAAGAATTTATTTTACCTTTTAATGGGCAATTATTTTTATAATGTCCTATTTTTCCACATTTATAACATGTTGGGGGTATTTTCTGATTGTTAATAGGCTTTTTCGGTTTTTTCTTATGTTGGAATTGATTTGGTTTATTTTTGTAGGGTTTTTTGTAAAAATTATCTTGACTAGGTTGTCTTTTCTTTTTATAATAGGGTATTGGTATTAATTTTTTGTGTTTTTTATGTTTTCTTGATGGAGGTAAGTTTTGTTTAGCTAATCCAAATTGTTCACAAAATGTACCTAACTCTTTATGTGATTGTGTTAATTCTCTTTGTAATCTTTGGTTTAATTGGAAATTAGTACAAATTTCAAATGCTATGTCTTTTATAGTATCTGATATATCTGGGAATGTTAAATGTTCATAAGGTATTATGCCTTCATTTTGTTCTCTTAACCTAGTTTTTACTTTTTCAGCGAATAATCTTGGTAATCCATCGATGAATTTTTCTTTCCAGAACGGGAGACGCTGGTCATCTCTCATTCCAAGTTTTGTTAAAAATGTTTCTTCATACCAGTGATAGTCTTGAAGTTTTGGACATTTTAAGTTTGTTAAGATTATGGACGATCTTTCTTCAATTTTTGATGTGTTTCTTATAAAATATTTAACAATAGAAAATATTAGGGTATTAACAGCATCTTCTATTATTGTTGAGTTATCATCTTCATCTTCAACTTTTATAGGTTCATTGAATTCATCAGTTTTGATAGCATTTAATATATTATCTTTTTCTGATTCAGTAAGATATTTATCCCACCAAGTTTTGAGTCTTCCAGAAAATCCTGATATAAGAATTTCTGCTACGGCTTTATCAGAACATTGTTTTTTCATTTTATAAGCACTTGCAACCATTGTCATTTCTTATAATTTATTAATCTTTTGATATTCTGTTAATCCATCTAAATTTCATTTATAGATTCCAGTACCTTTGAAAAATTGAGTTGGTTCAACTAATTCTTCATATTGTTGATCTGGGAAAGATGGTCTTGGATAATAATTTTTTATTTGTTTTATATTATGTTTGTTATGGTTCCATCTGGCCATATTGATTGTTTGATCTTGAGGAGTAAAAGTTTCTAATATTTCTTCAACTTCTGTCTCAGATAATTGTGATAATGTGTGGATAGCTTTTATTGATGGAGATGGTGTTTCAGGAGCAACCATAAAAGTCAATGTGTTTTGTAGTTTTTTAATCTTATTATCAATATCTTGTATTGGATCTTTATCTTTTAATTGAGTATTGATTTTCTTAGGAATTTCATGAGGAATAAATAAAGGTTTTTGATGTGAATTTTGACTTATTGCAGGTTCTGATTCTTGAATATATTAAAAAAATATAATATCCATAAAATAAAACACAACCATTGATTAGACATTTATACACGTGGCACACGGATGGCCTCCGGGGGTGCTTGGGTGGACTTGGGTTAGGGGGTGTCGGTGTTGTGTTTTGGATTGTAAGGAAAAAGTTTTTGTATATTATATTTAAACAAATATGTTTAAATTTGTTAAAAAATATATTTAAAAAATATAATATTTGTAATAAATAATAATAAAATTGTATACATTTATTAAACAAAATTAACTAAATTTTTTATTTTAAAAAATATATCTAAACTTTATTAAAAACTTAAATTTTAAATATACACTTTTATACTATTTGTGTCATTTATATAAAAAAAAATTTTAAATTTTGAATTTGAAATATTTTTAACTGTTGGATTTGCTTAATAAACATGATTATTTTTTTCTCTCGTTCTTCTTATATTTTTTTGAATAAATATTTTAAAAATATTTTAAAAAATGTGATAATATTTGTAATAAATAAAAATGTGATAAACACTATACGGATACATTAATCTCTTTTGATTTGTGATTTTTATTTTTATAATTTATTTTTACACTTTTCATGTAAATTTACTTCATAAATTTAAATTTGAACTATTTAGACTTTAAATTATATTTTTTTTGTGCCTTTAGGCACAAGCAATTACTAGTATATAAATATAACATTATTGATTGCTATAAAATTGTTAAACAACACTAATAATCTATATTTATATATTTTAATTGTTGAACTATAAAAACTTTCTTATTTAGGTTAGGCGTGAATTCGAAAATTCACACTTTTGATTTCCGTTTTCGTTACATAATATCCATTTCATCCTGTTTCTGCGTCGCTATGACCGTTACCGTTATGGTACCCATTACCATTTTTAAAAACCATGATATGATCACTATTATCTATAAAATCTTTCTCACTAAAATACTCTCTAAAATTCTAATTGACTAGAGTTTCAAAGAACCTTTGGTCGAGAATCCTCCCAACCTGTTTCTTCATTATCTTCTTTGATTTCAGAATTGTTGGAAAAGAAAACTGTAAACATGGTAATTATGCATGGAGAATTTATTTTGTCCGTACATATCCATAATAGCAAAAATTAATATCAATACTAACTCCTCAACATTGAATAAATGTTTACTAGTCATTTATATCAACCGAATCATCCAATAGTTTTACTATTTACATTACGTTATGTTAGATATTTATGAAATGAGGGTGGTTTGTGATGAAAAAGTTACAAAAAAAGGGGGCCAAAATTGACAGAATCGTAAGTAAATCACTGGTAAACTATCGAAAATTTGTTGACTATAGCACAGTTGTGGTTGTCCGACTGAAAGCACAAAAAGGAGTTGTTTTCAAAATTTTGAATTGAAACCAATAAATAACATACAAACATGATAGGATTCTCCAAACATGATAATCTAAAATTATTTTATAATTTTTACCAAGTTCATTACATACACAAGAATTATGAATATATTTAACAAAATTACTTAATTAAAGTATGAAATCTACCCTATATCGTGCAAAAAGAATAAATTAACACATAAAAGTTCTACTTACTTCAAGTCCAAAGAAAATACGAAGAAAGTAATTTCACCGTTTAGAGTTCTAAACTTTGAACACACATCTTTTTTTCACGACTACGGTTACTCTGTATATGTGGTACTACAATGATCAGACGAACAAAATTTATATATTGTTTCTTTTCCTCTTCTTCTCCCTCTCTTCATTTTTTCTTTTTTTTTTCTTTTCTCTCTCCTCCCTGCCCCCTCGGGGGAACACTCCATTAGCCAAAAATGAATCAATAGGGTTAGAAGGACGAAGAAAAGGTAAGGAAAACGAACAAAAAATAAAAGCTAAAAAAGAAAAACAAAAGGGAAAATGAAATAAGGAAAAAAAAATCATGTATTATAGTCAAACCATCAAATCAAACCAAGCTAGCAATTTTGATTTAGTTCAATTTTTTAAATTGATGGTTGGATTATAATTTGAGAATTTGAAAAATGAAATAGTTTGATTCGACTTGTATTTTGACAGGTTGGTTAATCAAACTAAATCCATATTGTTAGATATAATATATATTACATAGTATTTTAAATATAAAGTTTTTTTTTTTAAATGGAAAAAATAAAAGAGAATTTCATTATTTACTCCTATAAATTATTGTGGAAATGTCTTATTAACTATGGTTACTAGACTCAGTTATAGACACATGCCTTTTGCTTCACTAAAATGAAATTTAAGTTTAGCAATTTTGGTGTAGCTCTCTGTGCAGTAATTATCATTATTAAGTTTATAAAAAAATTAATTATTTATTATATATAAAACCGTTAAACTGAGAGCTAAATCAAAATTAATGATTGCGAACGATTTGATTAAAATTTCA
The DNA here is from genome assembly GCA_019916065.1 of Vitellaria paradoxa. NCBI lineage: Eukaryota > Viridiplantae > Streptophyta > Magnoliopsida > Ericales > Sapotaceae > Vitellaria > Vitellaria paradoxa. Next base: position 30,443,874 of record CM034244.1, read on the forward strand.
AAATTTTTTAAACTAATAATTTACGATTTAATTAATTTATGCAGTGATACCAAATCCAACTAAACCAAATTTTGTGCACCCGTAGCTATTACTGCATACAATTTTGCATGGCCTCTAAAGCACAAAGTTTATGCGACCAAGTTATATTTGTGAAGTTTTTTTTTTTTTTGGTAAAGGGGGAAGTCACCCAGCGGTTTTACCCACTGAACTACAAACTCTCGGGAGAATTAGCGCAGTAACCTACCACCACGGCCCCCACTTAAATTCTAGCTGCTCCAGCTGAGAATTGAACTTACGACCTGAGTACATCACCCAAGTCTTAACCTTGACTCCCGTTCCACTGGACTAATCAGGGATGAGTTATACTTGTGAAGTTAATGCATCTTCTTGATCTTAAATGTGAGAGTATATTTATTACCCCTAATAATGTCTGTTTGATGTTGAATTACGAATAGAACGTAAATGACATAGTCTTATAGAAATTATATTATATATCATTTTTGTTGTTGTTAAGTACAATAAGAATATCTTATTTGTTTAAGTACAAAAAAAATATCTTAATTGAGTAAATAAATATATATGCATATATATATATATATATAAGTATTTATTCATTTTCTTAATGCAAAAAAAAAATTAGAGCTTAAGACTTTTTCCTTTTCCTTAGAATTTTGTTTCTTTTCTCAAATGAGTGTTCATGTGTAACTAAATATTCCCTTTTGGAGTAAAAAGTTTTCTCCACGAGACTTTAGAAACTTTGATCACGGTGTCTGATTTACTGTGTGCTCGTATACCTTTTCATTTTTTTTTTTTAATGACTTAAAGACACTCGGATCCGTAAGTGCACATCTCGAAAAATTTTTGAGGTCCTAAAGTTTATATAGTTAAAAGACTGGGTAAACTTTGAGAAAACGTGAAGGTTATGTTTGGTACATGAGAATGAAATAAAATTCTTTTTTTATTTTACCCTATTCTTATGTCTGCTATCAAAAAATTAAGTTGGAACCATATTAAGTGAGAAAATACATTCTACAATCTAAGCAATCAAATTAAATTTGATTCAAAAATTGAAAAAAATAAAAATAAAAAATAAGTAACTATTTTGTAATAAAAAAAATTTCTTAATTACTCCCCTGAGTTGTAAAATAATCATTTTACTCCAGATCTTATTTTCGAACTAGATCCGAACTCAGACTGTAAAATAACTATATTACCCCTAAGTCTTTTTTTTTTTAAATTCATATTTCGGTTTTTCGAAAGGCTAATAAAAATTTTCTTTCATATTATTTAATAACTAAGTAAATTTGGATCCAATCTAAACTCGGATTATGAAATAACCGTTTTACCCTTGGGTTTGTTTTTGTCCAAATTTGCATTTTGAGCTTTCCAAAAAGTTGAAAAATACTTATTGATATATGTCTTAATAACTAATAAAATTTCATCTCAATTCGAACTTAAATTATAAAATGACAAATTTACCCTAAACTATTTTTTATCCAAATTTACATTTTAAGTTACTCAAAAGGTTAAAAAAAATATCCTTGACATATATCTTAGAGTGCGTTTGGCGCACTAAATTTTTGGTGAAAACCTCTGAAAATTTCTCAAAATCTCTGAAAATCTCTATACATTTTAACACATTCTTGACTTTTCAAAATTCAAAAAAAGTTCAATATCTTTCAAAAAAAAGTCGATAACTAGAATTTGATTAATCAAATAGCAAAATTTTTTTCACCATTCTCACCATGGATTCTCAAGCTACCAAATGATATTCACTTTGACTATTTTTTGTAGGGCCGTAGAAACCATTCTAATAGATTGTAGAAACCGTTCCAATGGATTGTAGAAACCGTTTCGACGGATTCGCGTGGTCAACTTCTGTCCAAACGGTTTCTATAATCCGTTTAGACGGATTGTAGTGCAAAGAAGTCATGACTGCCCAAAATTTTGAATCCGTCCAAACAGAAATACAATCCGTCAGAATGGGAATCTTACTATTTATCTCCAAAAAACACAGTTTAAAATATGCACCAAACCCAAAAAATTTTTTCAAATCACATTTTATCATATTTTATCTTACTTTTTATCACTCCAAACTCACCCTTAATAATCAAACAAATTTCAGTCCGATATGAATTCAGACTATAAAATGAATATCTTGCCCCTAGGAACGTTTTTATGCCAAATTTATATTTTAAGCATCCCAAAAGACTAAAAATTAGTTATTAACATATTTCTTAATAATTAAGAAAATTTTAGCCAAATTCAAACTTAAATTATAAAACGACCATTTTACCTCAGAACCTTTTTTTTAGCTCAAATTTGCGCTCCAAGAATAAAATTTATTTTTATAGTTTTAAAAAATTAATATTAGTAGTTTCTTTATATTTTGTTTTATCTCATTATATTTAAAACATGTAATTAATTTGTGAAAATTTGAATATTTATTCCATTTCCTTTATTTTCATATTGGCAACCAAACAGAGGAATGGAATGAGCACCGCATTCCATTCCCTTCCTTATTTCATTTCCACCTCTTATTTCATTCTATTTTATTTTATTTTTACGTATCAAACATATATAACTTAATTAATAATTATTGAAGAATAAATTCAAGATGTTACAGTTAAAATTATATACCTTTTTTCTTTTTTAGATAATTAGAGTATTCAAATTTATATGTGCACACATCAATTAATTTCTTGAAGTCTTAAAGTTTTTAGAATTAAAGAGTTAGGTAAGTCTCCAATAACATTGACAAAATTTGAATTAATTATCATTGAATAATAAATCCAAGATATGTTGCAGCGTAATTATCCCTCAAGGTTGATGTTCATACAAAATGATTTGCTGAATGACCTGTCCTACGTCAGCGGGATCTGCTTATGGGCTCGTTTGGAGTAAGAAAAAATAAAATAAATTGAGATAAAATGTGATTTGGAATTAATTTTGGTGCCCTTTTTTTTTAAATTGGTCTGGAAAAGATTTATGGCCCAGCTTGTCGCCTCCATTTGGCGTGGGGATATTAAAAAAATAAAGTAATTTTATTATTTTTATGATATATAAAATTTAAAAAATATAAAACAAAGTTAGGTACATGACATACTAACATTAAATAACAAATTTATGATGGGATGACCCGACCAGAAGTAGAATAATTAACAAAGAAATTATTGGATTCCTCTAGACCTGCTCCGGTGAGTGACAGAATTGAGAGCATTTGATGGGATGTACTCAACCAAACAAGTTTATTCGATCGACCAAGTTGGGAACTCGATCTGACTAAGCGTTGCTAACTTCAGTCAGGCCAAGTGACTGTTGCTGAAAAGACAAAACTGATTACGTCACAATTACATATGTAACCGTATTCTGACATATTTCGTAATTCTCACCTATGAAAGTACTGCTTGCTACTTAATAGTTTTGATAAATAATTTAGAGAATCAATTTTGTGATGTAAAATACACGTGACATAATCTAATTGGAAAAAAAGTATAATTGTGTAAAATTCATATGTATCATACCCATGTAGGTCTCACACTTCTATAAATACACCATCCCCTTAAGTACATGATATGCACACTCTAATTTTACTGAAATTTTATCAAAATATTTTTTTAAATTTTTTACTAATTTAAGTAATGGAAATTCTTTATCAAGCACTATACTATACTAGTATAGTGGATAATTTTTCAAGATTGGAATGATCGTTAGGAAAATACTAATTTATTGAGTCATCATAATCCACATCGGTAGAAAGCACGTAAGGGATCGGGTATTGTGCCATTGAAATGTTATGGCTCGTACCAAATGACTTTGGAGTGTGAAAGTCCTATCCCCTTGGGTGTATATGTATCTATATATATATTTTAAAATTCCGTACAGAAATCCATTCAACGTTTAGTAAGTGGATTACATTGACCACCATATTCATCATTACCTTAGTCATAGTAATACCACCATTTTTGAGAGTCAAATTTAATTAGCTCGTTTTCTTGAGAGTTCGTTTGGCAAGTTCCAGCTTTTGACTATTTAATCTTTTGATTTTTATTTTTAAAATGATAGAAGTTTACTTTCTTATGTCTTAAATTCCTTTTAAATTATGAAGGAAGAAAAATATTAAATTAATAAAAAACAAAAAAATTAAATATTAAAAGATTAATTTTTTCTTTTTTTTTTAACACAACAAAATTAGATGTCATTCGGTTTATTTTTTTATTTTTTATTTTGAGTTCATTTCCCATCTTATAATTTTAAAAATAAATAAAACAGTTCAAAACGTAATTAATCACTTATATTTTTAAAATTTATTTTAAAAAACAGAAAATAAGTTTACACATAAAATAAAAAATAATAAAAAGTCGTGTTAAGTGTTTTTAATCCAAAATAAAAAAAATTTCAAATAAGAATAACAGAATATTTTTTATTTTTTTGTTTTGAGATTTTTAAAATATATAAAACACATAAAATAAAAAAAAAAAAACTAAATACCACTTTAATTATTTCCACTATCAAAACTAAGCCCGAAATAGATATAACATTAATGCAAAGGATCAGTTTTTTATATAATTTATCTTGGGCGGCTAATGTTCTCTTAGCTGTCGTGTTCACCACGGCTGGTGCGGATCCGGACAAAAACAACAATATTTTAAAAGAAAATAAAAATATTTCGTATTTATTTCATTTATTAGTTTTGTATACTTAAATTCCACATATTTTATAAATGTGTATTTAGATTCCTTGACATTTGTATTATATTTACTAAAACTCATTTTATTAAATTTTTCATTTAAAAAATAAATTTAACAATGATTATTATGAAATTATCTTTATACCCTTATTGTTAATATTAACAAGACGCATGAAATAGAAAATTGAGAGTATCATTCTTTCGTTATTATTTGATATTAATAGAAAGATAAGCGGAAGAAAAGAAAAAAAGTTAAAAATTTCTCTTTTTAAAGTTTGGTTTGTTAGATTAATAATAAAAAAATAATGATAATATATATATATATATATATGTATAACTACTAATTTATATATAATATAGATTTGAAATACCAATGTGCAGCATAATAATTTAAAGTACTAATATAGAAAATGTTCACAAGGAATTAATAAATTAATTATAATGCAATTTTATAAAAGAAAAGATACATCTTATCATAATATATATATTTTTATATTAATATAAAGGGTATATAGGTAATTTCATGGTATTGAATTGGTTAAAGGTTACTATTTGGATAAAAAATTTAACAGAACGAGTTTGAATAAATGTAATACAAACATTAGAGTTCATATATATATTTATGAAACTCGTAAGGTATAGATGTGCAAAACTAAAATTATAGGAAGTGTAGGTAAAATAAATTTAAATATTTTTATTATAAAATTATTAAGATGATAATACAATAAATTTGTGAGAATAATTTTTTAAAAAATTAATTATTTTAATACAATTAATAATTTTAATAACGAATTGATGTTTTAAATGTGTGCTGCGTTCGAGAAAGGAGAGTATGAATTAGCAAAATCATGTGAGACGGGTTAATAAAATTATATAAAATGGCATAAAAATATATATATCAAATCAGATCATATATATATTTATATATATCTATCCATATGCATATAGGATGTATTTGGAGTTGTATAAAAGTGTATAAAATAAAATAAAATTGTAAAAGTAAATGTCTCGTAATTCGTGTAGTGAGTGAAAAATTTAAATTTTGTTATCTCGTAATTCGTATTTGTAAAATTTTATAAAATTTTATTTTATTTGGGTAAGCTCCAAACGGAGCCATATTATGTTGAGCAAAGCACAGTGCGGCTTTGGGTGCTTTAGGGATATAATTTTTAATATTTTTTGTTAAAAATTATTAGTTGTAATTTTTGATGTATATGATGAAATAAATAATAATTTTTTGTAATTTTTGATGAAAATTTTAATAACTTTTAATATTTTTTACAACTTTTAATAACTTTTGATAATTTTTAATCATTTTTAATAATTTTAGATACATTTTCAGTTGAAAAATTAGTGCAGCATGATAAAAAAGAATTGATAAAAATTGGTAGTTCAGTAAACACTTAAATATTAAAAATTAATAATTTTTTATTTAAAATTTTGCTATCGAACGACACCTTTGTCTCTCATTCAAGCAGCTTTTCCTTAATCCTAAGGCACAGTGTTCACTGAATATCGACAGATTGAATACACAATGATTAAGGCGCGACAAATCTGACAAGTTTTTTTTTTTTGACAATTAAAAAAAAAATCTGACAAGTTGGTAGATAGTTATGTGTTTATATATTAGTAGCCACACAAATGAGATAAGAACAAGTTGCTTTTTGTTAAAGTCGATCCTGAATTACGTCATTACGCACGCCAACTAATTAATTCTTAAAAGAAAAAAACAGGGGAAAAAAAGTCACATTTGATTTGACGTTCTATTATTGGTCGGTTAGAAGTTAAAATAAAATAATATAAAATTTTACAAAATTTTATAAACACGAATTACGAAAAAATAAAATTTAAATTCTCTACTCATTACACAAAATATGAAACATTAATTTTTACAATTTTATATAATTTTATACAACTCCAAACACACCCTATGTGTGTGTTTGAGGAGTTGAATTTATAAAAAATTTTTAAATTTTTTAATTATTTTGATTTTTTGTCAAACCAAAAATCACTAACTTTTTTTTTTAATTTTATCAACTTTCTCTAATTTTTATTAATTTTTTTCAATTTTTTTAAATTTTTTTTAACTTTTACCAATTATTTTCAAATTTTATCAAATTTTTACACTTTTTAAGAAATATATCAAATATCTAATAATTTAAAATTTACATTGTTTTTTTCTAAAATTTGACATTTTAAACAAGTATTAAAAGAATAATTACGAAGAGGGAGAACCTTGTATCACAGGGAACAGCTTTTTATGATAATTTTTTTTTTGAATAAATACAGTTATTTTGAAGTATTTCTAGACAGGTTGTTCTATTTTTATTTTTTTATGGATATAAATAACATGGTTAAAGAATTATCAAAAATAAATATAAAATAAAATTTTAATAAAAAGTAAAAAAAAAAGAAAAATTAATATTTCTCTACAGAGACTAAATGGGTTGGATTCCTAAGTCAAGTAAAATGTGCATAAGGGAAAGTGTATATTTTTTCAATTTACATATCAGTTACAGTTAATTAAAAGTTGTAATAAATTAGTGAAAATATCGAGTTAGTAAAAAAAAAAAAAAATAGTTTCACGTGCGCCAAGAGCATAGCCACTTACATGGGTTGTTTTGTCCTTATAGAGCTGTTTGGTTTATTAAAAAAAAATTAATTTTTATTAAAATTTTAAACTTTTTATTAACTTTTTTCATTAAATAGTTTATCAATTGTTTCTATTTTTTTTTAAATTTTTTTATCAACTTTCTTTAATAATTTTTAACTTTTTTTATTATTTATAAATTTTTATTAAATATCTAATTAATCACTAAAATATTACGCATCAGATACAAAATTATTATTATTTTTTCTTTGTGTTGCCAAACGGCCTCGTAGCCAATGTTTCTTAATGTTTCATATCAAAGAGAGAATAACAAACAAAAATTATTAATTCAAGAAAGATAAGAGGCAGATATTTGATGGAGCCAGAGGATAGAACTGCCACCAAAGATCGATCCTTTAATCTGAGGAGGATGTGCATGCATGATGTAATGCGACAGTTGACAGCATATTAATTTACTTCTGCCCAGGAATTTTACACTTGGGGCTTGCGTGTGCAATTGGTACTAATAACTAAATTAATAATATGCAATAAAAAACAACTTAACCTATTTGTATTGTTAGAACATATCTTAAACATCCTACTTCGACCGTATTTGGAGTATTAAAAATTCCCCAACAAAGTATAATTTTTTTTAATTCTTTTAACTAAAAACTTTTATTTTTTTAACTTTTACTAACTTATTGAAAAATATACCAAATGCCAAACAATGAAAAGTTGACAAAAATTTCTTTTTTTTTTTTGGGTGTTCCAAACAGCCCTTTTATATCATTGGTTTATCATCCTCTATTTATCTCTCTATGGCCAAAATAAAATCAAACTTACCCATGAAATTAAGCTATATAAGTATTTCAGTGCAGTGTTTATCCGTGGTAGGTTTTGGTGCAATGTTTCGCTCTCTTTATTTTTATTAGGTTAAGAAAATGTGAAGCAAGTAAATAATTATTTTATCGAATTAATTTATTCATCTAAAATATTTTACGCATAAAAGCAAGTATCTAAAAGTAATTTATTTTTTCTATTGATTATTTCCATAATAACGTTAAAATTCAAATATAGCATAGAGACTTTGAAAATAAAGGATTACTATTTATACATATACATATATTTATATGAAGAAATATGTTGCACAAAATTTGGATTATCTTAGTGACACACGTGATTATAGCTGTTAGAATAAAAGAAGAAGAAAAGAATTATGTATTACTATTGATGATAATATTGTATTAATAGGATTATGACTAATTTAGGATATCTAATTTAGAATACGTATCAATTTAGGATATGTATTAATTTAGGATATATATATATATATATAGGAATATTTTAGAAATAATCTAACACCCCCCGACAAACTCAAGGAGGTATAGGAGAGACCAACTTGAGTTTGGAAACCAACTAGCGGAGTTCATATGGAAGTGAGTTGAAGGAGGCACAAAGAAGCGTGTTGAAAGGTTGAAGGCGCATGGAAACGCATTGAAGGAGGTGCGGAGATGCGCGTTGTGAAAGGTTAAAGGCGCACGGAAGCGCGTTGAAGGAGGCGCGGAGAAGCGCGTTGAGAGGTTGAAGGCGCTCTGAGGCGCGTTGAAGGAGGCTCGGAGAGATGCATTGAAGGCCCATGGAAGCGCATTGAGGGGGTGCAGAGGAGGGCGTTGAATGCGTACGGAAGCGCGTTGAGGGGGGCGTAGAGGAAGGCGTTGAAGGCGCATGGAAGCGTGTTGAATGGGGCGCGAAGCAGCACTTTGAAAGTTGAAGGCGCATAAAAGCGCGTTGAAGGAGGCACGGAGAAGCACGTTGAAAGGTTGAGGGCGCATAAAAGCGCATTGAAGGAGGCACGGAGGCAGAGGTGACACTAGAAAGAGCAACACTGATGGCCAAAGATGTGGTTGTTGGATGCTTAATCTATCCAGGATCAAAAACCTTGATCTTTGATACCATGTTAAAATAAAAGAAGGAGAAAAGAATATGTATTAATATTGATGATCAATATTGTACAACGAAACCCTATATTTATAGGGTGAATAAGAAACCTAAACTTAATAGGATTATGACTAATTTAGGATACGTATTAATTTAGGATATACATATGTATATATGTAGAAATATTCTAGAAATAATTTAACAATAGCAAACAAATGAACAAAAAAAAAAAAAATACAAAATTTACGCAGTTCAATAAGATGCCTATATTTAAGAATATGGTATAATCGGAGTTTCACTATGAACTTCTAATAGTAGAGTAAAAATTATAATAGGAGAAAAAAGAACATTAAAGAGACTTTCAATAATATGTGAGACCTATTTTGTTAACATATCCACTTGGGTTGTAAATGGAATTACTAAAAGGATAGGTTAGAGGGGTTTTTAGTATTTTAGATTCCCTTAAATGGGATGTGTACCCACTGGGGTTAGTGTCGAGCTCATTGTAAATCTAAAATTTTTTGGTAATAAAATTAACACTTAACTACCCAAAAAAAAAAAAAAAAAAAAGAGACGTTCAAAGAAGCCCTCTCATATTACTCTTAGTTTTTCTCCAAACTCAATACTTAGAAACCTAATCTAAACTTAGTATGATTGTATAACACATTGCATATATATATATATATATATATGAATAAGAAATTGATAAAAAATAGACTCTAAAATAGCTCTGAAAAATCTAGAATGCATAGCTCGCTAGGGTGAGCTTTCTATAAGCTTTGCGTCCACTTTATTTTTCCCAGCAAAGCCAGCAAGCTATCTAATGAGTTGCGTTGCCACATAACACTATCTCTGAAATTCTCGATGAAATCTAATGAGCTCATCTGCACCTATACATCTCTCATTTTGCTCAGGCATCTATCCTTTACCAGTACTTTTTCAATTTCAAAAATAATTTCCTTCTTTTTTTCTTCTCCAAATCCTTGGCTTCTTTTGACAATAGAACCCCTTTGTGTATCCAAAATCTCATGAAGGTATTTACATGGAACTCTTAATTTTTCGTTGACTTTCTTCAATGTTTTTTACACCTCTAAACACTCTTTATCCTTGACCACAAGCTTCTCTCTCAAGACATCCATGACTCTATCTTGGATCTTCTTCCCATCTTCAATCTTGTGAACTTAGACTTCAAAGTTATGATTCTTTGCTTTAAGATCTTCATTAATTTTATTGAAAAAATCTCTCTCCTTCTTCATCAATTTATTCCTCGCAGTAAGTTTCTCATTCTTCTTGTTTAACTTGTAGCAATCTTCAAAAAGTTGTAGGCTTGTTCAACATCCAACTTGTCATCAATCGCATCATTTTCGTTCTTTGAAGTGCCTTCTAATTCATCTTCACTTTTTGTTGATGTTTCTGATGTAGAATTAGATTGTGCATCAAGCAAGGAATGTGCCATAAATGCCACTTAATTCTCAAGGTAGTCTTCAAACAATGGAGGTGTTATGCTCAAACTACCTTCTCTTAGAGGATCCATCTTGCAAACCTTAAATCTTGTTTTTTCAACACAAATCGAACATGCTTTGATACCGATTGAAAAATATATTTTCAAGTATGCTAGATAATCAACCAGGCAAATATTTAACCAATAATACAAAAGTAAAAAAAAAAAAAAAGAAAATGAAGAGACATAAGGTTTAATGAGTAAAACCCAAACTGGGAAAAAATCTCGAATCCATGACTCTATGTTGTTAATAGCTTTTAGTCGAATTCACGACGTACTAAAAATTTAGTGATAGGAACAATTTTTAAATTCCTGAAGACTTGTCATATCCACAGTTACCATTAAATTCATAATAGTTTACGCTGAATCCACAGTCAATTGAATCCATGATATGCAAGTCAAAGTCATTTAGATTATCAATACACAAATAATTATTGAAGCATTATTAGGTAAGAGTGAGAGAAAACTTAGATCTCTTGAATAAATTGTTCTCTGAATATATTTTTCTTTTCTAAAAATCCTGAATACGTTCTAAAATTTATAGGGTATGACATTCTAAGCGAATAGGGCTTTTGAAATGTAGTTAAGGAAACTATCAGGCCGTTACTCACGGTTACAGACTTCTAGCAAGTTTCCACCACTTTCCTGCACTTTTTTGGCATGACCAAACCTCTAGAAATAGCCTTTCTATATTCTCTAACCAGTCAGAGCTGTTTTTCCGTGCCTTTCCCATAAAGTAATGAATTTCAAAACCTTCTGAAGGCTGAAAATCTATTCTAAACCCAAACTTCAATGTCTTAGCCTACGTCTAAATTTACATGGTTTAGAACTCTTTTGAATATGAATTGCCAATTTAATTGAATACATGAGAAATTATGACTCTCACCTCGAGCCAAATCCAATGCAAATGGACACTAACATGAAAATCATTGTGTTGAACAGCTCCAGATGCCTTTGGTTTCCTTTTTTAGTTCTTTGTTTCTCTCTCCTCTTTCTTCTCTTTTTCCCCCTTGTATCGACTCTAGCAAGAAGAAAAAAGAAGGAAAGAATAAGAAAAAAATAAAAGAAAAGAGAAAGGAAAAGAAAGAAAATAGGCTTAACCCTAAGCCCAAATAAAACTCTAAGTCCAACTCAGTCAGGAAAATAAAATGAAAACTCAACTTAGACCAAACCTCAAGTCCAAATATTTAAATAGCTCAAAATCTTACTAATTAGCCAAAAAAAAAAAATCAAATATTATTGTTATAAGTTCTTTATGCATAATCTAGAGATGATTTCATATTTTGAATGTGAGTTTTGATTGATTTTATATGTATATGTATATGTATACATACAGAAAAATATTTTAATTACTTGGTAAATATTATGGATTGAGGTTTAAATTAGCAAATTTTAGAACTTTTTATATATTTATATATTTCATTGGTATATTTTTTATGTAAGGCTTGGGAAGGTGATTGGGTTAGTTGATTTCAGACAATTTGATTTTTTTTTTTTATTATGCAAACTTTTAGACTATAAAGCTCTCAACCTCGGGCATTATTTATGATGTCAATTAACCCAAATCATTACACATCATAAATATTGTTAGTTCTTTTGGTTTTGTTCTTGAGATAAATGAATATATTATTGAGATTATATTTTTATACATGATTAAGAATATTATGTGCATTCGGATTAGGGTTTGTTAATCTGATTGATATTATTTGAGCCAAGAAGGCCTTGTTAGCAATTTTGAGATTGATCTGCCGAGACATTACTATATTATGGAGGATATATTTTTTTATGAAATTTAATATATTCATTGGTGATGGTATCCATTTGAATTTATGATTTGTTAGTTAATAAACCTATACTTAGTTGCGGGTGGATGTCTAATATGAGATACAGTAAAAGAGTTATTAAGAGGTTTTGATATTTATATCTCTTAAGGTTATAAAAGTATTCATGTGACGCATGTTTGCTGTTATCTGGAAACAATATCTGGTCAATGGCTCTGTGTATTTTGCTAATTATCACATGATTTGTTGTAAGTCGTGAAACAGTGTGATTATTGATATTGTGTGCTTGGCTAACTGTTATTTATTCTAGAATAAAATTAGGGATAGATAGAGAGTTGAGATTGCATGGCAATGACATTTGCATCTACATCTATATTTCAATTTATATCAATATATATTATTTCATAATATTGAAATTGTACACTTGTAAGCATACACATTAAGCTTTTGTATTGTTTCCTTCTATATTTTAGGTGACTTTTTATGAGTTAAAAATAATATCTCATAATTGAGTTAGCTGATAATTAAATTAGCCATGGTCATTGTTTGCCTTTTTATCTTCTATTTGGTTTCTGTTTTACTTGAACTGTTATTTTGAGACTTGGTTATTTGTATTATTATTTTTGGGATGACTGTATTTTTAACTTGTCACTAGAGATTTATTTGTTTACATTATGCATGATGTGTTTAGAGCTGTTTATGGGACGAATTTGGTCTAGATCCAAAATCGCCACGGATTAGATTCAATAATGTTAGATGAGATCCACCTAATTAAATCTGTAACCCAACGGATCTAGATTTGTTGAGTTCAAGAAGTAGTGGATCTGGATTGAATAATTTACCAAACGTATTATTTTTAAAAATAAAAAATAAAATTTTAAAAAATATTTAAAAAATAAAAAATCCGCAACTTCGCCTGTTTCCTAAGCTCTTTCATCATTTTGTTCTCATCTCAAGATCAGACCTCGTCTTCATCTTCTCCTCTCAGTCCCATCATCTTCTCTCAAAACTCTAATCTTAGAAGAAAATGAGTCCTTGCTGTATATATATATATATATATATAATTTTTTTGAATAATATGTATTTTTATTTTTATAAAATAATAATTTAAAAATTATTTTTTAAAACAGGTCAGATCTACCAAGTATATGGATTTGGACTGGATCTTATAAATTTGATCCGATTACTTTTGAATTTTCCATTATAATTGGATTTGAATCAGGTTTGGATTTGATGATCTAGACGGATTTGATTCAAATCCGTTTCATTGAGAGGCCTAGATGTGTTGTATGGCCAAATAGACTTTAATTTGCTATTGTTTAAATGACAACTATTTTATTTCTATTACTATTGGATGAGAAGCATGCGTGTATTAGTGCTCTTACGGCTTTTATTTAAGTAACTTGGATTATGATGTCATCACAATTAGTTGATCATGAGTCAATTTCAAAATACATTGAATTTATTTTAATTAGGCCCCTATATTCCCTCACTGTTTATCTAGGACACTAGAAAAAACGCACACATTGTGTGTGTATTTTTAATTAATTTTTATTTTATTAAAAGAATTAAAAAATTGTTTCAAATAATAAATAATAAATAATTATTAGTCAAAGTTTTTCAAGTAAGTAGTAAGTAGTTAAGCGACATTTAAATAAAATAAAAGAACATTATAAGAATAGTAGAAGGTTAAAGGTCTTTTAAAGAAAAAAAAAAGTAAAATTACTTAAATAACTTATAAAAATTAAAAAAACTACTTATACAATACTTTTAAATAGTCACTAGTCAGTGGTTGTTGGTGATTAATTAAGAGTTATTAACAAAAAAAAATGAAAATTACAACAAAATTAGTTTTATAAATTTTTGACTTTACTACTAATTCTCTTATTTATTATTTTATTATTATTTTTTATAATAGCATATTAGATGTATATTTGAGGTGCGATAAAGCGACCTATAATGCTCTTCCAACCATTGGACCCTAGTTTCTACCAAGTTGGGAGAATTCCAACAATATTTTTTCTAATCTAGATTCACATGAGCAAAGGGATAACCTAGGGCATTTGAAATCCCAGTTCATTAACGGAGGAACCGATTCCCTGCAGGAGCCCCGAATCCTCTACCCCAATGGGATTGTTTGGCCATTGTTTCGTTTTTTTTTTTTTTTTTTTAAATAAAAGGAAAAACAAATCTCGACTCACATATTGCTAGAGATTGTAAGTTGTCCATTTCCATTATGTGTGCAAAAATTAGGTTCAGATGGAAACATATCGGCCATAAGGGTGCGTTTGGTGACCTAAATTTTAAAAATTTTTTGATTTTAGAATTTTTTTTATATAATACCAAATTTTTCCCAAAAATTAATATTTTAGTAAATTCATGTAAAATTATTGTATACACTAAATTTACAAAATTTAAAAGACCTTAATAACTTTTTGTGAATATCACACCTAAAAAGTTACAAAATGAAACTCATATTAATTTAAATAAAAAAACCACTAAAAATTATGTTGTCAAATGAACCTAGAAAGCACTTATATGGGGATGACATGGGTTCAAACTTTTACAATGTAATTAAAATTAGTAGATTATATACGGAGTGTCTGGTTGATCAAAATCATCTAAAATCTATTAATTTTTATTAATTTTTTATACTTTCTTTCAGTTAAATTTTATGACATATTATTTTTACATCAAATTTTTTTTATTTTTACTATATTTTTTGACAAAATTTTTGACAACCAAACACCTCTATAGTCTAATCTTCATATGACTGATGACAGTGACAATCCTCAATAAGTCTGAAATTAATTTATTGATAGAATATATTGAGGGATTAGCCCAAATGACCTTATTTGGAGTAGTGATTATCTCACATATAATAATAATAATAATAATAATAATAATAAAGTAAAGAATGAAAAAAGAAAGAATATTAGTGATTACACTTTTTCACATGGAGATTTAACTTGAAAATACATGATTAATTTCTAATTTTAAAATTAACAAATAGTCTCTCTTTAATTTGAATTAAAGTTTAAAAAAAAAATGACAACTTTGTTCAAAATTGAACTTGATTTGTGTCACCTAAATCAAAATTGACTGAGATAGAAAATATTTTTCCATAAAAATAGATATATAAAAGTACATTTTTACTCATTTTTTATTAAAAATAAAATATTATTTTAATTTTTAAAGGGGTCTATATATTTAACTCTATTTTTTAAATAATATTTTCTAAACAATTATATATGAATTTATATGATCGATACTTGTGATTCGAATATACTTAAATTTGATATTTTATTTTTCATTTTAATTTAAATAGTGAATGAATTATAAATTAATTTTTAAACTAATGGGATACAATTACCTTTAAAAAGAAAAATAGTGACTCAATTGGGGGATAACTACTCTCTGAAGAAAAATAGTGACTCCTGGGGAGACAATCAGGCTTTGTTTGGGATGTTAAGGAGTTTCTCAACTTTTATCTACTCACTTTTTTTTTTATTGTTTTTAAATGATTAAATTTAACCACTTATATTTTAATTTTTTTTAAATTATAAAGAGAAAAAGTATTAAATTTATATAAAACTAAAAAATTAGTTACTAAAAAAAATTAATTAACTTTTTTCTCTTTTCAAATACAATTAAAAAAAATAAGGGGTTATTTGACTTATTTTTCTCTTTTTGTTTTCTATTTTCTATTTTGAGCTTATTTTTTATTTTGTACTTTTGAAAATAAAGAAAACAGTTTAAAATTCATTTGGTTACTTGTGTTTTCAAAATTTATTTTCGAAAACTGAAAATGAGTTTATACATGAAATGAAAAATGATAAAAAGTCATTTTGAGAGTTTTTAACAAAAAAATAAAAAAAAATCTCAAAATAAGGAAAACAGAGTAATTTTGTTTCCTTGTTTTGAGTTTTTAACATATAAAACGAAAACAAAAAAATAGAAAATAAAAAAATAAACCAAATGCTACCTAAGTTTTTTGCTATAAAAAGCTAGATTTTGTTTTTTCAAACTCTTAATAAAAAAGAAAAAGTGACTCAGGACCTATTTCGAAACGATAGTTTTAGAAAATTTTGATAATTTTTTGACAAAAATTATTAGGTGTAATTTTTTATATGTTTGGTAAAAATTTAAAATTTTCAGTAATTTTTAAGAATTTTTAAAAACTTTTAATTGTTTAGTAAAAAGTTAATAAAAATAAAATTTTTAAAATTTTAGTTACTTGAGAAAAAGAAGTTATAAAAGTCACTAAAAATTTTTTATTGCATTTGGAATTTTAAAAAAGTTAAAAACAAATCAAAGGGGTTGTTTGGCCACCAACCAAATACCAAAACTTACCAAAAGTTACAAAAAATTTATACTTTTTTTAATTAAATTTTGTCACATATCACCTTTACATTAAATTTTTGTACTTTTTCTATACTTTTTTGTCAACTTTTTTTCAATCAAACACCCAAAAAATTAATATTAAAGTTTTATAAAAAATAATATACGGTAAAATTTAATTAAAAAAATTAAAAATTTTAAAAATTTTTAAAAAAAATTTTGAGCTCTAAACGCCATTTCGAGCCTCTCAGTTGGGATTGGTGCCATTTAAAAAAAAAAATTGGGGATTGGTGCTACTTTTCGGTGCAATTTCCGTACGAGTTTTTCCTTGGCTTGGTTGGAGGTTGGCACCCGGACGCGTGGGGCAGCAGTAGACCAAAACGGGCGCGTTTTGGTAAAAACGGTGATGTTTTGACAAATCAGAAAAATAAAAAAAAGTCAACAAAACGTAAAAAAGAAAAAAAAAAAATCTAAGACCGCAGAGCACAAAAATAAATAAATAAAGAATGTGTTCGGTAATTAAAAATACAAATCTCTTTTTGTGTTTTATGTTTTAAAAATCTCAAAACATGAAAAACATAAAATAAATTTAGTTTAATATTTTTTTTCGTATTTTGAAATTTTTTCTATTTTACATTAAAAACGCTCAAAATGAATTTTTGTCTTTTTTCATTTTATGTGTAAATTTATTTTTTATTTTTTAAAATAGATTTTGAAAATACAAGTAATCAAATGCGTTTTGAACTATTTTTCTTATTTAAAAAAATACAAAATGTATTTTAAGCTGTTTTTTTATTTTTTTGTACTCTACCGTCCTAGATTTTTTTTTTTTTTTTTGCGCTTTACACACTCTCTGTTTGGTTACTTGTATTTTCAAAATCTGTTTTAGAAAATAAAAAATGAATTTACACATAAAATAAAAAATGACAAAAAGTTATTTTGAACGTTTTTAATGTAAAATAAAAAAAATTTTAAAATACGAAAAATAGAAAATATTAAATTAAATATATTTTCTATTTTTTATGTTATGAGAAAACACAAAATAAAAATTTAACTTTTATTGAATTTGTGGCTTTTTATAAAAAAATAATATTTTTAATTATCAAACACATTTTATTTATTTATTTATTTTTTACGCCCTACAGTCTTTAATTTTTTTTTTTTTTTTACGTTTCACTGATTTTTTTTTATTATTTTTTGATTTGTCAAAACGCCACTATTTTTATCAAAACGCGCCCGTTCTGGGGACGCAGTAACCCACGTACTGCTCCCCCGGCGTCTTTGGCACCCCAATGTTGACTTGTTTGTTTCAAGTGGGCAAGTGACTTTCCTTGGCATCCCAAAATTAGAAGTCAGAGGTAAAGTTTCAAAAGCCAAATTTGAAATCCAAGCTTCCAACTTGATAGGCTCTTTCTAAATTATCTACAAGCCGATAAACGAGTGGCTATAGCTCCGTGCCAAATAAAATAAAATAAAATTTTATAAATTTTAATAAATATAAATTACGAGATAATAAAATTTAAATTCTTTACTCATTACACGAATTACGAAATATTTACTTTTATAATTTTATTTTATTTTATACACTTTTATACAATTTCAAACACACCCTATATGTATATATACACACTGTTGTATAATAAAAAAATTAAAAAATTTTAAAATTTTTTAAGAATTATTTATTTTTATTTTAGTAGATAAATTATAATTTCACAAATTATTTTAAATAATTTTTTTTAACTTTAAACATTCATAATATACACGCAGAAATAACAAAACTGATATTGTAATATATATATATCTATACATGTAATTGCCACTCTTGAACCCATCTCACATTCCCACTAAATTCTTCTCTCTTGGTCATCATTCACAAAGACAGGCCTTAGCCTTAGCAAGAGAAACAAGAAGAGAGCGACACAGCGATAGAGATATATAGAGAAATGAATTTTGATTCTCCGTCCACCGTCGACGAAGCTGGAAGCGAAGCCACCTCTATCTCCGCCGTCCATCCTGACATAGTACAAACCCACATCTTGACCAGGCTCGACG
Organism: Vitellaria paradoxa; assembly: GCA_019916065.1. Lineage (NCBI taxonomy): Eukaryota > Viridiplantae > Streptophyta > Magnoliopsida > Ericales > Sapotaceae > Vitellaria > Vitellaria paradoxa. The sequence goes on from CM034244.1 coordinate 30,462,767, forward strand.
GCCCCACTCTCGCCGCCTTCGGCTGCGCGTCGACCCAGCTACACGCCCTCTCCACCGACGACGAACCCTGGCGCCAAATCTGCAACGACACGTGGCCATCAACGGCGGACCCCCTCGTCCAGAGTCTCATCTCCGCCTTTCGGGGCGGTCACCGGTCGTTCTACTCCGACTCTTCCCCCACACTCCACCACCACCGGAGGCCGCCGCAGCCGAATCGCCACCGTCCGCCCCCGAGAACCTCGGAGCTCATCTCCGCTGTCGACATACACTACCAAAACAAGCTCATATTTTCCAAGGTAAACGAGATGGAGACCGTGACCGGCTGGTTCCTCTGCTCGCCGTTCCGGGTCGACCTCCTCGACCACAAACAGACGGTGCCGGCGCTGGTGAAGTTCAAGGCCGGGGAAGAAACTTCCCAATTGAACTTACAAGACAACCTGACTCTCAGCTGGATCCTAATCGACCCGACCCAGAATCGGGCGGCGAACTTCTCGAGCCTCAGGCCGGTTTCGGTGGACCGGCACTGGCTGACTGGCGACATACACGTCCGGTACGTGACGATTCTCGCCGGAGAGAAGAGAGGCGAGTTGGTGCAGTGCGGGGCAGTGGTGACCTGCGGTGGGAAGGAAGGAGAGGAGTTACAGGTGAAGGAGGTGAGCTTGCAGCTGGAGGACATGGAGGGGAAGAATCTGAGCGGGAGGGAGAGTTTGGTAATTTTTCAGGAGGCCATGGTAGGTGGGGAGAGAAGGAAAGGGAAGAGAGGGGAGGAGAGAGAGAGGTACGAGGATTACCTGAAGATGAAGAGAGAGAGAAGAGAGAGAAAGGAGAGAAGAGAGAGGAGATTAGACATGGCCTGCATGGCCACCGGGGTCACCATTTTCGTAGCATGGGTGTTTCTTCTGTTAAGAAGATTCAGTTGATTTTTTTTTTTTTCCCACTGTAATTACTTGGTAATAGTTAAGCATACCATGCACAGAGTTGGCATTATAATTTTTTATTTATTTAAATAGGGGTTAATTTATTTTATTTTTGTATTATCGATGGGAGAAAAAAGATTAATTAGTAAGCCCATGTGCATGTAGAGACAATTTCATGGTAAATGTATATTGAAATTATATTTATATGTATCTTTATAGATCAGCATATCTTTATCTTCATTTTTTTTCATATGGGTTTAGCGTTGATGGGTCACGAACGTAACGGTTTATATATTTATTTAATTTGAAAATTGTTCACCTTGAAGTTAGAACCGATTACATAACTCAAGGTTTAAGGGAACTGCAGTGAATATATCCACTGCAGGGGCTGTAGTGAAAAAATAAATAGTGGAGATTTATTCACATTTTAATGACACGTGACTTTTGACATTCCACATTAATTATACTCCAATCAGATTTTTAAAATTTTTATTTTTATTTTGAAAATAATTTTAATTAAAATAAATAGGAACCATTGGATTAAATGAAAGTAAATCTCCACCTTTTATTTTTCACTGCAGTCCCTACAGTGGATATCTTCACTACAGCCCCCTTGAACCCCATAATTGAACGGTAGTCTTCCCTGACTTCATTAATTTCCTGACTTCATTAATTTCGTTCCCGACCTAATCATCACTTTCTCAATCCCACGGATATGTATAAGAGTGAGTTTGGTTTGCAAATAAACTCTAAAAGATTTTATAAATCTCTATTAATTTTATATTACATCAATTTTTTTCTTTCACTGCACGCATTACGAATTCTCAATTTATCTCACTCCAAACTCACCCTAAGTAGTATGAGTCTAATTCAAATATATGGCAATAGTACGACTAAGCTCATATTCGGTGGCACTAAAATTTACTAAAATTCATTAATTTTAATTAATTTTTGTATTTTTCTCCAATTAAAATTATTCACGTATCACTTTCATATCACATCTTTTATTTTTATTGTACTTTTTACCAACCAAATACACCCTAAGTTAATTCATTATTATAACGAGTAACCGTTATTCTTTATAAATCTATCATATTTTACTTGTGGTGGGTTTGGCATAAAAAAAAAAACTCCAAAAAACTCTTTAAACCTCTAACAATTCTTCTACCTCTAGTTTTTCTGACATCACTAATTTCAAAAAAATTTCAATATTTCGCTAAAAAAATAAAAAAATCTAAAAGTAAATTAACCGATTGTGTAAATTTTTTATACAATTATATTTTTTGTGTCGAAAGTTTTCAAACGCGTATCATTATCGCTATTTATTTTTGAATTTTTTTGAATCCGTGATAATGGATTTGACAAACCATTCTTACGATTTACTACTTTTCAGAAAAAATGCTTCAAAATTAACCTCAAACTACATTTTATCTTAATTTATCTTATTTTTTTTACTCTAAATGGAATCTTGTTAATACGCGGTTAATCGCCACTAATTACTGAAAAATGAATAAATTAGTGTAATTGACATAACATTACAATAAAAGATGAAGAGATTAGTAGAATTAATAAGATACTACGATCAGATTTATATTTTACTAACTCACACTTTAAAAAAAAAAAAAGGTACACTCTTTACTGACTGTCTAAACTCCCCATCTGCAAACACTCTCTAGTTTGCAATGATTATAACTGACTGGATTGTTGGGGAACTCTTAGACGGTATCCCTTGCCAGTCTCTTTCTTTGACGTTTTCTATATTCTCAGATAATCTGCCCGAGAAAGAAAGTTGGGTGGTGTATTGAACACGCGCGAGCTAAATTTTTACCATATGTGTAAACAAATCATGAAGTGTATTTTTCTCATTTTTATTAACTTGCTCACTCGAACGTGTCATAACGAGTAAGCAAAAATCAAAACGGGGCGGCTGATCATTGTGATAAGTATAAGTATATACACGTAAGTATATATATTGTACAAGCCGACAACTTTCTTTGGTCAAAGGTTCAAAGCCGACCTTCTCATGCATATTTTGCCCGCGTAATGTATGACCAATTTCGCATTGGCTATTGTTGTCATTTCAATAAGAGATTCGATGGAGTAAAAAAAATGGAAGTAGAGATTTTATGGTCCTTTGGCGATTCAAATTTTATCAAATTCTGTCGATTTTTATTACTTTTATCAAGTTTTAGTTATTTTCATTTCCTATACATTTGATTTGAAACTTTAAATTTTATAAATGTTTATTAATTTTTACTATTTTTTGTCGATCAAATGCTCAAATTTCGAGTTTTTTAACAATTTTTCATCAGCAACTGTTTGATCGGATACTTGAAATCACGTTCGAACAATCTTGTCAAAATTTCTAAGTTTTGCGATTAAATATTAAAAAGTATCACTTTTGATTATTTTTTTAACTTTTAGAGTGCCAAATGCTAATTTATTTTTGTACGGTTAAAGTTTAATGAGAAGGTTAATTCATCCTATCTTAAATTATTTTAGATGTTTACAATCCTTATTTAGACGGTCTTTGGATAACCAGTATTTACAAAAAAAATTAGTGTAAAAGTGACATGTGACAAAATTTGATTAAAGAATATTAAAAAAATTTGACAAAAGTTTAAGCCTTTTTTTAATTTTTTTGGTAAAATAAACACCCCCTTATAATATGAAGTTGTTTGGAGTGATAATTGAACTATCGTCACTCTTACCTCCAAAGTCATTCATGAAATGACTTCGTTGGCAAGAGTAGAAGATCTTTTATTTTTTCCCCTAAAAAACGTTTACAAAAATTTACTTTTAAATATAGTAATTGACGTAAAAAAATATTTATTTTCTTACTTGTATATGAGTTATTTTATTTTGAAGTAGTTGTTTTGTAATCTTTTTCTATAAATTAAATTGAATGTTTGAATGCTATTAAAATAAAAAAATTAAAATAAATTGAGGTGAAAAAATATTACTAAAAGAAAAATAAATTAACTTTGTTATGCTCCAAAACTAGCATGTTTGGGACGGACAATATGTGGAAATGGGAATTAAATTGAATGGAATTGAACCCTAATCTAAGGTCTAAGTAATTGCATCAATAAACAGTGACCGCATGTCACCATTCGAGTATGCATGTACAATATACATCATAATATGGTACAGAGCTCTATTGTATATTGTTCTTCATTCCATATTAAAATAATATAATATAGTTCAAATATTGCCAAGCTAACAACCACGAAAATAAGAGTTATCTAGCCATAACATATCATACACAATGAAACATAAAACATTTTGTGGTGAACAATAAATTCAATGTCTCCAATTAAATAATAATAGAGTCTAAGTCTCAGGACCTCACACTCTAGGAGAGAAAAAATCCCTTAGTCAAACCAACTGTTTCAACTAAACTTGGGATGATTGCTCGATCCTAACTGTAGAAGAGTCACCTGAATAAACACAACAACGAGTATGTATATAGTCTAAGACTGAACTCGAGCTAATCATGTCCAAGCTACCTATGTGTCCTTTCTTGAGAATTAGGTTTCCGTAGTCCTTACAATTACAATTCAAAACAAGAGTTTATTAACGAATAAGCAATATGAAACTTAATGATAATTAACAATCTTAGTGTATTAACTTATAGCAATAAATCATTCAATATATATAATAAAAGATGTAATCTCATGTAATGGTAGTATTATATGATGTAATACAAGTGCGATCTATGATATGTCATTTGCTTTTAACCTTCTTTTAGGAAGGGTAACATTTAGCCAAGGATGTAGGCTCACTACCGACCGTTTTAAATTAGAGTATGAAAAATTGGGCGGCAATTAGCCAAGTACACAAGGTGACCACCCATACAATTTTATCCTACTAACAATAAACGTGTATCTCACGAATGCTTTCTATCCTCAAGGGATAATAAACAACATAGTCTCTTAATGGTTCTCCTAACGTATCTTACAGTAGGCATTTGTCGGTAGGCAAGCTTCGGTCTATAGTTAGTCAAATCAATAATTTAAATATATCTCATCAACAATGGCTAATCTTTTGTCATATATATTGACTGTGGATCATACGAAATTTTGAAAAACTTTTTTTTTTTATAATTTTCAAGAAATAGATCTCGTCCATAGATATGATTGTGCCCACAACATATCAATATATCAACAAAGCATTCTCACTCAATCACAATAGTCGAATAATGCAACCCTAACCCCATTCAAATGACATATTTAATCACGCATATCATCAATTATTTATATTCTTATATATCAATGAAATATATATAACAACAAATCCTCTAGCATATAAACATGCTATACTTAAAACATAAATTAACTAAACATCATCATTTATCTTATGAAATACATCAAATTATATATGCTAAATATGCATTAAACAAGTTAGGCCAAATCAGGGTTAAAAATGCAGATATAAAGACAAAACTGCCAAATCATTTGAACTATGGACCTACTATCCAAACAGTTTGAATCTTATTCAAATCACCTGATGAACCTAACACAAATCTGAATATTTTCAACTCAACATTGACCTTGTCAGTCTAAACGTGAGCAATTAAGCTTATAATCTGACCCACAACAAGCAAGAGACTCACATATGTGAGCAACAACCAACGAAATTTGCAAATTATGCAAGACCTAACACTAAAGCAAACTTATATATGCACATATATACGCATCCATATGTCTCATCAATCTCAACCAAATGCATTCATATATATCATTAATCTCAACTAAAAATCATAAATCCAAGCACAATTCTACTCTAGATCATACAATATAATATATAAAATACATAATTTTGCCCCACCTATCTCAAATGTGGATATAAGAGCAAGAAATTGGGAAATCCAAAAAAAAAAATCTTCAAACTTCACGAGCCTATATCTCTCATATCGGTTACGATATTTGCAAATTGACACCACTACAAGGATTAGCATATAAAGAGACCAAAATATCATATACTCTTTTTCTAAAACTCTTTATCTTTTTCTACCTTCTCTCTCTCTCTCTTTTTCTTCCATCTTCTATCTCAGCTAGCCAAAAAAATAAAAAAGAAAGAAAAGGAAGACAGAAAAAAAGAGAAACAAAATAAAAAAAATGTAGGCTATTTTCCCTTTCCCAAGGCCTAAATATAACTTTAGGTCTAATACAGCTCAAGAAAATAAAACTAATACTACCACTCGACCCAAATCTCAAATCCAAAATTTAAATTGACTCAAAATCGTAAATGGTTGCCCAAAATAAATATCAATATTATATTCTCTCCACCTTATAAAAATTTCATCACTAAAATTTCAAACATGCCAAAAATCTGCAGAAGGGACACATAACATTCAAATTTAAAAATTTGGCACTCAATACAACATTGTCACTATCATATTTAGATTTATGGTGATATGTTCCATAAAACCTAGAAGATCCCAGTGGACCATTCCAGACAAGCAGCCCACACTAATTTGCCTTAACGTATTATAATTTCTCTTGCAATGTTCAAGGTGAAACCTAAAATAACTTTTTACTTTGACTCTAAATGAGAATAACTCCAAGTACTACCCAAAAACACGACAACTGATATTTTCAAATAGAAAGCACATAATCAAAATGGCCTAAGAAACCATAAAATCAAAATGGCCACATCAGCACAAAAAGTCAAATTCAAGAAATATTCCTTTTAAAATTAGATCCCAAAAGAATGCGATAAATCAAATAATAAGTCGATCTCTCATCAGCCTAAGACAATCATCACCTAAGGTGTGGCCTAATTAAGCCTCACTTAGATGTGCACCACCACCAAGTGTTACCATTTCACAGAAGGGTGGCGATGAATTCGCTTCAAAATAATATACAAATTACTAATACATTAATTCTCAAAGTGGACTTCTAAGTTCCTATATTAAATCGAAGGTAGGCAGTGAAGTATGGTCAACATAGGAGAGAATCTAAATGAAAATTCGAAATCCGAACTAATCCATCTTTTGAGAAGAAAACTCGGGTAACTCTAGAAAATATATCAGAAAACTTACAAATAACCCTGTAAGAGAATTCTTAGGAACCAATTTTTTTTTAGCACAATCTAACTAAAAATCCAACCAACTTCCTAAGACATCTTGATTCAAGGAATGAGAAAAACAATGTTGCTTTAGTCTCACATCAAATTATCAGTTGAAAACCATTCGATAAACCCACTATTACTAAATTCATCAAAAATACATCATCACTTTATATGTGATCAGCTACTCATTTCCATATTGATGTCAAATTTAACCATTTATCAATGCAAAAAAGTCAATGGTCCACCAAATTACATCCAAAAGTAACTCAGGTCTCTGCAACTCTATTCATTACAATACAATTAGTCATAAGAGTATTAACAATCAAAAGCTCATTCTGATCCATTGAAAAAGACCCTACAAACCTTACACAGGTCTATGAGAAAAAGAATCACATTGAAGATTTTGTAATATTAAAGAAATTTCTATATTTCTTCTAAAAACTCTTATCGAGATTCTAAGCTACAAGAGGATAAGTCAAATAAGTCTTTCCACTCTCAAAACATACACAACACCTAATGCTACCCTGAGTTTCTATCTCCAATCATCATATAAAGCCTCAAAGTGGTTTGTGTTACCCCGGTTCACGAAACATTTGTATCACTTAGGCATAATCTTACTGCCTAGGATATAGATCAATTAGGTGCTAAAATAACTATATAAGTCTACACCTTTATGGTTATCCCCACTATCATAGATATCTATATGATGCAAGTTTATCAAGCCAATTGAAAACAAAATCACTCATCAAGAGTTCACCCACCCACGAAATGACTAAAATGGATAATGTAAATCACAAAATCTTAGTCTTAACTACCTAAGGCCTAAAGCATTCATAACATAGCTATCAAACTATCACGCCTTAAAATTGAGATGTTCGAGACGAGTGGTGTGAGAAAACAAGAACTAAATTAAATTGAATTGAATCTTAATCCAAGGTTTAATTGCATCAATGAAGAGTGACTATACATCACCATTTGAGTCAACTGTACAACATATATTATAATATGATATAGAGCTCTATGTACATTATTGTTTATTCCCATATTGAACTAACATATTTCAAAAGTAACATCCCAATAACCACCTGATAAGACCTATCTAACTATAGTATCTTATACATAATAAAACATAAAAATCTTTAATGGTGCGTCATAAATACAACACATCAAATGAAATAATAATGCAATCTAAGTCACGAGACCTACGCTCTGATTTGCGTAAATAGAAGTGCAAATAAAGATAAAGAGAAAATAAATATCTCGATCAAACCAATAATTTCAACTAAACTATAGGAGGATACTAATTGTAGAAGTATTTTTTACACTTAAGGGGCATATGCTTAAATCAACAATCTTGATTTAATCAAAATAAGTTTGACTAAAATAATAAATTTTATTTGATTGAACTAATAAGTTTTGAATAAATCAAGACCATTAATTTAACATCAGCTCCTAAAGGCAAAAGGCACTTCAGCAATTAGCATCCTAACTTTGGATGACTGTTCCCAACTCTTACGGTGTCACTCAAATAAACACAATACTAAATAGGTATAGTCTAAGATTGAAATCAATTCACTTAGACCCAAATTGTTAGCGTATCGTTTATTGATAATTAGGTGGCCAAAGTTTTTATGATTATAACTTAAAACAATAGTTCATTAATATAACCACCAACATGAAACTTTATTATAATTAACAACAACATTGTTTAGAGTTGAAAAAATATAAAACTTTACAAATCTCTACAAACACAAATTATGAGACTGTAAAATTTAAGTTTTCTATTTACTGCACAAGGCACGAGATACTAATTTTTACAAATTTATATAACTCCAAACATACCCAACATTGGTATGTCAACTCCTAGCAATAAATCACTCAATATAAATAATAAAATGTGAAATCTCATGTTTAACCATGAATATCATCAATAATATAGATTTTCATTACAATATGTTCATATCTCAATGAAACATGCATAAGAATAAGTCTTTTAATATATAAAGATATTATATTCAAAACATAAACTAAACGTCATTATTTATCTTATAAAATATATCAAATCATATTAGATATGCATTAAATAAAGTCTAATATTAAATCTGTGTTAAAAAATACAAAAACAAAAAGTAAAATTGCTAAATGATTTGAACATAATTCAAGTAGTGAATCTACTATCTAGGTAGCTCAAAGAAGATTGAACCATGTTTAAGTTACCTGACAAACCTAACACAAATTTGAGATCATGACTTGACCCATAAGAAGTAATGGACTCACATATGTGAGTAACAACCATGAAATACACAAAATATGTGAGATCTAACATTTATATAAACTTATATATGCGTATATATATTCATATATATATATATATATATATCATCAATCTCCATCAAAAATAAAAAATTTCTTAAGAAATATTTCTGAAGATGAAATATATTACTAAACTTTAAAGTTGTTCCTATAACTTGTAAACTAGACCAAAATCTAGGTATAAACTTTGGATCCCTATCAACCACAATAGACGCAGGTGCATCGTGCAATCTAATGATCTCCTAGATATACAATGCAGCACACTTATCAGTCGTGTAATCAGATTTCGTAGGTAGAAAATGTGATGACTTGCTTAACTTATCAACTATCACCAAAATAAAACGAAAACTCTTTCTTTCTCTTTTTTTTTTTCAGTACGTGATAATCCCATAATCAAATCCATAATAAGATGTTCCCATTTCCACTTTGAAATAGGGAATGATTCTAGTAATTGTGCAAAACTTTGATGCTTAGCTTCTACCTATTGACTAGTCAAACATCTAATCATCCATTTTTTTTTTGTAATTTTTCACTTCATGTCAGTCCACAATATTGTTCTCGCAGATCTCGACATATCTTTGTACTTCCAAGGTGCATAATATAAGGAGAATATTGTGCCTTATCTAAAATTTTCCTCTTCGGTTCTGAATTTTCTAATATCACAAACTCTATCACCATAACAAAATAATCTATCATTTCTCACTATAAAGTCTGTCTGCCTATTACCATTGCTTGAAGGAAGTGCTAACATTAGAGTTATAGTAAATTATTCAATTCTCGAAAACTTCTTTCACACTTATTATTCCATTTAAAGTTAACACCCTTGTGAGTTAATCATGTCATATGCGATATAATGGAAGAAAGTTTCTAGATAAAATGATGAAAACATCTTGCCAATCCAAGAAAACTATGCACTTTCGCTATATTAGTTGGACGTTCTTAATTCAATACTGTCTCAATTTTTTAGGATCAACACTGATACCATTTTGTGAAATGACATGCCCCAAGAATACTACTCGATCCAACCAAAATTTGCACTTATTGAGCCTTGCAAACAATTGTTTCTGTCGCAAAGTTTGTAAAACTATTCTAAGATGTTGCACATGTTCTTTTTTACTTTTTGAGTAAATCAATAAAAATAATTACGAAAACATCAAGATAGGGTTTAAATACTCTGTTCACCAAGCCCATGAAGACAGCTAGTGTATTGGTCAATCCATATAGTATAACAAGAAACTCATAGTGCTTATATCTAGCTCTGAAGGCGGTTTTAGGCACATCACTATCCTCTCCTTTAATCTAATATCACCCAAACTTCAAGTCATTTTTTTTTTAAAACACAGTAACACCTTGCAACTGATCAAATAAATTGTCAATTATTAGTTATATATAGCTGTTCTTTACTGTTATCCGATTCAGTTGACGATAACCAATACAATATCTCATATACCACCTTTCTTCTTTACAGATAATACTAGTGCTCCCCATAATGATACAATAGGTTGGATAAAACCTTTGTCTGATAGATCTTGTAACTGAACTTTTAATTTCTTCAACTCAGTAGGTGCCATTCGAGAAGATGTAATTAAAATTGTTGTAATTTCTAGTAGCAACTTAAAAGTAATTCTATATCCCTATTTAGGATCATCCCCCACGACTTATTTGGAAACACATTCGGATATTTACAAGCAATAAATATGTCATTAAGCTTAATTTTCTGGCTTTTAAGCATTAATCACACAAGCAATATATTCCTAACATCTCTTACTCAACAATCAAGCAACTAACTTTTAATACAAATATCAAGCAATTAAGTACAACCCTACGATCACTATTGAATACCAATTCCGATTCTCCTAGGGCTTTAAACGTTACTTCCTTATCCGATCCTCTTAGGACTTAAAACGTTACTTCCTCAAACAATCAATAAAGGTATGATAAACTGACAACTAGTCGATATCTAAACAATGTTAAAATCATGTATATCCGAAGGTTTCAAATCAACAAGTAAGCCTCTGACAGTTATTTACAACACATCATTTCTGTTTATATATATCACCAGTAAGAGTAGTCACAACGAACATAAAATCTAACTTAGGTATGAAAGGATGGGTAGACCCAAAATCTACTAATATACGAGCAAGTCTACCAGTACGGAAAACATGATTGAACATTCTGACAAGTCATACATATGTTCAATTTCTATACCTATATTTTTATCTGACAACAATCTCAAAGTGAGATATAAAAATGGAATTTTATAACATTTGACCATTTCAAGGTCCGTAATCTCCATACCAACAAATGGCATACCATAATCACCTAACCCTTCAACACTTTTCTTCTAATTGGCTCCATGCACTAGACACAGATAAGTCTATAGAACCTTCTAACTTAGGTTCTGATACTAAACTGTCAGACCCCTACTAGAGGTTACATATTTAGTCCTTTCAATAAGGGTGGATGTTTGTAAATCATTCAACATAATACTCACATTAAATATAACATCTAGCAATTGTAACTTTAAATTAATTTTTTTTCAAAGATTAAAAATTATCACTAGACTAGGAATTATAAAGGAACAATAGACAACTCGGGTTCTTTTCTCGCACATGCAACCACGCCTACCTCAACCTAAAAAAAAAAAATTAGAATTTTGGTGTGAGTGTCACACACTCAATGGAAGTGCTATACTTAAAGTAAAAGATAATAAATTATTTACACTTTTGTTTTTTATTTTTTTTTTAATCTAATACTACTTCCATTCTCATCACATACCAATCAAAACTCATCTCCTAACTAATCAGCTTATGACATGCATCCATAGTCAATTACACACATCCACAGTCAATTGCACAACTAGAAGTCTCATAAATAATCAAGAGTTAAATTTAACAAGGATAGCAACATCACACCATATCACTAATAGTACAGTTCTTTTATCAACTCGTAGCATCTCATTATGCCTCATCTGACAATGTGTCACCACATCATTAATCAAGAATTAAATTTAAGAATGATAGTAACATCATACCACATCATTAATAGCACAACACGGTCCCTTTATCAACTCATGGCATCACATTATACCCCATTTGGCAATATGTCACCATGTCAAAAATACTATGTTCTAATCTTCAACCTTATCTTATCATTTTACCAAGTCTTACAATGGTAAAAGAATTATCTTAATGCATTATGACAACCACATGCCCTATCTGGCAGTGTCGTAATATGTATGTATGATGAATAATTTAAATGTTAATGTAACACACAGTTGGCCCCGTCTGACGTATGAGTTGCGCGCTCAACTTAGATAGTGGCTTTATTTAGCATGTCCCATTGGCCCGATCTAGCCTCATATTTGGTCCCATTTGACCTGTCCCCATCTGGCCTCATCTTTGGTCCCATCTGACCTAGGCCCATCTGGCTTCAATGCACGTGTAATGCACACAGTTCATGCTATGCAATGGTGTTTGTTATTTTTGTTATTGTTGGGTTTCTCAATAGAAATATCACTTCACCTTCAGTAAACCTTGAATAGTCACCGTTTAGCATTACTACAATAGTACATAATTTTTTAAATAGAAATATCAAGCCACGCACTAACATTCTACCGATAGTCATAAATTACCATCAACACAAATAATTCATAATTCTTTGCATTAAAAAAATATCAATTTTACGAATTATCATTCCATGAATACTCATAATTAAACATTAACACAATTAATTTATAAAGAGACACTATTTCTTATCCATATAATTAATTTCCGTAATTAAAATAACAACACTCACAGCCATTGTTTCCAAAAATAATCATAATTCACCATCACATCAGTCAATTCATAGTCAATCAGCATTTTTATTATCACCACAAATAATTTCTCCTCTAAATACAATTTTTCATAGTAATCATTTAATATTTCTAGCAAATACTTCTTTAAATAAAAATCATCTTTTATTACTTAACCATTAATACAATTATTTCATAGATAATTCAATTTTATTATTTATATTTATCTACCCAGATTACTCCATAAATGATCACCACTTTATCATCAATCCAAATACTACATAAGTAATTAATATCTACATATAAATAATTTCTCAGATATAAATATTATTTCTCTACAAATAATCCCAATTCACTAATTACGATAAAAAATAATTAATTCACAACAATCAATAATAATATCAACGAGATAAAATTTATTAATTCTAATTTATCATATTTTACGTTTAAGTTTAACACACCCACCTGGATTGTAGATGTTCCGAGAAATCAAATTATTGGAGTGGTCATTGTGAATTATCCTTGGGTCCTTGATGATTTGCCAAAATTTCTAAATTTTCTTCCCCTCTCCTCAATTTTTTCTTCCTTCCTCTCGGCTTCTTCTTCTTTTCTCCTCTTTCCCCGGTTGTCTTTTATCATTTTTATCCACAATTTACCCATACCCATATATATATATATATTTAAGTCACCCTTCAACCATCCTTATCTTATCATCTCCTTTTTTTTCTTCTTTTACTTAGCAATACACCACGTGGCCCCCTCAATAAATGTTCACACATCACCTTGCCACCTAACTAATATATGCATATATATATATATATATATATATATTCTCACCATCATTATCTTTTATATTAATAAATTAATTATAACACTAATTTTTCCCTCCTTCTCAGTTTTTCCCTCTACTAGCTGCCCAGCCAACACACACATATATATATCACCCATACTCGCACACACTCACACACGTGGCACACTTGGTGGCCAAGCAAAAAGATTAGGAGGTTTTTTTTTTTCCCTGCATTCTAGAGGTACCATGTTGCCATTCTTTGGCTTTATCCACATAACACACACACACGCCCCACATGTATAATGCACCACATCATGCCATTACACCACCCTCAAATCAACCCTCTAACTTAATTAATTAACTAATTATAATTAATTCACTAATTAATATGTTATAAAAATATTATTCCAATTAAGGTTAGTAAAATTTGAAATAATTCGAAATAAGACCACACCTAAAATTCCTAGGCATAAAATAAAAATTAAATTAATAATGCATTTAAAAATAATAAAAATTTAGGATGTCACAGGTTTTTTTGGTTGTGGTATAAATACAGATCGACCTAGACAGTTGGTTAATATATTTAAATGACTAAGAAAGATAATTGTCACTAGTCTGAGGAATTTGTTGCGGTTAAAAGATAATATCAAAATTCCAAGACGTGATGCAGTGGAAAATGTGGATAGTTATCAGGATGAACTCCTAGACAATTTAAACAAACAAAGGAGGACTTTGGAAGGGTTCTTCAACCACATCTCTAATAGCAAATTTTCTTTCAACTTTTGATTATCTTTTCATTTGTTAGGAGCCGGCTAACATAGTTCTTCTAACCCCTCAGCTTCGTCAAGATGTACCTACTCACGTTTTGGTCACTTGTATCAAGATGCTCTTAACATCGATGAAGGTTCAGGTACATGTACTGTTGTCTTGCATTTACTTCTCTTGGTTTTGTTTAGTTTAGCTTCTTTTTATCTGTTCTTATTGTTATCATCTTTCACAAGTCTTGTAAAAGATAAAATCCCACACTTTATCTCGTCCAATTTTGTACTTCATATCATATATCTTTGAATCTTTCGCACACCCACACACATCACGCGCGCTTATACTTTTCTTTTTTTTTGAAATTTTCTAAAATATTTTTTGATAAAAAATCAAAAAATAATCTGGCTTTTGAAAATTTGCATCACCATTGGATTTGTGGTACTCACCAAATGTTAATTTTATTTGAATTCCACTTTAAATTTTTTATAGCAATAGAAAATGTGTTGTTTTATTAAAATTATTTTTTAGGCCGATACACATGGATTTACTCATAAAAATATCAACCATTTTAATGAACTCTTCAAAAAATTCATATTTCATTTTTTAAGAGTTTAGGGCAATATTTATATCAAAAATATCTACCTAACAAAATTTGTTTGAGATCCCCATAATCTTGCTAATAAAACTTTTCTGAAATGCATTGATATTATATTTATCTTTATCAGCTAATAATTATTATTTATCTTCAAAGTAGATGAAAAGTAACCACTCGGGAAAGTTATAACCACTCAGAGTAAATGGGGAGTTACTAGAGTTGAAGTTACAAAGGATTACTTTCCGATAATTATTATTTACCTTCAAATTAGACGGAAAGTAACCACTCACACTACTACAAAAATGCATAGGTGTCATAGTTTTTAAGTGGAATGTTTCACTTTCTATCTTAGTTACAAAAGCGTAATTAATCCAGATGAGATTATAAGTCACTTCTTTTTTATTATAGTTTACAACTGTGATCGAAAACTTACAATAATCACACATTAAAAGCGTGATCTTTTATAGTAAAAACTGAGATAAAAAGAAATCTCATGTGATCTTTTATGAATTTTAATCTTACTTTTTTTTGAAAAATTGTGATTAAATATAGACAAATAATCATGTTGAAAAAATGAATTCAATTTTAAAAAATAAAAATTCACATGGCAACTTGCTATTATGCCATCGTAGCACCGTTTGACACTTTGTCATTGTAGCAACCTTATGTATTTGATATTTTCTTGTTTCTGCTGTGAATCGAACTCATGCTATTCCTCTGAAAGTTAGTGTAGTTGACCGCTAGTCCAAAATCGTAGCACCGTTTGGCGCCTTGTCATTATAGCGACCTTATATATTTGATATTTTCTTGTTTCTACTGTGAATCGAACTCGTGCCATTCTTCTGAAAGTTAGTGTAGTTGACCACTAGTCCAAGCTATCATTTACATATACATTTTACATATTAATATATATAAACAAATTTTTATCACTTTTGGGGTTACTAAAAGTAATAAAATTATATTATTTTAATTTAATTATTTTAAGTTTTTTACAATAATTTATTATGACTTTTGCCAACCAATTAATAGCTAAAAGTTACACTTTTCCTAATTAATTGGTTAGGAAAAATGATAAAAAATTTACTGTTATTTAATTATTTTAACTTTTTTGCAATAACTTGAAATCATAACTAATATATAAAACTATGCGAATACTTAACAAATAATTTATGAATATTTATCATATTTAATTAAAAATGATCTTAAATCTTTTTTATTTTTCTTTAATCTTTGTGCATGACACATATTTAATCATGACTCACTATTTATAATATATTTTTCTTCATTCTATATTATATTTTTAAAAGTAATTAGGTCGTGTTTAGTTTTAGTTTTAGAGAATTATTGTTCGAAACAAAATTTTTGAAAACTATTTTAAAAATTAATTTGTAATGCAAAAAATATTTTCAATGATTATATTCAAAAATTAGTTCTAAAAAGACAAAAAAATGAAAATTTTTATTGTTTTTATTTCTAAATTTTTACCACTTCCAACAAAATATAAAATAATGTCACTTTTAATATAGTTAATATTAATGATACACGAAACATTTATTAGATATTAAATATTCAATATTCACCTGGTTTTAGGTCAGACAAATTATGAAGACTACTTCCGTATATTTACCCCAAAAAATAATGGTTATACATTTAGTATTATTTAAATTTGATTTGGTAAATTTAGTTTTAGCATTAATCTAAAAGTATTTTTGTTTATTGATTTATGATTGTAATTTTTATAGCTTAGTCAATCAATTAAAATTAATAAATAAATGCTACAATAAAATTTATGAAATCTAATTTAAATCATATAAAGTGATAAACAAAATTATTTGAGAGAAATATAGAAAAAGAAATAATAACATTGTCTCTCATTTTCTTTAATTATCTCGTTTTTTTAAAGATATGATATCCTTACTTTTTAATCTCAATTTTTTCTAGAGATATTTCCACTGATCTTTTATCTCAATTTTTTTTTAGAGATGGTCTTCATTGATCTTTTATCTTAGTTTTTTTAGAGATGATTTTCACTAATCTTTTATCTTGTTTTAAATACAATCACAGTTTCAACAAAAGTGAGATAAAAAGTTACTTTTAATTAGACTGAGATAAAAACTATTAAAATTAACTTTTTATCTTAATTTTTTAATTAGACTGAGATAAAAAATTTAACTCACAAATCTTATCACGCTTTTTCTAAAACTGTGATCTTTATAAATTTGTTGGTGTGATCTTTATCAATTATTGTAATAATGTTAGGAAAGTTATAACCACTCAAGAGTAAATGGAGAGTTCTTGGCGTTGAAGTACAAAGGATTACTTACAATGAAGGCAATACACAAAGATAAATACGATGAATACAGTCAAATTAGCATAGGAAGCTCTTCAATTATTCTCTTCTATGTCTATTAATTTTTGTTGTAATTTTTTTATTATTTTCTTTACTTTAACACAATGAAATTCAATATATTTTAGGAGTGATGTAATTTAATATTTCATACTCGCCATCACCTCTGTACTCATTACAATCGACTTAACAGAAATTGTACAACAACATGCGTTGTTTATTAACCAAAAATTTTAGCTCAAACATATTATTGTTACATTTGGTGCAAACATATATTCGTTACATTTGGATTATTATGTATAAGAGTAGGATACTCTTATATTTATTAAAATATACTAAATTTTATAATAATAATTAATTAATAAAAATGATTTTAATTTTAATAACTAGGGAAAGCATGTCAGCAGTTATTGAAAAAAGAAACTAAACAAATTTCTCAATAAAAGCAAACAAATAAACAAATCAGTGGTAATTTTGACTTCAAAGGCAAGTTTGTATTGCCGTACTCGATTTGGTCACATTCAGCTACAAGGAGGTGCTATTGTTGACTCTTCCATCGTCCTCACCACTGTCAGTCACGCACGTACATATACATATATACACATTCAAGCACGCCCTTTGCGTTCTATCCGCAGACAGCCAAAATAGAAAGGAACGCGCATCAGTTGAAAGATAGACGAATAGATTGGTACAGAGGGAAAAAAAATGGTCGGCGATTCTTTGACCGCCGTTGATCTAGCCGGCGGACCAACTAAGATCTCCGACGTCCATCCGGATATTATCCAAACCCACATCCTGACCAGACTCGATGGCTCGACACTCGCCTCCGCCGGCTGCGCATCGTCCCACCTCCACAGGCTCACCGCCGAAGACAAACTCTGGCGGAAGATCTGCAACCAATCGTGGCCTTCCACCGCCGATCCGCTTCTCCGCCAACTCATCTCCACCTTCCCGGCCGGTCACCGATCGCTCTACTCCGACTCCTTCCCCGCTCTCCACCACCGCCGTCCCGCACAGGCGAACCGCCGCAACCGTTCGCCGCCGTCAACAGCCAAGCTGATCTCCGCCGTAGACATAAACTATCAAAACGAGTTGATTTACTCTAAAGTCATCGAGACGGAGACAGCCGAAGGATTGTTGCAGGGTTCGCCATTCCAGGTCGACCTCCTCGACGAGAAAAATGCCCTGCCATTGCCAACAAAACTCGATTTCAGGGACGAAGCGTGCGAGTCGGAGCTGGAAAAGAAGTTGACTCTCAGCTGGATCCTGATCGACCGGATCCGGAAGCGGGCGGTGAAAATCTCAAGCGTGAGACCAGTTTCCGTTGACCGAAACTGGTTGACCGACGATGTACAAATCCGGTACGCGACGGTCCTGTGCGGCGAGCGGAGGGGAGAGGTGGTGGTTTGCGTGGTAACGGTGACGTGTGGAGGGAGTGAAGTAGGGGAGTTGGAGGTGAAGGAGGTGAGCTTTCAGGTGGAGAACATGGAGGGGAAGAAGCTGGCGTGGAAAGAGAGTTTGGGAATTTTGGAGGCGGCCATGGAGAGTGGAGAGAGAAGGAGAGAGAAAAGAGGGGAGGAGAGAGAGAGGTACGAGGAGTTCTTGAAGATGAAGATGGAGAGAAGACTCAGACGATGGAGGAGAGAGACGACGCTGGAGGTGGTGTTCATTGCCGCCGGTGTCGCCACATTCACAGCGCTTTTGGCTTTTTTTACTTTCAAATTTTTACGGTTATTGGGGTTACTCTAAGGGAACAAATTAATTGTAAAATTTTTTTTTTTTTTTGGAGAAACAAATTATTGTAATTTATTATTATTTTTTTTGGAGAAGCATAAATACAACACCACAATTATGTGAATAAATCTTCATTTTATCATTTCATTAAACTCAAGTTTTTGTTAAGTTGTATTTAGATTAACAATTTGTGAAAAGAAAATAAAAAAGGGTACAGATTTAAAGCCATTATGTTGGATTGTATTGAAAATGATAGAAAAAAAAATTATTAGGTTTGAAAAATTAAAATAACTAAAATAAAAATTAATTTATTAATAAATATTTTTTACTTTTTTATTAAAATTTTAATTTATTCAGGTAAAATTATACAATTAAACTTTTATATTTTCTTTTATTTTTTCATTTATTCTCTCTATTTTTTCTATTTCCCTTCCTAAATTCTAACTCTAAACACAGGATTAATGTATCATTATCTAAGGAGAACTTTCTTACTTAAAACCCAATCTAAGAATTAACAAAAGCGAGTGAGCTTATTTCCACTTCACTAATTCTCTCTTGTATTTTTTTTTATATTTTGTTAATTGAAATTATAGTGGCCTGTAAATAATTATTAAATATCTTAAATATTCTAAATCAAAATAATTGTTAAAATTAAGATAATTTTTTATTAATCAACTATTATCTTTTAAATAGATAAAAAATAATTATAATTGTAATTATTAAAGAGCACGACTCTTTGGTTGAGTGGCACCCCCTTTGCCTGCTCACCCACCCGGATTTAAAACTCCTGGATGTTCTCCCTATTTATCTATAAAAAAAAATTATAATTATTAAAAGTGATATGAATTTTATTATTATAATTCAAGTGTAATTTTAATGGTTTTTACAATTGGATAATACGATAAATATATTGTAAGAATATTCAACTGATAGAACTGCTGTATTCTTATGTGTACTAATAAAAAAAATAAAGATGGTAATAAGAATATGATAAGAATTAATATATTTAATAAATAGAACTTCTATACTCTTTTTTTTTAATATATATATCATCTAAGTTCTAATATATCTATAAATAATTATTAATTACCTTAAATATATTAAACACAAATTATTAAAGTTAGGAAGATTTATATAGTTAATTAATTATTGTCTTTAAATTTTCTTAAATAGAGTTGAGATTCTTGTTGTTAATCAACCACTTACCTTTTAAAAATAGGTAAATAGCAATTTTAATAATTAAAATCACCTTACGTTCACCTATTAAAAAGATAATTATAATAGTAACTAAAATATTATTGCTTATTGTACATACGATTGAATCATTTAATTGATTTGACAACAAATAATTATTATTGTGAGACAATTAATATGTTTATGGTAAAAGTATTCTAAAAATTGATGTTGGACAATTAGATTTAGCACTACAAGTCACGATTTATATAACTATCAATATAATTATAATTAATGAATTAGTCTTTGAAATAGAATTTTAATGAGTATATTTTATATGTATTTAACTAAATTTTATAAATTAATTATATTGTTTGGAGCAGATAATTACATTGACGTTGTTATTATTTTTTTATGTGATTTTTAGATTCAAACAACTCTTTTCTATGATTTAAAACTATGGATTTTAAAATTCAAGTTTTGTTTAGGATGACAAAAAAATTTTAAGAAAAGTAAAAAAAATATTAAAAAAGTTTAAAAATTATTTATTTTTTTATTTTACTATATAAATTACGAATTTATAACTTATTTTATTTCACTTTTTATCACTCCAAACACACCATCAACAAAGTAAATGATTTTGTTGGGAGAACTTAATTGGAGGGTTGTAAAGGAATGAGACTGAAGCAATTTCATGTTTCGTTTTCAATTTTAAATCATCATCTATCGTACTTGCAGAGGGATCCTAACCTGCAGAATGAAAACTCTAGATTTATTTTATTTTATTTTATTTTGGGGTTAGAGTTTTTAGTTATGTTGTATTAGGAGATCTTGGAGAGTTGTAAACTAAGAAATGAGACTGAAGCAATTTCATATTTTGTTTTTAATTCTGAATATTGACGTATTTGTTTCATATTATATCATATTTATTGAGAGATCCTAACCCTGTAAAATAAAAAAACACATAGATTTATTTTATTTTCTTTTGTTTTTCATTGAAGCTTTTAGTTATGTTTGTAACTAAGGACCCGTTTGGTGCGATGAAAATTACTAAAAAAATATGAAGTATCTAAAAATCTCTAAAATTTTTAAAATTTTCTAACACATTTTGCACTGCTCGTGTTTCATGAATAACTATAAATTTATATATATCTACATATCCTAATAATTTTTTACAAATCTTAATAAATTCTTTACAAATTCTAGTAACATTCCACTAACTTTTTCACAAATCTCAAAAATTTTTCACATCTTTTAATAAATTCTGACATAAAACTATTCTGACGGACCTAAAAAAATCGTTTGGATGGTTTTTTTTTCTCTAAAAAATTAACACAAAAGTAAAAAAAATTTCACTATTCATCTTTGAAAAATATAATTTAGTGGTTGCACGCTAAATATTAAAACTTTAATACTTATGCTTAATTTATCATGTTCTCAGTTCTTACCAAATTGTCTATTCATTCGCATTCTTTTTCCAAACAACGACGCCAAAAGGGAAAATACTGGCAACACTCATGCCTTACACTCCCTTACTAGGCGGAAAACATGGAATAAAAACAGAACAAATAGAAGGAGAAACAAGAACATAATAAAAAAAAGCATAAATAAAAAAGTAATATTTCATTCATACACACCTTAGAGGGAAGTAGTTTAGAACTGCATTTACAACTTGACTCTGATACCAAATATCAGTGCGTAGGGATTGTGGAGTATTTACAAAAGCAAGTGATGGAATTTCTTACAGATGGTTTAGGTATTACAATATTACAAGGGGTTTACAAGGGATAAACTTAGTGCAAAGGGAAAGCATGCCGAGACAGGCCTTCGACTACCGCTTAAATAGAAAAAGAAAATACTATTCGGACCCGAAAATTTACAAGTTGGAATCCGAAATTATTACTTTATGGTACATCTTTTGACAAAACAATACCATTGTTGTTTGCGTGTGCTGGTACAGATGCAGTCGGTCGGCCAACAATGGTGACAACTGTGGTGATGGCACCGAAAGTGAATTTGTCACTTTATGGAGGTGGAAAGTGAGTTTGTCACTTTGGATAGGTGGAAAGTGAATATATCACTTCAGCAGGCAAAAGGAATCCTGGCACATGGACGGCCAGCTTTGGGTGGACAGCTGTCCACGATCCCTTAATCTGATGCAATGCCTTTGCCTTTATTTTGTCGGAGCAATTCAATGGCTGCTCCCAAAACTTCGTCTGTTGGAGGATCGTCCTCAGGATTCTGGCTTTCACTAGCTAAAATAGTGTCGCCTCCTGAATGGGTAGAACAGGAGTCAAGAGACATAGCAGTTCTGTGCTGATTTAATTTTTTCTCGTCGAATTCACTACTGAATTCATTCTGAAGATATTCCAGGCATTTGGCCAGGAGGGCTCTGTTGGAGATATTTGGATGTCTCCTCTTAATACTTAATTTTAACTGGGTCATGTGATTCGACTTAGAGTCAAACTAGTCTGGGCTTTGAGCCACTTGCTTTTGCTTAAAACTTGATGTTGCCTTCGTAATTTTAGAAATTAACTCAGGCAAATCAATTTGTTTCCACCATTGAAAGTGAAAAGTTCTCATTAAATGAGGAATGCCTAGATCATCCTCACTGACTGTTAATCCCCATTTCCAGATCCAAGGGATGTTGAACTCAGCCCAAAAATAGAATTGGGACTGTCCGACAAACGATTTCATATTTAAATCGCTTAATATAGGATGAACCTCGACCCAAGAGTCATATAACTCCTGCAAAGGGGGAGGTGTAAGATCCATAGGCGGACCAAGAGTTTGCCACTGTTTAAAGAACCAGCGGGGAATAACTTTTGTTTTTTCAAAAAAGTCTTCTCTAATTCTTATGAACCAGGAATGTTTTCTTTTTGCATTTTCGTAGAGAAAAGTGTATTTTCAGGCATGAACATAATCCCAGAAATTAAAATAGTATTCTTTCTGTGAATCATGAGGGATCCTCAGTTTTCTGGTTTTCATAGGGTCATTACCCCAGTCAATTAAAGTGTATATCTTAGAGATAAAACACTGGCTATAATTAATTTGTGGCCCCACCTTGTTATTGGGGTAAAAGTGGCGTATTTCCACTGATCCGGTAGTTGTCAAAATTGCTTCATAGAGATACCGGTACTTGTATTCTGGTACTGGATACGAAGTTTGATCCATATATTTTTGTTTGATGTAAAAAGGATCATTAATCCAGTGATCATCTTCATCTTCCAGAGGCAAAATTGCTTCTGTATATGGGCTTGTAATATATACAGGCTCCTTTTGCAAGACTTGAGCTGCAGTCTCAGGTTTAGAACCTTGAGCAGAAGATTCAGCAGACTTAGAATCTGACTGTTTGTATTGGGCCATGACAGCCTTTAATTGGGCTTCCTTTTTATTAAGGTAGTCATTGAGATCAATAAAATTTGGACCTTCTTCACCTAGAATGTTGAAGGGATTAGCTGCTGGGCCTAGAGCACCAATATTGGACCAAGAAAATTGGCCTCTCTGTCCAGTGGTCAGATTAGATCTGCCACGACCTCGTTGATGGGGCTTAGATCCCCTTCATCTACTGCTACTTATGATCCCTGCAAAAATTCACGAGTTAAGAAATCAGGTAGTGAATTAGATTCACCCTTGATATATTCGACTGTAAAATTGAAACAAGATAGTTGAGCTTGCCAACAAGCATAGATTTGTTTGGAAACTAAATATTTTACATCCTTTTCAAGAATTTGTTTTATAGCACTGCAATCAATGCGAATAAGGAAATGCTGATTTAATAAATCATCTTAGAATTTTGTAATTCCTTTAACTACAGCAAGCATTTCTCTTTTAATAGATGGATATGTCATCTGGGTCGGGTTCCATTTTCCCGAAGAAAATCGAATCAGATATTCCTGATTATTTTTTGGATTGCGCTGTTTTAGAATAGCGCCATAGCCAATTTTGCTGGCATCTGTCTCAACAATCTTAAACCACTTAGGATTGGCAAGTGTGAGACAAGGCAATCTTTGTACTTTTGCCTTAATCTTCTGAACAGCATATGTATATTCAGTAGTCCAAGGATTATTTACATTTTTCTTGGATAAGCGCGCATATAAAATGGCTGCGTCTTTACCCAAATCCTTGTAATAATCTGAAATATAATTCAGACTACCCAGAAACCGTTGTAACTGCTTTAGATCAGTTATCTGGTCTGGAAATTTTGAAGCAAATTCAATGCTTCTAGCAATAGGACTTATATTCCCATGCTCAATATTATGTCCAAGGAAACGGACATTGGTTTGGAAAAGTTTCATTTTTGGAAAAGAAATAACCAAACCGCTTCGTTTAATAATCTCCTTGAAGTTAGAAAGATGTTTAAAGTGTTCTTCAAGGGTTTTAGAAAAGATGAGTATATCATCAATATATACTAATATATAATTAGTATAAGGGGTGAATATAGAATTCATAATATTCTGAA
The DNA here is from genome assembly GCA_019916065.1 of Vitellaria paradoxa. Classification (NCBI taxonomy): domain Eukaryota; kingdom Viridiplantae; phylum Streptophyta; class Magnoliopsida; order Ericales; family Sapotaceae; genus Vitellaria; species Vitellaria paradoxa. Next base: position 30,487,731 of record CM034244.1, read on the forward strand.
ATTCAGAGGGAGCATTTTTCAAACCGAATGGCATAACATTCCATTCATAATGTCCAAAAGGAACAGTAAAACCAGTTTTATAACGGTCTTTTTCTTGGACTTGGATTTGCCAATATCCAGATTTTAAATCAAATTTTGAAAATATTTTAGCATCATAAAGACGATGCAAAAGATCCTTTTTATTAGGAATAGGATACCTAATCCATTTCAAAACATTATTTAAAGGCTTGTAGTTTATAACTAAACGAGGAACACCGCGTTCCTTCTCTGCTGCGTTATTTACATAAAAAGCAGTACAACTCCATGGGGAGTGGGAAGGTCTAATTAAACCTTTTTCAAGTAAAGAAGAAATTTTTTTTTTTTTACAAAGTTCCAAGTATTCTGGATTCATTTGGCTGGGACGAGCTTTAGTAGGAATTTGATTTTCATTAAAGCTATCCTCATAAGGAAGAAAAACAGAATGCTGTTTTCGATTCCAAAAAGTATTGGGGATATCAGAACAAATTTCATTAAGAAATTCATCTTGAAGTTTTAAAATCTTTTCTTTGAGAAAAGGTCGTTGCAAGGATTCAGAAATAGTCATAGACTGAATTTCTGATTGAAGAAAATGAATTTGTTGATGTTTCAAAACAATATGCTCTAATTCATTAAGAAGTAGAGTTTGAGGTCCAGTTATAAACTGAAAAGAGAGAGATTTATTTTTATACTGAAAATATATTCCAGTGGAGTCAATTTTAGAAATTGGCATGCTTTTTCGGAAAAAAGGAGTTCCGAGGATTACATGTTGAGATAGATTCTTAACAAGTAAAAATTCTGTGGGAATGCAAATATCAGAATTGCAGACAGAAACGTTAGTTAATTTATAATTAACATGCAACTTATTATTGCTAGCTGAAGTAAGAGATTGAGTGATTTTTTCAAAATAATTCGTAGGAACTAATCCTTCATTAATGCAGTTTAGATCTGCACCACTATCCATTAAAGCAATAAGGTTTTTAATAACATAAGATTCATTTATAATGATCTTAACTTGTACTAACCATTTTTGAATGGTAATTCTTTTTAACTGATGTAAATAAGGTTGTTCTTCTTTCTTAAAGGAAGAGACAGGAGAGCTAGGTTGACCAGCTTCTAAACATAGAAGTCTTTGTTGGGTCTGCTGGGATTCTGCTTTAAGAGCAGTAATCTCGGTTTTGAGAAGATTGACTTCTCTCTTAAGATCCTGAATAGATACAGGTTGGAAGGATTGTAAAGGGTCTAAACTAAGACGCCTAACTACCTCTTTCATACTATAACCTTCTGGTTGATAATTGGAAGATTGGCCGGATGGTTCTATAATAGAGGTAAGAATTTGTCGTTGAAGTTCTGGATTCTGGATCTTAGAGGCCAGAGTGATCAAATCTTTTTGATCTTGAGTTAAGACAGAAATTTCCATCTTTTGCATAGCTGCTATAGCAGTATCAATTTCACTAGAAGTCTTACAATGACAATCAGGCTGTGAACTATCACTAGAATATTCATATTTTAGGGGTTCGGGATTAGATTCATAATCTGAGGGTGGATTTGATTCTAACACTAGAGCTAGAATTTTTTGCTTAGAGTCTTCATCTATATGAAACTCTTGGATTTTCTTTTTAAGAGAACACTTATTAGCAAAATGACCAAGTTTTCCACATTTCCAACATCTAATTGGAGCTCGGGATTTTTTGAATCTAGACTTAGATCTAGAAAACGGAATAGATGGCTTATAAAAGTCATTTGGAGGTTTTCTTTTCCTAGTTTTATACGAATAATTTCTAGATTTCCTAGGCCTATGTTTGAAAGGTTTGGAAAGTCTAGACTTGGGAATGTCGAAGGCGAATTGATCGCAGAAATCTCCTAGTTCCTTTCGTTCAGAAAGTCTCTGTTTCTTTAATTGACCTTTAAGCTTAAGATCGTTACAGAGAGCTAAACCCTCTTGTTCACAAAAATAAAATAATTTACCATAAGTGAGATGCGCATAAGGTATAACAGCACTATTGGTGGCTAATCTAATGGATTGCCTAACCTTTTCTGCGAAAAGAGAAGGAAGACCATCAAGAAATTTAGATTTCCAATGATCAGCACCAGCATCGCTTAATTGTACTACACGAGCTAAGAAAGTATCCTTATACCACCTATAGTGACTTAAGGAATGACACTTTAAATTCTGGGGAAGTGTCCTAATGGTTTCACTATTACTAGTGATTTGACCAGTGAAATGTTCCATGATCGCACAAATCAGTGTATATACTGCATCTTTTTCGTGGATCGGAACTGTGAAAGATGACTGAGGACTAACAACAGTCTCTTGCTTAATCTTAGTAGCACGGAGAATTAGATCTCTTTACTCATCACTAAGAACGTGATCCCACCAACCACGGAGGGTACCTTCAAATCCTGAAACTAGATTTAGGGCTGTTTGTCTATCACTTATGCCGTTAGCTTTTTGAACTGTGGCATATATTGTCATGCGATGACATTGTTGAAAAATTAGTCTATTAGATAGACCATCTATGTTCCAAGAATAGGCTTGGCGAGGAGCAAAGGCTACTTGTTGAGTACCTAAGTCTTCTATTTCCTCATGGAGGACATCTACAGGCGTGGGTCTAGTATAATAGAATTTGCCTAGAGGTCGAGGTGTAGTTGTAGAAACTAACCTATTAATTTGCGGAGGATCAGGAGGTTTGGGTTCAATATCAGTTTCAAACTCAGAAGAGGATGATAGACTTAAAGTCTCTATTTTTAGAGTTCCAAATTGTTGTTGGATTCGGTTGACTATAGATTCAACAGATAATTCGGGTTGCCTAAAACCTTCAACAGGTTCGTTAATGGGCCGAATGATGGGATCTTTAAGATCAGATTGAAAGAAAGTTGATTCCTTAGGAGTAAGGGCAGAAATCTGCTTTTGAACAGAGGCAAGCTTTTGCTCTATTCTCGTAAGCTGAGCACCTAGAGTACTCATAAAAACATGAGAATAGTTAAGTTGTTTATACAACAAAATTATTTCTGGTAGAGCCTTTTCAGGAGGTTGGCCTACATAGGCTGTGGCTTCTAAATGGGGTGATTTTAGAACTAAAGACTCAGAAGAAGGATGGACTGAACTTACAGTTCGACCATCTTTGGTTTGCCAAGTTTTCTCTAAAACATTTATTTGCTCATGAAGAGTTTGTAAATAATATGGCAAAAACCAAGGAATAAAAAACTAAATTTTGTCAATTTGTTCTAGCGTAGAGTAATACTGAATTTTATAAAATTCTCGCTGTTCTGGAGTAAAACTAGAAAAATACCAGTTTCTAAAAGTCTGATTTCTAGGATCTTCGAAATCATTTGAAAGGCGAACTCTTAGAGGGCTGCCTGGAGTTAAATCCAACTTACCTTGTAAGGTAAGTGTTCCTATATAAAGTTTATTATTTATCTAAGGAAGTTGAAAACTCATCTCAGATGAGGTTGGAGAAGTAGGTCTCCTTTGAACCGAACTTGAATCTGGTTCCTGGCGATAAACACCTTGAGGAATTTGAGAGGAAGATACTCTTAATCCTTGAATTTCTTCAGGGGAAACTTCAGAAGGAGGCTCAGACACTCTATAAGGGTGTTGAGATGTAGTGGATCTAGAATCGAAAGGTTGAGACTTAGTAGATTTAGAATCTACAGATGCTCTGGCTGGTAAAAACCTAATTTTATTTGTTGGAGAGAAACTAATCTCTATGTCTCCAGTTTCATGCTGGACTATTTGATCTATTTCTTGTTGAGTTGGCTCTATGGGGTCAACTGCTCTTGGAAGAGTCCATTGAGAAGGAAATTGAATCTCATCCCATCTAAGGACTCGATTTGTAGCAAGATTTGAAGACAATAGATTTGTCTCAATAAAGACAGTTTGGTCTTTTAGGGTTATATGCTTAGCTCGAGGACATAAAGTTCTCAAAAGCTTGAAATTGATTCTATAGATTATGGCTATAGTCTCTGATCCAGGCAAGAAATTATATTTATGCGTCTGGACTCTCAAACTTAAAGATTTAGAAAGATTTCGATCAGTAAAGCTTAAACTTAAGTTTGGGTACACATTAAAAAAGACTGGTCCATGACACAGACTTGTTTGAATCACTCGCATAAGGGATTCTTTCCAATCTCTACATCTAGAATCTGTAAGACTAGCTAGAAGAGAGGTATTGAGACCGGGTAAAGTCAAGGGCTTAAAGGCAACTTGAACTAACCCTATATGGAGATATTTGTAACCATGCATGTATGGTGCAAGGTCTGCAGGGGCTAAAAGCTCTATGTCCTTTAAGGAGGAATCCATAGTGACGGTTTCTTCCATAGTTTTAATTGCCAGTTTAGACTGATCAAAACGGTCTGTGAAACCTAGTTTGTAGATTTTTTTAGGAGCTACCTTAGGAATAGTCCAATCATTAAGTTCCTGAATTTTGTTCGGGAAGTCTACCAAAGTGGTATTTTTAGGGACAACATTTGATCTGTCTGAGCTTGTAGAAGCTCGAGAATTAGTTCTAGTAAGCGAAGACATGGGAGAAAATTCTAAGGTGTAGGTGAAGGAAGTAAAACTTTAATACTTATGCTTAATTTATCATGTTCTCAGTTCTTACCAAATTGTATCCTGATCGACCCGATCCGGAAGCGGGCGGTGAAAATCTCAAGCGTGAGACCAGTTTCCGTTGACCGAAACTGGTTGACCGACGATGTACAAATCCGGTACGCGACGGTCCTGTGTGGCGAGCGGAGGGGAGAGGTGGTGGTTTGCGTGGTAACGGTGACATGTGGAGGGAGTGAAGTAGGGGAGTTGGAGGTGAAGGAGGTGAGATTTCAGGTGGAGAACATGGAGGGGAAGAAGCTGGCGTGGGAAGAGAGTTTGGGAATTTTGGAGGCGGCCATGGAGAGTGGAGAGAGAAGGAGAGAGAAGAGAGGGGAGGAGAGAGAGAGGTACGAGGAGTTCTTGAAGATGAAGATGGAGAGAAGACTCAGACGATGGAGGAGAGAGACGACGCTGGAAGTGGTGTTCATTGCCGCCGGTGTCGCCATATTCACATCCCTTTTGGCTTTTTTTACTTTCAAATTTTTACGGGTATTGGGGTTACTCTAAGGGAACAAATTAATTGTAAAATTTTTTTTTTTTTGGAGAAACAAATTATTGTAATTTATTATTATTTTTTTTTTGGAGAAGCATAAATACAACACCAGAATTATGTGAATAAATCTTCATTTTATCATTTCATTAAACTCAAGTTTTTGTTAAGTTGTATTTAGATTAACAATTTGTGAAAAGAAAATAAAAAAGGGTACAGATTTAAAGTCATTATGTTGGATTGTATTGAAAATGATAGAAAAAAAATTATTAGGTTTGAAAAATTAAAATAACTAAAATAAAAATTAATTTATTAATAAATATTTTTTACTTTTTTATTAAAATTTTAATTTATTCAGGTAAAATTATACAATTAAACTTTTATATTTTCTTTTATTTTTTCATTTATTCTCTCTATTTTTTCTATTTCCCTTCCTAAATTCTAACTCTAAACACAGGATTCATGTATCATTGTCTAAGGAGAACTTTCTTACCTAAAACCCAATCTAAGAATTGACAAAAACGAGTGAGCTTATTTCCACTTCACTAATTCTCTCTTGTATTTTTTTTATTTTTTGTTAATTGAAATTATAGTGGCCTGTAAATAATTATTAAATATCTTAAATATTCTAAATCAAAATAATTGTTAAAATTAAGATAATTTTTTATTAATCAACTACTATCTTTTAAATAGATAAAAAATAATTATAATTGTAATTATTAAAGAGCACGACTCTTTGGTTGAGTGGCAAATAGCCCCCTTTGCCTGCTCACCCACCCAGATTTAACACCCCTGGATGTTCTCCCTATTTATCTATCAAAAAAAATTATAATTATTAAAAGTGATATGAATTTTATTATTATAATTCAAGTGTAATTTTAATGGGTTTTACAATTGGATAATACGATAAATATATTGTAAGAATATTCAACTGATAGAACTGCTGTATTCTTATGTGTACTAATAAAAAAAATAAAGATGGTAATAAGAATATGATAAGAATTAATATATTTAATAAATAGAACTTCTATACTCTTTTTTTTTAATATATATATCATCTAAGTTCTAATATATCTATAAATAATTATTAATTACCTTAAATATATTAAACACAAATTATTAAAGTTAGGAAGATTTATATAGTTAATTAATTATTGTCTTTAAATTTTCTTAAATAGAGTTGAGATTCTTGTTGTTAATCAACCACTTACCTTTTAAAAATAGGTAAATAGCAATTTTAATAATTAAAATCACCTTACGTTCACCTATTAAAAAGATAATTATAATAGTAACTAAAATATTATTGCTTATTGTACATACGATTGAATCATTTAATTGATTTGACAACAAATAATTATTATTGTGAGACAATTAATATGTTTATGGTAAAAGTATTCTAAAAATTGATGTTGGACAATTAGATTTAGCACTACAAGTCACGATTTATATAACTATCAATATAATTATAATTAATGAATTAGTCTTTGAAATAGAATTTTAATGAGTATATTTTATATGTATTTAACTAAATTTTATAAATTAATTATATTGTTTGGAACAGATAATTACATTGACGTTGTTATTATTTTTTTATGTGATTTTTAGATTCAAACAACTCTTTTCTATGATTTAAAACTATGGATTTTAAAATTCAAGTTTTGTTTAGGATGACAAAAAAATTTTAAGAAAAGTAAAAAAAATATTAAAAAAGTTTAAAAATTATTTATTTTTTTATTTTACTATATAAATTACGAATTTATAACTTATTTTATTTCACTTTTTATCACTCCAAACACACCATGAACAAAGTAAATGAAGTTGTTGGGAGAACTTAATTGGAGGGTTGTAAAGGAATGAGACTGAAGCAATTTCATGTTTCGTTTTCAATTTTAAATCATCATCTATCGTACTTGCAGAGGGATCCTAACCTGCAGAATGAAAACTCTAGATTTATTTTATTTTATTTTATTTTGGGGTTAGAGTTTTTAGTTATGTTGTATTAGGAGATCTTGGAGAGTTGTAAACTAAGAAATGAGACTGAAGCAATTTCATATTTTGTTTTTAATTCTGAATATTGACGTATTTGTTTCATATTATATCATATTTATTGCGAGATCCTAACCCTGTAAAATAAAAAACACATAGATTTATTTTATTTTCTTTTGTTTTTCATTGAAGCTTTTAGTTATGTTTGTAACTAAGGACCCGTTTGGTGCGATAAAAATTACTAAAAAATATGAAGTCTCTCAAAATCTCTAAAATTTTTAAAATTTTCTAACACATTTTGCACTGCTCGTGTTTCATGAATAACTATAAATTTATATATATCTACATATTCTAATAATTTTTTACAAATCTTAATAAATTTTTTACAAATCCTAATAACATTCCACAAACACCAATAATTTTTTTACAAATCTCAAAAAATTTTCACATCTTTTAATAAATTCTGATATAAAGTCATTCCGACGGACTTAAAAAAATCGTTTGGACGGTTTTTTCTCTAAAAAATTGACACAAATGTTAAAAAATTTCACTATTCATCTCTGAAAAATATAGTTTAGTGGCTGCACGCTAAACATTAAAAAATTATTCAAATTACGTTTTTCATTGTTTTTAGTTATTTCTTGTCACACCAAATGCCCACTAAAATATCTTAATTTAGGTTAAATGAAACTATGATAAATTTATGTAAGTCTTATTTGCTCAATACAATTTTTAATGCTTTCAGTTCTACATCTTCTTGATTTCATGAATGGTCCGTTTTCAATAATTTTCATAAAATTTATTTTTGTATAATTTTTTATTAGTCATACACAGAGGTAAATATATTTGGCACATGAATGATTGTAATTTTCTTTTTAACTTATTGGAAACAAATAAAAGTATTCTATTGTGATTAATGCTTACATTCTCTCCCTTTACTTGGACCGAATGACTTTAAAACAGACCATTCTTTGAACACCCGTGAAACCAACAAATCTAAAAAAGATTTTTGGAGGCCGGTCACTATTTATGAACTTATAAACATTTAAGTCATACCCAAAAATCTTATTTGTGAATAAGTCATACTTGCAACAAAAAGACCAAAAAGGATATCACGCGTTTTTCACTACATTTCAAAACTGCCAGTTTTATCCGAAAATAGTGCACACTTTACTTATAACTTCCGTGACTTTCCATCTTCTTTATAAAGCAAGTAAAACTGATTTTTGGAAACAAAATCAAAACTGTTTGAGAAAAACCTAATTCCGCGACTTTCCATCTTCTTTACAAAATAAGCAAAACTGATTTTTGGAAACAAAATCAAAACTATTAAGGAAAACAGTACCACATAATAAAACAATACCGCATAAAAAATAATACCACATAATAAAACATTATCGCATAAAAACAGTACCGCATAAAAACAGTACCACATAATAAAACAGTACCACATAATAAAACAGTACCGTATAAAAAAACAGTACCTCATTAAAACAGCACCATTCTTTGCATGATATAGTCATGCGGTACTGTTTTTGAACGAGCATGCATCCTAAAAAAAACAGTACCGCAGACATGTGGTACTGTCACACATGCGGTACTGTCGGTCATTCGTTTGATATGTGAACTATTTTTGTGTTTACATGTGATGTTTGCATGATAGAGTCGTGCGGTACTGTTTTTGAACGAGCATGCATCCTAAAAAAAACAGTACCGCAGACATGTGGTACTTTAACACATGCGGTACTGTCGGTTATTCGTTTGATATGTGAACTATTTTTGTGTTTACATGTGATGTTTGCATGATAGAGTCATGCGGTACTGTTTTTGAACGAGCATGCATCCTAAAAAAAATAGTACCGCAGACATGTGGTACTGTCACACATGCGGTACAGTCGGTCATTCGTTTGATATGTGAACTATTTTTGTGTTTACATGTGATATTTGCATGATAGAGTCATGCGGTACTGTTTTTGAACGAGCATGCATCCTAAAAAAAACAGTACCGCAGACATGTGGTACTGTCACACATGCGGTACTGTCGGTTATTCGTTTGATATGTGAACTATTTTTGTGTTTACATGTGATGTTTGCATGATAGAGTCGTGCGGTACTGTTTTTGAACGAGCATGCATCCTAAAAAAAACAGTACCGCAGACATGTGGTATTGTCACACATGCGGTACTGTCGGTCATTCGTTTGATATGTGAACTATTTTTGTGTTTACATGTGATGTTTGCATGATAGAGTCGTGCGGTACTGTTTTTGAACGAGCATGCATCCTAAAAAAAAACAGTACCGCAGACATGTGGTACTGTCACACATGCGTTACTGTCGGTTATTCGTTTGATATGTGAACTATTTTTGTGTTTACATGTGATGTTTGCATGATATAGTCATGTGGTACTGTTTTTGAACGAGCATGCATCCTAAAAAAAACAGTACCGCAGACATGTGGTACTGTCACACATGCGGTACTGTCGGTTATTCGTTTGATATGTGAACTATTTTTGTGTTTACATGTGATGTTTGCATGATAGAGTCATGCGGTACTGTTTTTGAACGAGCTTGCATCCTGAAAAAAACAGTACCGCAGACACATGCGGTACTGTCACACATACAGTACTGTCGGTCATTCGTTTGATATGTGAACTATTTTTGTGTTTACATGTGATGTTTGCATGATAGAGTCGTGCGGTACTGTTTTTGAACGAGCATGCATCCTAAAAAAAACAGTACCGCAGACATGTGATACTGTCATACATGCGGTACTGTCGATTATTCGTTTGATATGTGAACTATTTTTTGTATTTACATATGATGTTTGTATGATAGAGTCATGCGGTACTGTTTTTGAACGCGGTACTGTTTTTGAACGAGCATGCATCCTAAAAAAAACAGTACCGCAGTCATGTGTTTAAATACGTAATCCAAATCTGTATATATTCATTCGATCGACGTTAATCTCACAGCACAAACTCGCGTAATCCGTGTGTATTCCTTCGTATTTAATCCTTTAACAGATTTTTATCTCACTATATGTTCACGCAATTGATAAGGAATGAAACAAAAACGGAAAACGTGATTTTCGGTTCCATAATTTTCGGCAACTCCATCTCAGTTAATTATAGAAAAAGGGCATTTAAGTCATATTATAAATTATATTCAAAACAAACTCGTGGGACCCACTCAAAAGTATGACTTAAATACAAAACTTTTCACATTAATGTGACTTAAAAGCAATACTTTTTTTTAAGTGTGACTAATAACTTTAAAAGATTACCAAGTATGACTTGGTTACAATTTTCCGAATCTAAAACCCCGTGGGCCCAGCTCTTCAAAGCTAATAGGCTAAAAGAAAATGGACTATCACTGTCTTATTTCCCTCCCCTCCCTCAAATTCTGATAAAGGCCAAAGTGTCTCCTTCACGCAAGAAGAAATTGCTGATGAATTGGAAAATTGGAACAACTCAATAATTGGCTATGTTCCGGGGAACAAACCGCCATACAAGATTATGAAAAAATTTGTGGAGATCAAGTGGAAAATGTTTGGCAGCGTTGACCTCTTCGTACTTAAACCTGGTTTGTTCATTTTCAAATTCTATAACAGTGATATGAAGCAAAAGGCCTTAGAAATGGGTCCATGGACTTTCTACGACAAGCCTTTAATTTTGAAACCTTGGACACCTGATTGCTCTTGTGATATTGAAGTTGTTACTGAAATTCCTATATGGATGAGACTACCTCTTCTAAAGCTCTATTTGTGGTCTGCCAACTCACTTTGTAAAATTTGTAGCATGATTGGTAAGCCTTTGTTCATAGACACGATGACAGCTGAGAAGCATAGATTATCCTATGCCAGAGTAAGTGTTGAAGTTGCTGTTAGCAAAACTCTACCCAAGAGTATCTCAATTATCAATCCGGATGGTAGTACATATGATCAATTGGTGGAGTATGAATGGCTCCCTGCAGTTTGTGAGCACTGCAATGCATTCGGGCATAAAACTGATTCATGTATCAAGGGTGTTAAAAAGGGAATGGAGACCAAAACCGAAGCAGGACTCCCTGCAGTTTCCGGCCACTAATCAAGGCAGCCCCCAACCAAAACAATTGAAGGTGCTTGAAAGGAAAGAAGAAGATTCGGCCTTGGTGATGAACAACAAATACACAGCTCTTGAAGAGGGCTTTAATTCTCTAGTGGAAGCGCCTAAATCAGGTTCATCAAGTCCAAGCTTGGAGAAAAGACATGGAAATTTCAGCAAAGCAACAAACTATTAATCTGAATTTTCAGGAAAACCATAGCTTTAGTACTGTTGAAGCCAAAGTGAAGAATGATCGATTGGTAAAAGGAGATATTCAAACTCAACAAGGAGAAGAATGCGTTCTATCTCCTAAAGATTCACAAATAAAGGGCCAAAATGGGTCAATTGATGAAGTTGTTGACAGTTGGGAGCTCAAGATCTCAAAGAGTCAAAAGAAGAAGAATTCGAAGATTAAACATGCTCTAACTCAAACATGCGAGAAAGGAAGGCACTTTGGAAGGAATTAGTGAGCATTTAAGTACTTGTAGATTGCTCTTCTATGCTATCCAAGATTTTTGCAACATGCCTAATATGAAAATAGACCTTTGTAATAGTTAGGAACTTTGTGTTGAAGGTTAAACTTATAATACGGGGGTATGCCCCCAATGTGATATAAACTTTATTCTCTCATCAATCCAAATTAAACTCAATTACCAAAAAAAAAAAAAAAATTCTTAAATTCTCTGTCTTCTTAAATTTTTTAATTTATTTTTTTATTTTGAAAACATTAATATTGGTCTTTAATGTAAAAGATTTCCTAGTTAAATTTCTTACATTTGTGGTTATTTGGCTGAATTATATTAAAGCATTAAGCATTAAAGCTACATATTGAAACTAAGGTATAAATTCGAAATATTGCGTAAGTGCTCTTTCTATTTTTTTGAAAAAATTAATTTTCAAAATCTGAATGTCGACTTTTATTTGTACCATTGATTTTCTCTCTATCCATGTGCATGGGTAGACTTTGGATTTACTGATTTATTATTTCTGACAAATTTACACTTAGAAAAATAATCTGAAAATTATTTGGTATACATGATTTGGGTATATTTTTTTATTTTATATTTTTTATATATATAAAAAAAAGTTGAAAATGCATTTAGTCACTCGCATTCTCAAAACTTATTTTGGAAAACTGAAAATAAATTTATACATAAAATACAAAACGACTAAAAGAGAATCTCAGAAAATATAAAATACCAAACTAAATATGTTCTTTATTTTCCATTTTTTGAAATTTTCAAAATATAAAACACATAGAATTAAAAATTAAAAATAAAAAATCAAAGGGTAATTTACATCAACACCCCTTAGACTTTTCAATCTGTTATGCTTACGCCCGCTGTAGCCTCTTAATTTTTAAGACTTACAAAATAATCCCTGGGAACCACTGTGGACCACACAACTATTTACAAAAATACCCTAATAGTTTTTAGTAATTATGGAATACAACTTAGAATCCACACATTCTTTCTAATATTTTAATTTTTAGATTTATAATATCTGTTGTCTCTTGATCTACTCCACGATCTACAGATACATCTATTAATATTAAATACAAATCATACAAGGACTTCCTGAAACTTTAAAATCACATACATGAGAAAAAAAGATTCAATAGAAACAAAAAAGACAAGATAAACTCTAAAATCATAATTCATGTACTACCGACCTTCATAATATTCACAATCTTAGAACCGTCTAAACTCTGATATCAGTTGATTTTGCACACTAGGAGGTTCAGGTTAGGAAAATAAAAAGTACACTTAATAAAACACTCAAACATTTATTAATAACACACAAGCAGAAGACATATTACAGAGAGATGGAGAGAGCACTCTATTTTTCTGTATCCCCCTTCAATACATAAAGACCCTTTAAATAGACTTCAGACGCGGACTCCAAATTCAGAATTCAAATTTACAAAATAAGAGATAAGGTCTGGAAAGACAACTGACAAAATAAAAAGTAATATAATAATAGAATTGCTTTCGGTTAAAGCAAATTCCTTCACATGGGCTCTGTCGTGTGCTGGATAAGGGTGTAGTCGGTCATGGTCCACTTTTGAAAAAGTTTATTTTTTTTTCTTTTGGCAGTATTCCTGGTTGGTCTACTGCGCTTCGGTGATGGTATAGCTTTTGTTAGCCTTCCATCATATTTTCAATATTATGCCACTCCTCCTCAGTCATATTTTCCCAATAATCTTATTTTGCTTGGGCATCATCGACTGCGAGTGCGGCTTCTAATTCCATTATGCCTTCAAATTTTTCATACATTTCATCAAGGTAGATTGCTACCTCTAATGGAGCATCAATTTCCATTCGACTAACTTTGTTTAGAAAGTCGAGTGCTTTTTTCTTCTATTCTTCATAAGGTTGAAACATTAATGGCGGCAAAGAAGAAGATACAAACAATCTCCTACCATCTGTTACCATATGTTTTTCTAAAAAATTTTGTAGAAACTTGGCTTGGTAAACCAATTCTACCCAAAACCACAACTAACTGATAGTTAGTTAAGTATAGTTAGCCCAAGAACTATTAGTCTATTAGAAAATACAGTTAGGTTAACCATAGTCAAGGTTAACCCTAGTTAGTTAGTTACATTCCTTCTTATAAAATGTAAAACAGTAATTCAAGAAAGCAATAAAAAAGCATTTTTCAAAGAATTATTCTCCTTATAGGAGGTCTGGGGCCCTCGAATTCTCCTAATTCCATATCTCATCTTTTTTCTTCCAGAGTTTCAAATAGGTCCAAACAATGGCTTGAATCCAAAAACAAACGTAAAGTTCCAATACCATCAATAGGTATTTGAATTCCATTTCCCAAGATTATGAAATGCTTATTTTCCCTTATATTTTGGATCGAAAGGCATCCCTGTATCGAATTTAAAACATGAATAGTAGAATCAGAGTCAATACACCATATGTTAGAAAGAACTTGAGTCATATTTGATTCGAAACATACATAAGCTAGGGGCTTACCATTTTTCTCGAACCAAGCTCTATGTTTCGGACAATCTTTCTTTAAATGCCCAGAGCTATGACAGAAATAGTATTTCAGTCCATTCTGTTCCTTCTTGCAAGTCCCATTAATATTAGAAGTTCTCGTAACCTTTAATGGATCTTTCTTAAAAATCTTCTTCTATTTTTTCCTCTATTTCCAACTCTGCGACTTATAACATTGACTGGATGCTGACCTTGTTACTTAAGCCTTACTTCTTCTTGGACCAGCATACTAACCAATTCATTCACATTCTACTTTTCCTTAATAGTGTTATAGTGAATTTGAAACAGTCTATACTGAGAAAGCAAGGAATTCAAAATGAATTGAACAAGAAAACTTTCATTAACATGCATTCCCAAGGTTTTGAGTCTAGCAGCCAAATTGGTCATTTCAAGGAGATGTTCGTGAATTCCACAACAACCATCAAATTTCATGGTGATAAGTTCAACCATTAATATCCCTCTAAGAGATTTGTCTCCTAAACATAAATAATCCTCCATAGTCTTAAGATATTCCCTTGCATTATCAATTTTAGGAAGCGTTGATTTAATATTATTTGCAATACACATTCCTATAAACCTAGTGCTCAATCTATTCAATCATTCCCATAAATTAAACAAAGCCTACTGCTTCGCACTGCTTGTATCTGTAATAGCAATCAGTTTTGTCAGTTCACAGTGCTAAGTCAAGATCTAGAACACCGAGATGAAACTCAATCTATTCCTTTTAGTTAGAGAAATTAGATCCATTAAAGATTGGAACAGATAAGGCTAGCGAATGAAGAGAAACAGGACAATAAAATTATCACAACATTAATATTTTGAGATTATCACTTTCGTTAGTAACATTGCGTTAAATCTTTGGATTAAATAATGAATACTACTAATATTCAAATTTAATGGTGGATTTCACTCACCTAGGGATAATTGATAATCTTTCAAAGTTCAACTGGTTTGTCACCTTTGGGCATCTATCCCAATCTCACTATTAATTTTATCAAATATCTTATTTAATTTAATGATTATTTGAAAGTTAGTGCACCTTTTGTTTAAACCTTAATAATCAAATAATAATTCCATTGTTTTTTTTTTCTTTTTATAAAATGATAACTCAATTTTAATATTTATAACCTTTCTTAGCAAGATCACTTTAGCAACAACAAGCTAACCATAACATAAATCTTTACCTAATTAAATGATTATCCAAACAAATAAATATGTTCAGACTTACAACACTAAAGTAATCATTAAAACTATTTCTCTCACTTAACCCACTTTCACTCAGATTGACTTGAATAGATGGGAATTCTATCATTATAAAATTGGGTAGAGAGAGGACAATTTTCCCATGTATATAGCCATAATACCACTCCCCATCAATGCATGTAAATAGGAAAATAACTACCTCTATAATATCTCAACAAAATAATTGTGGTTATCTTTCAGACCTAATAACTACATCATCTTTTTAGAATTCAAAATCAAATCAAAGTCTGTCGTCATGTGGGACATTTATCTAACAGAAAAACCATGTGATTGTCTCAAAGCAATCTCTTAATTATATCGAGAAACTTAATAACCAACTGGCCACAATAATTTAAAAGACGCGAAAATAAAAGAACAATAAACAAAGACTTCCATATAACCAAAAAGAAAAAAAAAAATCTTAAAATTACTTTCGAGTAAAACCTCGATTATATGAAACAATTAAATTGATAAATAATTCACTTAAAAATTTGTTAGCTAAAAAAGTTTATGCAAACACAAAGATGACATATCTTGTTTTATCTTAATTTTACTCAATTTCATCATCCACTAGCTAGACCCACACTACGCATCTGTTAGTGACACTTCTTAAAACCCAAAAATACTTATAATTATTTTTCAAATATATTTTCAAATTAAAAATATTGGTTTAATAGCATAGGAAAGAGGCAAATACCTCAAATCCAAGCTTGAAATTAAAGTTGCGTAGTAGATTTCTCTCAAAATGATGTGTGTAGTCACGTTATGCAATAGATTTCTCTCATATGGCGTAGCAAATTTCTCTCAAGGTGGTGTATGTGGTCACATTTTAGATCTTTGGCTTTATCAGGGAAGTTGAGACATAGTATCAGATATCTTAACAACTAAGAAACAGTATCAGAGATATTATCTCAACTATTTCCTAATTCATCTAATTATAACCATTTTTCATAAATTGGAAAAAATATCTGAAACTAATTGGAATTGAGCTCATAAAAAAATAATTGAGCTAGCTTAGAAACTGAAGGCCTTATGGGATTCCTAGCTCCAACTTAACAGATTCGGACCTTGTCATCTCATTACGACTCATAGTCTTTTAAGCTAACCCTAGGTTATTCTACTAAAAGCCCTATGCTACACTCTGGTTACCCATGTTAGATTTTATTTAACTAAAACTATTTTTAATAAAATAAACCTGGTCTTAGATCAATAATATCCAGTTAGTTAACTCTCCACTACATGCTCGTAATTAAGCTAGGTGAAATATCATCCCTTTTAAATTATATATTTATCCCTAAGTCACTATTTATCCAAAATTGATCATTCTTAACATTTCTATATTTGTAAATAATTTGTAAATAAATATTATCATTTAATAAATAATTTGTTGAATAAACTGTGGCCATAGATTTAATGATCAAATATAATAAATAGTTTAGGTGAGTATAGAAAAATAAATTCCATCTTATAAATATATGGTCATATGACTCATGAAATTAAATCTCTAGTGTATCAAGATTTTGATCATATATATAAGTCTCACTTAATGATATCTCAAATAAATTTAATTCATAAATGTGGATCCACTATTAACTCGGGATTAAGGTCCATTAAGTTTATTAAATGGTTAACTGTCTTTAGACCCCTTGTATTTAAGCCCATTTTCACTTTTGCCCTCTCAACTTCATAAATGTGCACCAATTCCCCCTATGCTATATATACAAGTGCAAAGATAAGTGGATTTGTTTAATTTAATAATGTGTGCGATACACGCGTTTATAAAATGCAAATATTCAAAAAATAGAAAGACCAAAATGCCCTTAAAAGAAAAAGACTCCCAGTCCCTAAAATAAACCTCGCCATATGAAGATGCCACCGCCACGCGTCTGAACCTCCACTATTGCCTCCTTTCCCATTTGGTCGGAGCTCTGCAATTTCTCGATTTCACTCCTAGTTCCAACCAATTTCAAAGATCACAGCTTTAGGGCTAATTTGGATTCATCTGCTTTATATATATATATATATATATATATATATATATCAGATCCTTAAAAACCATTTACAGCTTTTTCAATCCTCACCCTTCAATGGTCGCCTTTTGATCATCGTATTCTTAAATAGGTAAATACATACAACCCGAATGGCCATTCTACTTATTCATACTCGCATTCTATACATGTATGTGTATGTATATGATTGTTTTTTGTATGTATACTCTATATATTCAAGTGGTTTGTAATTATGTTTTGACGATGATTGGTAAGAAGGAATTTGACTTAATTTGGGTGTTATGTATACTTCACAAGTCCTCCACCTTTGTAGGTTGTTTGTGAAATTTGATGTGGGTTTCGAAAAGTTTTTTCTAGGTTTTTGTGAATTGAGAGACTTTAAGCTTTCATCATTGGAAGCTTTTTGGGGGTCTTATTAATGGATGGACAAAAAAATGTTAATAGTTCTAGGTCACAGTGAAGGGGATAGAATCTCCAGAAAGCTACCGAGTGGAGGTGAGAAGCCAATTAAGTGGATTAATGACGCTAGCAATGGTGACGGCAGCGTCTCTAGTTGGCACCACGGTGGCACCGGGAACGGAGGTTAAGAAGAAGAAAAAGAGAGAGAGGCCGAGAAAGTATGAACCAGATAGTTTAGTTGTGCTACTATTATCGCCAATGCCAATATTAACTTTGATTTTGCTGACTAGAGAGTTCTTAGGTTAGAAACGAGGTAGAGGAAGATCTGTTGAAGGTGGAGGACTTATGGCCTCACTGGCGTCATCTTTGGTGAGATTGAGGGAAGTAGTGCGGTTACGATTGCAGTTGTGGTTGGCGATTGGCCTGTGTAGTGGTTCAACCTCTAGTTTGGAGCTTGGTTAGGGTTTTCTTGATGAAGAAAAAAAAAAAAAAAACGATGGTATGTTGATTGGTCGATTGGCAAAAATGACTTTTACCACTTAATGTAATGGCATCCGTTGTTGTACTTTTATATACAATACAGAGAGTATTAGTGCTCATTTATGAAGTTAAGAGAATAAAAGTAAAAATTGGCCTAAGTACAGGGGGATAAAAGTAATTAACCCTTTACTAAAACTTTAGTAGATTATGATCAATAACATTTACTAAATCAAATCATAATTCACAATAATCCATTTAATATATAAATATATCATATATTTACATATTAACATTTTTACTCGAAATCCCTACTTTATTGATCAAGACAAATCACCCAGTTGAAAAGTAAAAAAGTTACAGTTTTAATATAATAAAATACCCATTTCATTAAGAATTGTTAGTATTATTGCATTTTTAAAAATTTGTAATTTATGTATTTCTGTATTGACATCTTATACCTAATATTCAAATCACATACTTTATAAATAAGATACAATAATGTATCTATACTATTATAGGGCAAACTCATAAGTTGGTGAAGCCTTTTTTATTTTATTTTATTGGTGTACCATTTTTTTTGGTGAAACTCTCATTTTTTTCCCATTAATAACCCTTAATCACCAATAACTACTTATAATTTGAAAGTGGTGTATAAGTATTTTTTTTTTTTAACTTTTGTAAGTTACTTAAGTAATTTTACCTTTTTATTGTTTTTTTCTTTAAATGCCCTTTAACTGCCAACAACTCTTTTTCTGTTTTTTTTATTTTATCTAAATGCCCTTTAATTTTTTACTATTTACTTAAATACCTTTAATTAATAATTATTTATTATTTTAAAATAAAAATTTAATAAAAATTCATATGCATCGCATGTGCACCGGCATAAAATTAAGTAAAATAAAATTAAAGGTTAATTGCCTTAGAGCCCTTGTACTTAGATCAAAAATCATTTAAACCCCCTCAACTTCAATATTATGAACTAATACCTCATGTACTGTTCACCAAAATGCAAACCTTGACGCTATTACGTTAACTAATAAAATTACAAAATTGCCACCTTCTTCGCTATCCTCTTCTCTCTTCTCTGTTTTACCCTCTTCCTCTTCAATCAAGAAAACCCAAATCAAATCAAAAACCCATCCACATAAATTTTTACAGAAATCTTAATCTAATTCTGTTTTTCATTAAGATAATGAAACCCTCATTTCTCAACACATTCTTCCTTTTCAACTAAGAAAACCTAAATCAAAACAAAATCTCAACTGCACAAATCTTGACAGAAACACTTAATCTAACAAATTTAAGGATTAAGATAACAAATATACATTAATTTAAGAACCCTAACTTTTTGTCAAACAAAGTACAAGCATCAACGATCTCTAGTTGCTTTTTTTATATATCAGCATATATGTATATAGATTTTTTACTCTAAAAAGAGAAGGGAGATTGAAAATACGAAGGGACTATAACAAAATCAAAATATCTATTAACTACCACATTAAAGGCTCATAGAGTAATGATTTTCAAAAACATCAACAAGCTTTACAGTTTTCATAGTTTGATTATATAATTTTCCTCGTTATCATCTCCAAAATCAAAATCAAATGTATGAAATTAAAACTCATCGAGATGCCAGGGCATCAATTAGAACAAAAATAAGCAACACGCGCACACACACATAAATATATACACATGTATATATGTATATATATGTGTGTGTAGATCTGAACTTGCAGGCTAGGTTGTGAACTACCGGCTATCCCAAGGAATGAAGGTAGAAATCTGAATGAAGGAAAGAAGAAGTAGAGAAGATGGGATTTATGTGACCTTCGATGGCCTCTTCCACACCTTCGACCTGAAGCTTCAGATAAAAGAAAAGAGGACAGCACACAAGTCCGTTCTTTTGACTCAAGGGCATTTTTGTCTATTCATCACTTTCTTTTTTTTTTTTTTTTTTGGGAATATTGAACGCTTGTACTTTTTCTAAACGTAAAGCACACATACCGTTAACTTCAACAGATCTATCCATGTTTTCACTTTGGTAAATAGTATAGAGGATATTAGTGCATAATACTGAGGTTGAGGGGGTTAAAGTGATTTTTGACCTAAATAGAGGGGTACAAGGGCAATTAATCCTAAAATTAAATTAAAAATTCACGCACATAGTTTAATAGGTTGATTAAAAATTAATAGAAAAATTAAGTAAATATTTATAATTTACAAAACTAAAAAAATATTTTTATTAATTATTAAGACAAAAAAATCACACACATTACGTGTGCACGAGTGTCTCATACTTAAATAAATGAATAAATATAACGTCTTATTACCAGAAAAATAGAAATGTTATTACAAACCATGTTTGTAAAATAACTCTATCAAAACGTATGCCCAATTTTTTTCTTTCAAAGTATTCGTGGACTCTTTAGGTTACATTAAAACTCTTGCAACTCACTTTATAAAGGTAATACATACTTAAAGTCCAACTTGAAATAGGGCAACATTTTCAAAATATTTTTCTAAGATTTCAAAATAGAATTTCTCGTAAAATATGCCCTCTGTAAATTATTTTCAAATTGTTTTCTAAACCAAAACTGTGCCGTTGTGATAGCTGCACCTCACTCGAGCACGTGGCGGTTCTAAAACTGCCTTCAAGCTTGGTTTCTTGCTTCTTGAGTAAGGCGGGCAAAAAACCCATGACCCGTTTGGACTTATTGAACCGGCGCGTAATGGGTTAAGTCATGGGTGTGATATAAACGGTTCGAGTACAACCCGGCCCATTAAAAATGCCCCATGTTCGCAGATTTTTCCAATTGTCCCGTTTGGAACCCCGCCCCCCCCCCCCCCCCAAAAAAAAAAAACCCAAATTATGCCTGTTCGATTACTGGGAGAACATAGACCCGCAAGACTGGCATAACCTAATGTTTAACGAAACAGGGGTTTTTTTTTTCCTTTTTTTTTTTGATAAGTAAGAAAGTTCAAATTGATACGGATAAATTTATAAGTGTATAAGAGACATACGTCCGACTTACACAAGAATTACTATCATTTATTTATAATAATTGGGATGAACATTTATTGAGATGCAGTAAAATATTCATGTTCCACATCATATAAATGGAGCAAGTTTTATATGTATGAAATTCCATTTTCCAAATATAATGTTTTTTTAAAACTGTGAGGAGAGTAAATTTCGTTATAACTCTAAAGTTAAGCGTGCTTAAGTAAAAATATTACTAGGATGGGTGACCCAAACTAAATAATATTATATTATGAGATTGTGAATCGTTATATAATGGGATTAGACTCATGTTTGAAATATTTATATTTAGGAAACAATTTATAATCTTGATATGTTAGACTCGTCACCTAACTTTTTTTTGCCAAGAGAGAGTGAAAAAACATAGACAAAAATGATTTTTTTTTTAACGAAATGTGTTTTGAAAATATTTGTAAGATCTATTTTGATGACTCCTATTAGTATATTTGTAAATTTGATAATTTATAATTAGTTCTAATTTAATAATTTTTAATTAGAATTTTATATCTGTAATTCGAATTTAATGTTAATTATATAATTGTTTATGTCTTAATAAAATTTATTAATAAAAAATACTATATATTTCGATGTGTTTCTATGATTTTTATTTGTATTTATAAATTTATAAAAAATATAAAATCTAAAAAAGTTAAGCAAGGTACCTAAGATAGGTTAGGGCCGGATTTGGTTGATCCCGACCTGACCTGACTTGGCGGAGTGCCAGGTCAGTCGGACAAGCCAACCTGCTATAAGTTCAAAACCCCGTCAGGGGCGAGACAGGCCAAGCTCGATCCGGCCCAATTCTATAGCTAATCTTGAGGTAACCTCTCTAAGATTCTAAGATTCTTTCACGCTGCAAAGTAGAAAAAATATATTTATATACCAGCATGGTGCGTATAATTATATTTATTAAAATCAAATTTTATTATATTAATTAACGAAATAAGAATTATAATATTATTCGATAACAAAATTTACCACCGAAACTGCTGACCACGCCAAACAAAAATACATTAATCGACCTTGATTGTAGAATCCAATGTTGTATTTATAGCTTGGTAAAAATAAATAAAATAGTACCTAAAACTCTGTTGTAATAATGCTTTTAGCGTTCCCCTCTCTCCCTTCTTTAAATGCTTTTCACTTCCAGTTAATGCCAATACCTTTCATTAAATGCACATGGCAGTTGAGTACGGCTACATAGCTGTAATTCAGCTATCAAACAGTCTACCTGTCATATCTATCAGTCACTTATAACGAAATAAACTAACTTAGTTTCCTCTGTAACTGTAAGTATATTTCATAAATTACCATGAAGCATTTATAACTACAAGGTCATTTTAATGCTGTGAGACCCATTCCTAGCATTTATTAGTCGCCAACATTTATTAGTAACCTGGCAGAGTGCCGAATAAATAAACCATAGGTATGCTCGGCGCCTGCCACATGGCAGCGTGTGATTCCTAGAATTATAACGTCCCTTGAACTCTTAACTGCATCCAACCTGAGCCACGTGTCACCATTCATAGTGTTCAGTGACAAGTGTTCGACGATAAACCACGTGTCAAAACCCAAAGTGTTTGGTATTGGATCACATGTCAGAACTCAAAGTGTTCGGCCAAGTACCACATGTCACTGGTCAATCTGTTCGGCAACGTCACGTGTCCTAATTTAATTTTGCCCAACAAGTATGTTAAAAAAAATGATGCGATCACATTCATATGCCAATAAATAAAATGGAAGAAAAAGAATATGTGAATATCAACTAAATAATAATGATTGTAATTTTTTAATTAATTATTTATTTTATTTTATTATTTTATTATGATTATTGTTAAATTTTTTCGCAAGAGTTATGCCAATACTATTATAGTCCATAATGACGTGGCAACTTCACAATTTTTTTTTCTTTTACATTAAATCCTTTCTTTGGATTATTTCCAGTTTTTTTTTTTTTTTTTTAATTTGTTTACTCTCGATTATATCTCCTTCTCGTACACATTACTACACTTTCACACACACAAACATATATGCATAATTTTTATAATTTTATATAAACCATAATTATTCAATTAAAAATCAATTGCCTCTTTGCATAATTTTTCTTAATAATATAAAAATGTCATCTCTATTATTTATAATAATATTTATACAACATTCTAATACATCTCTGTCATGATTTTTTAATGAGAAAAATAATTACATAAGTCAGTTTTTTCTAGCTATTTTATTAACTTTTTTTTTAAATTTTTGGTAAATTGAAAAATTATTATAGTCCCCCCCCCCCTTTTTTTCTCTTTTACTGCTATTTTCTCTCATCTTTTCATATCTTGACCTCCAAATAAACACATCCCTCATCTTAAATACAAATTTTATTTTTTTCATATTTAGGCACCATTTGGTTTATTAAAAAACAATAAAAATCTTTGAAAACATCTGAAAATCTCTAAAAATCTTCAAAACTTTCTAACACATTTTGGCTATGTCATACTCCATGAAATCTCTATAAATTTATATATATATATCTATATATTCCAACAAATTTTTACAAATCTCAATACTCTTTTTTGTAAACCCTAATAACTTTTACAAACCTCAATACTTTTTTTTACAAATCTCAATAATTTTTTCATAAACCTTAATAATATTTTAACAAATTTCAACGAATCTGACATAAATCTGTGGAAACGGATCAAAAAAATCGTTCTCACGATTTCTTTCTCCAACTTTTTTATGTAAAAGTTAAAAAGTTCAACAATTTTTAAAAAAATTCTAACATAAATCCGTGGGTACGAATCGAAAAACCGTTTCCATAGTTTCTCTCTCTAACTTTTTCACGCAGAAGTCAAAAAGTTCAATAATCCTCAAAAAAATTTTGATATAAATCCATGAGAACAGATCTAAGAAACCATTTTCACGGTTTCTCTTTCCAACTTTTTACTGCAAAAATTTAAAAGTTATATTATTTATCTTCCAAAAACAGGGTTTGGGTTAAAAATGACAAGCGTCAAAAATTAGCCCAAACCACTTTTTTTTTTTATTTTTCTTGTTTTTTATCACTCAAATGCTACCTTAATACATATTTTCTACTAACAAAATTTTATAATAATATAATACGACACTTTAAAATATATTTTTTATTTTATGTTCTTCTCACAATTCGATATGCATTATTAAAAAGAGTAGTCTTATTTTTTATTTTTTTGTGGCACTAACAATTTTTTGTATTGTTTTTCCTCTTTATTGTTAATATTTCGTATCTTATTACACCTCCACACCCTCTCTCTCTCTCTCTCTCTCTCTCTCTCTCTCTGTAACTATATAAAAGTTAATACAAAATTGAATCCTTCTCCTCTAGTTCAAAAGAAAAAAAAACTCAATAATTGTCCCCACATTGTAAGAATATACTTAAATTTGAATTTTAATTATATCGAGTTAATTTTACAAAAAAAAAATAATACACGGGAAGGCCCCCCCGGGGGGGGGGGGGGACTTGCCAGTTGCTAGTCCTTGATTTTACATCTAACGAGAGGAATGAGTTGACTTTAATTGGATTGAAAGAATCTGAAGTCTTAATGATTCCGTGTGAACCAGTTGTTGTCTATCAGAGGTTTTTACACTTTGATTTGATTTTGGTACTTCCAAGTGACAATGATTCGACGGTGAGATCTACCGTTCTATGAAATCAAAAAGCTAAAGGTCCCATTTCGGATGTGTTTAAGACTTAGTTTGGAAAGATAAAAAACTTATTTTTTTTTTGAATAGATATTCACTAAAACTTTTTTTTTTTTTTGGGTTGCTTGGGCATTTAGGGGAAAAATTAGATTTTTAGGTTTTATTAATTTAATATTTTTGTCTTTCTTAATTTAAAAAAATTTAAAATGTAAAAAATTTAATTTAATTACTTAAAAAAATTAAAAAACTAAATACTTAGAAATGGAAAAGTTAGTTATAGTCTCCAAACAAAATTTAAAATGTAAAAAATTTAATTTAATTACTTAAAAAAATTAAAAAACTAAATACGTAGAAATGGAAAAGTTAGTTATAGTCTCCAAACAAAGTATGCGTTCATCTCCGCTTTTTTTTATTCCCTTATCCAAAATCCCACTGGGCTTTACCAACGGATAAACCAAAGAACACATAACTGGTCTCCTCGACCATGCCTCCCAATTGAGTCGTAGGACTCGAAACCAATAACGTGAAGAGTATGCTTATTTACTAGTTCGGCTGCGCCCAGGAACTATAGGTTCATCTGTTTAGTATAATATGGTAGTTCTTCTCAATTTGACATTTTTGAGCTTCGGGACTATATATTAGGGGGTCATGATCATATCAAAATGTTGCATATTTATAATAATATTATTATTAGGTAAAAAATGTGTTTTGTAACAATTATTTTTATATTTATAATATTTTTTTAGGATAAAACAGTACTTCAAGTTAGGAATGTGAATGAGTAGTTAGGGTGTCCGTCTAATTAATAATTATCATTATCAAATTTATTTATTTTTTTTCTTACTATTATCATTCCAATCCTATTTATTTTTTTAACTAGAACCCCAAATTCGTCTCTTCTATCCCAAACCCACAAAATTAGATTAAATACAATTAATCAGATTACATAAAACTCAATTTGACAAACCTATTAAATATCTAGTTTGAAACAAAAAATTAAAAAAATAGCAAATGACAAATATGTTAAATTTATATGACTGCGCAAGCCATTGGTTAGCCTCTAAATTCAACACATGACTATGTTTGTTAGGACCATTGCCTACGTATATTTTTTTGCGAATTCCATCAAAAAATAAAATATATATATTGTACTAAAGAAAAATAATTACAAAGATACATGTTCATGGTTTAATATTATCTAGTAACGCTTGTGTAATTTACCTCATATTAAGTTTATAAAAATTTTTAAATAAACAATTTTAAAACATTTAGGAATTTGTTAATATGTTTAATTTATATGCTTTGTAAAACACTATGTATTGACCATAATTCAATGGTATCAGATTTTAAAATTTTCGATTGAAACAATTAGGTTTTCAAATCAATATTGCATTTTATACTCATATTACATATATACACAATTATAATTATAATAAATATATATTATATCATATTGTATTATATTAAACGGGTACTTAACGAATACTCTATAAGTACTAAGTACTAGATATTCTATAAGTATAAATTAATATCGAATACTGGATATCGGACACCTTATAAATAAATTTTAAACTTGAAAAAATATTAAATTTTAATTTCAAACGCCTAATCCTATTAGAATATTTCTTAACAAATTTTTATTTAGTTCAGTCGAATCGAATACACTCATGTATCACTTTAATTGATAATTCAAGTTGCGTTTCATAATGCATGCCTAGAAGAATTAAAAATAATGGACTTTGGATAAAGATAATTGAAAAAGTAAAAAAAAAAAAAGTCATCATGTCTAGGTGAGGTAGCAAGATGGAGACCTTGGGTTTCATACTTTTCTGGCTACAGGGAATTTCTTTCTAAGTGGTAAATGATGTTTGAAAACCACTTTAGCATGTTGTACAATTATGGTTCAAATCAAATTAGGATATATTTCACTGCCACTTCCCCCCAAAGCACACGCGCACGCACGCGCATTGTATATGTAAATAACACATTTACAAGGGACACTGTTGAATAGCATTGTAAAATGGAAAGAATCTTAATTAATAAAGAAAATAAAAATTTTAAATTTATCATTACCAATGAGAGCAATTAATTTAATTGAGATCCAAATGAATCATGCATGGTGTTTTAAGATTGTATTTTTGAGACGTGTTGAGTTATGTGTTTCAATTAAAATTTTTTTTTTGGTAGAACTTAGACAAAGGGTGGAATTAGGATTTTTTTTATGATTTTTTTTCTGTTATGAATAATTATCAATCCAAATACGTAAATTTATCAACTTAACCATAAAATATTCAATCTAAATACACCAGACAGAGTACAAAAAAAAAAGAAGAAGTAAAGTTCAAACATACATAATAAGATTCGAGTGTACATAAAATAGTAAACAAAAGATAAAAATAATGCACATTATTGAAACTGCACCCCTTTGATATTTTAGAGAATAGAATTCATCTATTCTCAAATCTGAATCGATATCTTCAGCAAATTCTCATTCAATATAAATCATCATAGAATCTACTAAGAACTCCTCTTCTATTTTATTTCCAAGAGCAGTTTTAACATGTTTTATAGTTAAAAATACTCATTTTGTAGTGGTAATAAAAATAGGCAGAGTCAAATCAGCAATTCCCATAATTTTATGCATCAAATACAAGATAAACACGAATGCAAAGGATCTCATGAATCAAACAACCACTAGCTTCTTCACGTATAGAATTAGAAGATCCCTCATGGACCATGTTTTCAAGCACGGTAATAGTTACACCATACATTCTATTAAGCTTTAAATAGAATCAAAATGAGAGCTCCATCGAGTAGTTCGAATCTGATGCAAATTATTAATCCGATTAGCTCTTCTACTAGTCTCAAGTTCTCAAGTAGCTACTATATGTACAATTTCTATGGCTTGAGTAAAACGTAACTCGGTATGACGTTTGGGAGAAGCACTAATAAGATTGATAATAGCGAACCCTTGGGCCTAGCTCAGCGGGTGACCCTCTGATTGTGGAGGGCCGAGGCAACAACCCGCAAGGGTTCGAGTCTCCGCTGGTGAAATCCAGTTTCGTTGAGTTATTCTAAGGGCCACCCACCACACGTGCAAGCGTGTGACTTAAGCGGTTTGGCGGGCTTGTGGGGTGTTCGTCGGCCCCCGGCTACACGGCTCGTTGAGGGCTGTAATAAATCGGCCGGGTTTCGGGTCACCAAAAAAAAAAAAGATTGATAATAGCTGTCAGTTTGGAAAAAAATAGCCAAGTAGAAATCTCATTTCCTGCAATTGTAACTACTAATGCTAGCTATAGTCGGTAGGTAAAACAATGTACATAATATATAAAGGCAATCTCTAAGAAATAGAGCTTGTAATTCGTTCCGTGCGCCACGCATATTGCTAGCACTATCATACCTTTGACCTTGCATATTGAGGATATGCAAGTTATATTAAGTAAGGACATCAGAATTTTTTTTTTTTAAGTGTTGAAGCAATAGTGTCTGAAACATACATAATCTCAAAAAAGCGCTCTTGTAAGAAACCCTGAATGTCAACAAATCTAAAAACAAATAGCCATCTCTTCTTTGTTTGATGCATCTTTAGCTTTATCAACCAAAATACAAAACTTCGCATCTCCAACTTCTTTATGAATCTTTTTCCTCACTTTGTTTGCGAGAATATACAAAATTTCTTTCTGAATAGTTGGTGAGATATACTTTACATTTTTTAGAGCTTTTTCTAGGACAACATCATGTATATTAACATTTAATCTCCCTATAAGTCTTATCATCTCCACAAAATTGCCATGATTATTAGAAGATGAAGATTCATCATGACCTTTAAATGCACATGCTTGTAAGCTAAGCCACCAAACACTTTCAATTGTTGCCGTAAGCCGCAATCAATTATTCTGAACTTCTTCTGCTGTTTATGCATTCAATACTTTATTAATATGTCCAATTACTTTCATTAAATCTTCAACATATTTCATAGCATCATTATGTGGTGAAGTGGGACCTCCCACATGTGTCAAAAGTGCACATCTAGCCCTATTATTAACCCTCTTCCAACTTGTAAAGCCTTTAGTGATGAATGCAGGAAGATGAGACACTTTATCTTGAAACAGAAAGCATGGAAAATAAAATACTACCTCCTTTGAAGGAGAGTACTCTAACCAAGGAAATTGATCGAACCAAGAGTACTGAAATCAACGATACTGTCTCCCTGATACGGTCCTTGAGTACTCTACCAGCTTAAGTTGATGCCGACCCATTTCGATATAGGCTCTTCTAGTTTCATCCTGTTGATTAACAAGATGTTGCCATATAGGGATTTGTATCATAGGATCTCGCTCAAGAGTACTAGCTTAAATTTTAACTCTTCGAGATTTGGAAAGGCCTTGGTCGTTATGATTAGATATATTAACATTACATAGAGAATGTCCCTCACTGGTTAATGTTTGTTCTTTTGGTTTAAAAATGAAAATATAATTTTTCCTTTCTTGCTTCCTTAAGTTTTCATTATAATTTATAACCTATTAAAATGATATATGGTAGATATTAGCTTATATGACATATGTAACTATAAAATACAATCTAAACGAAACACATGAACAAATAAAACTGAAATAGAGCATTATTATACACATTAACATTGTACACATAATTCAATGAATTTTCCCTCTCACTCATCCCCCACCAACACAAATGTGGGTCCATAGGTTGGGACCTACCAATTGCAAATATATTTCTCCTGGACTATATGTTGTATTGAGATTGCATAAACTAACGTTTAAGCCCTTCCAATTCTATTAGCAATAGTCTAAGTATCCAATAATAGCTCTAAAAACAACCCACCAAACAACCCTAAAGGCATCAAACAAACTTCAAAAAAAAAAAAAAACCCAACCAAAATATAAACGTACTCTTGAATGTTCCATAGGACTACCACAAACATTATATATAATATAATATAATATAATATAATATAATATAATATAATATAATATAATATACAGTATACAATATATAATATATATCATATAAAAGATCTCAGTACATTTGATTTCAAAAGAATCAACCCTGTTGGTTGTGCTGCTGTAGCCTTTTGCTCTGCTTCAAAAAAAAAAAAAAAATACAAAGGAAGACCCAAAAATTTAGCTTACCGGGAAAGCGAGAGAGATGAAAGGGTAAAAAGTTAGGAGTTTTACAAAAGAGTTAGAAGTTTTACCCAAATATAAGTATGCACTCTTGGTATTTGTCTTAATTTTTTATTTTTTGAGCCTTTAGGACTACTAATTTTTTTTTTATTTGTAAAATATATTTGGATTATAAGCTAAGTATTACCTAAGCTATAAATAATTAGACTAAAATTTAAAATATATTTGGGTTACGAGTTGAGTATTATCCGAGCTATAAAAAATTAAACTAAAATATTACTACTAAAAAAATTTTTTTCCTAAATTTTACTCAAGTTACAGCCCATCATAACCCCCTCATGCCGTTGCTTCTAAACTTAAACTAATTTCTTTAATAGTTTTAACCATTTCTTTTTTCAAAGGATCAAAATTAGCATCATCTGTAACCTAATCTCTCAATTGATCATCTCTTGAGCAAATATGATCACCGCAGTAGTACCATCTCTAGAGCCAATTTGTCTTTAAGTAGCAACATGTGAAAAGGGCACATAAGAAAATAAATTATTATGGTTCTATATAACTTTGATGCAATTAATACTAAAGAAAGAGAATTCTACAATAGGTGACCCATTGTATTAGTATCACTTTTGTATTTTAGTAGTATCAAAAAAGTTTTATGTTCCGGGCAATTGTAACATTAGTATTGATAACTATTAGTGTCCAAGAATTTAAAGTTTCTAACTTTACATCTTTTCCATCTTTATGTTATTATTCTAAAAGAATTTTATAATGATCCAAATTTAGATTTGTGATGCATCATCAACTAAGCTACTTAATAGTTTATGGTAGATTAGAAGATAATTTGTCCTCAGCTAGCAAGATCCTAATACCAAATTTTCTTCTAAATATTTATATTCAATAACTAAAGATCATCTTGATATAATTTTTTTAAACCACCTAAACAAGTTGGAAAAAAAATCATAACCACCATATATCAACTTTACTCCTATGTAAACATATTTGTATACATATATTGTAAAATTTAATAAGGTAACAGAGAGACACTACAAGTTCAAGTATGCTATTTGTCTACTTAACATGCTTGTGGAAAGGCAAAATGTCTAAGAGCAATATAAGCTCATAATAAACTCCTAAATCATCATTAAAGTTCAATCCCCCATTCCCAGAAAGCAAAGGATTATGAGAATTTTAACATAGCAACAAAAACATCAATGCTACCATTTAGACAAACCAAAGAAGGTATTATTACAAGTTCTCAAAAAAAATAAAAAATAAAAGCATCAAATATTTATCAAATATTTGATATGCGATACAAACTATCTCTAGATCGGATCGAAATAAAAATTTGGGTAAAGTATAACAATCATAGTTTACTCTCGGTGTCACTTTAATCCCACACGTTTTAATTGTAACAGTCAAATCCCTACACTTTCGGTTAAGTATTAATTCGGTCCTTCCATTAGTTGGCTGTTATACACAACTATTAAACTGGGGGTAAAAAAAGGTATTTTTTTTTACAGTTTACCTTCATTGTCACTTTAATCCCTTATATTTTAATTGTAACAGTAAGATCACTTCAATTTTAGTGTATTTTTGAAATATATTTTATTAAATTATTTTTAATAAATAATATAATCTAAAATTATTTTATTAAATTATATAACATATTTTAATTTGAAATATATCTTATTAAGTTATTTTTAATAAATAATATAATTAAATTATATTTAATATATTTACTTTTTATTAAATTAAATTATTTTTCATAAATAATATGATTAAATTAATAGTATACTTAAAAAAATATTTAGTTTAGTTTAATTAATATGAAATATATTTTATTAAATTCGATTAATTTTCTAAAAAATTACAAAATTAAATATATTGTCAAAAGGTGATTCGATGGTTTCACTAATAGTTGTTATAATTAACAAAATAGAATAAAAAGAGTCATACAAATAAATGTGTCATATCAAGTTATATATATATAGAGAGAAAACTATAGAGATAGAAAACTCAGAAAATAGCGATTCTAGGACCATTTGGTAATGTTATTGTTTTTTTATTTTGTTTAATGCTTTATTTTCCAGTTTTGTTTTCTATTATCATTTTTTTCTAAAATAAATACTGAAACTGCGCTTAGAAATACAATTTTATTTACATAAATTATTTTTTTAATAAAATATATTTTAGATTATATTATTTATTAGAAATAATTTAATAAAATATATTTCAAATATATACTGAAAGTATAGGGATTTGATTGTTACAATTGAAGCGTGAGGAACTAAAGTAATACTAAAGGTAAACTGTAGAGGAAATTACTTTTTTTATTCTCAGTCTAATGATTATATGTAACATCCAACTAACAGAAGGACCAAATTGCTACTGAACTGAAAATGCAGAGATTTAACTATTACAACTGAAACGTATGGGGCTAAAGTGATACCGAGAATAAACTATAGGGGTGGTTTTTGTACTTTACTCCAAAAATTTCAATCCTTTGTAGAAACCCTAAAGTTAGGCATTCTAGGTTTGGGGTTCCATTTTTTGTAACCATTATGGGTTTAATCTACAAATTTGGGATGTAATCTAATTGGATCATTATATTTTGGTCGCTTTTTCGGGTTCAAGGAAAAAAAAACTGCAAACTATGAATTGAATCACATAGAGAAGAGCAAGAAAAATTGATTTTTTGATGATCGAAAATACCTCGTACCTTTTAATTCCTCTCAAAAATTACCACTAGTAACAAATTCCCTTAAAATCAATTTTCAAATTGAATAA
The DNA here is from genome assembly GCA_019916065.1 of Vitellaria paradoxa. Classification (NCBI taxonomy): domain Eukaryota; kingdom Viridiplantae; phylum Streptophyta; class Magnoliopsida; order Ericales; family Sapotaceae; genus Vitellaria; species Vitellaria paradoxa. The sequence continues at coordinate 30,520,676 of CM034244.1, forward strand.
AATCCTAAAAGCGCCATTCGCGTCGCTCAAGTTACATATGACTCAGCTTGAATGAAGTCGACAACCTAGAATATACAAAGTCAAATCCAAATTAATTAATAACCTTACATATCCAAACTCTTAGTGATATAAATTTACACTATTATTTACACTATTAAAGTATTCACTAGAAAATCACAAACTATTAATCAAATAGCAAATTGATGTAACGAGACAAACCCTAACACCAGCAATTGTATAATATTATAATCCAACAACATAAGTTACATAATCCAATGAAAAGGATCTTTCAAATTATAAAACTGAAAGAGAAAGGATACCCATAATTGTAAATATCTCTTTAATTGATTCCTCCATCAAATTACTACCAATAACAAACCTCAAGTCAACGATATCTGATAGAGAGAGAGAGAGAGAATGATAACAAAATGGGAGTAGCTGCTTAAATGGAATAACATAGAGAGAGAGAGAGGGAGAATGATTGAATTTAGGTTTCAGAGTGTGAGATAAAAAGAATAAGGAAAATTGATTAGGTTGATGATTTGTTACCTACAATTAGGGCATTTAATACTGGCATAAGGAAAGACTCCAATTATTTTAATAGGTTTTTTCAGACAAAGGGACATAGTTGGATTTGAAAGAAAAATTAAGGGTATTAGAGTCTAAAAAAGTTCTACAAAGATTCAATATTTTTATATAGTAGTAAGGTATATTAAATATTTGGTATTCTTATTTTTAAATTTAATTACTATTAGTTGACTATTTTTTGATTTGCCAAAAAAAAAATTATGTAAAAATTACATGTGATGAAATTAGGTTGGACAAAACTGGGAAAAAAAATTCAAAGAAGTTTGAAATTTACCATACACTTCTATACGCTTTTTTAGATTCGACACCCAACCTTTAGAAATATATTATTACTGTACGGGGAAAAAAACAACTGGTTTGCCCCCTTTTCCCCCTCCATTTCCTCTCCAAATGCAAACTTGAAAGTAAAAAAAATGGTGAATAAAGCAGTCAAAGGTGGTCTCTAACTATAGACTCTCTCTTACTTAAATTAGTTACAGCTATTAATAGTAATTTCATGTAAAGAGAGATAAAAAAGAGAGAAAAAAGAAACCCTTACTTTCAATACGTCTCTGTTATTTATATAGTAAGTATCTGACATATTTTATGTTGATTTGACTATATAAAGCAGTGGAATGCGGTAGCATTAAATGCTAGATGATCTAAACCTTGGGACTTGTGAGGAAGTGATTTTTTATACAATCCCTGACTAAAGGCTATATTCTGGTTAAATTAGGACTAAATAACTTAATAGTCACATCATACAATTATTTAATTCAGTACACTCGAGTGTATCAAGAGACAAGATCTATGATGTGACTATTAAGTTATTTATGGTTGGGAAGGATGTTTTTTTGCCGCACAATTACAATTCAACTAATAGGTCATCTGTTCTGATTGATAATCAATCTCTTATTTTTGTTAGCTCTATTGATTGATTTAATTTCATTGTTTTCACATTTTTCATTTTTTATTTTTGATTTCTGAGTAGTTTAATTGATTTGTTTTGAAACTCTTATTAAATTGAAATTATTTTGATAATTTAAAAGGAGAGGGGAAAATGAAATATTAATACCACTACTTCTATAATAAATGACGTAATTACATTTGTTAGGTGGTCTTGGGCCTATCTCATCTCTAAAAACTAGCTCGTAGGATGACACTTTTCCTCACACTTATATATCGATCACCAACCCCTTCCACAATCAATGTGGGACACCTCAACAATATCCCCTCTACACATCAGGTCCCGGGTCAGAGGCGGTGACAACTCATTCGTACGGGTGGGTTGAGATTGATCGTAAACCTGGACTCTAATACAGGCTGTTAGGTGGTCTTAGGCCTCTTTTATCCATAAAAGCTAGCTTGTAGGGTAAGACTTTCCTCACACTTATATACTGACTACCAGCCCCTTGTACAATGCATCGGGCCTTAGGTTGGAGGTAGCAACAATCTGTTTCTCCCGGTGGGTTGAGATTGATGGTAAAACTAGACTCTAATATCAGTTGTTGGGTGGTCTCGGGCCTTTCTCATTCCCAAAAACTAGCTTATCAGATGAGACTATCCCTCACACTTATACACTGGCCACCAGTTCCCTTCCATAAGGTATGTGGGACACTCCCAACAATCTCCCCCTTCACACTAGTTCCAAAAGCTAGCTTACAAAGTGAGGCTTTCTCTGACCCTTACATACTGAGATTGATGGTAAAATTGGACTCTAATACCAGTTGTTGGATGGTCTTGGGCCTTTCTCATCTCCAAAAGCTAGCTTATCGGATGAGGCTTTCCCTCACACTTATATACTGGCCACCAGCCCCCTTCTATAAAGGTATGTGGGACACCTCCAACAATCTCCCCCTTCACACTTGTCCCCAAAAGCTAGCTTGCAAAGTGAGACTTTCTTTCACACTTATATACTGACCACCAGCCCCTTTCTACAAGAGATGTAGAACACCTCAACAATCTTCCTTCCTCACACTTATATACCGACCACTAGCCTCTTCCACAAGGGATGTGGGACACCCCTAACATTCTCTTCCGTCACACTAATCTCACTTAAAACTCAATCTCTTAAATAGAACTTTCTTAAACTTGTATATATCCACACTACCACACACCAAGGCAACCTGTGCTCTAATATTAGTTGTTAGGTGGTCTTGGGTTTATCTCGTCCCAAAAAATTTCACTCACACTTATATACCGACCACTAATCGTTTTCACAACCAATATGGGACACCTCAATAGCATTTTATCGTTTCTAGTGTTGATTAAAAAATACATCATTTTTTATGATTTAAAAATTAATATATAATTCTTTTGTGTCTTAAATTAAAAAGAAAAATTGATTGGGCCTGTGAAATTTAACTAAATTTATACATTTATTAGTCAAAATTGATTGAAAAAAATTAACAAAACAACTAAGTAAATTACACTTTGCCTCCTAAAACTTTACTTGGAATCTCACTTAAGTCCATTTTTTCTTGTAACAACTAAGAGGCTGAGCTATTTTTGTAACAATTGAGGGTTTCAGCAATAGATCTGCTCCAGCACTCTCACTGTTAAATATCAAACTTTTGGGGTCAAAATAGTCACCAAGGCCTGTAATTATTACAAAAAAAAAAAAAATTAAGACCCTAAAATGAAATTTTTGATAAAATTCAAGGGTGCAAAATGTAATTTAGCCACAATAGATAGATAAAAATATATTTTTACCTCCTTTTATATTAAAGTAAAATATTATTTTATTTTTAAAGATACTCAATTTTTTTAATTTTTTTAAATAATATTTTTAGTTTGAATGGCGATATATAAAATCATATGGCACGTGAATGTTTAAACTTAAAAATGATTATATATTTTTATTCCAAATTCTACAAGGCATAGTGTTACTCCCAAGCCATATATACACTCATCAGAAGTATTTTTTCCTTATGACCAATTCAATATGGCCCTAGCTATGGTTCATTGACATCGGACCAATAACGCTGGCCTAGGAAAAAGAAAGTCACCTTACAAAAATTAGTGATGTGTCTTGATCAAGGTACTGTGGCACCACTCACCGTGGACAACTTACCTGCCTTTTCTTGGCCAATCTCCGGGTAAAGGAGAAATTGACATGGATTTTGGTGCCATTTTGGAGATTGTGTAATTAGAATAGTTAGAATAAAATTTAACGGTTTAAATTTATTTATGTATTTTTAAATTTAAAAATATATAAATATATTTAAATTGTTAAATTAAAACTAAATGATACCAATATTACAATTCTCTAATTGAGGTTGAAATAGATGTCAACCCCTGAATCCAATCACTTGTCCATTCAAGTGCGCATCAGCACATGCATTGCATTTCAAGTGGAATAAACAGATAGATGTACATTTATAAATAAGAAGAAAGAGACCAAAAAGAATGAAAGAATATAGATGCACTGCATAATGGCCAAGGACAAGAGTAGTTTTTGACCGCTACTTATTTGTTTGTTTCCTTTAGTTAGTGGTCAATTTAGGAAGAAAACTATAGTCTAATGTCTAGGAATTCCGGTCTATATCTTGTCACCAAAAGTTCCAATTATTTGCACACTAGTCCAATTTTTTAAAATTTCAGATATAAAAAACAAAAAAGTGAATATTTTGAAAATAATTACACTAGTCCATTTTTAAAGTTTAAGAAAATAAAAAAAAAGTGAAGATTTTGAAAATAAGATTCTTCCTACTCACTCTTTCGCCAAGATTTTTGGTTGGAATATTATGTGTTTCCCACGGATTTTAGAAAGAAAAAAATTTTGACTTGGAATTTTTTTTTTTTTTTTTTTTCGAGATCATGAGCAAAACTTCACATTGCTTATTTACCGGCAAAAAAAAAAAAAAAAAACTTCACATTGCTTTGATACGAAAACTATACCATTATTAGAATTTTTTCCTTTGATACTCACAAACTCAGGTGTTCGTCTTGGGCGATTGCTAAAATCAATTATTAGCATCCACCTTTTAATATTTAGCGTCTGTCTAAGGCATTCACTAATATTGTCAAAAAGTTCATATTACTTTCTCTATAAAGTTTTTTGTAACTTTCATATTGTAAGTTAGTTTTTAAGGTTGAATGAGGCTTGTACTTTTATGTGAGAGGACTATGAATAAAATTAATCACTTATTTCTTTGACAACTTTCAATTTCAATTCGATTTCATGCATTTTAAAATTAATATTAGATTCATGTGTTCTTCAACCGTAAAAATAAAAATTAACACTTCAATTCATTGTTTGAAAATGAATTAACAACATTTACATTAGAAAAATATCACATGTACAAGTAAAACTTGGATACAAGGCTTTGCGGTTGCCAATCTTGTAATTTTATTTATTTATTTATTTATGACCTCTTTTGGCATGTTTAGCAACATTCATTGAACTGACTGTCAAGGACATGATTAAGATACTAATAATGAAGTCTAATTCCATCTCTTTAAAAAACAAACAAACAAATGATAAAGTGTCAAAATTTCTACAGGTCATGTGGCAAGTTATTGAGGGATTCAGGATCTAATTTTTTAAAGCAAGATTGAAATTTTGTTGAATTCTTAGTAAATTCAAATAAAATTTAGATTAAATATTAAAAAGGTTTTGAAAAATTATCAGAATTTTGAATTTCCTAGTCTTGTAGATTCCTAAAGTTTTCAAGAATGAGGAGTCCAAAATTATTGAAGATTGTATGTCCATATGTTTCTTTTAATGGATGATAAATCTAAAACCTAATTGAAGAAAGACACTTGAACGAACTAAATAAAGAATAACAGTAGCCTCTACAACCTACCTAGTGGTTCAGGTCATACAAAATAGAGTTCGCAGGATCCCCAGTGGATAGTTGAAGGTTCGAGCATTTCGGATAAGCTGAATTGGAGAATCCAATGTAGTTCGCAAGTAGCTCACAAGAAAGCCGAAGGTTGGGCTTGTCGGGAAATGTTATTTTACTTAGTTTTTTTTTATTTAATTGTGTCTATATATTCTATTAATATGCTTCAATACTGAATGATAAAGAAACACAAAGAGTATATTATAGAGTTTGAAGAAAGAGTTTTTTTTTTTTTTTCATTTGAGATTATTGTCTTTCTCCTAGTTTATTTCGTGAGTTTGTAAAGCCTTAAAGGATTTCAAGACTGTCTTTTTTAGGAGTAAGAAACTTTTCTTCGCTTGATCATGGTGTATCGAGGAGTCGAGTAAGATAATTGAAAGAACATATATGTTCAAAGTGTCGTAGAGTGTTTAGTTCAATTTTCTTGTAACTAGTTTTATAGTGAAAGTTTTTCCCAAAAAGTTTTTGTTTTCACTTGTTTGTGACTTATTTTTAGGAATTTTTGTAAAGAAACAATTATGTGAGAAAGGGAAGGTAAAATAAGAAAAACACTTAAAATTTTAATTACTTTTATATTTTTTTGTTAAGTTATAACAGTTGATTTTATCATAATAAAGTCAATATTAATAATATTTCAAAATAAGAAAGTTAAGTATAACTTTTAAATATTGAGTGTGGTAAGTATAATATCCAAATGTTAAAGAAAGTTAGGTGTAATTTACCAAACTTTTGTTAATTTTGTACAAAATTTTGACATGTATTACCTTAGTTGGCTATTGAGAGTTTGGTAAAAAATACGTAAAAAGTTGGTAAAAATTACAGAAAGTTAATTTTGTGTTTGGTGGAGAAAGTTAGAAAAATTAATAAAATTTATTTTTTTTTCTTTGGTGGAGAAAATTAAAACATTAGTAAAATTATTTATTTATTTTGAAAGTTGGTAAACAAATGAAGTCATAGGTAAAACAAACGAAGTCATAGTTTTGAAGTTTTGAATAAATGTAACTATTACAATTCATTTGAATGGAATGAAACGAGAAGAAAAGAAAAGGAAATAAAATATTTTAAAATCTCTTACTTGTTTGTGAGTGTTCTTAGAAAAGAAAAGAAAGAAATTGTGAAGAAAATTAGGTTTTGAAATTTTAAAAATTTCATCTTTTCAAAAGTAAGAAGAAATAGAGAAAATAAAAAGTAAATTAATGAAACCTAATTTCAAAATTACAGATTTGCCCATAAATTAAAGTATAAGAAAAAAAATTACAAATATATCTTAAAGTTAAATAAATTGACAGCCCTCTAAACTCTTCAAATGATTTAATGATAAAATAACAATATAAACTTTATTTTTCTTCCATCTCTTCTTAATTCTCAAATAAAATGAAAGAAAATTATTATATTTTCTTTTTTTAAAACACTATCATTTCTCTTCTTTTCTTTTCTCTCTTACTTAATATTTTCTTTTGTTTTTATTTTTTTTTTTCTAAACTCACAAACAAATCCTTAGGGTCTAAAATTTTATCAATGGTAAGTAAAATAAATTTAAAGAATTAATTGCTTAATTAAGAATTTTATCAATGGTAAATAAAAGAAATTTGGAGAAATTAATTGTTAAATTAAGAAAGAGTTCGACGCATTTAATTCATACCGAAGAAGGCAGTGAATTAGTTGAATAAAATTATTGAATGGGAAGGTTTAAAAGGAATTTTTTTTTCCTTTTTTTTTTTTTAAAGAAGGATTACAAGATAAAAATAGAAAGAGCGGTGTGTTATGCCTCAGCTAAGGAATAATAGATATCACTAAATATATATTTTTGCTTCTTTCCATTTCTTCTCCTTTTCTTCCTTTAAATTATTTTAATAACATTTCTTCTTTTTAGTTATTTCATTAATATTATTGGGAAATTAGAATACTAATGTAACTAATGAATTTTAATTTCTCAAATTATTATTTTTAAGTAATTACTTTAAAAGAAAATTATGCTTTACTCAATTGTGGTTTAGACCAAAAATACACAAATCCATTTAATTTAAAAATCAACACATAACATATTTGTAATTTGGATTAAAGTATAAAATTGTCAAAAAAAATATTAAATTTCATTAGATTTGTGTGTCCCGTACCATATATATTCATATATAATTGTCTAAAAAAATATTATTTAGAAAAATAAAGGTAAATAGAATCATTTTAAAAAATAAATAAAATCTTATTTTAACATAAAAATAGATAAAAAAAAAGTATACTTTATCTATTTATTTAATGAAAATCTTTTCCCTCATTAAATTTTAACTAGTGGTGTATAAATTCAATTAAATTAAATAAATTTAATCAATTTTACACTTTAATCTAAATCACCAATAAATTATAGGTAAACTTTTAAACTACAGTAAGGCACTGACAAACACATGGACTGCTCAAGGTGGGTGAAGGCATACGCTGTATTTTTATTAAAAAAAAAAGTTTTATTCGATATAAAAAATAAATAAAATATCTATAAAAAAATTTTATTCAAGAGTGGGTGAATATATGAATGATTGTTTGATAACATATATTAAAAGAGATATATTCGAAACCATCAAAATAAAACTATTTATGAAAGAATTAATGGGATTATTATAACTTGTTTTGTTAATTTGAAGGTTATTTTATGTAACAAACATTTAGTATCAATATTTAGTATTTTATATTTTATCGTATTTTATGCATTTGTTTAGAATTAAAAATTTTACTCGTGATTTAAGCTTACACTGACCTAAATTCGCCATTACAGTAAAGTTTATATTTTTGAAGAGATAAAATATAATTATTTGTATTTTAAATTTATCTCATGTTAAAATTCTAAATGAATTATAAAGTTTATAAATTTAAATACAAATGCAACTTAAAAATTACATTTTCCTTTTACCATTATTTGTAAAAATAGTGAGTGCGAATACTTTTAGAAAGACAAGTGGATCTCGCGCAAAATTATCTCCAAGTCAGAGTCACGTGCATGCCATGCCCGTACCTCCTCGTCGTTTTATCAACGATCTTGCTTCCTCCTTCCTTCTTTGTCCCCCCCCCCCTCTCTCTCTCTCTCTCTCTCAATCTCTTTTCCTTTTCCCATGGAAAGAAAAGAGAAGGATGAAGTCTCTCTCACTCCTTAAACAGTCTTTCTCTCTCTCCCCCCTATATATCATTAATATAGCCCTCCTTTTCAACTGACCTTCGAGATCAAGCTTTTGACACTTCCTCAATTTCTACACCTCTCCTTCTCTCTCTCTCGTTTTGCCTTTCTTTTTGTTTCCCTCTGTGGAAGTTTGAAGCAGAGCCGCTATGTGAGCTCTAATTCGAATTCATCCCACCAAAGATTAGGGGTTAAAGTGCCCTCATTTTCTTGGTTTTTGGTCTTTCTCGTTGGCAAAGCATTCCGGCAAAGTCTGAACCTTTGAATTTGTACATATTCGTCACAAAATTGAAGTACCATTTTGAGGTTTCCAAGGAAGATATATTGGATCAATCACTATTTTTATACGGTCTAGTTTCAGATCTGTGGAACCCAGAACCATAATTGATTTCGTGATTTCAGCAACACCCATAATCTGAAATTCAGTTCTGAAGATTTTGATGTAAAAGATCACGGAAGAGAGGGTTGTCGTGTGCTCTTTATATATATATAGATGGTTATGTGAAAGAGAATGCAGAGAGAGAAGTTGAATGTGGATAGAAGAGTAGGAAGGGAATGTAAGATTAGAAAAAGAGGGTGTTCTTCCTCATCGTCTTCCTCGTTGGTTCGCAAATACCGTTTGAAACGAGCGATTTTGGTTGGGAAGAGAACTGGTTCGAGCACTCCTGTGCCTACTTGGAAGATGGGTTCGAAATCACCTCCACCTTCATCTCCTGTTCTACAAAATGCTAAACCGATGAAGTATCCACCGGGCAAGGATCTCTCTGTCTCGGCAAGAAAATTGGCTGCGACTCTGTGGGAGATCAATGAGGTTGCTTCTTCCCCTCGGGAAGAAGAGAATTGGGAGGGTACGAGTGAGATTGAGGTGAGGAATAGGGAAAGAATAGTGAAGACATCGAAGAAATCGGGTTCAGTTCTGCCTCATTCTTGTGATCCAATTCGTAGCCCTGCCACAGACGTGGGTGGTGTTCGCTTCTTGGTGGCATTCTTTATCTTTGTTTCCATTGAATTACACAATAATTGGGCTTATTGGGTTCCAGTAGATTGAATGACTGGTGTTGTTTTCTGTCATATTATATGTTAATTTTTGTGTTTAAATTTGCAGAGGATGGACCGATCTAGAGCTGGTGATCACCCAAGGAGAGATTCCGCTATTGCTGAATTGGGAGGCTTGGGCTCTATTCTTAATTCCAGCATCCTAGAGGTATTGATACTAATTTTTAATGCATTGGGTTGGGGGGGGGGGGGGGGGAGGGGGGGCTAAAATAGGTACCTATCTGACTTGTGATTGAGATTGTTGGATTTTAATTCAATGGTCTATTCATGTTTTTTTTAGATTAAAAAATTGTGATTGCATCTGGACCTTTAAAATTTTAATTCAATAGTTCCTATTTCAATGTCACGAAATTGCCATAGGATACCTGTGTCAGCCTCCCTCTTTCATTTTTAATATATTTCATTTATGAAAGACAAGTTGAAATGTTCAAATTATTTGGTCTTTTTGCAGAACTCTTCTATTTAGCCCAACGTACCTTGTCCTTCAAATATGATTAAGGGTATGGGTATATGAGAAATGTTCAACACCCGTGCTCAAATCGTACCCTTGATGATCTAATTTTTAACAATTCTTAGAAGAAGGAACAACATACATTTGATGATAATGAAGATTTTCTAATCTTTTACTACATAGAAGATTATAATCTCATTTTTTCTTTAAATTTCATTTAATTTCTAGTACATTTCTAAATAATAATAATCGTATTTTATGTTAATATATTATACAATATATACTAAATTTAAATATTCACGACGTGTTCACATATATTATCCAATTTTTGGACCCATATCCTGATGTCCTAGCCTTAAACTTTTGCGAGCTTTATCAGCGAGACATATTCGCACTAGACCCGAGTCTGTAACATAGCTTTTCCTATTCCGGTTCCCAAAGGATCCAATGATGTTATACAAGTTTAGCCAAGGAGATGGAAATTATGGTTCAATCACTAATTAATTGCATGCTTTAAATTGATAGCCCATTTGGAGTGAAATTATGGTTCAATGATGTTATACAAGTTTAACCATTGTAGTGAAATTTTACTATTTACAGAGGAAATAAGGAGGAAATTGACATGAAGACTTAATACAGAACATATGGAAGTACCCACCCCCATCAAAAGAAATGATCCCTGATCTGATCTCTCCTTTACATTTTCTAATATTCCTGTAGCATAAGCATTATACTAAATTAAGAAAATTTTGGTGTTCCAGGAATGCCCCCTAGGAAATAGACAAACACCATATTAGCTCCAAGGAACAGAGAACATGGGTTCTTTTGTTTGACTACCCCACAAGACCCAACATTTCATGTGGTTGATTTCAAATTTGATTTCCATGTAGTGTTTAAAGATTTGTTTGTCTGCAAGTATATGTTCTGAATTTCACAAATATCAAAATATCACAGGTTTGTTGGGTTTTCTCTTATGCTGATCTGGATTTATCTGAATTATGTGAACAAATAATGTTATTTGTTTTGCAGGTTGAAACTCAATCTCATGGCCGAACTCCAAGCGGATATGTAGTTGATGTTAAGACCCGTTTGAAGGATGTCAGTAATGGCCTGACTGCGTCTAAAGAGCTTCTGAAAGTTTTGAATTGTATTTGGTTTCAGGAAGAAAATCGTTCATCAAGCATATCTCTTGTCTCAGCCTTACGATTTGAACTTGATCGAGCCCGCAAGCAGATTGATCAATTAATCCAAGAACAGCAATCTAACCGATATGAGATTGGTTACCTTCTAAAGCAGTTTGCAGAAGAAAAAGCAGCATGGAAAAGCAAGGCGCGAGATAGAATTCACAATGCCATTTCATCCATTGCAGGAGCAATTGAAATAGAGAAGAAGCTAAGAAAGCAAACTGAGAGACTGAACAAGAAGCTAGGCAGAGAATTGGCAGACACGAGGGTGTCTCTTTCAAAGGCGCTTAAAGAGCTCCAAAGTGAGAAGAGAGCTAGAGAGATATTGGAACAAGTCTGTGATGAGTTAGCCAGAGGTATTGGAGAAGATAAAGCTGAGGTGGAAGAAATGAAGAGAGAATCAGCCAAAGTTAAGGAAGAGATTGAAAGGGAGAGGGAGATGCTTCAGCTTGCTGATGTGCTCCGCGAAGAAAGAGTCCGGATGAAGCTGTCAGAAGCTAAATATGAGTTTGAGGAGAAAAATGCAGCTGTCAACAAGTTGAAGAGTGAACTGGAAGCCTACATGAGAAACAAAGTAGGCAAAGGAAAGTGTGATGACTCTCCTAATTTTGACCGAATTAAAGAGCTTGAGGAGTATTTGATGGAAACCCTGGGTACATCATGTCAAAATGGAGAGAAAAAACAGAATGAAGGGGAAGTTGTGAATGGAGAGGAGCATGAGGGGGATGATTCAGCCGATAGTGATCTTCATTCTATTGAGTTAAACATGGATAACAATAGCAGGATCAACAATTGGAGTTATGCTTGTGGTGGTGCCTCTCAAAGCGAGTCAAAGAGGAGTTCGGTTGATGAAAAAAACAAGGGACGGAGATCCATATCTGAGAAAATCCAGAGAAACAGCATTTGTTTGGAAAGAAAAACATCGGATGGCATAGAGTGGGACTTTGGCCCTAAGAGCCAAGAAAATTCAGATGGGATCGACAGGGGAAGATTATTGCAACTTGCTTCACAAGCATTGAGAAAAGACTACGAAGATGAAATTGAGAGATATGAAATGGTCAGAGAACTTAGAGACCATATATTGTCCGGTATGAGTATGTCATCTTCCCACGTCTTTGAAAGTCCTAATCGGCGCCTGGACCAATCCTTGCCTACCCAGGACCCTGCCAGTGTGGTATCTGAAAGTTTGATGCTATTAGAGGGGCTTGGGCTGAAGGCAAAATCCGGCACTCAACACATTTGAGATGGTAAATAATTTACCTTATTTGCTTCTCGTTTCATGACTATATTTTGCTTGCATATCCCAAGAGACAATTGATATTCCCAGTGCAACTCTTTCTGTTAGGAGTGAATTGCTGAATTTTGCAATGCAAGATTGTGAATAGAAACTCTATACGTTGTTATTGAGACCTTGTTGAATTATTTGTAGCAAACCTGTTTGTATTGCTCGAACACGTCTAGTTTTGTGGTTTGTTCAATTGGACATACCCTCTGGTTTCCCTATGGGGGCACAAAGTGTGGCTGGTTGGTAGGATGGGTCTCCATTTGCTGATTGAACATTATTCAGGCCCTGTTTGGATGTCCAATATTTAGCCAACTTTTGGTACTTTTTTGGCAAAAGTTGGTAGATGAAACTTTTGATGTATTTGGTAAAATAAATAAAAATTTTTAGTAACTTTTGGCATCGTTTAGTTATTTGGTAAAACAAATAGACAAATAGAAATTTTTAGTAACTTTTGACAATGTTTAGTTATTTGGTAAAACAAATTGAAATTTTTAGTAACTTTTGGCAACTTTTTATGTTTGGTAAAAATTTTAGTAACTTTTGAGTTGGATTGAAGTGAAATGACCATTATTCTCCTTGCCAATTCAGCAAAAGTTGGTATATTTGCAAGTTATCACATAAGATTGTTGGCAACTTTTGGTGTTTTGAGTAAAACACCAAAGTTGGTGTTTTTTGGGTTTTTTTTGCTCCTCCAAATGGGCCCTCAATCTTCAAGGTGTGAGTTTGGATCCATGTCATAGCTCAAGTTATGACTTACAACTGCATGAGTTCAAACACCGGTCCATGCGACTAAATTCAAGGGTATCTCTCCTAAGGTTTTAGCTCCAGGAGATATCCTCAATGGGTTAAAACTTAAACCCCTCTCTCATAAAAAAAGCCTCCTATTGTTCCTCGATTTCCTGTTAATTTTCTTGAACTCAGTTTGGGTAGATCAGTGTTTAATTAGCTTTGACAAATTTTAGCCGTTTTGACAGCTTGATTTGCCGGGGTGGTTTGAATTATTTGATGCTAATTATACTACCTGTTAACAGCAAATTCGGACCCATCTGCACCCAAACTGGCTATTACTGCCAGCTACGTTGAGCTGGGACCTGGAATAATATATTCCATAATGGAATTGGATGGACATTGTCAGTATTTCAATAATGTAATGGAAGTTCGATAGCAACTTTTTTTTTTTTTTTTTCAAGATGAACCTCCCAACTAGGACAGTCATATTGTATCCATCCTTAGAGAGTAAATTTTGAGATCATAGACTGTGTCACAAGACTTATTAACGGGGCACGTATGAACATAACTTATGCGAGTCTCTAGAAAGTAAATTTTGAAATGGTGAACCATCTTACAGGACTCGTGAATTGGGTAAGATTAGATAAAGTTTATGTGATTGGCCCAAAAGAGTTTAATAGCACCTAAGTGGTTTTAAACTTGAGACATTAGAGAAAGCACACATCCAAGTAAAGTCTTAACCACTAGACCTAGAGGGAGTTTGGAAGACATAAAGTTAGAAAAAGTTGGATGATCAGTCATTGTTTGGCGTTAGAAAAATAAACTCAAAACATTTTGAGATAACTCGTTCAAACGTGATCTCACCTACCCATTTGAACTGATGGGTTTTGGTCAAAAAAGTGATTAGAAAGCTGATAGAAATTGATAAAAGTTGGTAAATGTCGACAAATTTGTAAAATTTTTTAAAATAAATGCACAAAAAATGAGATTGACTAAAAGTTGATAAAAATTTGTAAAAGATTATAAAAGTTTGAAAAAGTTGTCTTCCAAACAGGGCCTTGACCCCTTGAGGTTTGATAGCACTGATTGTTTGGTTCTAAACCAACAATTACACAGTAGTATTCTTGACTACAAAATTTGTTGATTCACAAGGAAAATCCTCTAACTTGATATAATCTCAACTGAAGTTCAATTAAGAGTTTAAATTCAACGAGTCATATTTACTAGAATTGGATAAGATATTATATTGATGAAAGTAATTTGGTTTACAATTCATCAGTTCAAACGATAGTTCGACGTGTTGTATATTTGTCCAATTTGTTCCTTCAAATATTTACTAATGTCCAAGTATTTCACGTAAGGCCGTTCTGGATCAGTGGCATAAGTTGACTACGCAATGTGTTCGATCCTTGGGAAGCTCATTTAAACCTAACATTTTTTTACAGTCAGTGCTCTTTACGCTTAAGTGTCAAGAGTTGATGCCCAATACTTGGCAGGAGTTGAATTGAACTGGCATGTTGATTAAACCGACTGATCCAAGTCTAATAACAGTTTCAGTCACGACTAAGCAATAATTACTGTCCAAGAGTTCAATCGGTATCTTCATGAAAATTGTTTTGCCTTTATCCATTTTTAGCATTCCTCACTGACAGAGCCGGCAAATTGGCGGTTTGGGTCGGGTTATAACGGGTTGAATTTAATTATACCTATTTAATAACGGTTTTTATTATTGGATGGATTAGATACAAGTTATATTAAACTTGCGAATTCGGACTCAAAGGTTTGTAAATTTTAAGCATATTTTTTTAGCATTTTTCTAATATATTCATAATTTGGTTTTACATGTATATGAGTCCACACATGTGTATGAGTCCACAAAAACTAACATATTGAGAATTGGAGGTGTATAGAATTTTTTATAGTTATTATGACTCCTTAAGTAAAGGTAATGTTTTCTCACATCACCTAGAGGAATGTAAAACATATATGCAGGGAACCAGGTGTTGTCTCTATTTTTCTATGCATTTAACCTTTGGTTTGCACTAAATAAGCACCCAATGTAGGAGCATGGAGGCTAATAAGAAAAGCATTAGAATCCATTAAAGTAATTAATGTATTGAAGTGGGAGTGGGCAAGAAGTATATAAATATATATATATATATATGTGTGTGTGTGTGTGCACGCGCGCATGCATGTAGATGATATAAAAAAATTAGCCTATTTATTATTCATTTACTACACTTTTCAATTATGGGCTTAATTGGCCAAATGGAAACTTTTTTCAATTCCATCTCATTGTTCTTGTTTCTACTGTTAATCAAGAGATAAATGGATGTTTAATGGGTTGTATCATTAATTTATTTAAACTAGTTAATTAAGTAAATGTTATCTTATTTACCTAATTATGCCCGCTAACAATTTTAATTAGGTTCAAACCCATTTAATTTGGATTTAATTGGGCAGATTCATGAGTTCGGGTTGTAATTGTGACCTATACTCACTGAACTCGTTCTTAAGAATTTCTAATAGCATTTTACTACATCTTTTAGTAATTTTTGCAAGTTTTAAAAGAAAAAAATTGTTTTGGCCACCCTTTCTTTGTAGAAATTGTGAACTTAACGCTATATTTTTATTTTCTCTTACATATATACTCTCGAAACTACTAAAAATTATTCCTAAGATAATAGATTATCAACGTAAAATATTAGATCGATTTTAGTCCATCTATAAGGTGTCTTTAGGAATATTTAAGCTAAATTTGAGTTTTTAAGTGAGACTCTTTCAAGATAAACAATTAGAAATAACTAGTATTAACAAAGCAGGATTTCTATATATTATGCCCCGAAGCCTGCAACTCAGAGATGCAAGATAGATCACATGCATGCATGCAATCTAATCACAAAACTTTTTTTTTTTTCTCATCAAAGCCGAACCTCAATTGGAGTAAGATAAATAAATAAAAACAAAATATAATACAACAAAGTCTCTG
This sequence comes from Vitellaria paradoxa, assembly GCA_019916065.1. Taxonomy (NCBI): domain Eukaryota; kingdom Viridiplantae; phylum Streptophyta; class Magnoliopsida; order Ericales; family Sapotaceae; genus Vitellaria; species Vitellaria paradoxa. The sequence continues at coordinate 30,536,947 of CM034244.1, forward strand.
CCTCAATCGATACATTATTCCAAAAGAAAATATATTGGGCTCAATTTGATCCATACATCCAAATTAAATAACAATGTAAAAATATATACAACTGCTTCACAAGGAGGACCAAAAAAATAAATATATATTTAACAGCCTCTCACCTGAGGCACCAAAAAATAAGAAAGCATGATCAAAGAAAATACCAAAAAAAAAAAAAAAAAAATGGAAACTGCGTATCTCAACTAGTAAGTCTTGCATGTAGTCTCACCTTCCAACCTGCAATCGAATTTGTAGGGTAGTGAGCATGATATCTACATACGCTTACATACGCTCACATTGCAACACATAACATAGTGACATGTTGTATCATGCCACTAATCATGATCATGACTCTCATAATGCAATACAGCAAAATATAATGACATTATAATGTCAATAATATAATTAAACCATTCATCCCTCCATCAGTCATCATTATCATCATGCTCATACTCATCTTTCACATCAATATGTATATAAACAATAACGTTATCGACTCCACTTATCATCACACTCAGCCGCGCACGCCCACGTGCACAACACATATAGGTAGATACTTTGCATGATTAGCCCGTGGCCACAGGTTCTAATTAAAACTACACTATCCCTCGGTATTTGCATCCATTGCTAGAGCAAATGAAAACACGTTATAGCATTTGCATCTTTAGCCGCAATCAAAGAAAAACCACTATACCATTGTAGATATCTACATTGCTTTGTAGGTTACTAACTTACTAGAAATAAAAAGCAACCCATACGCAGGATTAAGGACTTTCAAGCTGTCATATCCCTAACATAACTAGCCAGGATGGACGATATAGGAATGTGAAAACTAAAATAAATAAATAAAATCCAATCCAATTTCAATGCACATTGAGTAATAATCATCAATATATCCAAAATCGTTACTCATTCCCATATAAAATAATATTTACGTCACCTTCAATTTATCAATAACATAATCCACTTTAACACAATTTCCAATTACAGCATCCAAGGTTTGCTACGTTAGAACAATACTGTAATCATGTTTATATCTCTCCATATCATAATGTCATAAATATAAAAAATCAGACCCACCTTCTAGGTCACACAATTTATAATATTAATGATTCAACTCTCAATTTAGAAGAACAAATATAATCATTACTAACCATAATTAAGACTAGACTTAGACTACTCAAGCCTAAACTGTCTACGTATCCCATTTTAGGAATTAGGTCACCGTAGTTCCTATTTTATATTTCTTATTTCATAGTCAAACTCATGATTAACTAGATAAACCATATATCTCATCAATTAATGTTGTAGTCACATTATATTAACATCTTAATATGAAAGAATATAAATGTAATCTCGTGCAATGGGATGTGATGGAATGTAATGTCAATGCATACTTTAGTCTCCCTCTACCCTCAGTGTTATCTTGGGACTAGCGACACTTAGCAAAGCACGCGGGGTCACCAACTGTACCGTTTACGCTTACGGCAAATATATATCTTAATATATATATACCGAGTTGGGAACCGTATTACACCCCCATCAGTGTAACACGAGTGTAAGACTCAGGGAATCATGTTACACCCCCTAACCCTTCTGTTAGGAAACTATGTTACACCTTTAGTCAGGTATCTGCTTTACTCAAGCAAGATCCGGCTGTAGTCTGGAGAATATCTCATAGTCATATCTTATGATTAATGTCCCAACTCTAAATGACTAAGCTCTAGTCATATATATCGATTGGGGATCATCTGGCATTTTAAAAATCTCATTTTATCATTTTTCTTAAAATTAAGGATCCTATCCATATATATAGCTCGTACCTCAGCATGTCAATAATATCAATATGGTACTCTTGACCAATTAATAATCACCACATAAAATTGGATAATGCAACCCCAGCCCCATGCACATGATATGCTCAATCATGTAAATAAATATCATTTTAACATAAATATATATTCTCATTAGGCTTGATAATGATTGGGGTTTATTTCATTTTTAAAAAATCAATAATAATTAAGTTTGGGCACAAGACATGTATTTAGAAATCAATTTTAACATTTTCAGAAATTCTGCCAAATTGGTGTCCGGACACCTTATCCATTCGGTCTAAATCCCATAGACCAATGGCCAGTGCTTGGTTTCATTCTCAACGAAATCCAACTCCAAATCTTCCATAAATCACCATCCAAGCCCCAATTTCAATAATAACTCATATATAAATATTTAAACACTCAAATCATATGTTTTTGCAACATTTAATTGAAGAATAATTTAAATATATGCAAGATCTTCACATTTATATGCATATATATACACACACATTTATATATGCATATATATATATATATACACAAATCTCATGATATTTAACCAAATCAAGCATATATATGTATCAAAATCAACCTAACAATGTCTACAACACAAATATATGTCCCACCCACCTCTAATCCAAAGAGAAAAGAAGAAATGAGAAGGGTTAGGTTTTGGTTCTTGAACTTCAAATGCTCGTATCTTTCACCTCAAGCAAAATTATGAGAAACGGACACCACCACAACGTTTACAGCGTTGAATACTACTCCGATCCACTGATCTTCTTTCTTAGAACTCGTTTTCTCTTTCTACTCTCTCTCTCTCCTCTCTCTTTTTTTTCTTTGGAATGGTCAAGAGCCCCTCTCCCAAAAAGAAGAATGAAGGAAAAGAAGAGTAAAAAAAAAAAAAAAAGAAAAGAACGGCTGGGCCTTTGGCCCAATTGTCTAACCTATGTCAATTTGGGCCAAATTCGGCTCAGAAAAATAAAATAAATTGACCCAATCTCAGTTTAAATATTTTACTAGTTCAAAATAATACATAAATAATCAAATAAATACCAGGTATTACACAACCCATGAGTATGTGTATATTCTATTTAATAGTATTTCCTGACATAAAATCAAGACATAGCCTAATACCATAGTAGCAGGATATCAAAATCCCAACTCACACAAGTCAATGCATCCACATCCATCTCATCTCATTATCAAAACAAGAACTTAAGTTCCACATGCTAACTCTCACTATGTATCATAATCGATTCTCATCATGCTTATCTCATTTCATTACACTATCTCATCTTAACTAAAAATATTAATTAAATAACATAAACAAGTCCCCTTCTCCATCCTTTTGCATCATCATGTTAAACTATATATAAAAATGCTTTTTATATTAGAAAAGAAATATGAAAACCAATTGACCCAAGGTCATATATATGAGCAAGCAAGTCCTATGCGCACATCTGAGCACACTAGATGCGTGCACATGGAATGAAATCTCGTGCACATGCCAACCCCAAATACCCTGTGCACACCTGAAGTCCATTCTTGTGTGCACGCTGACCGCTTTTAAATAGTGCGTCTAAACTACCCCCTAAGTGCAAGGGTGTGCGGTGTAGTTTTAACTCGGTGAGTCCGAGGTCGAATCCACAGGAAACTATGAGACTAAACACTAAGGTTTCTAAGTTTTTCTATCTACTGGTTCCGTTTTAAAAGACAGGAAAAGAAAATAAAATAGGTTTTGGCTTTTGAAAAGAGTTGATTAAGTAACTAGCAACCAAATAAAAGTAAATTGCAAAAATTAACTAAACTAGCATTCAAGAAATTAAATTACTTTTGTTCTAACTAATAGAAAAGCAAGATACAAAATTAAACTAAATTAAAATAATGAAAGCAATAAAATTAAGCATTCAAGATAATTTACGATTCTTGATTTAACTTTCAATTCTGGGAAGTTTACTATTTCATAATGGGATGTGTTAAATATTACAATCTAAAGTTCACGTAAAAGGAACAATAGATTGGAAAGATGTTTTTATTTAGGGTTCTTAATTTCCCAATACTCAGTTTTATACTCTCGTTTAGGATTATAAAACCGGAAAGATTTTCTAAGAAAACACTTGGGTTCAAATCTAATTTAGGGTTTGTTCAAAAATATTAAAAAAGTTTTAATCAAAAATCTTTACTAGTGATTACAGAGAATTTAGTCAAAGACTTTTGTTTTCGAAAGCTTTTCAACAAACAAAATCAGATTCAAGTTCAAATGCTATTTTTAGTTCGTCCAAAAATATTAAACAAATTTTAATCGAAAACCTTTATCAGTGATTACAGAGAATATAATCAAAGGTTTTCGTTTTCAAAAGTTTTTTTTAACCAAACGAAAATAGATTTGAAAGTTGTAGACCTCTACGCATGAGTTTTTGCAAACCATGCGAAGGGTCTACACACATTCCATAGATCATAGTAACCTACCCTTCCTTGATTCGTTGAGTCAAGAACTAGAGTTTTATGCTAACATAACTTTAAATGAAACAAAAATAATCATCGAACACATATTTAATGGATTTAATAAATCAAACAACGAAACAATATTATTAAGCAAAGAAACGAAACTAAATGTACTCTGCCATCGAATTTAGAACGTTGTAATGAAAGATTGCTGCTGTAGCGAAGCCTACGCAAACTCTAAAAAGTCTTCAAAGCATTCTACGAATATTAAAAATCTCTAAAACCTATCTAAAACTCTAAAGAAAATGAAAAAAGTAAAGTAGGGCTCCTATTCGGTCGGCCATATAGCAGAGGTTATAAAGAAAGTTACAAAGAAACCCTAAAAGATGGAGTTAAAAACGCACGCGCCCAACACACTGTGGTCTAGACAGTTTGGTAGGGGGTCCGGACCACAGAACCTTTGTTCTTCAAGTTCTGCTTCTCATTTGCTACTTCTGACAGCTTTCTGTCCTCAACTTCTAACGCGATTTTGATCTCAAAGATGATGGATTCAAGCTTTGGTTAAAACACGAAAGTTGTAGCCCTTTGAGTCTTCTTTCCAACCCAAAAGGAATCACGTCAATCTGAATTGTGAGTAAAAAGATATGATTAAAATACTAACAGGGTGTCAAGTTGGAACTTCAGCTGTACACCACTTCAACCATCTTGAACTTCAGACCATTTTTTCTCCTCGGCAGCCACTTTCATCGCTGCTAATCTCAATTATTTTACCCTTTTTCCTATAGTTAAGAAAAATAAACACTACAAGTAATAAAATAATGATAAAACTCCAAAGTTAATTACTTAAATGTATTAATGAATGTCAAAATGTGGAGTTTGTAATTACACTTTTCAAGTGTAATCACATGCCCAGCCCCATCCCACTACCATGCAGACATCTGCACATATCTCATGCACACAACTGACTTTCAGTTAGTAAACCTAGAAATCTGGGTGTTCAATTCATTTTCAAACCCCAAACAATTCTTTATCAAATATATTACCATATATAACACGCATAGATTTCAAACCAAGTCTAAAACATATGTCCTCATCATTATTAACATGAATTACTGCAAATTTCATGAATTCTAACTCAAATCTCAACAACGTATAAGATCATTTCACATACATACATATACATACACATATATCATCTCCATCCTCACAACTTCTTACATTTTTTTTGGTAATCCGGAACCCTTATCGGTTTATTACAGTCCTCAACAAAGTACATAATCAATGGGTAAATCGAAAAGATGTACACTACCACTCTCTTCTCTAAAAGCCACACCAACACTCCACCTAAACTCAAGATAGAAGAAAGAAAATATGGGAGTAGGTGAATGGAGAAGGAAACTTCTTTAAGAAGCCAAGATGCTATCATGCCTTAAATCCTGCTACTTGGGAATGCAAATTAGAACAAGTATAAGCGTACACAATTATCACATAAACTTGTCCCTACCAGAGCCAATCATAACAAGAGCAATAATAAAATAATTAAAAATATAAATATAAATAAATAAGGCCTTAGCCTTAGCCGAACATGATAATCCACAAGAAGCTATATACTCTCACCTCAACCAAAAACAACCCCATGACATCAACAATATATGAATATATACAACATAAGTGAGGGTATATATAAACAATTTTGTTAAAAAAATAAATAAATAAACTCATTCATTTTTTACTAAATTACACATAAACCCATCAACATTTGAAACTTATAGATATCTCCCTTATTTTGAAATGTTACTAACCCCTGACCCCCCTTCCATTAGTTTTGACCCTAACTCTGTTAAACATTTATTACAAGACAAATCTATCCTCCATTTAATTAACTAATCACAAATAAAACATTACCAAATGGGGGCTTAAGTTATGTTTTTCGTTTAACAAACATCTTTTAATCAAATAGTATTTTTTTAAATATTATAATTAACATCAGGAAAAAAAGAAAATAAGAAAAAAGTCTAAAGTTCCACTTACAGACTTTAAGATAAGCAAAGCCATACTATCTAGAACTAATGAAAGTAGAATAGTCATAATGAATTTTAAGTCAACTATCTATATTTTAAAATTTTGAACTTTAAATATATATATAACATGTCATGTTTAATGTTAGGGTGTCCCACATTGGTTGTGGAAAGAACTGGTGGTCAATACAAAAGTGTGAGGGAAAATCTCATCCTACGAGCTAGCTTTTAGGAATAAAAGAGGCCCAAGACCACCCAGCTTATGGCTCGTATTCGGGTTTTGGGCTTTGGCCCATGTGTCCAATTTTGAGGTTTTTTTCTTGGCCCATTGTGTGATATGACTTCAGATTTATAAGTTAGAGATTTTTATATTAGGATTAAGGGATAACTCTGGTATCTATTTTGTGGTAAGGTTACACATTTTGTACTTTTCATCTTTATTAGTGAATTTTCCTGTTACTTTTGCCCGTGGACATAGGCTTTCAAGCCAAATCATGTAATTTTTCTTGTTATTTTTTGTGTGTCTATTTCATTTTTTCCATAACAAATTGGTATCAGAGCCATGTATATGACAAAATTCGAAGTGGACAAGTTTGATGGCCAAAACAATTTCAGTTTATGTTGTATCAAGATGCGTGCTCTATTATGTCAGCAGGGTTTAGCGAATGTGCTGGATAGCAAACTTCTTGTGAATATGATAATTGAGGAGAAAACAGATCTGGACGAGAAAGCACACAGTGCAATTTAGTTATCACTCGCAAATGAAGTCTTGCGGGAAGTCACAAATAAAGAAACGATTGCTGGTTTATGGAAAAAGTTAGAAACCTTCTACATGAAGAAGTCTCTAACCAACCATTTGTATTTAAAGCAAAGACTGTATACCCTACGAATAAGTGAAGGTATGATCACTAAAGATCACCTTTATGAATTCAATAAAATTATTATTGCTTTAAAGAATATTGATGTGACCATCGAGGATGAAGATCAAGCCCTGATTGTTCTGTGTTCATTGCCTAATTCTTTTTAGAATTTTGTTGATACAATGTTGTATGGTAAAGACACTATTTTGCTAGTGGATGTGAAATCGTCTCTGAACTTGAAAGAGTTACGAAATAAATTAAATGACAAAGACAGTGATAGGCAAGCAAAAGATTTATTTGTGAAGGTTACGGGAAGTACTCCCTCAAATGATAGAGATCGAACTGAAGACAGGGATTCTAGTAAAGGTAACGATAGTAAAAGTAGAGGTTGCTCGTAGAACATATCAATGAAGGATGTTGAATGTTATTACTATCACAATATTGGTCATTATAAGGCAGATTGTCCAAAACTTAAGGTGAAAGGAAGAAACAACAATTTAACTCCTTCCAATGTTGCTGGTGTTGTATAAGCGCAATGTAATGGTTCAGACAATGTTCTCACAGTTACAAAATTGGATGGTTGTATTGATGGTGAACGGATTCTAGATTCTGGTTATTCTTATCATATGTGTCCTAATAGGAATTGGTTTGTTACTTATGAAACACTCAATGGTGGCTCAGTCTTAATGGGTAATAATATGGCATGTAAGACTATTGGAATAGGTACAATTAAAATCAGAATGCTTGATGGAATTGTGAGAACTTTGTCAAATGTTCGGCATGTGCCAAATTTGAAGAAAATTTTGATATCCTTGGGCTCACTGGACTCTATTGGTTGCAAGTTTTCGGCTGAAGGTGGAGTTTCAAAAGTTGTCAGAGGTTTTCTTGTTGTAATGAAAGAAAATAAGAAAAATAGTTTATATGTTCTTCAAGGCAGTACAGTTGTTGGGACTGTTAGAGTATCATCAGCTAACCCAGACTTAGATACTGCTCATCTATAGTATATATGTTTAAGGCATATAAGAGGGATAACACTCCTAAGCAAATGGGGTTTGCTTAATGGACAGAACATTGGGAAACTTGACTTTTGCAAACATTGTGTGTTTGGGAAGTAGTGTAGAGTTAAGTTCTGTACAGTCATTCACAAGACTAAGAGTACAGTAGACTACATCCATTCAGATCTTTAGGGTCTTTCTCGAGTTTCATCAAAGGGTGGAGCCAAATATCTTTTGACATTCATTATATAATTGTTCAAGATATGTTTGGGTATATTTTCTAAAGTAGAAAAGTGATGCATTTGTCAATTTCAAACAATGGAAGACATTGATAGAGAAACAGGCCAAGAAAAAGGTCAAGCGTATCAAAACTGATAATGGCATGGAGATTTGTAAGAATGATTTTGAAGAATTTTGTAAGAATGAATGTATTGTGAGGCACCACGCAGTAAAAAAGACTCCACAGCAGAATGGAGTTGCAGAACTGATGAACAGGACTTTTGGAAAGAGTGTGCTGTATGCTCTCTAATGCTAGATTGTCTAAGGATTTTTGGGCTGAAGCAGTAAATACAGCTTGCTATTTGGTGAATCGTTCTCCATCTACAACTACAGAGTGTAAAACTCTTATTGAGGTATGGTCTGATACTCTTGCTGATTATACTAATTCGAAGATTTTTAGTTACCCAGCTTATTTTCATGTCAATAAGGGTAAGCTTGAACCAAGAGCAAAAAAAGATATTTTCATAGGTTATGCTAAAGAGGTGAAGGAATATAGATTATGGAGTTCAAATCCCAAGTCACCTAAATTTGTCATCAATAAGGATGTCACTTTTAATGAGTATGTTATGATTCATTCTAAAAACGAGTCTATTATTGATTTGATATTAAAACAATACAGTATTGCAACTGGTAGACAAATATGGCAAATTAAGAAACCTTTGCAATACAGTGATTCAGAATTAGCTACTTATGCTCTCACTATAGCTGAGGAGCTTAGTATTTAGGAACCTTCAACGTAATGAAATTATAAAAGGTGAGGAATCAGTTCAATGGGCTATTGCCATGAATGAGGAGATTGGGTCTCTTTATAAGAACTAGACACGGAACTTGAAGAGATTACCTAATGGAAAAAAAGTAATTGGCTGTAAGTGGGTCTTTAAAAAAAAAAAAAAAAAAGGTATCCCAGGTGTAGAAGGTGCACATTTTAACGCATGCTTAGTTGCAAAGGGCTACAATCAAAGGGAGGGTGTAGATTTCAATGAAGTCTTTTCATTAGTTGTGAAACATAGCTTATGTGTTGCTTGCCATGGTTGCTCAATTTGATCTGCAACATGAAAAACTTGATGTGAAGACATCATTCTTGCATGGTGAGCTTAAGGAAGATATTTATATGCATCAACCAGAGGGTTTCATAGTTAATGGAAAGGAAGACTATATATACTGGTTAAAGAAGTCATTGTATGGCTTGAAGCAGTCTCCAAGACAGTGGTACAAATGGTTTGACACTTTTATGGTGGGACATGGTTACTCTAGTAGTAAGTATGACACTTGTGTGTACTATAGAAGGTTATCATCTATTTTTTTGTATACTTGTTGCTTCATGTTAATGAGATGCTCATTACTGCTAAGAATATGTCAGATATTGATGTATTGAAGACACAGTTGAGTGCAAAGTTTAAAATGAAAGATTTAGGTGCAATAAAGAAAATTTAGGGTATGGAGATTTACAGAATTAGGAAGAATGGGAAACTACACTTATTTCAGAGAAAGTATATTGAGAAGATAGCTGAGTGATTTGGTATACAGGACTGTAAAACCTGTTTCAACCCCTCTTGCTCCTTACTTTAGATTCTCAGTGTCTTTGTCACCTCAGATTGAGAAAGATGAGGAGTTCATGTCACGTGTTCCTTATTCTAGTGCAGTGGACCGTATTATGTATGCTATGGTCTGCACTCACCTAGATATTTCATAAACTGTTAGTGTTGTAAGTCGTTACATGGCTAATCCAAGTAGAGTACATTGGTAGGTAGTAAAATGTATATTTCGGTATTTGAAAAGCATTGTAGATGTTGGTTTGGTCTATAACAAAGACAGAAGCACCAGTTCATGTGTCACTAGTTATATTGATTCTGACTATGCTGGTGATTTAGATAAAAGAAAATCTCTAACAAGGTATGTATTTACTCTCTCTGGTTGTGCATCAATTGGAAGGCAACTTTACAGTCAATAGTTGTTTTGTTCACTACAAAGGCAGAGTTTATGGCTATAGCAGAGGCAGCGAAGAAAGCTATTTATTTGAGAGGATTGGTTAGCAGTTTGGATTTTTAATAGAATAGTACTATGATATTTTATGATAGCCAAAGTGCCATACATTTGACCAAAAATCAAATGCATTATGAGATGATTAAACACATTGATGTCAGATATCATTTTTTGCAAGATATTGTGTCACAAGTTGTTATTATAGCCAAAAAAAAAAAAAAAAAAAAAATTCTACAGTAGACAATCCAGCAAATATGCTAGCTAAGCCCATTCTAATTTACAAGTTCAAGCATTACTTGGATTTGGTTGGTGTGCATGGTGTTCGATGATTGTAAGGGTTTTGTGGAGAAGACATCAAGTGAGATTCTTTAGTGGTCACTTGGGTGAATACAAACCAAGGTGAAGATTTGTTTTTATGGCTCGTATTCGGGTTTTGGGCTTTGGCCCATGTATCTAGTTTTTGGGTTTTTCTCCTGGCCCATTTTGTGATCTGACTTTAGATTTATAAGTTAAAGATTTTTGTATTAAGACTAAGGGGTAACTTTGGTAGCCGTTTTGTGCTAGGGTCACACGTCTTATACTTTTCATCTTTGTTAGTGAATTTCTTTGCTGCTTTCGCTCATGGATGTAGGCTTTCAAGTTGAATCACATAATTCTTCTTTCTGTTTTCTGTGTCTATTTCATTTTTTCCATAACATTTAATAATTTATAACTACATAAATTTACCTGCCCAGAGCCACATTTGCAATAGTAAGCACTGTATGTAGTCATTACCAAAAAGAATAACCAGAGCCAAGGAGGATTATACATTCCATTTTGAGTAGAAAGAAACATTTATGAGGTTTTGGAAGAGGCCAATCCAGGTAGTCATGTTTAGGTTGACACCAAAGTATCAAACACACCTCTCCCTCCATATGCAAAATTCATCCCATACATCAACCTATTTGGGGCAAATTTTCTCCATCTATATGGTATGTTTACAAAAGTTCCAACTTACAGACTTCAAGATCTGAAAATTGATTTGGAGTGCCGATTTGGATAGCTAGCCAGATGCAAAGGTGGCTTCTTCAGGGCCACAAACCACCCTCTCACATCAAAAGCCCTTTTCTTCTTCTTCTTCATCTTCTGCGAATTCTTGAACCCTAGATTGAGAATCGAAACGCATTGCAAACAAAAATCATGGCCCACTCCAGGAAATCTTCCATTTTATCATATTGATCTCGCTTCTATTAATTTTATAGTAGAGAGAGAGAGAGAAAGAAAAGGGAAGAATGTTTTAGTTGTGATTAGTTAATTAAAATGAGGGTAGATTTATCTTTACAATAAATATTTAACAAAGTTAGTGTCAAAACTAATGAAAGGAACTCAGAGGTTAGTAATATTTCAAAATAATGGAAGCATCTGTAAATTTTAAATGTTGAGGGGTCTATGTATAATTACCAAATGTTTAGGGGGTCTAGGTGTAATTTACCTTTCATTTTTTGATTGCACCAATATATAGGTAATTTAAATACAAAAAATATATTATTTTTATCTATTGTTATTTAATAACGAAAGTTAAAGTTCTAAGATGTTTTTTAATGAAATAAAATAGAAAATATTTTTGATATTTGAAAATTTTATGTCAAAATATATTAACATTAACGAAGTCAAGTGAAAGCGAACTATATGGGTGTAAGGGCTATTGATTAATTTTCAACCAAAGTGGCGTCACTATTAGAATATTATTAAAAAAATAAAAATATAAATGTACAAAAGTTTTTAAGGTATGGGATGTTAATTGATATTGAACCATAATTTGAGGCAAGTCAATGTAATTGAATGTTAAACTAACTAAAACTGCATTATAAATCCTAATTCACCTAAAACGCTTCGTTTAACTTCGATCTTAGTTCAGTCCCTCCGTATTCTCATTCACATTTACCTGCACTTCTTATGTCAACCAGCGAAGCATCATGTAGAGACCCAAACCCTTTCTCCCACGATTCGAGCCCATTTGTACCCAATTAACTCATCGATTACAATGACATCATTCTGCTAGACCCCTTTTGTAGCCAGGCATATTAATTGACATATGCGGGGAATAAAAATATCCTTTGTGCATGATTGTTACGTCCACGGTTTTCCCTCTTAGAAACCTGCAAACACATAATATAGTAAAAAATTGTTGAACAAAATCTTGAATTAAACTTGTTGAATTTCATACATGTGGCTGAATCAAAAAACAGCTTTGATAGGGGCTTAGAAATTTATACAATTGGGCTAGTTGAGAAAATTGTTGATATGGATTGAAGTGGCATGCGAGATATGTATGGAAATGTTACGGTGTTGTTGATTTAGGCTTGATGGAAGTGGTCAACCAACAGCTTGATGGAAAACAAGTGAATGGGCTAAGGGTTGTCCAAATGCATGCAAAACACATGAAGCAAGCTTTAATTGAAACTTTAATTAGGTTAATGCGAGCTTTGAGGAGGGCTGATGCAAATGGATGCAAATAAGAGGTCAAACATATGATGGTGTGGATGGGAATTTTAACCCACCCCAATGAGGTGCCTGTCTGACATCAATTCGATAAGTGTAGTTATTTTTAAATTTTATGATTGATAGGCAAGTTAGGGTATAAAAATAAAATCATCATAGGTTTCAGGTATAGAGAAGGTAATTGTAGTGTACCTAACGAGTATTACTTGAACCCGTCCTAACTACCCTAATTATAAGGTATTCGACTGATATTACTCGATTACCGCCCAAATTACCCACACCAATTATCCATTTATTAGGCGCTCAGGGCGTATTACTTGATTGCTTGTTTAAATTACTTGATTACCAACCTAAATCGGATACCTGAATTTATGGAAGTAATTCCATCAATCTGGATACTAATATATATATATATATATATATATTGTGTTCAAATAATGAAATCTATTTAATTAACACCAAGTAATTCAAGATTCTTATACAAATAATTTATTTTAGATTTAGGATTTGGTTCTCGATATAACAAATAAATAGAAATTCTTTTCTTTTTTACTTAATTATAGTAGAGGTTTAAGATGATATCAAATATGAATTTTTTAATTTTATTTTTATAAAAGGAATATAATAAATTTTACTAACTAAAAATTTTTAAAAACTTTTATTGAAAGATATATTTTTTTAATCTTTTAAAATATAAAATTACTTACAAAGTTATTGCATTCAAAAAATTTTTAATCTTTGTTCTTGATTTAATCGCCTCATATTTGAAGGTTATGGGTACCCGAATACTCGATGGATACCTAATTACCCGATACGTTAGGGGATGGCAGCCGGTTAAAATATCCATCGAGTACTGACTTAATCCTAGTATTTTTTTACTTGACAGATTCAGGGACAGTATAGGTAATACCTGACCGCGATCTGATCCGTTGCCATCCCTACGAGTGACTATGGTATAATAATATTAGTGGTTCTACAGCAGAGTTGTAAAAGAAGCTTTGGTAGATGATGCACCATAATATTTAGAGGCTCAAGGCCAAGGCTGTGATACGGTGTTAAAATAAAGAAGTGGAAGTGAAAGAAAAAAATAAACGTGTTATTTTTTATTGAATAATCCTGCATCTTTATAATGTGTACATCGAAAGTTTTATAAAGACAAAGAGAAGGGAAGAAAGTAAACAAACTAATAAAGCCATAAAAATAGAATTTACATATATATACCTTGTATGTTAATGAATATTTCCATTACAATAAGTGTATTCACGTGGAGGAATTTTATCTTAGAGGCATTTTAAGTGTTGATTTATGTCTTGCATTTATTTGAAGTTAGTAGTATAGAAGTGTTGGTTGTTTGTTAATACAACAATGTTTGGAAATCTGCATTGCTTTGTTATGCAAAGGAAATTTGATTAGTTTAGTTCGTTGTTTGTTACTAACTGGTTTTGGTTCTAGTTTTATTTGGTTAATTTGTTTGTAATTATATATTCCTCCATCACAAGTGAGAGTACATATAAACAATTTTGTTAAAAAAATAAAATAAACTCACCTCTATTCTTTTTTTTTTATTGCACAAAAACAAGGGTATTTAAATACAGAAAATATCATTATTTTTATCCAGTGTTATTTAATAATAAAATTTAAAATTCTAAGATGTTTTTTAATGAAATAAAATAGAAAATATTTTTGATATTTGAAAATTTATGTCAAAGCAGATTAATGTTAACGAAGTCAAGTGAAAGTCAATCATTTAAGTGTATGGTAATTTATCATTTTTCAATTAAAGAGGCGTCACTATTAAAATATTATTAAAAAAATTAAAGATATAAATGTACAAAAGTTTTTAAGTTAGGGGATATTGACTGATGTTGAACCATAATTTGAGGTGAGTCAATGTAATGGAACATTAAACTAACTAAAATTGCATTACAAATCCCAGTTCACCCAAAACACCCTATTTTAAATTTGCTTTAGTTCAGTCCCTTGGCATTCTCTTTTGCGACTTCTTATGTTAACTTGTGAAGTTCGAGTGAAGACCCAAAACCTCTCTCACATGATTTCAGCCATTTGTACTCGCCAACTCACCAGTGACGGCGACCTCATTTCGTCAGATCGCCTCTTGAAGCTAGGCCCCGTTTATCCACATGTACAAAGAATAAAAATCTCCTCCACGTGTGATTGCCACGCCATCAATTTTCCTTCTCAGAAACTTGCAAACATATAAATATAGTCGTAGAAAAATTGTTGAACGTAGTCTTGGAATTGCGTCGATTGAATTTGATACATGTAGCTAAACCAAGGAAAACAGCTGGTGTGGGCTAAGAAAAATTATGCATGGGGCTAGTTAAGAAAGTTGTTGACATAGGATTGAAGTGGTATTGAAATAGACATATGGAAGTGTTGAGGACTTAAGGATGTTGATTTATGCTTGATGGATGTGGTTATAACCATGGTCAACCAACAGCTTGATAGAAAATATGTGAATGGTCTAAGATTGTTCAGTGCGTGCAAAACGCATGAAGCAAGCTTTGATTGATAACTTGATTGAGCTATTGTAAGCTTTAACGAGAGTTGATCTAGATGGGAACAAATAATAGGGCATACGTGTGACGGTGCATAATGACTTTGGCATGACAATGTTGGTGGTGCAACAATAGAGTTTAATAGAAGCTTTAGTTGATGATACAACCATAATATTAGAGGCTCTAGGTCAGAGACTTTGATACGATATTAAAATAAAACTGCAAGTTGCAAGTATATTCTATATTGTACTGAATAACTCTACATCTGTATAATGCGTTTATCGAAAGGTTTATATTGAAAAAGAGAAGGGAAGAGAATAAACAAAATAATAAAGCTATACAAATAGAATATATATATATATATATATATACCCCATGTATGTTAACAATATTTCCACTCCAGTAATTGTATTCTACATGGGGGAATTCTATCTTGGAGGCATTTTAAGTGTTATTTTATTTTTACATTTGTTTTGAAGTTAATAATATAAAGGTGTTGATTGTTTGTTGATACTATTTTGTTTAAAAATTTGTATTGCTCTGTTATGTGGATGAACGTTCATTGTTTTGTTACTAATTAATTGGTTTTAGTTTTGGTTTTATTTGATTAGTTTGTTTGTAATTATAATACTCCTTCATCACAAGTGAAGGTATATATAAGTGATTTTGTTAAAAAAAAAAAAAAACCATACTCGTAATTCATTTTTGGATTATACCAAAATAAGGGTGTTTTAAATATAAAAAAAAATATCACTATTTTTTATCTATTGAGATTTAATAATGAATTTAAAATTCTAAGTTTTTTTTCTAATGCAATAGATAGCAAATATTTTGAATATTTACAAAATTTTATGTCAAAACATATTAATGTTAACAAAGTCGAAGTGAAAGTCAAGCATATGAATGTAAGGGTAATTGATCATTTTTCATTAAAGAGAGGTCATTATTAGAATATTATGGAAGAATTAAAAATATATATGTACAAAAAAATTTAAAGATATAAATGCACAACAATTTTTAAGCTAAGAGATCTTAACTAATATTAAACCATAAACGTCAAATTAACTAAAACTGCGTTACAAATCCTAATTCACCGAAACGGCCCGTTCTAACTTCGCTGTCAGTTCAGTCCCTCGGCGTACTCATTTGCGATTACTTCTCATGTCAACCGGCGAAGCATCGGGCGGAGACCCGAACCCTCACTCCCGCGATCCGAGAACCGTTTGAACCCGACCACCTCGCCGGTGACGGCGACCCTCATTCCGCCGGACCCCCTTTTGGAGCCAGGCACCTTCATCGACACCTTCCTTGACTTCACAGAACCAAAACCAACCGGACCACAACCAGCTCAAGGCGGCGTCTCGGAGCACGGAGCTCCCGAACCAGTCAGCGATGGATCGGAGCTGCGTACGCCTCCGGCGGCTGACGTTCCAAGTTTCACGGACGGGAAATCCGCAGCTGTTGGTGCCGAGTCTACGCCACCGGAGAAAGAAGGGAGCGCATTTGGAGGGGGTGAGCATTGACTCGTTGCCGGAGCGACCGAAATGGTTGCCGGATGGATGGCGGATGGACTGCAAGGTCCGGTCGTCTGGTGCCACTGCTGGATCGATTGATAGGGTAATTTTTGTTCTCTTTTGAGAAATTCTCTCTTCGTCAATTAATTGCATCATAACGACGAGGTGTATGTGCATGCATAAATATATCGAGGATATATTAAGGCATATATGGGGACGTGAATTGTGTGGCAGAAGATGCATATGTAAGAGTTCTTAACTTGGCATGAAGTTGTTGCGATTAGTTCATCAGAAAACATACGTAGCAATATTTGCAATTAGGATGACATTGTCAAATCCGATTGTTTTTCAGATAATAAGATAAAATTGAGGTTCCACCAAAAACTATAATCGGCTGCATCTTTATCGTAAGCTGCGGGGAATAAATGTGATACAATTGGAACTTCAAAGGTGTTACATGGAACTTAAGTTTTCTTTATATGATGTATCTCAATAAGTCCATTCAAAAGGAAGAACAAAAGCTCTGGTTGCAGGTCGATCTCTCTGGCATTCAATAACTGAAGTACAACTCGGCTCAATAGAGACTTAGTGATAAATTAGTTGGGTCAGCTATATAAATTCTATTTCTCCATTCATTTGTGTAATGGATTAAAATTAAGTTTCCATGTGATGCTAAGTCTACCTTTTATCCTCTTTATTTTTTTTTTTTTTTGTTCAAATCAACTCATTCTGCCTCACCGGTGCATCCTGTGTTTACGTTGGACATGACCAAACTATCTTAAATAATCTTCTCTCAACTTCTCTTCTATTGGTGCTAATTTAACTTTGTTTCAGATGTACTAATTTCTTATCCTATTTTTCTTGCTTATCACATATCCATTGTTTCTTAATGGCCTAATACTTTGTACCATAAAGCATAATTGGTTTATAATCTTTTTATAAAATTTTTCTTTCAGTTTAATAGGTACTCTTCGCCATATAAAACATCCGAAACACTTATTCATTTTAACCACCCAGCTCAAAATCGTATGGATACATCCTATTCAGTCTTTTTACTTAAATGAATAATTAATCCAGATATCGAAAATATAACTTTTTGGCATTTCTTAATCCTCATTTTTCATTGTGCTCTATTCCTAGTTTCATTTTATCGAATTTACAATGCACATCCCCTATTTTAGTCCTACCTTACTCTAAAATGGCTCAGTCTATGTGTGTCTTCACAATTCTAAGTTATTGAATACCGTGGTCTAGTTTTATCTATCAATATACTATCATCTTTGAACAACAGACACCAAGGGATATCATTTGGAATATATTTAGTAGTTTTGTCCGATCAGAGTGAAAAGATAAGACTTAAAAGTGGCTCCTTGACATAGATGTATTGTAATTAAAAAAAATCATTTGTATCAAATCCACAGTTCTTAACTAGTACTGTTTCATATACATGCCCCCTTAAATACTTTTATATATTTCATAGCAACTGCCGGTCTATTCTAGAATTGACCATATAATTTCTATTAGGACCTATTATATGCCTTCTCTAAGTTGATATAAAACCATGTAAATTCTTTCTTCTTTTCTTTATACTTTTTGATCAATATTTGTATTAGGAAAATAGCTTTCCTAGTTGAGCCAACAAGCATGAAACCAAATTAGTTCTTTGATTTTTTTTTTTTTTCAATACATCTTAGCCTAGTCTTAACAACTTTCTCCCAAAGTTTCATAGCGTGACTCATAAGCTTAATGCATTGATAGTTGTTACACTATTAGGTATGCCCTTTATTCTTATAGATAGGCACTAAGGTACCGTTCTTCCATTTGTTAGACATTGTATTGATATGCAAGATCTTGTTAAACAACTTAGTCAACTAAATTATCCCATTATCCCCCAAGTACTTTCAAGCTTCAATCGGAATGCCATATGGTCTCTATAACTTTTCGTTATCTTCATCTTTTTCATAATCTCCTTTACTTCTACAAATTTAATCTTACATATAAAATTTACATTCCTATTCTTGATAAGGTTACTAAGATCCCCCAAATTTTACTAGGGCCAACTATTAAATAACTTGCCAAAATAACTTCTCCACCTCTCTTTAATATTCTCTTGTTTTACCAAAACTTTTTATTTTTCTTTATGCACTTAACCTGATGTGAATCATTACTTTTTCTCTATCTTATTCTAGCCAACTTGTGGATATCTTTCTCTCTATATTTTGTCCCTAACTTGTTATATAGTTCATCAAAGGCTATAGCTTCTTTTTTTAGCCAATTTGTACATTTTCTACACTCCATCCTTACAATTAGGCAGATTCATATTGTACATTTTCTATACATATACTTGCATTTCAGTTCCATTTCTTCTCTGCCACTTCTTAATACACATATTTAGTACTATTATTTTGTGTTTTGTAGTTAAACTACTTGGTATTACTTTATAATCTTTACATGAAGCGTGATCGGCCTTTCTAACAAGAAAAAAAATATATTTGACTGCTATCATATTCGCTTTTAAAGGTTGTTAAATAAATACCTGTATTTTTTGATAAGTAAATGAGTATCTCAATTTTTAAAACAAATATTTGTATTACTAAGTTATATGCTGTATCAAACTCTAGAATTGATTTGTCTCTCTCATTTCTATCTTTAATCCATAACCTTGTGTCCTCTCTCAAAACCTCCACTATTTTTTTCCTATATGCCTATTCAAATCTCCTCCTCGAAAGATTTTTTTCCTTATTTGTTATCTCTTGAATAAATCCACCCACATCTTCCCAAAAGCTTTATTTTGTTGGTTCATCTAGCCCTAACTAGGACATAAGAACTAATACACTAGTTTAAAATCAATATTTTCAATTTCTCTAGAGTTTTCTTCTGTCTACTTGGTCTCTTGTAGGCAAAGCTACATTGACTCTTCTCCTAAATAAAGTATCTACTAATTCTTTTAGTTTTCTTGTCAGTGAGCTTATATTCCAAGTTGTTATATTCCAAGTTGCTAACCATAATCTACTCTCCTGAACTATCTTTTTTGCCCACACCTGTCTTTTACGGGGCAGGAAGTTTCACCGGACATGGGCACCGATGTGGTGGCCGCTCTAAGGGAATTCCTTATCAAACCTCCACATATTTTTCATTACACCCTGGGTCCAATGTAGCGCAATACAAGTAGCGGATACCTAGTGAAATTCTCATTTGGATTCATGTTCATGGGAAATGATTGTTTTATGATGACTGTCAACCTATTGCAGAACAATCTCTTAATAGTTTCCACGTACTAAAAATAAATAAAAAGATTTCCAGTTTTTCTATATTGACAAAAATGTGTGGGCTAAAATTGAATAGATTCAAGAGTTATGGTTAAACACTTCCTCTACTTGCCATAGTTTGAAGTTTCCAATTTGGATTTAAGAACTAATCAACCAATGGATTTAGTCATGCTTGAGAAGGTTATAGGGAACTTTATTTTTGGTGATCCTCAGCATTACAAGAAATGTGTGCATCTTATATCACTCCAAACCTGGCTGTAAAATAGACTTTTGCATTGGTATGGCAATCTTTTACTCAAAGAACAACAAATGTGGAACTTTTCACAAAGTAAATAAATAAGTAATGAGGAAAACTTGATATAAGTTATCTTGGAAATTAAAAAAAAAAACAAAAAACTGTGATTTGTCAGGGCATCGTTTACTATGATTGTCACATTCTGGGTGACTGGCTTGATTTTCATACCGCACAACAAGTAAATTGCTGTGTATTGTTGAAGATTCAAGGCCAAGGAATATGTGGATTTGATTTAAATATGTAAAAATTAGAGAATTTCACGAATCACTCTATTTATGGAATTGATTGCAAGAACCATGATCTTGTAATTTGATGGAGAGATTATTGCATAAAATCCTTCATCAAAACAATTTAAATTATTTTATCATTCTATTACTTGTTATATTATTTTGCCGATGAATAGAGCTGATCGTTGTAGTCTTGATGTGAGAAAGTAATGTTCAAGTTGTAACCATTTCCAGTTTTCTAACGTGGGTGTAGGCTGCAGTGGCCTAACCAGAGTCTGCTTATTTCTCATTTTTCTTGTCTTTCTCTCTATTTTCTTCCATTTATTCTAACTTGACATGGTATTAGAGTAGGTTGACCAATTCTATTTTATCTTTTGCTGATTCTTGATTTTGTTTATTTCTCAATCAATAATCTCTGATCCTTTTGCTCATTGATATTATGTTCAAGTTTTTCTTTCATCATCTCAAATCATGATCGAGTGCACATTTATATCACATTTTTCATCTTAGTGAAGGTGAGAATTATTTTTCTTGATAAATTTATCATTGAGGGGAGCATCTTTACCATTCTTTGTAACTGTTTCATCTGTTCATCATATAGCCATTTTATGTGCATTTATTACGTGTTTTCTGCTATTATGCTGTGTCATTCGATCTCTTGTTGAGAATCATCTTATTTGCTCTAAAAGATTGTGTATTTTGGCAACGATTGGCTTCTTCATCTCATGTTCAAATGTGAGGCAAGCACTTCAATATAAATTTTTGTGCTCCAACTTGAGTGGGGAGTGTTGAAGATTCATGTCCACGTAATATATGTGGACTTGGTTTTCATATGCAAAAATTAGTGAATTTCATGAATCACTGTGCAATTGATTGCGATAATCATGATCTTGTAGTTTGATAGAGATTAATTGCACAAAATCGTCATCAGATCAATTGTTAATTACTTTATATTCTATCACATGTTATATTATTTTACCCATAAATAAAGTTGATCATTGAAACTAATATTCAAGGTGTATATTTTATATCTCTTTTCTTAATATTGGTGTTTGTGCTAAAAGACTTGAAAAACTTAAAAAGAACTTCTTGTAGTGAGGTTTGGAGGAAGAGTTTAAAAATACCATCGAGTGGATTGGATACAATTAGTTTCTTATGTATTCAAAAGGACTGAATTGCCATTCAATTGTTTAAGATTTTCAATGAGGCCTTACTAAGAAAATGACTACGGAGGTTTACTTATGAAAGAGAAATTTTATAGATTGGTGTTTGCTAAATATGGTTCCATCCTTGGCTTGATGATAGGCATTTGAAGGATATCTTTCTAGGCATTTTTACCTGTCAATCAAAAGGGAGGCTTTGGTGGAAAAGTTGTATTTGGAGGGTGGGAGTACAGCTTGAAATATTAATCTTCATAGAGATTTGCCTGATTGGGATTTGAAATATTGCTTCAACATTCTTCATATGTCATACTAAGAAATAGTAGGGAATAGAGAAGATGGTATCTGTTGTTGCTTCCAAACCGGGTATTTTTGAGGTTTTGTCAAAACATCCGAATCAAAACTAATTGGAAAGAAGTGGAGAGGCCCATTAAGATCTTATAGTAGTTTGGGAGACACTATTTTATTGATGTGGGATAAATCCCAACATACCCCTCTTACATGTGACCCTCGCTTGCATGTGGTGAGCTAAACTGGTGTACTTGGTATGAAAAATGCACAAACGAAAGGTTGATTGAATATAATGAGTGGTTGAGAAATGAAAGGGGTGTGAGTCCTCCCAAACTTGGCTTTGATATTATGTCAAAGCTTCCAGTTGAAACCAATTGGCACGGAGTGAAGAGGCCTTGAGAAATGAAAGGGGGTGTGAGTCTTCCCAAGCTTGGCTTTGATATCATGTCAAATCTTCCAACTCAAAAACAATTGGCACGGAGCAGAGAGGCCCAATAGAATCTTATTTGGAGGTATCATTTTATCGATTTGGGATAAATCCCAATAAGGTTAGATATTTTTACAAAGCTCTAAGAGGGTTGGTGTAATGTTAATTTCCCATGGAAGCGCATTTGGAGTTATGGAGCATCACTGAGATGGTTTGCTTCAAGTGGGTTTGCTTTATGGGTGGTTATCACTATCGATAATCTTATTTTAAGGGGGAAGATAGTGGTTGACCGGTGCTATTTATGTAGAAAAGAATGTGAATCCGCAAATCACCACTTCATCCACTATTTGTGAACTGTGATGTAGCACAATGGAGCACAAACACACACACACACACAAATAAAAAAAAGGAAAAAACAAAAACAAAAAGAACAAAAAAATTATAACTAAGCAAATAAATTAAATTCTCAATTCAGTATCATCAAAACTATCGATCTCTTATAATTCATAACCTTTTTATAGGTTAGGGCTGAAATCAAATAAAATAAAATCTCACTATCTAAGGCAAGTAAATAAAATTATCTAAGGAAAATAATAAGTTAATTCCATAATAATCCTCAATGCCTAAATTAATGCTGTCCAATTCATATTGCGTCTCCCCTGAGAATATTTGTAATGGAAACGCCCAACATGATCCCTATAATTCTCCATTGCTTGAAAAAACTTTATTTTGTCAAGTTGAAAACTTGCACATTAGTATTTGGTCGCATTTCTCACTTGACAAGACATCTTCAGAGTTGAAAAAAATGAGGTTCTCAATATTGAACATACATGGATACCGTTGAAGAGGTGGAGAAACTGGAACTTGGCATGAAAACATCATAACTTATAGACAATAGTTGAGGTCTAAAGATGTCTCGACAAGATGACAAGTTCTCCACATTACAAATTACGACAAAACTTATATCATATGGCCATGTAAAAAAAATTGTATTGGGACTAAGATCACAAATAATATAGAATGGTCTTTGGCATATAAATTTTGACAGGATGATATGAAGTAATAAGTGGGCAATACATAAGTCATCATTGAGTTGCATCCATTAAAGTCTTTATTCCCATCAAGAACATCAGTAGGAAAATAATAATTATTACTCAACCCAATTTTCTATTTAATATTAGTATTATCAAAAAGCAGTGGGATACATGGTTGAGAATAAATGATGAGTGATGAGACAATCGAACTCGTCAAAGTAGAATCCCCCAAAGACGAATGAGTGAAACGAAACTAATGATATCTGTTAGAAGTTGTCCCATATTGGGTTATAAGAAAAATCACTTGTCTCATATAAGAGATGGACTTCTCTCATCTTAACACATAAGAATACACCTAAGATTTAAGGTTGAGGCCTCTATTCTTATGTGTTGTTGGGTTTCTTAACAAAGTATTAGAGCTCTGGTTCCAGGAGGTCCTAGGTTTGAATCTTATTATTCCTCATTTATTGTTGAGCACTTTGTTTGCTTGTATTGATTGTGCACCTGTTTAATTTGGTTTGCTTATCTCTGCTCAACATGCAAATTGGGATTGCACGTGAGAGGGAGTGTTGAAATAACTTAATATACATTGTTGGGCTTATTTCCTAACAGCTTAAGCTTTAGGGACAATTGTTGACTTAACATGATATCAGAGTAGGTTTGCAACTGGGCCTCACCATAGTCCACGTTGTGCCTATGTATGTCTATGCGGGCTAGCTTGAGGGAGGCTGTTAAAAGTTGTCCCACATCGGCCCATGAGAAAAATTACTTGTCCCATATAAGAGATGGATTTTCTTTCACCTTAACACTTACGTTTTAAGGTTGAGACTTCTATTTCTATGTGTTGGGCTTCTTAACAATATCAATAGAATAGTAGTAAGGGATGCTATGCACAGCTTGTAAGAAAAACTGTTTAATGTATGCAAGAACGTCTCTATTATATACCAAAAGTGAGGAGGACCCATGCAACTGAATGATCTCATGGAACAACAACTTGGAAACTTGGAGATAGACTCAATGAACCCCTAACTAATGAGCTCACTAAATGAAGCTCTTGAGATGCTTAAATAATATTCCCTAAAAGAATTAACTATCACCAATGATAAAGTCTATATCAGTCATTATTCAGATATCTCAAACAAACCAACAAAATCAAGACAAGTAGAGCATGTAACTTCTGCTTTAAGGTTTTCCCATAATATGGTAAAGACAACAAAGATGATGGTGGAACAAATCAACTACTTTGGACACATTTTAAGAAGGAAAATCAATAATAGACTCTCAAGTGTTAATACAAATCGTAGGGATGCTAGGTTCGGGAGTGGACAATGCAATTTAGTGGTTTGTTCGGAGCACTTTGACTCTAAAATGCAAGACAGTATAGAAGTATGACAAGTAACTAATGCAAATTAGATATTTAAGATTTTTAATTTTAATATGATTCTATTTTCATATTATTAGTTAGATAATTATGCAAATTAAATATTTAAGATTTTAATTTAATAGGATTTATTGTCATATTATATATGATTATATTTTTTTCTTTTTTTTTAGGATTTAATTTTTATTTGATTATATCTTATCTTTAGGATTTAATTTTTATTTGATTTTATATTATGTTTATGATTTGATTTTTATTTGATTTGATTTCCTTAAATAGTTGATTTGAATGCCTATATAAAGGCTTGGATTGTAAGTGTCATTCAGACTTTTGATAAATAAAAGAATAATGAATTGAAGCCCCTGTGACTTGTTCCCCACCCCTGTTCTTCTCTTTCTTAATCTTCTTCTTCTTCTTCTCTCTATTTCTCTCTTGCTTAATTTTTTCTCAAGTAAATTCCAAACTTCTCTTTTTTTGTTAGGAACATGTGACAATAACTTATTATGCAGATAACTTGCAAAATTATGGTCGATGGAGATGAAAGTTACTTCAAGCTTATCATGGCCATTCCATAAGCCGTATGGACAAACGAGTAGGTTCAAATGTGCATTCAATCTGATAGCTGTCCTCATCCTTAGGAAGAACACAAGCATTTTCACGATAAACTACATCAACAGATCTTTCAGGTTTTCTTGATTTTTCATTTGCGTATAGTTGCAGAAGTTTGTTGTCCATCTCATCGGTTGTAATCGTTTGAAGTTGTTTTGCAAGTTTATATATCAGTTTGTCTAAGATGAAGAGAATATATGACTGGGTTCCAATAATAGCTTGGCAATCATCCTCAAATTTTGTATTATTAGAAAAACCATTGAGTAAATTGTAAAGTGCAGTCATGAATCTTGCGTAAAGATCTATTGAACTAGGATAATGTGGTTAGGGAAGATGGTCCTCATGATGTAGATCATACTGCAAGCAAAACTGATGCTTTACACAACCACCTTTAATTTGGAATTGTTCAGTGTACTATAGTGGCTGATGAAACCTGGGTCAGCAGGCAAGTTACTTTAGGAGAGCAGCCAGCCAATGCAGTAGTTGAATGTCATGGAAGAGAAAAAACAGAAATATCCTCAGGGCTTGGTGCTACACCTACTAGATGCAGCAATGTTGATGATGGGGGTGGGTTTGAAATGAGGCCTATTGACAAAACCTTATAGTCAGAGGGTGGTGATTGTACAAGAACATTTTCATCTACAACTGGGGCAACTGCAAAAGGCTTCAAAGCTCAAAGGTATCATGAAGAATCTGTTGAGCACTTCAAAATTGAAAGAGAGGAGGCTGAATTATCCCCAAGTGGAGATTTTGAGGATAATTTTGTAGCATATGGAGATGGTGATGTGGAGACTGCATGTAAATCTAAGGATGGTGCTGCAAGCAAGCAGTATCAAACTGAACATGGAGGAGAAAATGATGCTGATGCTTATGATGAAGGTGAAGAAAGTGCTCAGAGGTCGTCAATGGACAACAAGAATGGATCTGAGGATGGTGATGTTTTTGGCTGGTGAGTCTACTGATGGTGAAGGTTGCTCCCATGAGGAGCATGAAGAAGATAGTGACCATGTTGAGAATGATAATAAGGTTGAAAGTGAAGGTGAGGCTGAAGGGATGGCTTATGCATTTGATGTTGGAAGAAATGGAGCCTTGTTGCCATTCTCAGAGCTTTTTCTAAAAACAGTGAAACCTCTTACAAAGCAAGTTCCTCTAGCATTACATGACATGCCAAAATGTTCTCGTGTTTTTTTATGGAAACTATTCCTTCTATGTGCTTTTGAGGCTTCATTGAACTCTGTATGAGAGAATACAATCATCAAAAATTATTTGTTCATCTATTGAAAAGCAGTGGAGGGGTTCAATTGATCCTAGTTCAATAGATCTTTATACAAGATTCATGATTGCACTTTACAATTTACTCAATGGTTCCTCTAATGATACAAAATTTGAGGATGATTGTTGAGCTATTATTGGAACCTAGTCATATGTTATCTTTACCTTAGACAAACTAATATATAAACTTGTGAAACAGCTTCAAACAATTGCAACTGATGAGATAGACAACAAACTTTTGCAACTATATGTATATGAAAAATCAAGAAAACTTGAAAATTTGTTGATGCAGTTTACCGTGGAAATGCCCTTGTTCTTCTTGAGGATTAGGACATCTATTGGATTGAATGCGCATCTGAACCAATTCATTTGGTCATACGGCTTATGGAATATGGCCATGATAAGCCTAAAATGACTATAATCTCCATCGACCCTATTTTTGCTAGTTATTTACATAATGAGTTATTGTCACATGCTCATAACAAAAAGGAGAAGTTTGGGATTTACTTGAGAAGAAATTAAGGAAGAGAGAAATAGAGATAGAAGAAGAGGGTGTGGGGAACAAGCCACACAGGCTTTAATTTATTATTTTTTTATTCATCAAAAGTCTGACTAACACTTATAATCCAAGCCATTATATGGGCATTCAAGTCAACTATTTAAGGAAATCAAATCAAATAAAAATCAAATCCTAAACATAATATAAAATCAAATAAGAATTAAATCCTAAAGATAAGATAAAATCAAATAAAAATCAAATCCTAAAAATAAGATAAAATCTAATCCTAATAATATGGCAATGAAATCCTATTAAATTAAAATCTTAAATATTTAATTTGCATAATTATCTAATACTAATAATATGAAAAGAGAATTTTATTAAATTAAAATTCTTAAATATTTAATTTACATCATTCTCCACCGCTCAGAAAAACTCGACTTTGTTGAGTTGAAAAATTGCGAACTACTTCAATCACCGAGCCACGAACCAAGTAGAGAAAAATATGGCGGCCTTTTTTGCTAGGAGTACATTCAAGCAACTTTTCAATATGCAAGTGATGGGAGGAACTAAAGGCTGGTAGACCAAATTTCTCCTTCCAACTTAGTTGTTTTGTAGCATATGTGTTAAGTCACTAATTGTCCCAAAATTTTACTTGTTAGAAATGAGCCCACAATGTATACCAAACTAACTTAAAAATCCTCTTCTAGGGCAACCTCGTTTTGCACATGGACTGGTGGGGGAAGCAAATCAAACGAAACATAATAGAGTGCATAAGAATAAATGAGGAATAGACATAATGACAAGACTTGAATCCAATACTTTTTAGAACCAAAGCTCTGATATAACGTTAAGTTACCAATTGTCTTAAAAGCATGAGCTATTAGGAAATTGGCTAAACAAATTATATTAGTCTAACTTAAAAATATGTACATATTTATGTTATTTTTCTGTTTGCATTGTCACTTCTAGATTCATTTCATAATTTGATTTGCTTTATGTTGCTGTTGAGGAGCTGTAGGTTTAAGAGTAAGATTATGCTACTATATTCAAAGAATATTTGGAGATTTTTGTGTACTTCGTTATGGAGGAATATATTATGCTGCTATATTCCTCCATAACAAAGTACACAAAAATCCCCAAATATTCTTCTTTTGAATATTCAATTGTTCAAAGAATATGCTGCTATGTTCTTCTATAACAAAGTACACAAAAATCTCCAAATATTCTTTGAAAATAGCATCATAATCTTACTCTCAAATTTAGCAAGTTGATGACTTAGATTTAGCATATTCTCTAATTCACACTACTTAAGTGCCATTTAGTATACTTGTTTTGAGCTTATTTTTCATTTTGCAAATTTGAAAATAAGGAAAACAGTTCAAAACACATTTGGTCATTTATATTTTTAAAATTTGTTTTGAAAAACAGAAAATGAATTTACACATAAAATGCAAAATGGTAAAAAGTCTTTTTGAGCGTTTTTAATCCAAAACGAGGAAAACCTCAAAACATGGAAAAGAGAAAATATCGAATCAATTGTGTTTTCTGATTTCCTTATTTTGGGGATTTCAAACATAAAACACATAAAACAGAAAATAGAAAACGTAAAATAGAAATACAAACCAAATGGCATCTTATATTCCTAGATTAATGGTAACTGTTGCTAAGTTGTGGTGACAACACATTCTAGAATTCCATATGACTTGCTAAACCATCGTGTTAACATTCGCATCTCTGTTTTGGGCTAGTGCTTTCTATTAATTCCCCCCAAACACCTTTTTTTTTTCCTAGGATTACAAGATGAGACTTAATTTCTGTAATTTCATCAGCATTTTGAATTTCTGTCATCTCACCATAGAAATTTAAGTCTTTGGCACTCGTTGCATAGCAGCAGGTAGATTTTGGCATTAGTGTTTAGGTTGAAGGTCCACCTGATAGAAAAGTATCAATTTTAGACTTTGATAGTGAGAACCTACATAGACCAAATTGAATTTTAAAGGAATCAGTTGTTAAAGTAGGCTTTGTGATTAGAGTGGTAGATGCGCAACGGGAAGATCTTAGCGGATTAGTTTCTTCATAAATTAGCATTAGCTTGTAATCTATGTTCTACTTTCTTTTAAGGGGTTTGAATCTAAGAACATAGACACGAGACAGATTGTGGATTTGACGTGACATAATACGAATACATTGGCATAGCCATTTTGAAAATCAAGAGGCAACATGACAAGACTCATAACAAATTAATACATATTTTTATATGTGTACATGAAATAATTATTTAGCAGAATATGTGATAAGGCAAGGGGACCCGCTCTCCTTGCTAAGATGGACAGCTGGAAGGGTTCAAGGTCAGAGAAGTCAGGAACTCTTCAATGGAGATAACACATTCTTTGATTTTTTGTATGGTGGACGTGGGACAACTGAGGTACATTTTTTGTGCTTTAAAATGGTCTCTGGCTTAAGGGTGAATTTAGGCAAGTTAGAACTAATTCCAATTGGAGAGGTTTAAGAGGTGGGGAGACTAGCGATGATATTGGGATGTAAAATTGCAACCTGTTAACTACTTACCTTGCCTTACCTTTGGGCTCGAATTATGAGGCAGTTAGAGCATGGAACGGGGTCATCGATGATTCAAAGGAAGCTAGTAAGGTGGAAGAGAGGGTATCTGTATAAAGGGGTAGCAATTACTCTACTCGAAAGTACTTCGTCCAACATTTCTCTCTACCTTCTCTCTCTGTTCAAGTTGCCAATATTGGTTGTCAAAAGATTCGAGAAGATTCAGAGAAATTAATGTGGGAAGGGCTAGGTTATTAATTCAAATTCCACTTACTAAAGTGGGAAACAATGTGTTGTTAGGGATCCATGCGCTCAAACCCATAAGCAAATGCATATAATTGAAGACAAACCAAGAACAGAAAATAATTACAAAGAAGAAGAGAACAAGACAGAGAGATTTACATGGTTCTGACTTAAGCTAATTGCTTAATCATAAATTCACGAGGTGTTAGGGTGTTTTACTATGATGAAGTATTAAAAAAAAAAAACAAAGTTACAATGGAGGCAACCCTAGGCGTTCCTTTTGTAGTTGCAAGGAACCCTAGCACATAAAAAAAAAAAATCCTAAAATGCAATAGTATTCTTTAGCCCTTATTTAAATTAGACTCCACATTTAGCAATCTTCCACATGAAAATTGATTTAGAACAACCCTCCAAATGCCAACAGTGGTCAACCATCACCAACAATCACCAATACCCTGCCTCCCACTCAAGCTTAGAGACCCACAAAAGCTAAACAAGCCTTCAGCTTCTCTATAGTAACCACCTTCGTAAACATGTCTGCTAGATTATCCCTTGTGTGAATTGTCCAAAGTGAACTGTCCATCCTCCAACAAAAAGCAAAAAATGGTGATACTTTATGTCAATATGCTTAGTTTTCGAATGAAAAGCTGCATTCTTCACTAGATGTATCACAACTATTGCTGAACAATGTACAACTTTCCTGCTCTTTACCCAACTCTTTAATGAGGCTCCTCAACCATACCATCTCCATGCACGTCTTCGTGACTGCAACATACTCCGTTTTTGTTGCAAAAATAGTCATTATTTTCTGTAGTTGCGAGACCCAACTGACTGCTGCACTCCTCAAAGTAGACACATACTCGGTGGTGCTCTTCCTGCTGTCAATGTCCCTTGCTAAATCTGAATCCACAAATCCTTACAAACAAATATTAGAACCCTAAAACATAAAGCCAAATCAGAAGTATCTCTAAGATACCGCAAAATCCACTTGACTGCCTTCCAATGCTCCTTGCCCAAATTTGCCATGAGCTGGCTGACAACTCCCACTGCATGATCAATGTATGGTCTCGTGCTAACCATATCATACATCAAGTTGCCTACCGCCCATGTAGTTCTTGTCTTTATCAAATACTGCTCCTTTTTCCTTCAAAAGCTTGAAGTGACTTGCCAACGGTGTGCTAACAGGCTTAGCACCTTCTATGTTGAACCTTTTGAGCACCTTTTCAACATATTTCTCTTGTGACAATTTTAACTTTTGGTTCACCCTGTCTTTGCTGATTTGCATCCCAAAGATTTTACTCGCAGGATCCAAATCCTTCATTGCAAACTCCTTAGACAGCTGTTCTTTGAGATTAACAATCTCATCCATGCTTGAACCTGGAACAAGCATATCATCTACATACAACAAAAGTATGAGATACAATTGATCATGCTTCTTGAAATGACAATAGTCGTCCTTGTGACATCTACTAAACCCCGTATCTGTCATAAAGTGTCAAACCTTTTATACTACTGTCTAGGTGCCTGTTGCTTGTTTCAAGCCATACAGACTCCTACGAAGCTTGTACACCCGATCCTCTTTTCTTTTAACAACATAACCCTCTGGCTAATACATATAAATGTCTTCCTCCAATTCCCATGAATGAATGCAGTTTTTATATCTAATTGCTCTAAGAGTAAGTTCTCAACAGCCACAATATTAAGGACACATCTGATAGTAGAAATCTTCATAGCAGGAGGAGAGATTTTGGTGTAGTCACTACTTGGTTTTTGCTCAAAACCTTTCACTAACAACCTTTCCTTGTATCATTTGCTCCCATCAGATTCTTCTTCAAGCTTGTATTCCCATTTGTTGTGCAAAGCTCTCTTCTCCTTGGGCAACTGAACCAAGTCCCAATTCTTGTTTGATAAGAGAGAATTCATCTCATCATCCATTGCATGCTCCTACTTCTCCCTAGTCTCCACCTTCAATCAGTCATCAATGCCATTTGGGTCAGGAAGCCCAAGCCAAAATGAGTTGATTATTGTTGTCAGCATGTTGCCGCAGCTTGTGAACGGCAGATTCGGCACCGATTGTGGTTGGCAGACGCGGCATTGCTTGTGGTTGACAAATCCAAGCCAAAGAAAGTTTAAATAGAGAGAGAAGATGAGAGAGCTGCAAGCAACAAACCAACTAGTGAACGAACCCATAGATTGATGGAGTCGCGGAGAGAAGACGAGAGACTTGGATGGAGCTGGAGACTTCAAATCGAGCAGGCCACAGGTAAATATTTGGGATGAAATAGGGCAAAGGGCAATTTTTAATAAACTAAATTATATAGGAGTGTTTTTGTAATTTCGTGTATAAAATTAAGGGGGGTCACGTGCCCCTTACCTTTGAGTAGCTACGCCCCTACCACCAAGAGAAGATAATTGAGACGGGCCCAGCACGTGTCTGAACCAGCTCCAGCTTCTCTGATTTTAGGGTTCTTGCCACCTTTGTAAAGCTAACTTTCGTCTGTTTCCCAAAGATACAATCCTGATAGAAGTCCAAATTCAGTGACTTACAACCCGGTAATTTACCCTTTGACAATATTACTTCATCCATTTTTCGTTCATGTGACCTAGCCTACGATGCCACGTAGTTCAATCAATCGTTGATGTTGCCATTGCGATGCTATTGTAAGTACCCAAAGATACATATAAGGTTCCTTCTTTTTATTGCGAGCCACAACCAAGGTCCTTTTACCCATCTTTCAAGCATTTGATGTAAACGATGTGACTACTCCACCCTCTAACAACTAACCCACCGAAATAAGATTCCTTGTTAGACTAGGCGCATGCCTAACATTCTTCAATTTTAGTACTGTCCCATCGGTCTGAATAATCTACACATCTCTTTTTTCAACTATGGTGTGAGCCCCATCATCACCCAAATAGACCTTTTTGAAATTTCCTTGCACATAATTTTGTAACAAAGCCATGCGTGGAGTAGCATGAAATGAGGCTTTTGAGTTTACAATCCAAGATTCATTGCAAGAATCCAGCGAACAAATCAAGGCTTCATTATCCGACTCATCTATAACATTGACGGTGTTTTTGCCCCCCTAATTATTCCCGTTCTATTGCTTTTTTAACAGTGCTCTACAGTCTCGCTTCAAGTGCCCCATCTGGCCACAGTTCCCACAACTCTCAGGTTTCATATCTTTACCATGAGATTTACTCTTACCCTTATTTTTGGAATTTCCTTTTCCCTTGCCGTTGTTGTCTCTCTTATTGACAGACCCACTTTTCTCTTCGTACTTAGTGCTGAACCCAAAGCAACATCCTCACCCGGTACTCTCCTCCTAACCTTGTCTCCTAAAATCAACTCGGTATCATCCTCTAATTTTATTTTTGTAGATTCGGAGGAATTACAAACTGCCACGACAAGTTCATTCCAATGTTCTGGCAAACTCAATAATAGAATAAGAGCTCTAATTTCATCATCAAAATCAATACCCGCGTATTTTAACTGATTCAGGACTGTATTAAATTCATTTAGATGTTTAGCAACAATGGAGTTTTCAAATATCTTGAAGTTAAACAACTTTTTCATAAGAGATATCTTATTTACCGCAGAAGGTTTCTTGTACATCTTTTCTAGGGCGTTGAATAAATCTGCTATAATCTTTTCTTTGGCAATATTCAACATAATTGACGGCGCGAGACTTAATCGCACAATCCCCAAAGCTTTGCAATCCAAAATATTCTAATCTTCTTGTTTCATGCTTTTCAACTTTTTTCTGCTAATCAGAAGATATAGATCCTTCTGATATAGAATATCTTCCATCTATATATTCCAAAAAGCGTAGTTCGTACCATTGAATTTCTCAATCTTGTATTTGCCTTCAGCCATTGTGTAGACCCTTGACATCCTAGCCCGGAGCTCTGATAACAGTTTTTAGGTTGTTTTGAGCCTATCTCATCCCCAAAAACTAACTTGTAGGTTGATACTCTCCCCCACATTTATATACTGACTACCAAATCTTTCCACAGATCCTTCCACAACTGATGTGGGACACCTCAATAGTGTGAGCCCCTCAGGATGGTAGGTCTGGGTATCAAGAAGGTTACTGTAATTGATGAATCACTGTTGGGGAAGTGGCTTTGGATGTTCACCATCAAGAGACACCAGTCATGGAGGAACCTCATAGCCTCCAAATATGGTGTGGAAGAAAGGGATGGGCTGTGTAGGAGTACAAAGCTTTGTATGGGACGAGTCTGTAGAAAAGCATCCAACAAATCTGGGCCAAGTTCAGAAGGCATATCTCCTTTGCAGCAGGCAAGGGAGGCAACATAAAATTTTGGCAAGATCAGTTTTGTTACGGAGTAGCTGTCTAAAGGTCTTATACCCAGATATTTTTGCCATTGCGAAGGAGAGGATGGAGTAGTCGCAGACTATTTCCAAATTTCTTATGTGTGAGTCATCATCTGGGATGTTGCGCTGAGGGGTAGTATTTTTTTTTTTTTTGAAAAAGAGAGGGGTAATATTTTCAGTAGGGAAATAGAGGGCCTTTTGAATTTGATCTTGCACCTTTACAAGGTTAGAAGCTTGGCAGGGAAGGACGGGATAACCTGGTCAGGTTTTAGCTCCGATAGGTTTAAGGTGAAGTTCTTTTACAACAGATTGGAGGGAAGTGGGGAGGTCAAGTTTCTGTGGCTTAGTGTTTTGAGAAACAAACCACTGCCTGAGGTGGCATTTCTTGTTTGGTGTATGCTTCAAGGGAGGTTGCTTATGGTGGACAATCTCATATTAAGAGGGATGATCTTGATCAACAAGTGCTTCTTGTGCAAAGGGGAGGCATAGTCAATCAACGTCACCTAGATGATGTGCTAGTGTGTATGTTCCACGTGCTTCTACTGGCCATACTGCCCCTAACTCGTTTTGCTCTCTCTGTGCTTCTTTCCCAAGTGCCCTTGCTCCATCCTGCACTCTGCTCCCGCTTGCTTTCATGTACCACTTGTTTATACACTGATTGGATGAAAGATGTTTGGGAGCTAATTCTCAATTATTTCGGGATGCAATGGGTTTTCTCTTCAAATGTGAGACATGTCTTTAGGACTTGGTGGGGAGAGAACGTAGACAAAAGGAGCAGGAAAGCATAGAGATTAATATCATTCTGTCTTTCATGGGTGGTTTGGGGTGACAGAAATGGGAGATATTTTCATGATACAGAGAATACTTTGTGGAGGGTGAAGAACATTTTTTTTTTTTGGGTCTCTTTTGTATGGGTGGCTTTCCAGAGGCATAGATCCAGGAGTTCATAGTTTTTACATTTCTTGGAACACATGGATTTACCTGAATCTCTTAATTAGAGCTGGAGTTTTTGTACTTGATGCTAGTCTATACAATTTTATTTAATTATAAAAGAAATTAATTGAAAAAAAGAAAAAAAACTAAGCCACATTCATAGATGAATTGAAAATTTTGGGTTTTAAAATCCCTAAATCATTTGATTCCAATGACTTTTTTTTTTTTTTAAATCAAACTTGCTCAGTGATTCATGTATCTCTAGCTGATAGATATGTGTATTTTATAAGTGTCTGATTATAAAACAATTAAAAAAATAATTTGACTCATTTGGAGGAGTGTTGGAGATGTATCAGGTAAGTATCCAGCTAGTGTCAGTAATGTGATACTTTCCTAGAATATACGTGCATATTAAGTTTGAGCATAGGAAAATTATATTGTTTTATCATAGATTTTTAGTGCATGGTGAAAACCTTCTCCTTTCCTTCTATTTCTAGATTTTTAGTGCAGACTGTCAAATCTCTTCTACTTCCAGCTCCTTTATTCCATTTGAAGATCTGAACGTTAAGAACATATTATCTACGCAGCTTTTAGCTAAATAAGGCAACGGCATACTGGCAAAATGACGATAGCTGAATAGTGCAAAGTGAATTCCAGGGGATTCTAATGAAAACTTAGGTGCTGTTTGGAAGACCGAAAAAAAAAAATTTACAGACTTTTACAAACTTCTGGCTATCTTAGTATTCTGTGCGTATTTACTTTTACCACCTTTATTCTCAAAATTCTGATACGGCATACGAAAATTATTCAAATGGGTCCTATCAGCTCAAAATTCTGACACGACACAGGAAAACCGTTTGAACAGGTCATTCAAATGGAACCTATCTGCAAGTTTGAGTTTGCCTTCAAATGCCAAAAAATGACTAACATATTACACTTTTTCTAACTTTTGGCCTTTCAAACCCTCCCCTTTCATACACATGAAAATAAAGGGCGGGCCTGATTCTATTTACATGGTTAAAAAAAAAAATAAGGAACTCCATTTGTGTATGTAAACTATTTGAATCTAGTCTATCCTATCATTTCATATGGCAACTCTTCAATGGAAATAATAACAACATTATTATTATTATCTTTGTGGTACCTTCCAGATGACAAGGCTCTTCTCTCGTTTTATTGTAACAATTTGCTAGCGTTTGCATGCTTATGTGATTCAAAATGTTGAATGGATCGGAAAGGAAAAATTTCTCTCCATAGAATTTTTAAGCTCGACCTAATTCTGTTTATTCTGCAGTATTACGTTGAACCAGTATCGGGCCGTAAATTCAGGTCGAAAAAAGAGGTGGAGTACTTTCTTGAAACAGGTAGTGCACGAAAGAGGAAACTCCCTCCAAATGCTGATCCTAATGTGAGTAAATTACTCTGATTCAGATTTCAACGCAATGGCGTTATAGACTTGTCACCATCTCACCCCCCCCCCCCCCAAAAAAAAAGGGGTTGCAGGGGGCCTTTACATTAAAATGTAAAAGCACTTTGGTGACCGAAGTACAGATATCAACAGTCTTGATTCAATCAAAATAAATTTGACTGAATTTGTAAGTGTTGTTTGACTGAATTAATAAGTTTTGATTAAATTAACATTATTGATATCTGTACTTTAACCGTTGAAATGCCCCTAACCCTCAAAAAAAAAAATTGTATTTCTCAATGGAAGAATTGCTTTTGCAGTCTCCCGAGAATTCTGGAGGCCGTAAACAGAAGACTGGTGGCTCAAGGACAAAGAATTCTGCTCCTTTGAATTTTGATTTTAACAATGTGCCGGAAAAGGTCCGATGGGTGCAGACAAATGCTGCCAAGGATCAATGGACGCCGTTCATTAGGGACCGACTGGTACCTGAATCTACGAGGCAAGAGTGGATTGCCGCATTCAACTTCTCTTGCACTCAGAAGACCCTGTAACAAAAGACATTCTGTTTGATGTTGTAATTCTAGGGACATAATCTCGGACTGGAACCCACCCCACGATGATTGAATTGACTTGAGAACTTTTTCGTAGGAAAGTGAACCTCAAAAGTGTTTTTTTTTTTCTTTTTTCCGTGCACTTGCATAAAAGCAACATGTCTGGATTCTTTTCTCCACTTAGGTTAGTCTATTGAATACGTTACTTGATTTGAAAGGAATCTTTGTTGTGGGCCGGTGTCTAATATTTTGTGCTACTATCGTTGTGTGGTTAATCTCTTCAGTTTTCACCCGCCAAAGTGTATCGGGAATGGATGGAACAAAATAGCAACAAATGAAGCAATCAGTTCTCAAACGAACATATATACATATATATATATTCCATTATTTTGGAAGATATAAACTGTGCGTTTGGTTATCAATTTTGGTCAAAACTTTTCAGTCCTTCTTTTTTTTTGGGGTGGGGGGGGGGGGGGGAATTTACCAACTTTTTTTAATTTTTACTAATTTTATTCAATATTTTTCTCATTTTACCAATTTTTTTTAATATTTTTATACTTTTTAAGAAACAGACCAAAATTTAACATTTCAAACAAGTATATAGTATCCAGTGTAGAAAGAAACTATTTATGTGGCTCACAAAATTAGTTGTTGGATTCTAACTCACATGACACATGCAATCAAACACAAGGGGTGTTTGGAATTGTAAAATTTAGTATTAATTTGTAAAAGTTACAGTCTTGTAATTTGTGCAATGAGTAAAAATTTTGAAATTTATAAGGATTTGTAAAGTTTTGTGAAGTTTTATTATTATATAGCCCAAAATAACCCTACGATTTCATAAAATTAGTCATCAAATTTTACATGTGACGCATGCAATCGAACAAAACCTTTGTTCAAAATTAGTTCAAAGGTTTGTAGCCGTTTATGACCTCTTGCATGTTTGGTTTAGGTCATTGTTAAAAACTATTCACACCTAAAATGACAAATTTCCAAGCCGAGTGGAACTAGAAATTTAGGGTCTATTTGGAACTAAAAAAAAAAAGTATTTTTAACAATTTTTGTGTTTTTTAACATTTGGCAAAACCACAAAAGTTACTAAAAATTTTTGAAAGTTTTACCAACTTTTTTACTAAACCAAAAGTTTCTAAAAAATCTTAAAAATGTTATTTAGTTTATTTAAAGTTTCTTTATTTCATATGGATGCACGTGTTTCACGTGATGAATGTAATCCTTAATTGATTAAGGAAATTAATTCATGTGCATGAAAGTGTTTCATACATAAGAGGTATGAATCTAAGTATTGATCAATTTAGATTTGTTTGTAGTTAGTGATGAGCTGGAACATCTCAACTAAAAAATTGTAACATTTTGAATTTCTATATGATAGAATGATTATCTCAATTATTAGAATAACAAACTCTGAATCTAAAATGTTGATATGGAAGACACTGAATAGGACAATGAAGAGAAATGCGTATAAGCTATTGACTGCTCCTGTATTCCAGACTTGCAAAATTATAGGAATACAAAATCTTGCAAGTGCATGAGGGTTAGTTTGAAATATAACCCAGTGAGAAATCGGGGTCAAACTCAGGGAAGTGAAAATCTCTCAAAATTTTTAATGAGAAAATTGTTTAGAAAACCTAAATTCACTAAAGCAGTTATTTGATTTGATATTTTTGTTTGAGAAATTTCCTTTAAATTTACCAAATTAATTAAAATGCAACTTATTTCAATTCAATCAATGTTTTCATTAAAATTTAGTTCTAATTTTCCCACTTTAATAATTCAACCCAAGAACAACTCGGTATAATTGAGTCAGATAAATTTTCCCATTACAAATTGTTGAAAGATTGAGAGTTCACTCTTGTTTTAATTTTTCTTAAATTTCATTTTCGTAAATCATGCCTTTGGATTGAGTATTTAGTATGTGAAGCTTAGAAGCCAAACATATGGAAGCAAGATCTTAACTATGGATTTATGATTCCTAATTTATAAAAAGACAGGAATTGATTCTCAATTTTGACTCTTTACATAAAATATTGAATTACAAATCTAGCGTAGGAAACTTCAAACTAAATCCTTACTGCAACATTTCATGAATCAAAATGAGTAAGAAAAATCTAGCTATGCATAATTAAATAAAAACTCCCCATATTGAAGAACATAACTTGAATTAAAAATCTTCTAAAATTGAAATCAACCAAATCGTCACACTTGTAGAGTTCTCCAAGACTAACAATAACATCCCAGACCCTACTCTTCAAACTCTAAAATTAAAACTAAACTAAATTAAAAAATGCTCTCTCCTATCTGAAGAATTATATAAGAGATATATAAAATTATCAATTCCTTTTCATCTCCCAGCCATCATCTCCAGAAAAATTGCCTTCATTAAGAGTGGAGGTCCATTATGTAATTGATGTGTAGCTATCCTTTAGAATTCCAAAAACTATGCGAACATACCATCTGGAGCCACCTGTGAAATGTGCATCAACACTGAGAAGCTTTTGAATCCTTGAAAAAGCCCACAGCCTTTGTCAATCGAACGGCCCTCTGAACACCATTACCGTTCGATCAGGCATCCAGAGGGTAGTGCCTCACTTAGAATCTTTCTTTCTTCTACTTAGACCTTAACTCTCTGTCATCGGAAGGTGTGTGCAAACAAAGCAACCTTCAAATAGGCATCCGAAGGGTAAATCCACACTTAGGATTTTTTCCTCCGTTATTTCCATCACTCTTTTCTATTGTGCGAAGGCTCATGTGGATAGAGACCGTCTGGACAGACTTTCATTTTTCCTTCCACTTTGGTCCTTTTATGTACCTATAATCTTCACCCACCTAACATGATATTAAGTTGTTATAAGTTAGGAAATAAACATTATATTCCTCATTTATCATGAATTAATCACATTTTCATTATATATTTCATCATTTTATGTGATTAATCAGACCCCCAACTTATATCTTGCTAGTCTTTAGCAAGAATGCATCTTATTTCAACAATTCTATTCCAAAATCATACTTAAAAAGGATTATTCAAAGACATAGTGAAGCAATTTTATCATAATCATCAATTAGTACTTTGAAACAATAAGACTTATGTATAAGATCTTAATTTTACTCACACTTGCAAATCCACGAGAAACCGAATGTTCAATTCAATTAATCATTAAGCATTCATCAATCAAGTTCAATCCTTACTCAATTTTGTAACACTCATCACGTTAGAGCTCTGACTTCAAACTTCACATGGATTTCTCTCTCAAAGAATAGAACACTAAAGGTTCACTCTTTTAGAAGGCATTTGTAAATAAGAGTATATGTACAAAGAATTTTCTAGTAAAATACCTTCTCATACCAAAAACTGATTGGTCAATCAAAATTCATGAATTGGCATAGCTCTATGATTGGAATTACTCTTGCATTTGAGAAGCTTGTGATATAATTGAGAAATTCATCTTAAAGAACTCCAATTTTAACTTCATTTCACAAAGAATCTACTAGAACCTCATTTAGGTTGTAAGGTGGTCAGGGGTTTAACAATGTACCAAGAAAATGAATGGATACTTAAAGTGTGTCTTGGAAAAGTCCATGTAGTCCTAAACACCCTTCATTTGTTTCATTCCCACATTTCCTTCACATTCTCCAAGTTGGAACCTTTACAACAAAGAATCATACTTTGCTATTCATATTCTTGTTTAACAAGATGATTCTTCTTTTATTATTTATTTCTTTTCTTTTCTTTTTTTTTTTCTCTTTCAAGTTGAAGCATTCCTCTTCATTTCCTAAATCTTAACTCAGCCTCTTCAAAATAATAGAATTTCCAAGATATTTGGGTTCGCTATGCATTTTTTTTTTTTTTTTTGGAGGTTCTAGGGAAAAAATATTGCTATTCACAAAGAAATATTATCATTTTCATTTTTTTTAAGGCTCAACTTGGCTCCATGGGATTTTGTAATGAATGGAAGTCAACAAGGCTCAAATCTCCAAAGATGGCCTAGTATCATTTTCTAAGTTTCATTCAAATCTCATAAAGCAATAAAAATCATTACTCAATTTAAAAATGTTCTTCTCAACATGAATCCAAATAAAAAATGTAGAGTAATTGAAAGAGACGATGAAAGATTATTACAGGTAATTTCCTAATTAGCCATCTTAAATTTAATTATATCTCAATCCCTACTCTTGCTTATATAAAGGATCAGTTTATTCAGTTGCCCATACAACTTTAGACATAAAAACAATATGAGAGGATCTTGATAGGAGAAAAAGTAGAAAATCTAGGAATCTTGGTCGTTAAGCAACCAATGTTAGTTTTGATTATTGATTTGAATTCATTTTTGCACTTCAAACACAAATGATACAAAAAGTTTATATTCTTTTATGCATGATTGATCTGAAAAAATTTTTGAAAACTATTCTATTGCGTTATTGATTCCAATAATGGGAGTGTAATACTGGTTTTCTACTCATGATATGTATTGAGATAATCTTTGTCATAAGTGTAAACAATGCAGTTGGTGGTCCTACATGCTTTACTAAGTATCACCCATCCTATGATAAGATTTGGACTAAATGGAGATTATAAAATGTGCATTGGCATTGCCTTCCATTAATTTTCTTTGCATAAGATTACAATAGCTATTGTTATATGCTGAAATACCGAGATTGTTAATTATAATGATATTTAATGTTTGATATGTTGCTAATGAGTTTTGTTGTGAATGTTGAGTAATACATTAAAACCATGGTAACTTGATTCACGAGATGAGACATGTAAGCAGCTTAGACTTGAGTAGCCTGAATCTAGTCTTAACTATGTATGGTAATATTTGTGTTTAACTTTTTAACCTGAGAGTTGGACTATTTGTATTATGAATTACGTGATGTAGAATATGAGTCTAATATTCTTATTTATGATGTGGTAATCTTGAGAGATGGAAATATGATTATGATATATGTTATACTGTGTAGCCCTTGGATATTGTCATCGGAAATGACGATAAATTGGGTTATATTATTGTTTAATTTACATGTTGACTTAGCCTTGAATCAAGTTTTTATTTATTTTAATAAGTTCCCATATTTCCATGTTGTCGTTTTAGACAAGGCGGCTAGGGGTGTGATATTTCTAAAACTTTTGCTTCCAAACGAGCCCTTAGTTGAGAAGGACAAACCCTACCCATAATATAATTGGTAATTTTTAATGGGTGAGTTATTTGCACTTTATTAATTGTTTTTTATATTTTATTTTATTTTTATTAATTGAAATTAAGTTAAAAAATAAAATAAAATAAAAATTATTTTTATATACTCGTTAAAAATATAAATATAAATAAAGTTTATTTTAATTTTTAAAATATTTTTTTCTATTCTCTTATGCCAAACTAGGCTTAAGGGGTGTTTGTTTAAATTTGTAAAAGTTTATTTATGAAAGGCAGTTATATCATTTCAAATTATACATAAGAACAATTAATTAAAAGGGGTAATTTTGTAATTTATTTAATGAAAAAAAGTAAAATAAGGTGCAAAAGGCATCTGTGAAGTTAGTGGTAGAGATAAAAAAAAAAAAAAAAAAAGTGGGTGGAGGTAGGTCTAGACTTAAAAATTTTGGAATGGAATATTTAATAATACCCATCTAAAAATTTGATAAGGTCTATCTAGAAAAGACAGAAATTAAATAAATGATAAATGATAAAAAAAAAAAAAAAAAAACTTATCTAAAGCAATGATAAAGCCTATCAAAAAAAATCTAAAGTTGGATAAATGATTAAAAAAAAAGTTGAAGTTGGATTAAAAAAATAAATTATAAAAAAAGCCTACCTAAAAAAATGATAAGACCAATCTAAACAAAAAGATATGGAGTTGGATAAATGATTAAAAAAAAAGCACTAAAGTTGGATAAAAAAAAATAAGCTGAAATTGGTTAAACAAAGAAGATAAAAAATTTATAAAATTTTAATAATAAATATCTGTCGAAATACTCAAATAAATGTGTTGAAATCCTAAAAATGAGAGGCAGTTGGATATAAGTGGGGGCAAGTAAGGATAAATTAGGGTACTAGGGTTAAATAGGGATGTAAATGGTACGGTACCCGCCTAATTAGTCAATCCCATTACCGAAACTGTTTATTTTTTGGTTACCATAACCGTCCCAAACCCGTTTATTTTTTTAAGTTGGAATCCTAAACCCGTCCTGTCCCAAACCCGTAAAACCTGTCCCAAACCTACGAAACCTATTTATGTTCAATTGGTTAAAAAACCTGTTAAGTATCCGTTAAATACCTGATTTAAAATAAAAAATAAATAAATTAGTAAGTGACAAAAATATTAAATTTATTAAATTGGTCAAAGGACCTCCAAGTTTTTTTTTGAAAGGTAAAAGAAATATATTATAAATAGTAGAAATAAATGTACAAAATACAAAGA
The DNA here is from genome assembly GCA_019916065.1 of Vitellaria paradoxa. Lineage (NCBI taxonomy): Eukaryota > Viridiplantae > Streptophyta > Magnoliopsida > Ericales > Sapotaceae > Vitellaria > Vitellaria paradoxa. The sequence goes on from CM034244.1 coordinate 30,580,814, forward strand.
GGCATACCCCTAGAATAGAATAATAGGAATCACAGTTCATAAAAGACTTCCAAACCCGATATGGAAGTTGGAACAATTCATGACATGTGAAAATAGCAATAACAAATCATAGATTAAACAAGTTCAAATAAATTATCCTAACAAAGTCAAGAGCAGCTGCTAACAAAGTATAAATGATCTTGACTTAAGAAGTTTAAAAATTTTATTTTAGAGATAAAATTGTAATTGTAAATATATAAATATATGTGTTATTTTATTTTATTTTATTAAATGAATACTTTACAAACACCCTACGGGCATAGAGTATTGGGTACCTTATAAGTGTAAACGGGTATCGGGTATCTGGTACCCCATATATAGATCCCAAACCCGCACAGGTATTAAATTTCAATCCCAAATCCATCCCAATCCCATTAGGGTACTTCTCAATGGGTTTTATCAGGTTTGGTCAAGTCGGGTATCCTCGTGCACCCATCCCATTGACATCCCTAGGGTTAAAATATAAATAACTAATTTTTTTCCCAAAAAAAAATGAGTGGAGACAATTACCCCTACTCTCCTATAGCCATCTTCACCCTTGTGTGAAATGTAGAGAGGCTCATCTTTTTACTTAAACTTTTTGCTATTCTAGTTTTATGAAAATTAAATAATAGATTTTTATCATTTGTTAAATATTAATATATATATCTAGTGATTAAAAAATAAAATTACTTTAGTTTATATGATAATTCCTACAAAGAAAACATTAAAAATAATATAGTTGATTTGTTATATGTATTTAAAACAAAATTAATGTATATGGCAATATATTTTATTGATATATACGTGTTATTTTCTACACTTCTTTAATTTTTTTACATAAATACATAAGGGATTTTTTTCAAAAACAAAAAACAAAAAACAAAACATAAAGAGCTTCAAATCTTTAACAACTTTTTTAACTATAATTTAATTAATATTAAATTTTTAAAGAAATAGAAAATAGATTTATGTAAATATTTTTTTAAAATAAATTATTTTTTATTTGTTCTATTTCAGAAATCAAATACGATAGAATTTTGTTGGGTAAATGAACCTACCACTCTTTAACATTAGCCTAATTATACACACATCCCCTAACAATTAAAATTTACATCTAACTCTTTATTTTTAAACGTTACTGTCACGCCCCTAACGTAATTATCCAGGACGGACGGCATGTGAATATGGAAACAAAATAAATTAAATAAAAATCGGTGCTAAAGTCGAGTTTTAATACAATAACAACTAGTATAACTACTAAATACGTTCCTCATTCCCATATGAAATAAATAAAACATCATCAATTACAATAAATTTAAGGTCATGCCCTGGTGATTACGTTAAAGACTGACATAGCCTCATAGGTCTCATCAACAACGATGCAATCTCGAATATAAATTGACTTTAGGATTTACACCCCCAGGTCACACAAAGGGGAATATGAACATTTCAATAGAAGTAAAATTCTGTAACAGACCGTCTATCAATCTTAACTTAGCTTCGGGTGGCTATTTCTTAACCTTGCCAGATCACTCGTAATATAGATAGAGTAAATTAACTAGCCCATTAGGTAGAACCATGCAAGGGTATGCTAATGGATATGCTCAAACATGTAATATAACTCACAACAATAATAGTCAAACATAATATAAAATGCACATGTCATGTTATGCAATGCAAACATCATATAAAAATGCATATGTGATGTAATACACTCATCCAATCTTTATCTACTCAAACCTCATCCATAGTTAAGACTGAACTCAGGCCACTCTTGCCTAAGCTGCCTACATATTCAATCTTGGGAATTAGGTCACCGTAGTTCCTAGTTTATATATTTTATTTCATGACCAAACTCATGATTAATATAATAATCCCTACATCTCATCAATAGATGTAACAATCCCATTATCTCAATATATATACAAACCGAATGGGGAACCGTGTTACACCCTTTTTGGTGTAAGACTCAGGTGAACCGTATTACACCCTCTGGTCTGTCTGCTAGGGACCGTGTTACGCCCCTAGTCAGGCATCCGCTCAACTCAAGCAGGGTCCAGCTATAATTCAGAGAAAATCTCATAATATCTCACTTCAATATTAATGCCCAACTCCAAATGATTAATCTTTAGTCATATATATATCGAATGAGAATCATCTTGTATTTTCAAAATCTCATTTTCTCATTTTTCTCAAATCGCGAACCCAGTCTACATATATAACCCATGACTCAGCATGTCACAATATAAATGTGGCACTCTTAGCCAATTAATAATCATATTTCAAATCGGATGATATAACCCTAGCCCAATACACATGATATGCTCAATCATGCATAACAATTTCCTTTAATAATTCACCGCATTAAACAAAACATGCTATATTCTATCCTCTATCATATCTCATATAATTCAATCATCATAGTATTCTTTTCCACAATTCTCAAAATAAATCAAAGCATACTTTAAATTCCCAAAATTTACATTTTTCTAATGTCTTATATTTATGTAATGTCAAAATATAACTTCTCATAACTCTAGGGGCAACATTATTATTTTCCTCCAACCCTCTAGGGGTAAAACTATAATTTTCCAAAATATCAGGGGCCATTTCGTAATATTTCAAAACTTCAAGGGTTATTATACAATTATCCGAACCTTCAGAGGTCAATATTTAATTATCCAAACTTTTAGGGGTCAATATGTAAGTATTCAAACTTTAGGGGTGGAATGGTCATATCCAAAACTTTTGGAGCCACTTCATGTAATATCCTAAAATATTTTTCCTTATATTTTTCCATCCCCCCCAGTGAGCTTCCCAACGCCCCTGGTTTCATTTTCGGCCTAAATCCATATTGTCAATCTAAATTTTACCATTTTTATGCAGATTAAACATTTAAAATTTATACAAAAATTCCCACATATCATTTGCGTAATTATCATGACTCAAAAGTATAGAAAAATTTAACAAATATATGCATATATATATATATACACACACCCGTATATATATATATATATATACACATCTCACAAAATTTCACCAAATCAAGCATATAAATATACCAAAATGATCATTGCAACATCTAGAACACAAATATAGGTTCTATTTACCTCATATTTGAAGAGAAAAAGGAGAAATAAATAGATTTTAGTTTAGGCAACAAACATTTCGGCGTCGATTTCTCCCACCTCGAGGGAAATCATGTGCAATGGAAACTGCCATAGCGTTCACAGAATCGAAAACTATCCAGGTCTACCTTTCTTCCTTCCCAGATTCTTCTTTCTCTTCCTTCTCTTTCCATCTCTCTCTCTTTTCTCTCTCTCATCTCCCTTCCCATTTTCTTCTTCTTTTTTTTCCTTTCTGCCCAGCAGACTCGCGGGGGCCAAGAAAACCAAAAAGAAGAAAAAAAGAAAAAAAAAAAAGAAAAAAGAAAAGGAAAGGAAAAAAAGAAAGAAAGAGACAAGGCTGAGCCCCTTGCCACAGTTGTCCAACCCAATACCACTTTGAGTCAAACTCGACCCAAGAAAAAAATAAAATAAATAACTCAGTCTCATTTTAAATATATTTTTTTACAAAATAATACATAAATTGCCAAATTTAAATACTAGGTATTACAGTTACTAACCTTGATCCCCTTTTTCTTTGGTTGCCGTTAAGGTTTTAACAAAAAATGATGACATCAGCCATAAAACGGTTTTAATATACCAAATTTACTCTTTTAACCTATGAAAAAAGTCTAAACTAACCTTTATTTGATTCATCAACATCTCGTTCATCTGGAACGAAGATAAACCAATTTTTTAAAAAAAAATCATCATTGCAGACTTCTTACTCTATTATTTGGATTTGGGAATTGAGGAAGAAAAAGAAATAGAGAAATATGAGAGAAAAATAGTTTGGAGTATGGCTGGTGGTCCCTATTGCTGCCCTTACCACTGAAGCGTAACATACTGCCATTGCTATGGCTGGCATCTTCCTTTTCTGCATCCCTATCGCCATATATCTGTTGAGCTTGATTAATAACCGCATCATCTAGTTTGCCTCATACCATTGTGGCTTTGGTACAATAATTTTGGAAGAATGAACTAATTTAATGCTTTTAAAATTGTGGGAAGGAGGATGTCATGCCCCTAGCCTTGTAGTACAAGATAGACGGCATAGGATTATAGAAGCTAAACAAAATAAATAAAAACCTGTTTCAATGTTAAGTCACAATAAATAATAACAATCAAAGTATCTAATACTGTCCTTCATTCCCATATTATAAAATAATAGAAATGGCATTATAATAATAAAATCCAACACCATACCTCCCTAACACTTGCAATTTAGGGCTTACATAGCCCATAAAATATCATTATAATACAATCTCTAAATATAATAAAGTTTGGGACCCATGCTCCGAGTTGTACAAATAAAAGTACAATCATCTAATAATAAAATAAAGAGTTAAGTCATATCCATTAGTCTCAGCTAAGCCCTGAGTGGCTACTTCCTGGCTTCACGGGGTCACTTGTAATAAGGATTAAGTGAGTACCACCACCCATTAAATAGAATTGTACAAGTGTGTACGAGTGAACAATAATCAAATGTATAATATAACTCACGACAATCTCCATGAAACATAATATGATAATGCAAGTGTAATGCAATGTAATGACCAATGCATTCTCTAATCTTCATTTACCTCAAATCTTATCCTGGGACGGGTGATACTTAGCAAAGCACATAAGGCCACCAACCACACCGTTTACGCTTATGGCAAATGTATATCTCAATATATATCACAAATGGAAAATTGAGTTACGCCCCACCGGTGTAACTCAGTTGGTCTAAGACTCAGGGGAACCGAGTTATATCACCTAGCACTTCTACTAGGGAAGTAAGTTACACCCCTAGTAAGGCATCTATCTACTTAACTCAAGTCGGATCTAACTACAGTCTAGAAAAAAATCTTATAATAATATCTTAATATTGATATCCCAACTCCAATGACTAAGTTCTAGTCAAATATATCGACTGGGGATCGTCCAGTAATTTTAAAATATCATCTTAACATTTTTTTCAAAATAAAGGATCCTGTCCATATACATGACTCGTGCCTGGCACGTCAATAATATCAACATGGCTCTCTCGACCAATCAATAATTATAATATCAAACCAAACGATACAAACCAACCCTATGCACATGATATGCTCAATCATATATAATTAACATTCATCTCTCAACATTAAAAATAAAAAGTATGTTATACTCAAGCATAAATTTAACATCATATAATTTGCATAATTCATAACCCAACATGTTTATTATATCATAGAATGAATTCATTACCTAACATATTTATTATATCATAGAATGAAATCCCATCTAAAGAGAAATCAAAACTAAACAAAATTACAGGTCGCACCCTACTCACAGGTAGCTCCCATCCTGCCCGATGGCAACTTAAACCTTCAGGCCTTAGCACAGACTATTGTTTTGTGTTGTAAACCATTGTCTCCGACCTTCCTTGACCCAAATTTGACCTCTCCGAGTCTAAAACTCAATAATAAATCATCTATAAAACTCCAAACATTTCAATAATATAATTTTATAACATTAATTTCAACAATAACTTAAAGAAATACAAGATTTCAACATTTATCTATATAACAAATCAACTCATTCTTTTCAAAATATATCACCAAATCAATGGTTGAGATTTTGTTTCATGCAACCAATGGTTGAGATTCGTTGTTTCTGGCTATATTCGCTCAAAGTCACAGACCTACCTGGCCGTCAAAGAAAAAGGGGGAGAAACCTTTCCCCATTCAAAAATCAAACCAAGAGCCATTATTCATACATGCAAATTTACACATACAAATATATATGCAATCTAAACATTTATAAGCTTGTTGTGTAATATCTTTTCCATCATTCGCATCTCTCTCTCTCTCTCTTTCTTTCCCTTAGGTTTTGATCCACGGAAGTGTATTCTCTCTACGGCAACCCAACGAATGCTTGCTTCCCTCGCAGAGAAAGAGATCTAGTTTGAGTTTGTTCCCATCGACATGGGATCTGGCAAGCACAAGAAAGAACCTTTCATTTCCCTCAACTAAGTTTACAACACAAAAAATACTAACTCTAAACTATCTATTTTTGACTTTTTTTTGTGATATTTATGTAGCTATTTGGTCAAGTACCGGCTCTAGAAGACGGAGATCTAAAACTATTTGGTATAATAATCGATCTTAGCTATAATTTATTTGGTCACAAGTACTATTGCTAATGAGCTAATTTATGATACTATTGACTTGCATTGCAAAATCATGAGCAATTAACCAGTACATCGATCACGCACACATACACGAATAAGGGGACTATATTGGTGTTCCAGGAGTTGAAGAAGATGGCAATCATGTCACTGTTGATGGAGGTGGAGGCCCACCAGTTTGACTCGGTGGCTTCAAAGCTAGCTTGGGAGTTAGTTTACAAGTCGTTCTTCGAGATGGCCACCGACGCTGCAATGGTGAATGAGAGAATAAGGCAAAGCTATCTAAGGGTTTGGATGTTTATGAGGCTCGATTGGCCCAGTCTTAGTACTTGAGCGAAGATTGCTTCGGCTTGATAGATTTGCATTACATCTCGAGTATTAGATTCGCAATCAAAAAAGGTATTCAATTCGTGCCCCGGGTCAATGCTTGGGCTGTTAATATTCTCCTAGGCCGGCTTGGTCACTCTCTCTCTCTCTCTCTCTCTTTCTTTCTCTGGCGTACTAGGTATTTGGTTTGGCTTTGTTGTGTGGATGTTTGTTCCCAGTTTTGGACTTGCCAGTTCTTCTATTCTGGTTCTTTGAATGGGACGAAAAATAGAAGGAATGTGTTTGTGAGTTAAAAATAATATAATATCAAATAAATTTACGTGGTGATGTGGGTTCATCATCACTAAGTGAAAAAGGCTCTATATTTTGGATTTTTGTAGATTTTGTTTCTCTTTCCTAATTATTCACATTTACTTCATATTATTTACATAACTCTACAAAATAAAACAATTTTTTATAAAATTTTAATTTTTTTTGTTTCTCTTTCCTAATTATTCTCATTTATTTTTAACTAGCAATTATTCACATATTGGTCCTGGTTAGGAATCTACAAAATAATATAAATTTTTATAAAATTTAAAATTTTTATTCGAATTTCAAGACTACAATTTTTATAAATTTATATTAATTTATACTAATTTATACAAAACTCCAAACACCCTCATTATTTTAGGAAACATTAATTGATCGAGCAGTGCAAATAAAAGCTGGAAGAGTGTTAAAGATAATTATAAAAAGAATTCTTTATTGTCTCTCTAGACAACTCGAGAGTAATGAGAAGACAAAGTCAAACAAGGAATTTGGAAATGCAACAAATTGGCCCTTGATCAAAATAAACCAATTCCAACACTATTTTTTTTTTCAATAGTAGGTAAGGACAATTAAATAATTTTACTGCATCTCCCAATCATTATTTTTATAATTTTAAGATGTAAATTTTAAAATCAAATTAAAAAATATACCTGTCATCATTTATTGTAATTCAAATTCATGAGGAGGATAAATATGGTAAGTTGGAATTGTGTTGTACTACATGGCAAATTTTATTAGGACTCTTATGTAGTACGGTTTTAATAGATTTGAAGTAGATGCTTTTAAGAGTTTGAAACATAAAATAATTAAATGACTAATTACAAATTAAAAATCTTCTAAAAATTTATATAAATTTTTAATCAATTAATTTAGTCATTTAATATTTAACAAAATAAAATTTAATTATTTAATATCTATATAACAATGTAGCTCAGTGTTTTCAAAATATGTAACTAAATCAATGGCTGAGATTTATTTGAAGAAATCTCTAATGAATGAGATCTGTTGATACAATGGGGCAAATTTAACACAAAAAGTGGAAGAAAGCGAGTGTTTTTTGATTTGATACACATTGTGAAGAAAAAAGCATGTGCTATTGTAAATAATAATAATAATAATAATAATAATAATAATAATGTAACCAAATCAATGGCTGAGATTTATTTGAAGAATCTTTAATGGCTAAACTTGAGGGCATTTACTGGAATTTATGATGAGTTTTTGCAATGATGATAATAGTCTTGGTGTTGGTGATAAACAGTTGGCGAGAAATGCAAATTTGGAAGGGTAATTTTGTTATAAAAGTGAATTTTGGGAATGTGGAAGGAAAATCTTGAATGAGAAGTTGAAAAGCTACTGTTTGAATTTAAAACCATTCTGAACTCATTGTCATATCAAATTAATGTTCTCTTTAAATTTATCTCTTTTGTTACTCATTGTCATGTCAAAGTTCTAACATTGCAGCAAATGCAAAAGTCATCCCTTACAATGGGAATTCAACTAGTCTCTCTCATTCCCTTTTCTTGATCTCTCTATATGTATACAAGGATACATATGTACATATACATGTTTATGTGTATTTGTAGTGCAGCATTTTATTGGGTTTTATTCTCCTTGTAGTGGGATTTGATATCTGAATTTGAATTGTTCATGGACCAATTATAAGATTCATTGATTTAATGGTATACATTTTTCCTTGGTTTGTTAAAACAATTTAAAAAAATAGATGAAAAAAAAGAAAGAAAAGTGAATGGCAATTGTCCGAGCTAAATGAAGGGCTTGAGTATGCTCATCTTCTATCCATTTCTGGCCAATCTTGCCAATTTCATCGGTCTTACCAGTTTTGAGTATTATGACTGGCCAGAAAGAAGCCAGAAATAGCTGTGGTAGCAACTTGACAAGTTGTACATAATGGTGGTGGCGGGTTTAGTTCAATATTTGCAACCATAACTGACTACATGGCATCGGAGAGAACCCAAACAACTAGTGCGATTAGAGTTAGGGGTGACTGACGAAGGGACTTGCCAACGATGGTGCTGGAGAGGGGCAAGGACAATTGATGCATAGAGCAATGTGTTCAGCAGAAAAGAAAAGGAGAAGGTTGAAATCCATTGATATTTTTGAGGATAAATTTATCTTAATAATAAATATTTTAACGGAGTTATGGTCCGAACTAACCGAAAGAAGGTCAGGGTTAACAACTTTTTAAAATAAAAGAGGTATATATAAATTTTAAATATTGAGGGATGCATATGAAATTAAATTAACGTTTAGAAAAGATATGTGTAATTTACTCAATTTTGTTTAAACCATGTAAATTATAACAAGGCGACACGCCAACCCCTCCGGCAATTCACAAGTTCATTATTTGTTGGGTTACAAGAGTTGGCACTTTCAGGGGATAACATGTAAGAGATTGACAGTCTTAATTTGGACCATTAAATTATTTGAAGATTAGGATCATAAGCATTTAGATGATTAAATTATTTTGAGAAAATCAAATTAAATATGATTATTAAATTATTTAGAAGTTGATTTTTTACACTTCAACCCGTGCAACTCTTACCCGTCTTGAGGATAATTTGTGGTTGAGTGGTAAAAACCTCTTCCGCCCTCTCATTGACCCGGATTCGACACTCGAGGTGCGCATCCCCCACTTACCAATAAAGAGAAAAAAACTCCTACCAGTCACGTGCCAACGACACGTGTTGTTCACGTGGCACGCACTTCCCGTGCCAACGGTGACGACGTGTCCTCGACGTCGTCCGTCTTCTCGGACAGCGACCGTCCATTCGACATCATAAAAGCAATTTACAGAGACCCACAGCGTCAAAGCAGAGTCTCGTCCTTCAAACCCTTTCCTGCACGCACACCTTTCCGCTATCGCAAAAGCAACCGAAAGCATAAGGAGAAAGTTAGAGGGAGATTCATACATTTTCAATATATATATATATATATATATAAACATTCACACTTAGAGAGAGAGAGGTGAGGAATTTGATGTCTGGATGCAGGAGATGGCAGACATGTCGGCGGGAGAGATGCAGATGTCCATCGCCACGTCGTCGATGTTTCCAGGGTTTAGGTTCTCGCCGACCGACTTGGAGTTGATATCGCACTACCTGAAAAAGAAGCTGGAAGGCACCGACAAGTGTGTCGAAGTCATTCCGGAGGTTGAGATTTGCCAGTACGAGCCTTGGCACTTGCCAGGTTTGTTATGAAAAAACCAAAAAAAAATAATAATAATAATAATAATAAATAAATAAATAAATGCCACAGGGAATAAATCCTTAAGGGAGGATTTATTCCCTGATCCTGTGTGAGTTTGTGTGCGGGTGAAAAATTGCTAACTTTCTTGCCGTTGATCTTGTGATTTTTTTCTAATTGTACGATGAAAATGATTTTTTTTTCTAATTGCTCACTTTCGTTTCTCCACTTTGACGTTAATTTTAGTATCTGATACATTGAATTCTTATGTTGGTACTTAACTGCTGGATCAGATGTTGAAACTTAAAAGAACATATATAACACTTGTTATATAGTGCCTCATATTGTATCTGGATGTTATATTGTAGTTCTTGTTCTTCTCTCCGTTCCTATGTTTATTTCAGTTCTTGGGGTCGGTAAAGGTGTCAAAGGTGAGTTAAGGTGAACCTCGTGCGTTTATGGCCATTGGGTCATTCGACATTCTTTCCCAACTATTAGTTGACCCATGGGGTTGGGCATTGGTAATACCATAGGAAAATGGATTGGATTGCATATATCATGTAATTAATTTTTTTTTTCTTCGGGATTATTTGTATCACATTTGGTTAGGATAGGATAAAGATGAGATAAGAGAGGAGGATTAATTTTTGTCCATTGGATCGAATGAGAATTTAATTTGAACTGTCTGGACAACTATTACCAACTAGTCTTACTAACACCAGTGCATTTTGTTTTTAATTTTTTTTCCCTTTTTGCGCCAAACTGGTGATTTGTGGAGTCCACGCTATGGGGTGAGAAATCCAATCCTATCCCCCTTATCCTCCAAACAAACATACCATAGTATCCAAATGAGACAATCCTGAGCCAAAAATTTGTTAAACATGGGATATTTGTGTCCACCCTGCCCCACCCTTCTATCCATGAAACAAACAGTCTTTCCCTCAAGGTGGAGCAGAGCCTAACCAAGACAAGGCACTTAGTGACCACAAGTGCACGGGTCATTGATAGCAAGAAAACAGGTTTGAGTTTGGGTTGAATTCGCAGGGAGTTAGATTCAAGATTTGAATTTAATTAGTTTTAAGTGATATGACTTAGAGGTGATTCTTGAAATTAGGTTAATTCAAACTTATTAGTTGGTTAAGATAGAAGGGAAAATCCAATTGATTGATTTTTGCTTGATTGCCTTGGATTAATTAGAACATTAAATTTAAAACAAATATTGAAAGTGCGGTATTGAAATTACATAATTTAAAGTGCAACAAATTAAAAGACAAGTATTTTAAGAGTTGGCCCAAACCAATTCCAATAATAATATATCGAAGATGGGGGGAGTTGAGCATGCTATTTATCTCGGCCTATTACCTATCTCATGTGGTAATAGGCTGGAAGATTTATCAATTAAGTACTATGTGATGGAACATGCACTTTGTTAGGATTGGAGATGGTAGGCTTATCCTACCAAGACATGGAATTGGACGTAGAGATGATAATTATAACATTGTTAAGGAGATTCCAATAGATGAATCCCTTACAAAGTGATTTCCATTCAATTAACTTTAAGATTTAGGATTTAAGCCCTAAGCATGCTCATCGACACACCTCAATAAGCCCTTTTCTTGGTTTGGAGCCAAGGGGGAACTTAGCCTAACAACATAATTGAAATTAAAATTGAAAGCGCTATTGGAATTAAAAAGCCTAATCTTATAGCATGAAAATGAAATTGCATTATATAAATTAATTAAAGAAAAGGAGATGAAGATGAAAGAGGGAAGAGAGGGGAAAGACAATTAAATTAAACCAAACCCTACTTCCTTAAATTAGACTTCAATTCTTCAATGAAAATTACAATAATAAAATAAAATATAAAAGACAAGAAGAGAGGAGAAGAGTGGAGAGAATTCCCCAAATGTGGGGAATCTCCGTGGAGTGGTTGTTTTAATTTCAGCATTTGGAGGGGTATAAATAGGTTTAGGAGGGTTAGAATCGACATTAGACAAGCTGGCATTGGTGGTCAATGGGTTTAGGACACATAGCATGTGGGCAGAGGCTGTTTTGGGGGTTGGTAAGCTGACAGGCTCGGACAGATTTTTGGGCTGACTTTCAAACAGTTTTTGGACTTCGAAATGATAGAATTTGAAGATGGCTTCAACAGAAAAGTTGTAGCTCTGTGAGTATCGTAGAGGTCGATTGAGGATCTAAGCTGAAAGTTATGGCCAAACAACCAAAGAGGTGTCACGCTGGACTTTTCTGCTGGCAGCAATCTGGAGCTAACTTTGGTTGTAATTTTGACCATCGGAAAAGCAGAATTTGGAGACGGCTTCAACAGAAAAGTTGTAGATAATTGAGTCCTCTTTCCAACGGTGTATCATGCAAGTGAAATAAACCTCCGTAGAAAAAGTTATGGCCAAAAAACTGTAGAGATGTTGCACTGGAAATTTCTGCTGCAGCGCTTCTTGGACTGTTTTGAGCTTGGGATTATTTCCTTTGTCATGGCAGCCGTGGTAATTAATCTTTTACATTGGGATGGCCCTTGGGAGGTTGAGGACGACATGGAAAACCTTGGTTTTTGCTTTTCTTGGCCATATGGCCGATTTTGAGACGCATGCCACCCGTTCAATAAAATTCCACTAAGGGGTTTTCATAACCTATTTGAACTCTTCTTTGCTTGGCTTGACTTGGTGTCACTTGTGCGTGTTCTAGGTGCTTCATTGAATGTGAGGCCATGGTTTTGCTTGAAGACTTGGTGGCCCTTGGAAATGGTTTGATGGCCTTGGAATGACTTTCTTGAATTTGATTTTGGTTTCAAAACATGCCCTTGACCTCAGATGAGCTTGAGCTTGTCTTGGGTGACCCTTAGGATGCTTGGGCATATCTCAGGCTTTTTGGAAATGGTTCAAGGGCCCCGTTTGATATGTATGCCATATGTTTGATAAGATGCTTCAACAACACTGAACCTTCTTTTTGCACTTGTCCCCATCCTCTTGCCTTTGTTTTCCTCATATGCACCCTCGGTATCTCTAAGGCCTTAAGTGTCGCGACTTTAACACTTGAAAATACACAGATACCACATATGTAAAGACGTGAGATGATTAAGCTAAAATTGGGCCTTTAATGAAAATAGATGCATAATTGGCATGCATAGGAGATATGTAGTCATACAATATTGCATGCCAATCACTTACTCCAGCTTGCCTTAGCAAAAAGAAGAATTTGCTTTGAGTAGCTCGGAAAACCAAAATGATGTCATTTAGTCTAAATTTTATTATATATATTATTTTTTTGAGCCACCTCAATAGCTTTCAAGTTGAGCACTTTTAGGCTCGAGCTTGGGTTTGATTCTAAGTGAGTTACAAATCGAGCTAGATTCAAGCTCATTAAGGCCACTAGCCGAGCTTAGCTCGAAAAGAGCTTGGCTTGTGGCCAACCCTACTTTCCCCTTTTCTTAATTTAGATTTTAAATATTTACTGCATAACTATGCATACTTTTCAATAAGATTTTTTTTCGGAGGGGAAGCATACTTATTTAAATTTACTTGTAGTTGCTTTAGGTTTGTAAATGAGCCATGCCGAATGCTGTTTGGGCTTAGCTCGTTATTAAATGGACCTTTTTTTTTTGTGTTTAAGCTTAGTTCATTATAAACGAATGAGCCCAAGCGAGCTTTATGCGAAGCCCAAGATGTTCATGAACAACTCTTCATTTATTTGTAATCTTGGCAAAAGGTCAAGGCTATCCGAGGTATTGCCCTACTTGTACCCAATTGTTTGCAAAAATTACCCATATCGGTAACCGACAGGTAATGTAAACGAACCCCCATCCCTAGCCCCTATGTTGCTCGGACCCCGGACTCGAATCGGGTGCGGGTGTGAATTTAGGTATCGGATAATGCAAGTCTAGAGAGTAGAGGATATGCGGATATGGATCTAAATTCGGATACGGGTACTGGGATACGCCATGTAAGTTTTAATTATTTTATAAATTAATATTATAAGTATATATTTTTAATTATTTGTCGTTTACTCTTTCGTATCCCATGTAATTTTTAATTATTTTATAAATTAATATTATAAGTATATATTTTTAGTTATTTGTTGTTTGTCCTTTCATCTAATGACTCTCTCTCTTTCTTTCTCTCTATACATAATACACAAAATGGAAGAGAAAAAGTCTTTGTACACAAATGGAGGAGCAAAAGTCTCGCATGAGAATGTTTTTATTAGTGTAATTAATATTAATGTAATTAATAGCTTGCTTGGGACATGTGACTTTTATTTAATATACATAAAAGTTGTAAAATTTAATTATCTTTGTGTAATCAATACAAAGAAGACAAAAGGTTGAAGCCATCCAAAGAATCCTTTGGATGAAGAACACCATGGCCGGAGAATGCCATTGCCAGAGAAGTCCAAAATGGATGATTCCTTCAACTAATCATCACAATCGTATCCGGATTGAAAGTGCCGTACCCGACTCCACACCTGCACCTCACCCGCACCTGAGTGGGTACTCCACAGTTTTGGAGGGTCCATGCAACTTAGCCTAACCCTGAAGGGTACCTACTTACTGTATGGGTACCTGATTATTCGCTTCCCTTACCCAATATAAAACATTAATTTTTATCGTTGAAAGATGGGTCTACTAAATACAAATCTAATATATGATATACGTATATATTAACATATTTTACTTCCGGATGTCTTATGCATCAATAACAAATATAAAGGATAAAATTAATATTTTTTGTTGGTTAATAATGGTGCGTAACCAGTTATCTTTTGGGAACATGGTTATTAGGGTGGTTACACATTGCTTACCAACCTTGAAGCTAAGAATATAAATATATATTTTGTGCTTTTACCGTTAAAATGCAAAAATTTAGCCAAATGTTGTCCAAGACAAACTAATTGGCAAAGTGCTATTAATGAAATCGTGACATGATAATGCGGTTTCATATTAGGTGAAAATGCAACATCATAATACAATTTTTGGGAAAAATATAAAAGAAAGCTGAAACTGCAACATCATTATGCGGTTTCTACCCAAACTAAAACAGCAACATCATTTTGCAGTTTCAGTTTGAGTAGAAACTACATTATGATGTTGCGGTTTGGATAGAAACTATAGATTTGGACTGGGAATGGAGGCCTATACAAATTGCAACATCATAATGTAGTTTCTACCCAAACTAAAACCACAAAATAATGTCGCCGTTTTAGTTTGGGTAGAAACCATATTATGATGTTGTGGTTTCAACTTTCTTTTATATTTTGTCCATAAATCACATTATAATGTTGTGTTTTTGCCTAATACAAAACCGCATTATCATGTCGCAATTTCATTAACAACACTTTGCCAATTAATTTTTCCTGGACTGTATTTGGCTAATTGTTTTGCATTTTAACGGTATAAACCCAAAAAAAAAAAAAAAAAACTGAAGAACAGGTATTTTATTTTTATCCCCAAACATGCTCTATTACCTTTTTTAATTTTAAAGTAGCCATCTACCCCAATTGGGCCGGGTTGGGTGCCTAGTGGGCAAGAAAATATTGCCATCCCTAGTAATCTTTTGTATTATTAAAAAAACAAAAAAAAGTTCTTCACAATTAAGATAAGTTTTTGTAATTCAAAAGAAATAATATTAACTTATCATAATTTATATGTTGTATTTATATATTTTAAATGTAATTACTAATATAGGAATATTATATATGTGTTGTTACTAACTTGTATATATATAATAGATATAACATATAGATTTAAATTGTCATATTAGGATATGATAGTTCAAAGTTTTAATTACTTATATATAAATAATTCATCCAAAAATTCAATAAACTGTAATGCAAAATTTTGTAATAAAAGAACACAATATATCATTGTAAATATAAAATACTTAATTAATTTATTGGAGATGTATAGCATTTAATATATATAAATATTAAACAAGCCCAAACCTTTAATGATCTTAGCTAAATATTGTTCACACTTGACTCGTTTACTAAATGAGCCTAGTTTTATTGTTCAAACTTGGCTCAATTACTAAGGTGGCATTTGGTTTACTTTTCTGTTTTCTATAAATGAGCCTAGTTTTATTGTTCAAGCTTGGCTGACTAGAGAAAATGCTCTCGGTGCACGTTAAGGGGACTCTCCGCTAAAATGCACCATTCCAGCAATTTTAGTTTTAACAGTTCACACAAACAAGTAGGACTTATTAGGAAAACCTTCCAAGTTCATGGTGTCACTTTCGAGATTAAAGAAGATTTCAGGATCAATGGAGGCTACAAAATAATTGAACGAGGGAGAGGCTATGCTCGATTTCTAGTCCTATATGAGGAAGAACTCATATGGCTGCACAAGAAATGCTCGAATCCATACAGGAACATCAAAGGCCATCGGCAAATAGGCAGTTTTAGAGGAGGAGCTAGAACTCTAGTTAGCACAATCTTCTCAGATGGCAGTAGCAGAATTCTAGAGCTGCGATTATTTGCACCTTTTGGCAGGAGACATGTTAGAATCCCTGAACTGTCTTTTGGTTCAGGTTAGAGATTTTTCATTGACTTCATCGATGCTTTACTGCCTAGTAAAAGGGTCCCTTTGTATTTTAAGTCTTATGCTTATAAGTCTTATGAAACTATGAAGGCTTCTTCTCATGAAGAAACTATCAGGACCCCCAAAGAGGATATGTCATACTGTCAGGCAGCTGCTATTCCAATATGGCAGCTTGCAAATGTCAGATGTAGTTACAACAACAAGTTTGTCAATGTAAACTATGAGGATGCTGTTGAGAATAGTATGATCCTGAAAAGGTGCCTAGTAGGTAGGATAGGAGGCCCTGAAGCTGCCAAGATGGACACCACCAAACTATTTGCTTGGGTAAACAGAATATGGAAAGTTCCTAGAGGAGTAGAAGTAAAGGAACTAGATGAGGAGAGGTTCTTGTTCATATTCCCTTCCAAGCAAATAGCTGAAAAGATAAAGAAGAGGCAAACTGCCATCAATGGGGATCCTCTTTGGTTAGATTACTGGCACAGCTGGAGCTGTTGTTCTCGAAGGAGTTGGAAAGAAAATTCAGTCTGGGTTAAGGTGTTGGTCTGCCTGTTTTCTTATGGAGTGCAAATGTTATCCAGAGCATTAGAGACTATTGTGGAGGATTCATTGAATCTGAGATGGACCCCTGCAACACTGCCAGCTTTAAATGGGCGAGAATCAGAATCAGAATCAGAGGAGATGGGAGGAAAATTCCTGCATCAGTCAAGATTCTAGTTGGTCAAGTATCTTACGACTGTCCAATATGGGTCGAACGCAGGTCTTGGGTTGACTGGGCAGAGGACCTCTTGATCCCTAGAGTTTCCCGGCCACCGGAGGATAAGAAGATGGTGCCGCGTGGCTATGTTGAAGGTTCAATGAATCTTCTAACTCTAGGAAATCGAAAGGGCAAGAAGTTAATGCACCTAGGGGCTGAGAAATCTGGGAAACACTTAAAAGCTGCTGGGAAGGTTTAATGGACCCGAGTTGATGGAAAATTCACATCATTAATGAGGAATAATTTTCCAAATGACTCTTCAATTGATCAGCAAACAGTGAACAGGTTTGCCACTTTAAGTGACCTCCTTGATGAGGGAGAATTTAAAGTTGACCTTAATAACACATCTCATTCAATTTCTAAAAGAGAAGCAGTAGCTGCATTTGATGGCTCTGCCAGTTCAGTTGACAGTTGGAAGTTTTATGGGATGAAATATAACTCTAGGAAGAAATCTAACAGTCAGACCTCCTCTGATCAGATGAACACAACCCCATGGGTTAGTTCTACTAACATGGAGACCTCTGCAGTCAATCCATTTTTGGGAGAACTCTTAGTCGAGGGCAATAATCACCTTGAGAATTCACTGATCCCATTTGGAATCAAGAAGTTGCAAGTGAGGAAGTCCTAGAATGCCAACCTCTGGCTACTGTAGGCCCACGAGATGAGTGGCTTGGAGATGACAACCACCTAGTGTTAGGAAGCTGTGGGCAAGATCAAAGTAAGATTTCTGCTTGGGTAATTAATCGTATGAAGTCTTTTAAAAAGATTTTGGGCATCTCAAGTGAAGGATTTGAAGAACAGATTATGGATTTATTACAATCTATTGAAGAAAAAAGGAAGAAATTTAATAGTGGCCAGAAGAGAATTCAAAGAAGTCGCACAAGAGGAGGAGCAAGAGAACTAAGGAACTTACAGTGTTCAATCAGTTATGATAAGGAAGAGAGGGACTCTAATAAAGATAAGGAAGAGGGGGGGCGACAGTTATCTTTACAATTACAATGAAACCAAAAATTTTAAGCTGGAATGTTAGAGGCTGCTGCAGTAAGGAGAAGAGAATGATAATCAAGTCTGTAATTACTAAACACCATCCTGATGTAGTATGTTTGCAGGAAACCAAGCTCAGCAGGGTTGAAGATTCTATTATCAGGTCTTTATGGGGTGGGGGTTGGTGCAAGTGGACAGCATTGGACTCAGCTGGGGCCTCCGGGGGCATCCTCATCATGTGGGACAGCAGGAAACTGCAAGCTGCAGAGTCTGAGATAGGCTCTTTCTCTATTTCCTGCAAGTTTCAGCATCTTAATGAGGACATAACTTGTTCCTTTATGGGAGTTTATGGTCCAGTAGATATTCACTGGAAATTAGACTTCCTGGAAGAAGTGGGAGCTGCTGTTTTCAGGTAGAATCTGCCATGGTGTTTAGGGGGTGACTTTAACATGACTAAGAGTATAGAAGACAAATGGGAATGCAAAAAAAGATCGAAGCAGATGGAAATTTTCTCTGATTTCATTGAAAGCCTACAATGCATTGACCTGCCACTAAATGGTAGCAGATTCACCTGGAGCAATAGCACTTGCAAGTCTAGGATCGATAGATTTCTAGTTTCTTCTGACTGGGAGGATTTATTTCCTGCAGTCCTTCAAAAAGCTATTCCTAGAATTGCTTCAGATCATTTTCCTCTCATACTAGATGGGGGAGGAATTAAAGGAGGATCCAAACCTTTTAGATTTGAAAATATGTGGCTACAAGTCGAGGGATTTAGAGACATGATTGCACTGTGGTGGAACAGATATCATATTGAAGGGACAGCAAGCTACAGAATGGCGCAAAAGCTGAAGAATCTGAAAACAGATCTGAAACACTGGAATCTTGAGGTCTTTGGAAGGCTCGATCAGCAGAAAACTCAATTGGAGGAAGACATTCAAGCTCTGGACATGATGGATGAAAAAGGATCCCTCTCTGAACAGGGGAGAATCTTGAGGCAAGACAAGATTCTAAGATTAACCAAAGTTCTTAAAATGGAGGAAACAAGCTAGAGACAAAAGTCTAGAATCCGATGGCTCAAAGAAGGAGATCGTAACACAAAATTCTTTCACAAAATAGCATCTGCTAATAAAAGGAAGAACTAGATTGAAAAACTGAAAATCAATGGTGAGTTAACCGAAGATCAAGGGGAGATCAGACACAGCATTGTAGAAAATTACAGGAGCCTGTTTAAGGAAGAAGAAGATTAGAGACCTCTTATGAATAATATTGAATTTTCTCAGCTTAGTCCCTCTGCAGCAATCTGTCTCGAACTCCCATTCACAGAAACTGAAGTTTATCAGGCGCTCATGGAACTCAATGGAGATAAAGCCCCTGGACCAGATGGTTGGACCATTGCTTTCTTTCAAACCTGTTGAAACACTCTTAAAGCAGATTTGCTGTCAGTGTTTGGCGAGTTCCACAACAACAGCAGATTTGTAAGAAGTTTGAATACAACTTTCATCGCACTAATTCCTAAGAAGAATGGAGCAGTGGAACTTAAAGATTTCAGACCTATCAGCTTAGTGGGTGCAGTTTACAAGATCCTCTGAAAGGTACTAGCCAATAGATTGAAACAGGTCTTGGACAGTCTTGTTTCTGCATACCAGAATGCTTTTGTCAGGGGCAGACAGATCTTGGATGCCACACTTATGGCAAATGAGGTTCAGAACTCCAAAATTAAGAGCAAAGGTGAAGGTTTGGTTTGCAAGCTTGACATTGAAAAAGCATTTGACCATGTAAATTGGAATTTTCTGTTTTATTTGTTGAGAAGAATGGGATTTGGTGAAAGGTGGTGCCAATGGATCAATTGGTGCATCTCATCAGCCAGCTTCTCTGTTTTGATTAATGGATCTCCTGCAGGTTTTTTTGCATCTTCTCGGGGTCTTAAACAGGGCGATCCTTTATCACCTTTTCTTTTTATTTTAATTATAGAAGTCCTCAGCAAGATGATGAACAAGGCAGAACAGGCAGGCTATCTCGCAGGATTTTCTGTGTCTAACAGCAATCGGAACCTCAATGTCTCACATCTTCTATTTGCAGACGATACTATTGTTTTCTGTGGGGCAGATCTGCTTCAGGTTGGCCCCTTTCGTTGTATTCGACTGGGCTTCGAAGCTGTTACTGGGCTAAAGATCAATCTTAGCAAATCAAAGGTCCTGCCAGTGGAAAATATTAATGAGCTGGAAGACTTAGCTGCAGTCCTCGGCTGCAAAACTGGTACCCTTCCTACAGTCTACTTGGGCATGCCCTTTAGGTCCAAACAAATATGGGACCCTGTTATTGAAAGATGTAGAACTAGAATGGCTGAATGAAAAGTTAATTATTTATCAACAGGGGCTACGATTACCTTGATCAAAAGTGTCCTCTCTAGCCTTCCCATTTACTACTTCTCTCTTTTTCAAGCTCTTAGGTTAGTTACAAAGGAAATGGAGAGAATGCAAAGAAATTTCCTTTGGGGTAGGAGTGAAGAAGTATTCAAACATAATTTAGTGGACTGGAGGGTGGTTTGTAAGCCTATTCAATCGGGTGGAGCTGGAATTAAAAAGTTGAAGCTGCATAACAAAGCACTTATGAGGAAGTGACTTTGGAGATTTGTACAAGAAAACTCTAGTCTTTGGAGAAGATTGATTGAGATCAAATATGGAATGGAAACAGGTGGATGGAAATCAGCCGAGGGCCTCTCATATTTTGGTGCTAGCCTTTGGAGATGTATAGGAAGGATTTGGCCCACTTTTGTTAGCTGTCTATCATGGAAGGTGGGAAGGGGGGATAGAATCCTGTTTTGGAAACACAAATGGCTGAATGGAGAATGTCTTTCAGAAGCTTTTCCTGACATCTACAACATTGCTATGGATAGAAATGCCTTAGTTTCAGATTATAGCACTGGTTTTGGTATAAGAAGAGCTTGGCACATTCAACTGAGGAGTTTAAATGACTGGGAACTGGATAGCTTTACGACATTGATGGAATTACTCTATTTTTTACCAACGGAAGACACAGCAGATGTACTAATTTGGAAGCCTCACACAAAGATTTCACTGTTAAATCTTTCTATCTGTTCCTGCAGGGAGAAGAGAAGGATGCCTTTCCATGGAGGAAATTATAGCAAAGCCCTGCCCCTACTAGGGTCATTTTCTTTTCCTGGTGCACTATGAGAGGGAGGATTTTGAGTATGGATAACCTAAAGCATAGGGGTTACTCCATAGTTAATAGATGCCCATTGTGTCTCAGCCAAGAGGAAACCATTGATCATATGTTCATCCACTGTGGATGGACTACTGAGATTTGGAACCTAGTTCTTTCATGTTTTGGTGTTCAAACATGCTTCCCTGCTACTCTAAAAAGCTTAATCTTAGCATGGTGGGGACAGCCAATGGGAAGGAGGAAGAGGAAGACTAAGACTTGGAACTTGATCCCATTTTGTCTTTTTTGGTTGATTTGGAAGGAACGAACAAGGAGGATATTTGACAATGCTGAAAGGAATGTTTTGTACTTTAAAAGTTCATTTCTTTCTTACTTGTTTAGTTGGGTTGAAGAAGGAAAAGAGATAGACCTAAGTTCGTTTCTTCTCTTTATAGCTAGCATGAAGTAAGGAAAGGAAAGATTGTAATTTGCTCTCATTTTGGCATCCCTTCAATGCTATTTAATAATACTTACTTATCTTTTTCAAAAAAAAATTGTTCAAGCTTGGCTCAATTACTAGATGAACAAGTCGGGCCAAACCCAAGCCTGTTCGTGAATAACTTGGTTCATTTACAATCCTAGTTATGTTTTGCTAGTTGGGTTCCTTTCTTATCTTGTATATCATCAATTATAGTAGATTTTGCATGTTATTTAGTTGCTAAAATTATTTGGCCTTTCTATTTCGTATTTCAGTTTGTGCTTAGTGAGTTAAGATGTTAAAATGGAGATCTTCTAATGCCAATCATCTAGATTAAACCAAGTTGGTTAAACTGAGACCATAGTAAATACAAAGATCAAAAAATAGAAATAGAAGTCTAGAGAAGTTGGAATTTCTCCAAGCAAAATGGATTAGAGAGCTATAAGTCAAGTTTGTAAAGTTGATTGGATGTGGGTTTATCTTGCAACCCAACCTGTGATTAGTAGGCAACTCTATATGCCTATTGTGGATGGACTGTAAGTCAACAGGGAACAATGCTTAATGTTGTTTATAACAAAGGTTCACCAGAGTTTAGTGGGCTGAGAGTGAGAGATGTTCATGGAGATCATATTAATAAAGGGTTCAAAACATGGAGGCTAGTTTCCTTTCATGCTAAGGTTTGTGTCTCGAGAACTGCTGAATTTTTGCGGATGGTCTAGCCCATCTAGTAATGGGTTGCTTCTTGATCACACTCACTGAATCTTGTTTTATTGTGGAATTCTCTCTTTCTTTGATATCAAAGCTTAAATACTTTTTAGGGAGCATCGAATGAGTTGCTTGGAGGGCTCCAAGTTGTTGCCACCAATTAACCCTCCAAGTTGTTACCAGCAATTAACAAGACCCAGTGACATGATGCTTAGGAAGGTTATCGGACCATCCAGGTGCTCGTTTGAGATTAACTGTACGTCTTTGGAGGTATTTATTTGGGTTAGAGTTCGAGTAGGGGAATTGCTCGATCTCAATGAGGAGGTTGCTCACATAGGTGGAAAGTCACTTGGTTGCACTTGATAGAGTTGCTCATGGGCCTGCCATTGAGAGTGAGATACTAGCACTAGGGAGAGTCACTTGGTGTTGCTGATGGAAATGGCATTGTTTAGGGGAGATATTTGTGTTGAGGGTAGGTAGGTGCAACAGGTTGAGAATCACTCAATTGTGTTGAGGGTTGATATATTCACCGGATGAGACTAAAAGAGATGCCTATGGCGCTTGCCACTAATGGTTATCTTGGCCTTGGTGAGGAAGATGCCTGCATGCCCAACATTGAGGGGAGATAAGTGTGTGTTGGTAGAGGTTCACTTGTGTGCATAAAGGGAGATGCCCATGCACCCAGCACTGGGGGGAAGATAATGTATCTGGGAGTAGACTGAGGGAGATGTTCGTACTCTCAGTGGCAAGGGAACTCTTGGTAGCGGACCGATAGAGATGTTTGGACACTTTCTGCCCAGGAGCGATATGCAATGAGGGGAGATAGGCGTGTAGGAGAGAGCTACTTTGCTGCACCAAGGGAAGACCTAAGTGCACGTATCGGCCTAAGGTTGAGTACTGCGACATGGCTGGATATAGTAGTGGGTGGTGTTGTATGAGATTGACATTCGTCGATAACTTTTCGCTCTAGATGAGGCGTTGTGTAAAGGAAACTGAGCTGGCTTGCTATGTGCTCCATTGGATACATGTACCCATACCCATTTGTAATTTGTACTTCCATAGCATCCATTCGTTCGTGTTAGTTTGGAGGGCATGATTTCTGGATTGGAATTTTACGACAGACTAATCTTCTTTTATGTGAGTCTCAAATTTGAAAGAGGTGAGATTCTGCAAACCAATTCTTCTTTGATTTCCTTTTTGCTTTTGGAGAAGCCTTCTGCTTTTCGAAACAAATGATTGTACAAACGCGCTTGGGTCAAACTCTACTTGCTTGTTTTCACAATATTGGCTTGGAATACTTTAGTCCCTTGTGAAAACCCTTGAAGGTTTCACAAATTGGTGCAAGTGCTGAAAATAAATATTGCAGTTGGTCCTAAATTGTTTGGCTTATAATGTGCCAGTTGCATCGCGGAAGGATAATGAATATGGAGCGGGAGTTCTAGAGCATCAGATCTATAGTGCAGTTTCAGATATGTTTGTTCCATGCATATATGCCTACGTAACTCCAGTAATTAATAATGTTTTGGATGATTTATAGATTCCTGTGGTTTTTGAAAAACGACCTTTTTTTGTCTTTAATTTTGTGAGTAAGGTTTGAACATCCTAGGTATTGATTGCTGGTGGCTTGTCTTTTCCAAATAAAATTAGCTACTAGCTGCATGTATCAGAAACATTGAGCAAGTGCTTCTGTGGCTCACTTCTTGTAGTGTTCTTATCTTAGGATGTGCCTGCCAATTCATATATAGAAAATATAAATTACGGAGGATAGAACATATGATATAGATAGATTTAGTGTATTTATAATGTGCATTTACAACTTTTATTAATATTCATAATGATGTTGATTCATCCATCATCATCTTGATAAGGGTTCCTGTGTTGTATCGATTTTGGCACCGTCCATTTTTTATTTTTATTTCTATGTTTTTTGGTTCTGAAGGAAAACAATAATATAATTGTAGAAATAATTATGCACTGGCCTGATTGTGAACTTTGTTATCTATGTCAATCTAGAAGTCTGGATATTACAAATCCCAAAACACACACACACCCACCACATTTTTTTTTTTTAAGAGGATTAAGTGCCGTGGTTTTCAGCCATTTTGTGGTTCACATGCTTAACTGCATTTGTGTATTTTTCAACTAAGTGTTTATGGTTCCTTTTGAGTACTGAGGTTGGTTTGTGATTTATCTATTTATTTATTTTTTTTAAATATTGCCAGCCAAATCAGTCATTCAATCAGAGAATGAGTGGTTCTTCTTTTCTCCTCGTGGAAGGAAGTACCCAAATGGATCACAAAGTAAGAGGGCAACTGAATCTGGCTATTGGAAAGCCACTGGGAAAGAACGAAATGTAAAATCAGGATCTAATCTGATTGGCACAAAAAGGACTTTGGTGTTTCACGTGGGTCGTGCACCAAGAGGGGAGAGGACAGAATGGATAATGCATGAGTATTGTATGAAGGGGCAACCTCAGGTGATGACCATATACTTTAATAACGTGTTTTCGTAGATATGTCCAAATTGAATTATTTTATGCAGTAATACCTGCTTCAGGAGCAGTTGTACTGTTACATTTACAAATTCAGTCTTCGCTATTGGTCAATGTCTCTGGTAATTATCCTTAAGCTGGTAGTTTGATAGCAAGTTGGATGACCTCACGTGTTGGCTAAATGACTGAGGACATCATGTCCTCATTGTTGTCGTTAATTCGGAATTTTTCTACAGGTTAATTGTAGGTGTTACATTTTTGGGATATTGACAGTAAGAGTGAAATGCAAATTGCTTCTCACTTTTTGGGTTCTTTTTATGGTTTCGTTGTTTGAAATAAGTCTCAAATGTTCTCTTATCAGTATGTGTCCTATTTGGGTTATATTGGGAAACTCTCAGTTCTTGGGCTGTACTGTTACAAGATACTGGTCTGGTTTTCTGTTAAAAACTTCCAATTTTAGCTATATTAATATATATATATATATATATATGAGGATTTAGAAGGTGACCATGCTGTGTTGCAAAATTCCACATTTCCAATTAATGCAGCTGGGAATCCCTTAATTTTTGGATCCTGCATGCCATACTAATTCTCATGAACTGTTCAGAAATTGTTTTTACTAATTACTAGGCAGTAATGATGAAAATGTTCAGCCACAAACTCTGGAGAGTACTGGTGGAAGCTTATTTTTTGTTCAAACTTGAATTGTACTTGTTGCATCTCCTTATAATATATATCATGTTACCTAGAAATAAAGTTCAGAATTCTTTGATCTTTGTAGCCCTCCATTACCTTTCATTAGAAGGGCCCAGAAGCATGTGTGTGAGCAACTTTTGCAGGAAGAAAAAAGTTTTTATCTGCAATGGTGATTTAAGAGATGATATTCGGGAAAATGTGTTTTAGCAAAGTTTTATCCGCAATGGTGATTTAAGAGATGATATTTGGAAAAATGTGTTTTACATACTCTTTTATCTATGTATTATTTTAAACTTTAAAACCCGGAGGTTTTTATTTTTGTGTTAGTTTAAAACATTTACACATTCTTCTAATAAACTTCAGCTTGGCAATTGATGCAACAGGGAAGATGTTCATCCAGTTTAAAGCAAAAATAGGTTCATGCTTATTGATGTAATGAGCATCTAAAACTGTCTAAGCACGGGAAATGGATTGCATCAAGAATAATGATTCAAGCTTATATGTCTATCGATGCATGGTGTCTCTATAGTTCAAGGTCCCATGTGAAGATGTTTATGCAATGACCTGTTTCAGGTGGTGGAGTTGGTGACTGCTGTTGCCTTTTTCCATTATCTGTTTGTTGAATTTGAAGTACCGGCTAACTTATTTTGTGTGAGCAAAATTTCATGGTGTATTTATTCTTCTTGGCCTAATTCCTATTGAACACATGTAGCAACGCTATTGACGAATCTGTCCCAAAAAAATATACTTGTAGTGAGCTCAAATAGGTGTTATAGACCCCTATGGCCCCAAAAACGTACAATTAGAGCAATCTAACTGTTCTTGTGCGGATTACATTTCTAACCCAAATTGTGTGTGTCCAATTTGAATATTGTTTGGTCCTACATGTGCCATATGCAGAAACACTAATTATTGCTGAGGTCTGAAGTCAGTGGGAGCTCAAATGGGCATTATAAACACTTATCACCCCAAAAAGCACGATTAGTGTAATCTAGTTGTTCTTGGGGTGATTGTTCTTCTAATTGGACATTACTGGAGTCAAATTTGAATATCACCTGTTCGGGCTTGTCAACTATGCAAAACACTAATTACGGCTCAAGTTTGAAGCTATAATTGGAACTCAAATGGGTGCTATAGACCCTTATAGACCCTTATCACAGTGTGGTTCTATTCAACATATGACTCTTCCGCCAAATGTACCGTGTGTTGGCATTGATTCCCACTCAACATGTCTGCATTTGCTTACAGTTGGTATTGTTCTTCCTGCAAAATTTATAATTTTATTTGACTAAATCTGGCATTGTGTGTTTCTGTAGGATTCTTGGGTTGTTTGCCGCATTCGCAGGAACAGTCAGTTTCGATCAAATGATAGTCCAAGACTGGGTTCTTTGAATCGAAGAAAATTATCAGCTGAGAATAACAGTACTTTTAGTTTATCTGAAGCTGGTGTAGAACAACCAGGTATATTTGAAGGAACTGGGGCAGTTGAAAGCAACTCGAAGGAGTGTAGCAGCAGTTATAATTCTCATTCAGTTGAGCAGCAGTGTGATTATGAATCTGAATCTGATCGGAAACTAACAAGCAATTATTCTCAGCCCGGTCCTAGTCACCAGGTTGGCTTGTTTTCTGAACTTACCACAATGTGTTTTGTTTTATTATAAACACCCCCCCCCCCAAAAAAAAAAAAAAAACCACCAAAAAATATATGGTCTCTGTCCTTCCATTAGATCCGGACTTTTCTAATCAGTGGGGGGAATAAATGATACTTTCATGATAAAAATTGATTTTTTTATGGGTAATTATGGTAATTAACAAATTTTGTGAGGATAATTAAAAAACTAAAATTATTTTAAGCTGGGTAATGGACTGCCTATGTACGTGTATGCTGCATTGTTTTTTTTTGGGGGGGGGGGGGGGTTGGTGCAATTGTAAGTGGGCTGGGCTTGGGGACCTTTTTGGGCTCCTTGTGGGTCCTCCCTCTTGCCATGGTGTGGTCAAGTGCAGGCTCATGCTTTGTTTGGTTTCAAAAAAATTTCCAGCTTTTTTTTTTTTTTAATTTCTGTTTTCGTCTTATATGGCTTTTTCCACCAAAATTTAATTTTCTTTTTAGAAGATACAGTTTTGAAGCATGTTACTCACATTCCGAAAAAAAAAATGAAAAATTCACATCTATTTGTGTAAAAGTTAGAAAAAAATAAAAAATAAAAATTAGCTTTTTTGTTGCTTTTTATCTAAGCAGGCTTAAATTTTTTTATCTATTTATTTATTTTTTTAATAAATGCGATTAATACGCTTAAAAGTTATAGCTTCTAAAAAATAAAAAAGAAATCAAATTTTGGTAAAAAAAAAGTCATATAAGACGGAAAAAAGGCTACCAAAAAAATTGGAAACTTTTTTCCCCCCTTTTAACCGAACAAAGCCTCGATTCTACTTTCCAGCACTTGTTTTATGATTGTTGTTCTCTTCTCTTCTTAAATTTCAGGGACGTGAAGATGACGATTGTTATGCTGATATACTAAAAGACGATATAATCGACCTTGGGAAATCTTTAATGCCTCCAACAACTGCTGATCCCTTGTCAATAAGCTATCAGCCAGCACGAGCAATCCCATCACGTACCCTTCCATCCCAGGGCACGGCAAGTCGAAGAATCAGATTGACAAAGCCAAAGGCACCGGAAAAGTATCACGAACAGCAACCCGAGGATAAAATTCGCGATAACTACTCTGTCGGCAAATCCATCCATCCAAACTCATTGCGTTCGCCAAAATCCATGCCGAACTTGGTATCAGAGGGGAGAGTTAATCCTCGCTCCATGCGTAACTGTATATTCCTGCTTATTGTCTCGATTCTAGTGGTTTTGTTTCTCTCGTTCCTGGGACATGTCAAAAGGCTATTGTATGCTTCCTTGGCATGAAGAAAGGTAGCTAGGTAGTGCAGATATTAGGATATATGGTGTGTCTTTTTAACTAGCAGATTGTATTTGAATGTGTAAGGTGAAATTTATGAAGTGGATCAATGTTGATATTAATTAGGATGTGTGTTTTTTAAGCTTATTCTGTATAATTGTTGCTGGCCTTAGCGGGATATATATATATATATATATATATGTAGTTCTCCTTTCTTCTTTGTTTTGAAATCACAGTTTCTATAGTGTTACGAAATACAGGACTTCTTCGGCAGATTCTCCTTCCAAATTGTAGTTTGCGTCTCTATGCTATTAAAATATATTAGGAATAATGCACATGCGTTGCACGTGTAGGTTTATATTTTTGTTCATGTAAATTTGAAGAAGTTAAAAACTGAAAATAAGTTAGCATATTTTGTTGTACAAGGTTTTACTCCTATGATTGGAGTTGATCATTAAATTTTGAGTGTAAAATTGTAAACATGTAAAATTTTGAGTTATAGGCAATTTTTATTGTGTAAAAATGTATTACAAGTAATTGAATAAGATGTATTACAGTCATACCATTCTATGAAAAATTTAATATAATTGGCACCATATATAGTACGACTCTAATAATATATATTACGATAAAGGGAAGAGACAAGTTTGAAGTAGCTCCATGCAAAGCAATAGGTAATTTGCTGGAAGAAGTAAGTAATTGCCTATGTTAATGAATAGATACTATTATGTGAAGGTTAAGAATTTTTAAGAGGATCTAAATTGTACAAGATGATTATATTGAAAAGAGTATGATGTTGTGACGTTGGAAATATGAGGCAATGGTGTGAATATGGCACGTGGAACTTAGGTTCCCGTAGTATATATGAGTTGATACTTGTGTTGAACTATTGAGTTGTGTTAAGTTGAGATTTTGATATCCCACTACTACGGTGTAGAGTTGAGTCTTGGTTTTAGGTTTTGAGGTGCTAAAAAATAGAAGTTATAGGTATCCACGAGTTAAAAGTCATTATACTTATGCTGGAGTTAGTTTTCATCCTTAGTAGGTTAGTAACTTATACGACAATTCAGATATCCTGAGGGGCATAATTATTTTCTTTGACTAAGGTTAGACATGTAGATATGTCTACGATGGTGTATATTCATTACTCTAGAAATTAATGTGGACACTGAGGGATAATGTAGTTGGGGATTGGGTATCGTGGCCATAGGCCAATCACGTGTAGTACCTGTTCATGTATGTTTGTGCATGCATGTGTGTGTGTGTGTGTTTGTGGTCCTTTTGGGTGCGCTGAACTCGTGCTAATCTTTTCAAAAAAGCCCATCTTTGGATCACTAAAATTCCTAGTAACTGTTCTTGGACATGGAGAAAATTGCTGAGCATTAGAGATATTGTGAAGAGGAAAATCGGTTTTAGAATTGGGAATGGCAGACTAACTTCTCTTTGATATGATTCATGGCTTCCAAATGGCGACTTCTTCTCCCGGTTTGGTGATAGAGTTCGGTATGATTTGGGCATGACCCGTGATGCTAAGGTGAGCTCTATCATTAACAATAGTGCTTGGGCTTGACCTTGGCCACGGCCGCGTACTAACTCTAATGCTATCATCGATATCCGAAGAGAAATTGAGATGCTCAAACAACCTTTTGTGGATAGAGAGGACAGAATTTTATGGATGGTGGCATTTCCGAGTTCTCTATTAAGAAGATGTGGGACTCCATAAGAGTGAAATATCCTCATGTACACTGGGGGTCCATAATTTGGTTCAAGAATGCTATTCCTCATCATTCCTTTATACTTTGGTTGGCAGTCCGCTGTAAACTCCCTACTCAAGATAAGCAACAAAGATATGTTACTAATGGTTCTTTCAGCTGTGCTTTCTGCCGTAGGACTGTTGAGACACGTGATCATTTGTTTGTCCTTTGGCCTTATGCTGTACAACTGTGTAACTCACTGATGCATCTTTGCAATATTCAGATTTCTCTTGCTTCTTGGAATGACCGGGTGATATGGGCTTCCGATAATCTTAATGGTAATTCCTTTATTAAGGTCATACTGAAGTTTTGTCTCTCTGGCATGGTCTACTTTCTTTGGCAGGAACGGAACAGAAGATTTATGGAGAATTGTTATATTGATGCAGATTCTCTTGCCAAGAGACTTATTAACGTCATTAGGGAAAGAATTCTTGGCTGCCCCCGGTTCAAGAGAAGTTACAAGAATCTCTTGCTTGCTGAAAACAGGCGCCTTTCCCCTCATGTTTTCCATGATCTTGCATGGGTGCCCATAGCTGGCAGTTGGCGGATACTTGACCGCATTCTCACTATTCTTGCTGGGATATCTGTTCTGCTTGCAATTATCTATACCCCACGGACAGATCTGCTTGGGAGGGATAGCCTTAGAGTTGCTTCTCCATGCTTTGCTTGTCACTACAGCATTTGTATGGTTTGGCGCTGTATTTCCGCTGCTGGTGCGAATCCTTTGGAACCTGCAGGACTGCCCTCATACCCTGTCATCCATTGTTATGGACTGCTATGGACCTGAGCGAAATTGTTGCATTATTGCTATTTGCTGCAAGCTGTGTTTTCATGCCGATTCTATCGGTTGCTGTTGCTAATAATGATTGCTCTTGTTTGTTATGGCTTGCTTTGCTCGTTCTGTGATTGCTGTGATTAGGCTTGGCTGTTGATTGAGCTTCTTCATACTTGCATCCAAATGCTTTATCAACATCTATCTTGAGCTGAAATTGCTCATTTGTTGCTTCTCATTAGCATAATGATTGTTCAATCAATGTAATATCAGGGGTATGCCCCGTTGACCTTGTATTATTTTCATTAAATCATTTTTTCTTACCTTCCAAAATAAAAATAAAAAAAAGTGTGTGTGTGTATGAGTTGTATTATGGTGATAAGTCATGATGACGGGTTGAGATGGTGGTGTTTTGTGAATACATATTGATGAGATATATATTGGATGTGATAATAAGAATGATGATGATGATGACAATGATAATTTATGACATGGTAAATTGTTTACTAATGTTACTGATCTTGTAACTGTGATTATACATTGTTATATTGATTTGTGAGATACAAGTTCACATTTAATGGCATATCAAGACACGTTTGTATATTATATGTTTCATAGTGATCACACGTGGATTAACTTGAGAGTTAACTCAACTGGAAGACCTTCGGTTTGCTCTCCAGTGATCACTAGTTCATGTCTTTTCAGGGCCACGGAGGGCTTACTCAGTCGTTAACTTTAAGACTCTAAGAATTAGTCGAGATGCTTATAAAAAAAAAAAAGATCACGCGTAGATTTTGTACTCACTCCTTTATAGATCTTATTGCCGGTTCTGAGACAAAGCTGCCTGTTAGCCCTACTGATAGAAAAACTTAGGTTTCCTAATTTTTTTTTTCTTTTATATATGCCTATATTCTTTTGGTATCTTAGATGAGGTCATATTATGTTTTTTTTTTTTATAGATTATTCTTTTTCTTCTTCTTGGAAAGGTAGATTGTATATATTTTATTTGTAGTTTATTCGATTGGTTGTATCGAGTAGGGTTGAGCCCAATATATTTTATTTTGGAGCACTCAGCCCAGTTGGTAGCTAGGGCTTATTTACATATTTGTTTCGATTATATTTTATTTTGCTCTAATTTATTATATGGCTTTGAGTGGGGGAAGGTTATGTGATTGTATTGTTTATATATATTTGTTTTAGCTCGCGTCCTCAAGTCATGAGGTTAGGCATGACAATATCCATCATTTCACCTATCAAGATCTAGGAGCATGCATGCCATGCCTTCACGGCAAAACCCTACCTTCTCCAAAAAGTAAATTTGAAAATTTAATATATATATATATATATATATTTTGCTAGTATAGGCATGGTTACATGAAACCTAAAACTAGATTGGCCATCGTTTCAATTTTCAAACAAATTTTACAAAGAGATTAAACTTATGACTCATCACCATTAAGACTATAAAATGAATCAAATTAATTGAAACTCGCTCGAGCTCGATTTGATCATAAGTCCACTTGATCTAGACTCGAAACATAAATGAACCAAACTTGAATCACTATTTTAAATTCTTATTATATTAAACCCAATACATCTTCACAAATCAAGAACTATGAGATTGTAATCATCCTATTTTTTCCCAGCACTTTGTATAGTTTTAAAATACATTCTGACCATTACACATTCTTTTGTTCATTAAATCATAGTTCAAGAATATTTTCATAATTTTCTTGATGATTACATTGGTCAATTTTCCCAAAATTAGTGTAGATAATAGTTTAGCAAAAATGATGGTTGCATCCTGGACAAGAAGGCAAGAATAAATTGAAAGCCAAAATCAAGTCAAAATTTTGTGAAATTTTGTAGACATTTAAAACATCCTACTGAAGACTTTCACATTAAGAAAATGGCCAAAATCAGGATTCAAATGTCAATTCAAGCCAAAAGTTAAAAACAATCTTTACCAATAAACCAGAAAAGCTGTATTTTTCAAATCCGATGGTTCAAGTCAAAAAAATTATAAGAAGCTACAGAATCATCAAGGACATGTTAGAGAATAGGAAGTAGGGTTTAGACTGGTCCATGGATGCTTTCTGAAGATCATCTGGTAGCCACAGACTCAAATTAGCTCCTATCGACAAAGGTAAAGCGGCTAGTGTTTTAGACACAAATTGGATCCTCAGATCTTGTTAAAATGGTCCCAAATTTTACTAAGAGGTTAAGGACATATTTATTGAGGTGGCCACCTAGTTGGGCTAGATTAGATTAAATTTTGGGAACCACCTTAAAATGCGTGTCCATATTTCCAATCCCGACACATATGTTGACAGAAACACCTAAGCACTGATTGATGGCCATAATCAAATTCTTAATGGCTATAAGGGCAAGCCAAATCATTATCAGATGTCTTTTAAGATTAATTGAAGAGAAACAGAAGGCCTATCACCATCTCAATTCGTTTCTATGCACTAATTATCAGACAGTCATAATTAGGTCATGGTAATTTCGATTTTGACCTAATTTTGATCAAGGCATCCCTAGAAATTTGAAATTTTAAATTGGGATGTCTAACTACCTTCTAATATTCTCGAAAACCTCCCATGGCTTTAATTCATAGTTCAAGGATACACAAACATATCCCAAACATCACCAAACTAAACCTTGAACATGGAGTCATAACCCAAATCATAAAAAAAAGGATCAAGCTGCCCCACCCATGGCCATGATGCATAGGGAGGGTGCGGTTAGGCCTTTCGGAGGCTTTCTTGCAAGCTTTGTGTTTGGACGATATACTGGACATATGTACACTTTGCAAATTTTGGTGCAACTACACACTTTGGAAGGTTTCTTGTAAATATAAATAAATTATGCAAAATTTCTACAAATAGAGCATTTTTTTCTAAAATTTTCCTACCTTAAAATTTGCTTATAAAAACATCCCTCAAACGATTTCAAATCACCATCAATTATCACATCAAAGCTCTCTACACTCCAAGTATAGCCCTATATTTCAAGCGTTCAAGCAATTCAAAGTCTTCAATTAAGTATAATTTCTAATATCTTTTAGATTAAATTTAATTCCCTTATTTGTATAACTAAGATATATTTCTCTAACTTGTAATTGTAATATTTGTCAATGAAAGACACTAGAGCCACTAAATCATTTGGGTCTTGACTCTTGCATTTGGGATCGATGGGTGATGGTGATCGAGATGACTCAAAATATATTATGATGCACATAACATGACTTATGACATACTAGCATGACATGGGTCACACATAACATCATGTACCATGATAGGACCCATGACATGCCATTATGACATGGGTAGCACATCACAACTTATTATCATGCTACTATGTTGTATCACTATACTAGACCATGTTACCATATCATATTATCATGATATATCATGCTACCATGATATGTTACCATACTATGTCATGTTATCATTCCATATTACCATCCTATCATGTCTTATGATCATCTTATAACATATGCTATGTCATGCCATACACTATGTTTTGGCCTGCTAGGAACATTATAATACATGCTTGAAATAAAAGGCATATGCATCCCTAGTTTGAGAGTCCTTAGACCTACGTAGGAGTTGGTTTTCATTTCCAATAGGGTAATAACCTATAAAATAATGTAGATACACGAGGGCATAGTTATTTATTTGGCTAGGACCAAAGATGTAGATATGCCTACGATGGCATATGTCTATTACTCTTGCATGAATGCAAACACCAAGGATAGTGTATTAGTGATTCAATATCGTAGCCACGGGTCAATGATGTAGAGTACCTACCCCTATGTGTGTTTGTGTACGAGCATGTGTTGTGGTTATGATGCTAAGATGATTGCTATTTATGTATGATGAAGTTGAGGAAGTGATGGTTATAGGATGATGGTTATGAGATGATGATGATGATGTGAATGGTTATTATGGTAATTATATTGATGATGATGAGAATGATGTCATAGTTAAATGTATGGTTGCATTATGAGATGAATGTTCATGATAGTGGCATAATAGGATATATATATATATATATGATTCTGGTGGTATAGTGAGTATACATGGATATTATGCTCACTCCTTTATAATTGTTGCAGGTTTCAAGGTTAAGTTGCCTGTTAGACTTATAGGTCAGGAGGCTTAGGTTTCTTTATTTTATTTTGTTGTGATCTTTTCATCACTTATTTATTTTTGATGCCTTGTGTGCGACACTGTGATGTTTATTATTTTTTTAGCCTTCATTCGGGAGGCAAGTTGCATATATTCTTTTTATATATATGGTTATATTTCGATTAGGTTGTATCGGGCCAAATTGAGCCCAGTTTATTGTATCTTGGAGTACTATGCCTAGTTGGTTGCATGAGGCTTGATTATATATTTTGATTTTATATATTTATTTTGTTTCATATGGTTGCATAACTCTCATTGGGACACGTTTATGTAATTGTATTGTATAGCTATTTTTTTATTTAGCTCACATCGAATAGAAAATGTATGGGATTCAGAGAGTGACAACTCAATTCGAATATGTAGTAGTGACAATGAATATGATTCTTGGAAGACAACGATTTTTGTTTTGCTACCACCTGGGTAAGGCTAATGTGGTAGTAGATGCACTGAATAGAAAATCCCACCATTTGTTGCTAGCTTAACAGTTCAAGAATGGAAAATGTTGGGAACTCATCAATGAGTTTGAGATTCAATTCAACCAGCACAGAATTGATGCCATAATCAACGTTTGGTAGCCATATGAATACTAGTTTCTTGAATGATTGAGGCAAAATGATATAATCCTAAACATTAATCAGTGATTGCTTGAATGGCAGTATGAGAGATGGTATTAGAGCCAATGTCTACCTGAAAAATGTGGGGCCACACAAGGATGCATGGCTGAAAGTGAGAGAGTTGTAATGAATTGATGGTGGTGTGGGTGGGACGATAAGAGGTTGAGCAAGGTACCAACTAAGGCGTGGAGAAACATTCTTGTCCCATATCACTTGGGCAAGCTGCAGTGAAATACCATATATGTAATATTCATCATTTCTTAATTACAATGTGTTTTACGGCTATACGGGCGCCAAATTCGTTTAAAACTTCGTGGTTAAGTGTGCATGGGCAAGAGTAGTACAAAGATAGGTGATTGTCTAAAAAGTTCTCCTATTTCACCTAATTGAACCTAAAGGAAACAATATTATGTTGTGGGGATTTAATTTTGTTACAAACTAAAAAAATTCCTTAGATTTGTATTATGCTATGGGGATTTAGTTTACAAAATCTAAAAAACTTTGCTTGGATTTTCTTTTGATGGCACTAAAGCCTTCAACTAATTAAAACCAAATGATTCACCAAACTTATTCAAAGACACCCATTTGAAATCTCTTTTGGCAAAACTAGTTGTCAAAGCCATGCTTAGGGTGCGTCTAGTGAACTGAAAAATTTTAAAAATATTTGAAAATTTCTAAAAGTTATTCATTTTTTATCTTATTACACGAATTACGAACTCACAAATTATTTCAAATTATCTCACTTTTTGTCACTCCAAACTCCTCCTTGATGATTATGGCGTGGATGGAACTCGACCTCATGTAAGGCAAATCCATATTCTCTTATTAACAAAGAATAGTTATAGGTTATTATTGAAAATTGAGTCAGGCATATAAAAGTATACTTGGTTTGCCTCCTTCACTATGTTGAAAGGTCCTAATGAGACTTTGTTCTTCTTGGGGTCCTAGATATCTCTTATAAATTGTCCCATATTTTTTTTTCTTCCTCTTCGTAATACACGATAGTAACACCGTTACCTTTCTTGCTACCTTCACTAATGTTACTAATCTTTGATTTCATATCTATGGCATTTGAGCTGTGTGTGTGTGCGCGCGCGCACGCGTGCGCGCGTGTGTGAGAGAGAGAGAGAGAGAGAGAGAGAGAGGGGTGGGAGATTTTTAGGCAACCAAAGAAAGACATTTTCACTATTCAGAAATGACTTATCATACAATAATTTAATGTTTTTGGATGGATAACTAATGGATGGACTTAACCAACTATTACAAAATTTGTAAAACAAGGGAGCTCAATGTAAATTTAGAAGAATAACGGTAGCCTTGTATTTAGTGTAATGTTGGGGAAAGATTAATATAATTTACTCTAAAAATTAATAATTTTTTAAACATGTTTTATATTTAACTTGTTTATTTAAAAATTAATTAGTGTGACTATTAGATAAGCCTATCACTAAACTTCAATTCAAATTTAAATTAATAAAATTAAATATATCCCCATGTTTTCTATCGACATTTAAGGAGTGGTCAATTAATTTCTTTTTCTTTGAACACTCTCTCTATATATACATATAACGCGTATGTCTGTTATCTCTTCTCTGCAAAGTCCTACTTTCTTAATTGAAATTTAGAGCTCATAATTCATGCCATTATTTGATTATTAAAAAAAAAATCATGCCATTAGGCCCATTAACGTCTCTGTTCATGATAGTAATCAAAAGTTAACAATCAGCAACTGCTTTCCAACCCAACTCACATTAGAGTTCTCTTCTTTAACGTCGCTCGCGGAGTCGCAGTACAGTCTCTTCTTAAGGCAGACACGAAGAAGATGTTTAATCGATTGATTACGTGCTGATGCTGTTCGTGTCGGGCTTCGATCTGTTGTAAGTTCTCTCGAATTTCACTCTCTGTTTGGTTGCCCAGAAAACTCTGGACAACTGGAATAGAAAATTGGAAAATGATCGTAAATATCATCTTTCTCTTTTGGTTTGGTGTAGAATTGTAGGGTTGTATCGAGTTAAGTTGGGGAGATTTCAAAATTTTAAATTATTAACTGTTGGTTCAGTTATTAAATAAACAAGCAGAGGATTTAGGGTTTATGTTTGGATTCCCTTTTGTTCTGGTCGTTTTCTTGCATTCACTTGGGATTTTGGTTTACTGTATTTCTGCATCTGCACATGCCTTTTTCATTGTCCTGAAAGTGGACTCTGAATTGTCATATTTGTTGTGCTAGGTGTCGTGAGAGGAAACCCTGACCATGTCGAGGCCAATGTTGCTTGTTTTTCTGTTGCTTATACTGATAATTACCTCTCAGTTTGAATGGAAACAACAACTTGTAAGTGATATAGATGCAAGTCCAAGTGTATCTAAGAAGCAACAACAAATTTTGAAGAGGGAAGAAACGGTTAAAGAAAAGGTAATAAAATCTCTTTCCTTCATTTATGTTGATGAAGTATTGCATTCAATTCATTCCAAGTGGGTTGTTAAACTTTGTACAAAGTTTTACTAGTGTGGCCCAAAGTGCATAACTCTTGCAAATCCCTTCATGCTATACTACTGTGCTTGTTAACCTTGATTGTATGATTGTATTATGCCTTTTGGTCACTTGGCTGGCATTTCATTACTGATTAACTGCTTGCATTATACTGACACGGCAGGTGTTATCCATGCCAACAATTTTTGGGTTCGTTTCTCATTATGCAACTGTTTGAAGTTTATTAGAAGTATCAGATGTTAGAGGTTTAACATTTATATCTCTCCTGTGTCAATTATGAGAGTTTGAGGCATTATTACCCCTTCATGATGTATGTAATGTGGTGGAAGTGCTTCTTGTGATGTGCAAAGTGAGAAAACAAGACTTTTTTTCTTTTTTTTCTTTTTACTGTCAATTATTAAAATAACTGGCAATCCACAGCTGAGAAAAAATAAATTGACAATGTACGATTGATGAAAACGCGACATTGTGTCGAGTTTTTACATTATGTAAAAACACAGGATGAGATTGTGTATTCAGTGTTTTTTTTTTTGGGGGGGGGGGGGTGGGGTACACGTGGCCTCTAAAAATGCAAAATGATGTTGTGTCTTTGAATTTTAGTAAAACTCTCCCTCCAATCCCCAACACCTACCCTCTATTTCCCAAATCGCTACTTGTTTGCTGTCGTTGCCATCGATTTGGACCCAACCCAGACGTGTCCTGCCGCTCTCTATACGCCACCACACAAAATGTTGTTGTTGAGGAAGATGATGACCACCACGGGAGAGTGGGAATCGTCGGAGTTCCAGAGGACAAGGGGCAGCTTCCAGTGGGGCTTTGAGGGGAGCCGTTGCTAGAGCACGTGGCAGTGGTTATGGAGGGGAATAGGAGGTGGGCCCAAATGTGTGGGTTGCCTGTCAGGGTGAGTTATGAAGCGGGTGTGTGAACACTGAGAAAGCTCAAGAAGCTTTGCTGCAGATGAGGAATTAGGGTTCTTACGATCTTCGCATTCTCCTCTGATAACTGGTTTCGAACCAAGGTCAGTTAATAATTATAGATGAGTGTATATATATATACATATATACATACAGACAAAGTACTTGTGACGTTGATGCTTTGTGAACTTTTCATTTCATAGTTTCTAGATCACCAGAATTAAAAAAGCTTAAAACATGGAAGAAAATTGCAGTTTTTGAAGAAAATATGGAAGAAAACATTGACAAGCCATTGCTTGAACGACTTTGTCAGCTAACAAATTGCCGTACACGAACACATTCTGAAGCGCTGATTGATTTGAACTTGATCCCATTCTTCCTCTATTTGATTTTGAATTTTGTGAACTAAGAGCCAAATAAGTAACATCATTTGCGTTTTTAGAGTTCCATGTGGACAAAAACTAAATATGCAATATCATATTGTGTTTTTATCCTTCGTGAGAAACGCAACATCATTAACAATGCATTGCCAGTTTATTTATTCCCAGTTGTACATTGCCAATTATTTTAACAAATTTTGATGTAGGTGTTATCAAACACTATATGGATAAGAGTTGCTAAAAATATCTTTATTAAACATTGTATGGATATCTTAGTTTTTTTTATTAGTAATTTTTATTTTTATAGATTTATTTTTACAATTTTTCATGTAGGTTTGGTTTATAAATTTAAATTTAAGTTATTTGCATGCCAAATGTTACTTATGTGCCTTTAGGCATGGGCAATTATTAGTATGCTAACATGTTGACACATTAATTTTCATAAGAGTTGGAATTCATAGGCAGAGACTTGTCAACAAATAATTATAATAATTGTATACTTTATGCGTTTACAA
Source organism: Vitellaria paradoxa (assembly GCA_019916065.1). Taxonomy (NCBI): domain Eukaryota; kingdom Viridiplantae; phylum Streptophyta; class Magnoliopsida; order Ericales; family Sapotaceae; genus Vitellaria; species Vitellaria paradoxa. The sequence continues at coordinate 30,621,301 of CM034244.1, forward strand.
AATAATACATAAATATTTATTAGGGTAATTGCTTTTATACTTCATGTACTAAATGTGAAAATCACTAATATTTCTTGAACTTAAAAATTCTAACTTAACACTATTTGTACTTCAAACTAAATGAAAACATTAAAAATTCCATTAAAGATAATAGTTTTGGCTCTTGTTAATTTTAAAAATATATTTGCTTCCCTTGTACTTCTCACTCTGTGCAATTACAACCCTTGATTCAATTTGACTTTAAATAGATATTTTTGTCTTTTCACTTGAAAATTTAATGCAGTTCATAACTCTACTTTAGTCTAGCATATAGGGGTATAAAGATAGGTTTTTGAAATTTAGGGGTATTATTGATTTTTATTTTACTACATGGGATATAAATGAAATTAACCCATATTTATTGTTATATTATAAATATTTTCATTTTGTTATTTATATCACAATAGTAAAAAATCATTTTTATGATACATTTGGAAAAAATGTGAACAAAAAATGCTAAAATCTTTCTTAGAAAGCTATATTGTTAAACAAATTACTTTTTTTTTTTTCTGAATTTTAAGAATTTAAAAATTAAAATATTTTGAAGGATAGGGATGGTATTGGAGCAACGGTAAGATTGTTCTATTGTTTCATGGGATTACTAGTTTGAACCTTGGAAAGTCTCTTTGCAAGTAGGGGTATGGTTGTATTCATTTGATCATCCCTAAATCCTGTAACGTAGGAGTCTCTTGCATTAGTGTTGGGTGGTTTTGGGCCTCTCTCATCTCTAAAACTAGCTCGTAGGGTGAGGTTTTCCTTTACACTTGTGTACTGACCACCAACTCCTTCTACAATCGATGTTAGAACTCTAACAATTTCCCCATTCACACTTCGAGTCTTGGGCCTCCTTCCATAACCATTGTGAGAATCCCAACAATCTCCCCCTTTACACATCAAGCCTTGAGTTGGAGGAAGTGATAATCTATTTCTTCTGATGGACTAAGGTTGATGGTACACTTGAGCAACCTGTTCCTCCCGATAGACTGAAATTGATGATAAATCTGAGCTCTAATACTAGTTATTTGATGGTCTTAGGCCTCTCTCATCCTTAAATACTAGCTCGTAGGGTGAGACTTTTCCTTACACTTATATGCTGACCACTAGTTCTTTCCACAATTGATGTGGGAATCTCAACAATTAGGTTGCCCTAAAGTAGTTAAAGGATGAAAGATCAACAAGTATAATTCCCCCTTTTTCTTTTCAACTTGTGATTTAAATTCGATTTTCCCTTTCTATTTTTAATGTGTTTCATGTATAATCTATGTAGGTACCTAAGCTGTGGTTAAATGGCCTAGGATGATTGCACCATCTTGCAGTACAAGACTCCACCTACCATTCCAGTTCTAGCCATATATGGAATTCTCACATTATCCCACCCGCGGTTAGTAATCCCATTGTGGGAACTTGCACCCCTTGCGGACTTGGAGCAGGGTACCGATAATTTCTCTAACTGATTAACAACGGGTGGGATCCTTGGGGATTCAGCAGAGTGGAGGCTAGAATTAGAGGATTGTTGGGATGTGCCCAACCAATTTAGAGAGATAATCAGAAGGGTAATCTTTATCCTTTCACAGGCGCGCCAAGTCAGGGTTGGATATCCTCCCAAGGAAAGCCTTGACTCCTGCCTAAAAGGATTTCTCCTTTCATCTATATAAAGCCTCTTCCTCTAGAGGGTGTGGACATCCAATCAATAAGCTCTCAGTGCACTACTGCCCTTACCCTCCATTCTTTCTCTTTCTTGTTTTAGATTGCCCTGGTTCTCATCTTTCTGCTGGACTCTGGTGGTTTTATCATTTCTCGATATTCAACATAATTCTCGGAAAGGTTAGGGCCAATCTACCTACACCCCACAATTAACTCCACTGGAGAAAAGTGTTAACATATGATAATGGTTGGTGACTTCGGCAATAATGAAGATGGATAGTGAAATGGAGAGTCATCATCAGAAATTGCTACCTTTGTAGACCAAGTGAGAATTCTTACGGAGCAAGTTTTGGCTTCCTAGCAAGCCCAATTTGCTATGTAGTGACCACAGGAGGTGATGATGGAAGCCCTCAAAGCTCTCCAACAAAATTTGGCATTGTCCCACCCTTCAGCCCCTACCAGCCCACTGTCTATACCAGAAAATTTGGATGCCACTGCAGCCCCACAAAACTTGGGATGCCAAGGTGTCACTCAGACCGTACTGTCCCAAGTAAATCCCATTGCCTTAAACTTCACTCCGAGCCAGACATTAGGCAAACATCCCCTAATCCTAACCAGACTTTATCCTCTATTGAACAGAGAACTCCTACCAATTTTACCTTACCCACCTTCCCTCAAATTCCACTTCACCCTGCTCCTACTACCTTCACCCAACCTCAAGTCTTTCAGGGACAGCTACCTTTTTTCACTCAGGACCAATTGAAATGTCATGTTAGAGACTTGGTCTAGTAGGAAAGTGGTGTTATCCCTGTGGGATCAGATCTAGACTTGCGTCTTCCTTATCCCACAGCAATTACCAAAATGCCATACCCCAGGGGCTATACAGTGCCGAAGCTTGTGAAATTTGATGGGAAAAGAGGAAATGCCAGGGAGCATGTTGTTCGATTCATTGACTCTTTGGATACACATGCCCAGGAAATAGCTTGCAGTTGAGGGAGTTCTCCAAATCCTTAACCCACAAAGCTTATACCTGGTATGCCACTCTCCCAGTGGAGTCGATAAGTTCTTGGGATGATCTGGTAAATAAAGTTCTATGCAAAGTTATTTTACGTGGATGAAAAATTGACGACACTTCATCTCATGCGGGAAACTCAGAAGCAAGGGGGGGATTTTTTGTCATATGTTCGTCGCTTCAGAGAGAAGGCGATTGATATCTAAGACCCCCTTTTAGAAGGTCAAATGGTAAAAATGTGTATAGAGGGGATGCATTCGACTTTCAAGGTGCATTTGGTCAACCATCAGTTTTCAGACTTTTCTTGCCTTTGCCTGGCTGTAAGAAACCTTAGTGAAACTATAAAAGGACCACTTCGATTATTCAACACTTTGCCTATGCTGCCACCACGCAATAGCTATGATGTTTCATGGAGGGGGAAAACGTGTCGATGGGATGGAGTATATGCCTCAGAAATCGAAGAAGCAGCACCAACATATGGGAGAAAGAGATCAAGGGAAGTGGCCAACATACTCCCACTAGCAACATTTCAAGCTGCGGGGATTCGTAAGAGGATTTGTTAACCCATTACCATTAATGGGTTTGGAAGTCAGGGACAGAGATCACTGGGGTATGTACAAGTGATGTTAAAAGTAGGAGAAATTGTTTCCCTTACGAAATTTTATGTCAATGATTCCTCCACCTCGTACCATGTTCTCTTGGGACGGGCATGGCTGCATCGATTTGCAACTATCCCTTCTACGTACCACGAGTGCGTAAAGGTCATATAGAATAACAAATGGTCACAATTAATGCATCCCATAAACCATTCTGGGTAAACAAAGCGTACATGACAGATGCAGTGTTCTATTCCGGGGTGAATGAAGATTCAAAGCCTACACCACCCAGGGGAATTCCCATCCCCAAATGGCCAGAAGAACAACAGCACAAAAGATCGTCACAAGAGTAGGATTCAGTAGTTCCTCGCGTGGTTTGACACAAATGGGAAGATGGAAAAATAGTTTATTGTTTGCGGCAGCCCATATTTATATGTAGAGACTTGCCTTAGATAGAAAGGGAGAAATTGATCACTTTGACAAGGGAGTACTCAGATGTTTTTGCGTGGACTTACCTTGAAATGCTCGGGTTGAATATAGATGTTACCATACACCATCTAACCCCAACCCTAACGCCAAGCCCATCAAACAGGGAATAAGGTTTTACAAATCTAGAGTAGAAACTCAAGATCAAAGAAGAAGTAGATAAGTTATTGGCGGCGAAATTCATAGAACCCATACGGCACTCCTCATGGCTGTCAAGTATCGTACCTATAGTGAAGAAAAATGGGTAGATCAGGGTATGTTTAGATTTTCGGGACTTGAACAAGGCTTGCCCCAAGGATGAGTTCCCCCTGCCTAGCATTGATACGCTGATTGATTCTACCTCTGGGCATCACATGTTTTCATTCATGGATGGATTTAGTGGATACGACCAGATTAAGATGGCTCTAGAGGATGCTTAGAAGACGGCTTTCCGGACTCCCATTGGTAATTTCTTTTACACTGTTATGCCCTTCAAATTAAAGAACACAGGGGCAACTTATCAAAGGGCCATGACAGCCATATTCTATGACATGTTTAACAAATGTCTAAAATTTTACGTTGATGACCTGGTGGTGAAAACGCTACAAAGAACATCCCATGTGGAAGATTTAAGGAGAGTTTTCAATAGATGTTGCAAGTATAGATTAAAGATGAATCTGCTCAAATGTGCTTTCGGAGTAACAATGGGTAAATTCCTAGGATGCATAGTGCATCGCCATGGGATTGACGCAGATCCGGCCAAAGTTCAAGCAGTAAAGGATATGTCGCAGCCGACTAATTAGAAAGAACTCAAAAGCATTCCTGGTGAGGGCGTTGTATTTACGGAGGTTCATCCTTGCCCTTGCTGAGGTAACCTAACCTTTTAATATCCTATTAAAGAAGGATGTGGAATTCAAATGGGGAAGGGACATTTTGAAGCATTTGAGGATGTAAAGAAAGCTTTGATTTCTCCCCTCACTTTGGCATCACCGCAGTTTGGGAAACCCCTGTTGCCATATTTGACTTCCACACCTAAGTCAATAGGAGCACTGCTGGCTCAGGAAGTTGAAGGACAAGAAAAGCTAGTATATTATATTATCAAAGTAGTGTAAGGAGTAGAAGTGCGGTATTCTCCTATTGAAAGACATTGCTTGGCCTTCGTATTTGTGGTGCAGAAACTCCGCCACTACTTATTAATGTCTCTAATACACCTTGTAACCAAATGTGACCCTCTCCGATATCTCCTATCCAGGCCTGCCTTGTCCGGGAGGGCAGCAATATGGCTTCTATTATTAGTTAAGTATGATATTGTTTGTAAAGGACCACAAGCTATTAAAAATCAAGCTCTGGTGGATTTATTAGCAAAATTCCCTTCGGGGGAATGTGAACCACCCTCTTAAGAATTGCCAGGAGATGACTTTCAAGCTACGGTCGCGGAAGGGAAAGAGTGGTCTTTAGCTTTTGATGGATCTTCTACTTCAAAAGGAGGAGGTGTAGGAAATTCCAAGCATGGCACGTCTTTTGTTTTCTTCATACCTAAGCTGTCCTAACTGTTGTCGTACTATTTATATTTGCAATAGCAGAAGTGAAAATCTTATACAAAGATGTTAGTGGTGCTTGAAATCATAATTTGTAATATTTTCACTATTGTGCTACCAACAAATCAATACTTCAGGGTTTTGGTTCCATCAGCAAGGGAATGTTGGAACTAATGATGAACATTTTAAGAAGGTGTTGTGTCCGTGCCAGACATTGATACTTATTGGGACTGCCTAGGAACATGTTGGATACTCGCTGAAAATGTGTCTTCTTGTTCTAATGTTTTCAAAACAAGACACTTTTTGAATGCTTATGGCCACTTATGTCTATGGGTATTTTGTTGGCATATCCATGTTTGTGTTTCTTGGAGTTTGAGTAATTGGTGAAGTTTTACCTGAAAGTGCAATAGGTGGTATAGCTAAGGTGCATATGATATATACATAGAATTGTAACCTTGATGTATATATATGCACTATTATATATATATATATATATATATCAATACATGAATTTGATGAAGCTCCTTCATCTGTTATTCCCAAATTAAACCTTTCAAATAAAAAATATTTTCATATTTTAAATTAGTTATTAAAAAGACTCGTGGGAAACTTCCAGGTAACTAAAAAACCCCTTTCTAAAAGACTTCTATGATGTGTTTCAATTAATTATTTATAAAAACTCCTGCATCAGGTTGTTCCTAGTGAAAAAGACCATCACTCTCTTTGGCTGAGGCTTTTTCTTTATTTTCATCTGATGTAATAAGTATTAGCCTATTTTGTTTAATAGAAGTACCTTATGCAGCTTATGTTGATCTAACTTTTTGCGTCACTCATGCATGTTAAAATTAGTGTGCATAGGTTCCTTCTAAAGTTAAAGTAATAGCAATACTTGGTTCAATCCAAATATTTGATATTCGATGAACTATGTAACAATTTAGGAAGAAGAGATGAGGAGAAAGATATCTATGAGTTGGTTAGAATATGAAAAAGGAAAAATAAGGACTTTTATCATGTTAAGTGTATAAAAAATGATAACCAAAGTGTTATTGTAAAAGAATAAGATACTAAAGAGAGGTGGAGAAGTTTTTTAGTAGTTGTAACGAGAAGAATTTGGGATACTTCAGTAACCTTACAGAGGATAAAAATATAAGCTTCATATATAATATTCAATTTGCAGAAATAAAGAAGGCTTTGAAAAGATGAAAATAGAAAAAGTTCTAGGTTTGTGTGATATTCCAATTAAAGCTTGGAAGTGCTCAGGGGATGATGAGATACTTGATTGACAAAATTGTTACATGATCTTGCATATCAATAACATGCTTAATGAATGGAGAAAAAGTATATTGGTGCCTCTACAAGAATAAATGCTATATTTAAGATTATAACAACCATCGGGGCATTAATATATAATTCAATATGAAAATTTGAGAGAGGGTGATTGAGGTTGGGATACGATGTGTGATAAGAATATCTATGAACCAATTTGGTTTTATGCCTGGTAGCTATATTGCTTTGGCTCAGGTGCAGGTGTTGGACTTTGGCATGTATCCAGATGTTAGATTTGCCTATTATCTATATTTTAGGATACGAGTACTCGGCTAAAAAAATATCCAAATTGTGGATAAGAGTACGGGAATATGACACATTAAAAAAAAAGGGAAAGTGTCCAAATTGTAAATTGTTAATTTCATTGTTTTGAATATCATGAAGTGATATGTTGTGTGATATTATTTAAGAAATTGAGAGTACAAAAGTAACAATTATAATTTTTTTGTCATTTCTAGCCGACCCCACCTAGTGGGAAAAAAGGCTTAGTTTGGTTTGGTTTCTAGCGTAAATAGATAATGCCATCCAAATTTACTAATATTCTTATACGAGTAAACTATCATTCACAAGATCCATTTAAAAACGTAAGATAATGTCATCCAAATTTATAAAAATACTCATGCAACTATGATTCACGAAAAAATATCTGTTCCAAAAACATATTTTGAATGATCAAGTTCATAGCTTCAACATAAATAAATAAACAAAAATCCTTTGATTAGGCATGTTAATCATCTTTCTCGAGCTTGTCATCCTTCATTGGTTGGAAACATTTGTGACTTCTATCTCCAAACATGGTTCATCATCAAATGTCACTCCAAATTCAGGATCATCAATAGAAAGTTCCGCAAGCTCAAGTGGACAACTCTTGTCAACGTCAAACTCATCGCCACCTATAAAATGCTCAAGTAATGTGATTTTTCTTTTATTTACAATGTAAATGAAAAAAATACACTAATTGAGTAATTGTAATAGAAAGGAAATAAATTAGTGAACTTACACAAATCTCAATACTTGCTTGGTCTGCCCTTGTACTTTCTTTCTTGAGAAAGACGAATATTGCAATGCACAAAGACAAGATTTTCTACCCTCATTGTTGACAATCTGTTCTTTTTTATGCTTTGAATTAAAGAGTAAGTGTTCTAATTTCTTTCACAACAAGATGATGATGCCGGTTCTGATAGTAGACTAAAAGCCAAAATTTGCAACAAAGGTGTATAAGTACCATGGTTTGCCCACCTTTAGATTGGTTCCTCATATGATCTTGCTTCAATAATATGTATTTGGTTAAAATATCTTGATCCATTAGATGAAGTTCCAAATTCAACAAAAACTTTTTAAGATCACTTTGATTGTTGAAAAATCAATCAAAGCACTTATTTCTATTCATGGACACATCTTGGTCCTCATGTGGTGCAAGTCTTTAAATTCCATTACTTATCCTTTGAAGCCAAGCATCGCTATAATACTTGGGAACCAATGAGTGTGTCATACAATTCAACGGACTGCTACTTTTGTTCTACCTAACTTCTAAAATTTTGAGGGATGGCATCAAAGAAGTCTGATTGCCTATTAAGGAGATCTTCTCTTCATGTTCAAAATAATGTCTTAACCATCTCTATCATTGTGTCCGACATGTCATATATAAGATGAAGGATAGGTGAATTAGTGTATGCTGCCTTCAACATGTCAACAGTAGGCTCTGTGAAATTCAAGAAGTAATCTAGGCTATGCCACCAAGTGTCATTAACAATACATTGCTTCGCTTCACCTCATGAGCTTTTGCCTCTGTTGAATTTTTTTCCCTTCTTTATAAATCTTCCATTGTGGATCCATAACCATTTTTCTAGTGCAAGTTTAACTTCTTTTAAACATCCACCTATCACAATGTCTGATGCAAATCTTGTTTCAGCTACTCTTAGCAAACTCAATTCGGAGCAACTACTGAATATGGCGAAAGGCATGTTTCGATTGGTACTGAATTTCTTATAATTTGAACATCACTAACTAGACTAGCAATCAGTTGGCATTGTGTATAATGAGCTGATTTTTAGAAGATTCACACATGCTTTATAATGCCAAATTGAGACTATGCACTATACATGGTGTCCAAAAGATGTGAGGAGACTTACTTCCAATTAGATGACTAGTTATTTTTAGTCTGTTGCGTTGTTAGTTATGATATGAATTGCATGTGTGAACTTTACTCTGAATTGAACTTCAAATCATAACTAACAACGCAGTTCAAATCATAACTTACTACGTTGTGTGATCCTTACTCCGAATTAGACTTCAAATCATATCTGACAACGTAGTTCAAATCATAACTGACAACGTAGAAAACTACAAAGCAACTGGTTATCTAATTGAAAGTAAGTATCTTCACATCTTTGGACACCATGTGTAGTACACAGTCTCATTTAGCATTAAAAAGCATGTGTGAACCTTCTGAAAAATCAGCTCATTATACACGATGTCCATTGGATTGCTAGTCTAGTTAGTGATGTTCAAATATAAGAAATTCATTACCAATCATAACATGCCTTTAGCCATATTCACACTTGCTCTGATTGAGTTTGCTAAGAGTAGCTGAAACAAGATTTGCATCAAACATTGTCATGGCTAGACGTTTAAAAGAAGTTAATCTTGCACTAGAAAAATGGTTATAGATCCACAATGGAAGATTTATAGAGAAGATTAAAAATCCAATAGAGGCAAAAGCTCGTGAGGTGAAACGAAGCAATGTATTGTTAATGACACTTGGTGGATAGCCTAGATAACTTTTTGAATTTCACAGAGCCTATTGTGACATGTTGAGGGCAGCGTACACTAATTCACCTATCCTTCATCTTGTATATGACATGTGGGACACAATGATAGAGATGGTTAAGAAAATTACTTTTGAACACGAAGAGAAAGATCTCCTTAATGGGCAATCGGACTTCTTTGATGCCATCCATCAAAGTTTTAGAAGCTAGGTGGAACAAAAGTAGCACGCCGTTGAATGTTGGTTCCCAAGTATTATAGCGATGCTTGGCTTAAAAGGATAAGTAATAGAATTTAAAAACTTGCACCACATGAGGACCAAGAAGTGTCCATGAATAGAAATAAGTGCTTTGAATGATTTTTCAATAATCAAAGTGATCTTAAAAAAGTTTTTGTAGAATTTGGAACTTTTTCTAGTGGATCAGGATATTTTAACCAAATACATGTTATTGAAGCAAGATCATATGAGGAACCAATCTAATGGTGAGCAAACTATGCAAGTATTGGGATTTGTGTAAGTTAACTAATTTATTACCTTTCTATTACAATTACTAAATTAGGTTTTTTTTTTTTTTTTTTTTTTTTTTTTTTTTTTTTTAAGATTGTAAATAAATCACATTATTTGTGCATTTTATAGGTGGAGATAAGTTTGACATTGAAGAGAGTTCTCCACTTGAGCTTGCAGAACTTTTTATTGAGGATCCTGAATTAGGAGGAGTGACATTTGATGATGAACCATGTCTACAAATAGAAGCAACAAATATTTCCAACTAATGAAGGATGAAGAGCTCGAGAAAGATGACTTACATGCCTAGTCAAAGGATTTTTGTTTATTTATTTATGTTGATGCCATGAACTTGATGAAGGATTTTTTTTTAAATGATAGTTAACTTGTATGAGTATTTTTGGAAATTTGGAGGACATTATCTTTTGTTTTTGAATGGATCTTTTTTTTTCTTTTTCTTTTTTCTTTTTTTTTTTGGGGGGGGGGTTAATGATAGTTTATTTGCATGCGTATTTTGGTAAATTTGGATGGTATTATCTATTTAAGCTAGAAATGAAAAAAAAAAAAAAGTTCCTTTTGTTTTAATTTAGAATGAATTATTCCTTGTGTTCCAAAATAATCTTTTATTGAAGTCTTAGGAAAAAAAAATGTTTCGTGATATTATATTGTTCACTGGGATTGACTTTGGGCATTTCCTGCGCAACTTCGGTGGAGGGCGAACAAGGCCCCCTTCCGCCCCGGAAGGGGGGAGGGGCTAGGGCCATCAGTACAATTTTATACTTTTGTACTCTCAATTTCTTAAATAATATTAGACAATATATCACTTTTTATTCAAAACAATGAGATTAACAATTTGGACACTTTTTTTATGTGTCGTAGCCTTGTACCTGTATCCACAATTTGGACACTTATTTTTGCAGAGTCCCTGTATCCTAAAATATAGATAATAGGCGAATCTGACATCCGGATACATACCCACGTCCAACGCTTGCACCCGAGTCCGAGCAAAATAGGTCTTAACATTATGTCAAGCTATTTCAATAATAAGAATTTACTGCATATTCACAGTGCTAATATGAGTATAAATATAGTATAAATTTATATTTATACAATTGAGCTTTGTTGGGTAAGTTCGCATTAGAGATTTGCTTACTGAGTGAGGGAAATTTTAGAGAAAGGTTGTGGCTGCCAATTATTTCATGGGGGTGATTGTTCAAGAATTGATGATCATTTTAAGGATCCTTGAAAAGAAATTCAGTGGTATCCATGTCTTCATTAGTTGGGAAAAAGAATCCACATGAATCAGCTTTTTGAGGAATGTATCAAGAAAGAAATGGATTTGATAGACAATGTGTGGTTAGTAAACCAGGCTCAACTAAACTAATATTTCATGAAGAGGTGAGATGGTCCATTAATGACCGGTCATTTTGGAGTTGCGAGTATCATTGTGGAGGTGCAGCCATACATTCTTACTTATTTATTGCCAAATCAGCCATGATCTATCTTAATCTTTTTGTTCAGTATTTATTAGTTAGATAGTGCTCTACAAGAGCTAGAATTTTAACTTGGCTATATGATGCGGAACAACAATTGAAAGTAAAGAAAGAATAGAGAGAAAACAAGAAAAAAGAAAGTAGAGAAGAAGAGAAGAAGATTAGAAGAAAAGAGGGGAAAGAAAAACACAGCCACCAATATTATTCAATCAATCAATCAATCCTCTTCTGTTAACCTAATTAAGGTTTAAATAGAAATATCATGGGCCTAACACAAAAGGCCTAAAATAAAATAAACCGATACTAAAATAGCCTAAAAACAAATGGGTCCAAATAACCTCTAATAATATAAACTCATTATTAATAAAGCCCAAAACAAATGGGCCCAAATAATAAATAAAAAAATAATAATAATAAAAGAAATAAAAATCTAGATGATGTCCTCATCAACTTGGTATTAGAGCGAATCCCTGGTGCAAAAGAAAAATATCAAATCACTGTTTTCAGCCCTGAGAAAAAAAAAAAAAAAACCTAGCCGTAGCCGCTGCCGTTGGCGTACGCGTCTTCACCCTCAAGACCTTCGTATACACTTTCGTGCATTTCCTGTTACACCCAGCTCTGGCGACCTACACCACCGGAATCGCCTCCCTCCGGCGACCTCTCCGGTGACCCCAAAATTTTCCGGTGAAGCTCCAGTGACCGGCCGGCGAAGCTCCGGTGACTTCCAGGACACTCTGAAATATTTTTCAGGACACTCGGGACATTTTTGGGGCCCCTTTACATCAAATCAGGTGCACTTGTTCCTCACCTCTCTTTTGGTATTACAATCTATGTACTTTAATAGTATTATTTTATCTGTGTGGTACCTTAACATCTTTTATTTGCTACTCAACCTATAACTTATAATATCATATTGAACCAAATTTTATTAGCCTCCGATCACTTTACCTAGACCACCTTCATATTATTTGTTCTTTGCATCCATAGCATTCTAATATTATTTTGCCACCTTTCCTATTTGATTAATTGGCTATAAAAAAAAAAAAAAAGGTTTCTTTGCCCTCAATTTTAATTGTGAGCTTGACTAATTCGTGGGATTTAATAACTAGTGTTGAGACCTCTCTTTTAAACTTTTGGAAGATAAATTAGTCTACTAGTTGCATTACATTGAATTCGGATTTTAACAAGTTTCCCAACAAAAAAAAAAAAAAAAAAAAAAAAAAAAAAAAATTACATTTGGCTTGAAATTTTGTGATCATTCACTTGCATTAAGGAGTTGTTTATTGATCTCAATAGTTGTTAGTTGAGTTAGTGTTGCATGCAATTGCGTAGTGGTTGTATTCTCACCCATAGCTCACCTATTAGTAAGATGAGTACCCCCGAAGGTAATGATCGAATAGTTCAAATTCTTGAGGGACTACAAACTCAAATAACGGCACTTCATGCTGAAATGAATGCTAGTCGTCAGGTTACCCAGGAATTACTTAATCGAGTAACAACCCTAGAACAATACCACTGTCTATCGGATGGTGACCTTTCGGATGTGCCTGGCAATTTGAATCACCGCGGTAGAAGAGAGGATAGAGTACCTCCTAGGTATAATCTTGTTCCTCGGAATCGTGAGAGAGATCGTGGAAATTTTGGTCCTCAAGATGAGGTCTATCTTTGTCAAGAGGACCGTCTCTTTAAAAATATTAAATTAGATGCCCTTACTTTTGATGGTCGACTAGATCCTGTCATTTTTAGCCAGTGGATTAGAGATATGAATCGATATTTTAACTGGTATAGGTTCACAGAGAAAAGAAAAGTGGAGTTTGCGAGTATGAGATTATCGGGTAATGCTCAGCTATTTTGGGAGAGTGTTGAAGATCTCTTGGCGAAGCACCACATGCCCTCTGTTCGAACTTGGGATGAAATGAAACGCCGCCTCCAAGAGAAATACCTACCTAGATCGTATAAGATTAATTTACTAGATCAGTGGAATAATCTTAAGCAGGGAAATAAGTCTGTAACTGAGTATGTGACTCAGTTTGATGAATTTCGAGTGCAATATCATAGAAGATGAGTCCATGACCTTGAGTAGATTTAGACAAGGCCTCCATGATGACCTTAAGAGAGAACTTGTTCTTAGAGGTGTGACCACTCTCGATCATGCTTACACCTTAGTTCAGGATTATGAGTTGGTTACCAAGGGTCCCAGTAGACCAAGTTTTCATAGTAATTCTTCCTCACACCAAGTTTCCTTTTCAAACTCTAAGTCAATCCTAGGTCTCCCTCCATCTAGTACTCAATCATTGAATGAGAACAAAGGAAAAGGTACAATGACTAATGCCCCAAGGAACTCATCCCGTGTGCAATGTTTCAATTGTAGGGAATTTGGTCATGTGTCCGCTAACTGTCCAAAGAAAGCCTTAGTTATTGGAGAATATTTAGGGCACATTGATGATGACCACTTAGAAGAATAAGTGTATGAACCTAATCTTGAGGACTTTGGTGATTTAGAGGACGACTATGGTGATACTGTTCTAGCCTGCATTAGAAGTTCCACCCTTCCCACCCATGTTGATCTTTCATATGGTAGCCTTGATACCCCTCGATTAGGTGTAGTACGTTGTACTCTAACACAGCCTAAGGATGATTGATGTGTGTCGTCATTCTATTTTTTATACCTTCATCAAGATCAATGGTAAACCCTGTAAAGTCATCATCGATAGTGGGAGTTGCATCAATGTTGTTTTTGCGAGGACCATCTCCCACCTGGGGTTGAAACCCATTCCTCACCCTAATTTATAATGTTTCTTAGGTTGATACATCATCTATAGCAGTGAAAGAACGCTGCTTGGTGCCTATTCAGTTTCTTGAGTATAAAGACCATATCTGGTATGACGTAATCCCTATTGACGTTGGTCACATAATTCTGGGACGACCTTGGTTGTTTGATATGGATGTAACCATTCGCGGTCGCACAAACTCATGTTCTTTTGTATTTAAGGGAAAGAAAATTCACCTCAACCCTCTGCCTCCAAAGCCTGTTGATCCCCACAGGGAAAAGAAAGTTGTGGAGACAAAAGGGTTGCATATAATTAGCCCAAAAGAATTTGAGCGAGAGGTTGTTAGGGAGTTTGTTGTGTTTGCAATCATCGTTACAGAAGTTTCTTCAAATTCTCAGCCTCTAGTTCCTGAAGAGACCCATCAGGTACTTCAAAATTTCAAGATATTTTCCCTGAGGATTTACCTGATCACTTGCCTCCTCTGCGTGACATCCAACATGCCATAGACTTTGTTCCAGGATCATCCCTCCCAATAACAATTGAAAGTAAAGAAAAATAGAGAGAAAGCAAGAGAAAGAAGAAAGTAGAGAAGAAGAGAAGAAGAATTAGAAGAAAAGAGGGGAAATAAAAACACAGCCACCAATATTATTCAATCAATCAATCAATCCTCTTCTGTTAATCCCTAATTAGGGTTTAAATAGAAAACATCATGGGCCTAACACAAAAGGCCTAAAATAAATAAACCGATACTAAAATAGCTCAAAAACAAATGGGTCCAAATAACTTCTAATAATAAAACTCATTATTAATAAAGCCAAAACAAATGGGCCCAAATAATAAATAAAATAATAATAACAATAAAAGAAATAAAAATCTAGATGATGTTCTCATCAACTCTCTCGGACTGAAAAGAACTCCACTCCGTCGAGTTGAAAATTTGGCACTGTTATCATGTCGCATTTTCCACTTGACAAGACATCTTTGGAGTTGAAGGAAAATGAGATCCTCAACATCGAATACAGATAGGCAACGCTGAAGAGGTGGAGGAATTGGAACCGGCATAAAATATTTCCATAACCTGCAGACAATATTTGAGGCCTAAAGATGCCTCCACAAGATAACAAGTTCTCCACATGCCAAATTACGACAAAACTCATATCACATGGCAAAGTGAAAAAAATTGCATTGGGACTAGGATCACAAAGGATATAGAATGGCCCAACATTTTCAGCATGCAAATTTTGGAAACGATATGAGGTAGTAAGTAAGCAATGCATAGGTCATCATTAAGTTACATCCATTAAATTATTTATTCTCATCAATAACATAAGTAGGAAATTTATAATAATTATTACTCAACCCAATTTTTCAATTAATATCAGCATTATCAAAAAAGGGTGGAATACATGGTTGAGAGAAAATGACAAGGGAGGATGCAAATGAACTTATCAAATTAGAATCTCTCAAAGAAGAATAAGTTGCTGGAAACTCAATGAGATCAATAGAATAGCGGTAAGAGATGCTACGCATAACTTGTAAGAGAAATTGTTCAATGTATACAAGAATGACTCTGTTATACACTAGAAGTGAGGAGGATTCATGCAACTGAGTAATCTCACGGAAGAACAACTTGGACATAGACTCAAAGAACTCCCAACTAATGAAGTCACTAAGTAAACTCTTAAGATGCTTAAATAATATCCCTTGAAAAAAAACCATCATCAATGATAAAGTCTATGTAATCTTGACGATCATTATTCATGATGTCCTCAAATAAATCAACAAAATGAAGGCAAGATGATGGTGGAACCAATTCACTACTGTAGACACATTTGAGGATTTAGTGACTCAATATGATCAAGTGTCAAAGAGGAGAATTAATAAGAGAATCAGAAGTATCAACAGAAAAATAGGGGCGCCAGGTTTAGAAGATGGACGTTGTAACTCAATAGTTTGTATAGGGCACTTTGACTCTGACATAGACTCGTAAGACTCAAACTTATAATATTTTTCAATTTCTAAAGCTTTGGAATAAGCTTCATTTAACGTCTTATGAGTGTATCGCTGAACTACCTCACGATGCAAGGCCTTATCCCAAGAACAATCTACTGATGGTACAAGGCTCATTTTGAAAGTTAGATCACTTCCTAAGAGTTTTAAATTGATCAAAATAGTCATCAACAGAAGAATCCTCCTGTTTAAGACGCATTAACTGAGACCATGCCTTATCTATAAAACTTTTAGGAACAATTCGATCACTCAAAATTTGTTTCATCAAAGCCCATTGAGTAACATGTCTATGGTATAACTCAACTGTTTGCCAATACTCTCTAGCATAATTGGCCAATCTTGTTTTGGCCAGACGAATACATTGGTCATCAGACAGGTCGTGATAGTTAAAAATGTATTCAATATCATCTACCCAGTCAAGAAACTCAGGAGGATCGATAGTGCCACTAAAATAGGGAGGATCTTTGACGTAAGTTCGATGAATAGAATGAAGTCCTACTTTATTATTCCAATATGATTGGTTTTCAAAATTCATGGCAAAAGGGTAGAAGTAATTTTTTTTTTTTTAATGCTGATATTAAAGAAAATTGAAAAAGAAAGTAATAAAAATATAAAATTCTAGTATGCTTAAAATAGGAATAACAAATCTAATAAATGAAACTCAACAAATAATTTAGGCAAGCAATGGGTGAGTGATTTTTTTTTTTTTTTTTTTAAGATGGACAACAATTAACTAAATTCAAAAGGGAAATAGGAAGTAGGATAAATGAAACAAATAGGCAAGGTTCAAGTTCAAATTTATGCAATTATGCTGCCATATGATATAAGCATTTATCATAATTAACAATGAGAGAATTGTATCTAATCCAAACCTTTGCTTCAAACTATAAAGTGTTCACTTTTGAAACATTCGAATAAGTAGTTGGCTGTCTTGTTGCTTAAAATTTGCCAAAATAGATTGATAGAGTGTTCTGGAGTTCATCGAGAGTCGTCGGAGGTTCGTCGGAAAAGCTGCCAGAGGTCGCTGGAGGTCACCGGGGTCACCTGGGAATTCACCGGAGACAGGTGGTGTTGCTGGACTTCGTCGGAGTTCGGCGGAAAAGTCGCCGGCAGGTCACCGGAGGTTATTGGGGTCACCGGTGAGTTCGCGGAGGTAGGTGATTTCGATGGTGTAGGTCGCCGGAGCTGGGTGTAGCCGGAAATGCATGAAAGTGTATACGAAGGTCTTGAGGGTGACGAAGCGTACGCGTATGGCAGTGGCAGCGGCTGCGGTTGCGGCTAGGGTTTTTTTTCTCACGGCTGAAAACGGTGGTTTGATATTTTCTTTTGCACTAGGGATTCGCTCTGATACCAAGTTGATGCGGAACAACAATTGAAAGTAAAGAAAAATAGAGAGAAAGCAAGAGAAAGAAGAAAGTAGAGAAGAGAAGAGGAATTAGAAGAAAAGAGGGGAAAGAAAAACACAGCCACCAATATTATTCAATCAATCAATCAATCATCCTCTTCTGTTAACCCTAATTAGGGTTTAAATAGAAAACATCATGGGCCTAACACAAAAGGCCTAAAATAAAATAAACCGATACTAAAATAGCCCAAAAACAAATGGGTCCAAATAACTTCTAATAATATAAACTCATTATTTAATAAAGCGCAAAATAAATGGGCCCAAATAATAAATAAATATAATAATAATAATAATAAAAGAAATAAAAATCTAGATGATGTCCTCATCACTATTGGCCAAGCAACAATCTATGGTAGGCAATTTATTTCTTTGGGTTTGCTTGGTATTGTATTCAATATACGTGTTGAATGACAGTGATTGGTTGGTTTCTTTCTATCTGTCTTATGCATACAACTTTGGGTATTCCAAACTCAACGGTGGCAGCTGAATGTAAGGATTGTGCTTGTTTCTGGTTTTTACACAACACTTTATGAAATGAATTGACGACAATCATGCTAATTTCGTGAATTGTGCCAATTCCAATTTTAATTTGTTGGATACTTGTTTCATAGCTGTAATTTGGGCTGCAGAGTCTACCTTGGGCTCTGTAAGGGTATTAAGCCCATTGGTGAGGACTTCAAAAAATATTTCCATTTTGAGGTGGGTTTTTGGAAGAGGGTTATATTCCAGAATTAACATTGGTGAGGAGATCTGAGGTTGAAGGAGGTTATATTGGCTCTTATTCAAGTGGTCCAATATAGTCAGATAGTAGTAGTTAATGACTACCTTATATTTTGAAGTGCAAAAATCGTTTGGGATATTACTTTGAAATGAGAGCTGAACAATCAGGAGGTAGATTTTGTGGAATTGATGTGCATTCTCTACTCTCTGACACTTGTAGCAATAGGACCACTTTTTCTTTGGATTTTGTCTAGGATTTGGACTCCGTCCATGTTGATGTAACATTTTTTGGATAAAACATTTTAGCTTTAAAAAAAAATTATGTATGTGTTACTAAAAAAAATTATCTATACTGTATTTATATTGTAATATAGGATTTGTAGCGGGCATAATAAAAAGAAAAACTAAAGTGCAGCGTGATAGCATTTGGTCTGTGTTGAAAGATTGAACAGATTCTCAACTCTCCACTTCTACAAATAGTTAGCCTTTATAAATCAAGGAATATGAGCCAAAAATAAAATTATTGGATTTTGAGTTTTTTGTAATAGACTTACCCCCTTTACGGTGACAAACAGAAAATGTATGCTGAAAGTACAAACCCTTCATTTGCTAGATATTTATGTTCTAGTTGGGTGTGTGAACTTCATTCATGTGGACTGCATTTATACTGAGGGGACAAACATAGTTCAGTTGTCAATCCCTTCTAGTGTTGTCTTTGAGGAAAGGGGTGAGCAGTTACCAGCGAGGTAAATGGTCAAGGATGGGAGTTGAATGACCTTGATTAACATGTGGCGAAATTTGATTGGAAGGAAGTTGGGAATTTTAGAGTTTTTTGGAAAAATTTGGAGTTCCAAACGGAGTTGTCATTCTTTTCTATGGTTACTGCATACATTTGGATTTCGTACTATAAAAAGAACATGGACGAAAACAAAAATACTACATTGACTACTTTTTACTTACCATTGAAAAAAAAAAAAAAATACTACATTGACAAATCTCATACTAGGATTGTGTCAATATGTTAGGCATGCAAGTGCAATGATATTCATCAAAATGCATATTAGAGGACAAAAATAAGTATGTGCCTATCATGTACTACGTGCTCTCGCGCTGCAAGAAAAGAGAGAGGTTGATATACAAAGGTTTATCAGTTATGTGACATTGTGGTTGGGATCATTGGATTAAAATTTAACGGTTTAGATGCATTTATAGTCTAATAGTCTCCGACCACAAGTCATGGAGCTGACATATCTTCCTATGTCAGCTCCCCTAAATCCTATGTTGGGGGGGGGGAGTGGGTCATGTATTTGCAATCTTACTCATTGTGGTTGGGATCATTGGATTAAAATTTAACGGTTTAGATGCATTTATAGTCTAATAGTCTCCGACCACAAGTCATGGAGCTGACATATCTTCCTATGTCTCCCCTAAATCCTATGTTGGGGGGGGGGGGGGGGAGTGGGTCATGTATTTGCAATCTTACTCTTATTTGCAAAGAGGTTGTTTTCAGTGTTTGAATAATGAGGATAATGAATCTACGATGTCCCCGTGTGTCCGTTTTATTCCTGTGGGGATATTTGAAATATTTGACTCTCTTACTGTGTAATAACAAACTTCAATTGTTGCAGATCATCTTATCACAAGAAAAGCACATTCAAAGACTGAACAGCCTTGTGCAGAGTCTAAGGGAACAATTGCTACAATGTCGGAGCAATAATGGGACAATTAAAGGCTCATTGGCTGAAAATATTATTGAGCTTGAACAACAGTAGAGTTTGGAGGACTAGATGAATGGATCCTAAAACTTGCTTTGTTATGTTACGTATGTACAAGTAATATCATGACATCTGTTTCTCTACCCCCAAAATTTTTTTCTTAGCAGCTTCGCTCCATGTAAGTTTAGCATCATTTCCGGTTAAATGAAACAACATACGATGTTAAGATCTCATAATTTCCTGTCAATATTAGGGTGGTTAGTAGCTAGAGCTTGATTTGTGTTCGACTTGTTAAAAGTTTGTTTAGGATAAGGATGGAAACGAGTCAAGCCAAGTTTAACTTATTTGAGTTTGGATTGAGTTATTTATATTGAACTCGAGCTTGACTTGATAAAGAAGAATTTAAGTTCGAGATTAACTCTTGAATAGTTCCATTAACTAAAACAACATCATGGTAGTATAAAATATAATAAATAAAATATTATAAAAAATATAATAAAAATATTATTACAAAATATAAAAATATTATACAATATATATGTTATTTTTTCGAGTAAACTCGTGATATTTTAACTTAAACTTTTCTAGACGTAAGTTCAATTTTAAATAAGTTGTAAATCGAGTATGATTATGTTTGTTTTAAACATGAATTGATTTCAAGCTAAATTTTTTTTGAACTAAGTTCGAATAGTTGGAAAAGAGTTTGGTTCTTTTCCTCGTTTAGGAAAAACTACTTGTAAAATCAAGATACACTTGAATAAAATTTGTAACTTGTTTGTTTCAAGCTCAATATAAATTTTAGTTTCAAGCTCAATTTAAGTTTGGTTTGATAAACTTAAATATGTGTAAAATAATTGAGAGTCTTATTCAATTAACTAAACATAGTATTATTATATTAAAACTTTTAGTTTTATTCTATTTTGTAATATTTATCAATTAATCTAAGTAAATGTTTGTCAAAAAAAAAAAAAAAAAATAATCTACGTAAGTTGCAAATCCTATTCAACCAAATTATTTAATTAAATCTAAAACTATTTTATTTACTTCACTTTTTTATTTTTAGTATTTAATTAATCTAAGTAAATTTTATATAATTCAGAAATAATTTACATTTAAAACTACAGAAAGCATAAGTTACATCAACGGATCTTTAACAAATTTTATGTTTATTTTTAGTTATGTGACTAACTAATTTTTGCAAAATAACATAATTAATATGACTAGTCCAAGGTTTTGGATGGCCAAACTAAAAAATTATAAAAACTTACAAATTTTTATAAATTTTTTGGCTATTTTTGTTTACTTTGCCTTTATTTTAAAATTTAAAATCTTATAAATTTTTGTAAACTTTTGTCAACTTTTATTAAATTTTGTCAAATTTTTAATTACTTTTATGATTAAAATCATTAAAATAGGTCATTTAATTTCGTTTTCAAGGATAAAATTATTAGAACGAATCATTTAATCTGTTTCAACTGATTCCAACACTAGATTTTAATTTAACTTTTTAAACGTTAAAAAAATGACTTAGGCCCTACATTTATTTTCAACTTTTTGGGACGTTTGGCATTCTAGACACCCTTTACCGTCTATCAAGTAAACTTTATTCTCTCAGCCAAAATATAACCATGACCACAAACATCGCAATCAGTAACCGACCCACCCAGAAAAAATGACTGGGTGACTTCGGTGCGCGAACTATGGGTTGCTATCTTTCATTGGAAGGAAGGATAGGACCAGAGATTTCTACTCTCTGGGAACATAGGGTCATCTGTTAAAAAATAAAAAAAAATTTCTGAAAAATTTAAAAAATTTTTAAAACTTATTCACTTTTTATCTCACTGCACGAATTACGAATCTATAATTTATCTCACTTTATCTTATTTTATCTCACTTTATCTTACTCCAAACACTTTATTGAAAAAATTTATTGTAGGACTGCAGTGAAAAATGAAAGGTTTAGACTTAATTGTATTTAATTTAATGATTTTAATTTAATTTAATTAAAATTATTTTTAAAATAAAATAAAAGTAAAAAAAAAAACCTGATTGCAACACAGTCAATGTAGAAATGTCATTAAAGTATAAATAAGTTTAGCCTAAGTTGTAGTGGATTTTTTCACTGTAACCCTGAAATTCGATTCATGTAACTAGGCCAGGGTGATAAATACAGGTTCAGAGGCTATAGTGGAAATGGTGCTTCAATCATATTCTTTTAATTTTTATTTTTATTTTAAAATTAATTTTAATTAAATTAAATTAAAACCATTAAATTAAATACAATTAAATCATAACCACTCATTTCTTTAAGATTTTCACTACAGCCCTCGACCCGCAAATGCGCCCTATTTATATATTGGAGGTCCACACAAATCATGTGCGTGCATGGTTCAGACTTGAATTTATCTTTAGAGAAAAAGACAGAATTGAAATCCATATGGTTCAAATTTAAATTGTTTTGGTAAAATGGGTATTAATGCAGAACTTTTTGCGTTCATTTTTGATGTGCATACAACTCTATACATATATGCGCAATACTAGTTTGTTTATGTAGGTAAACACGTGAAACTTAGTTTTCTTTTCTCAGCCGTCACCCATTTCTTGCCAAGTTTGTTGAATCGTTGCTTTCAAGCTATCAGAATCACTAAAAACATTTCTACCCTGAAACTCATATGATTCTCACATTTATGTCTGTCTTATGACTGAATCCAACATGCCCAGTTGGACTTCTGATACCCACAACTAATTCTGCACCCAATTTTCTACTTTCCTTGCATTCTTAATGCGGATATTCATTACTCGCCAGTTTTGATTGGTGGTCATATCAAGTGTTTGATGAAAGCACTACAAGAACTCTCACTCAGTCCATGATTCTCGAGTTGTCGAATCGATGCAAGTCAATGGGTTGTAAATCAAATCAAGACTTTTGTGATCAAGAACAGAGGCCTCTTAGTTCAAATTCCTTTGGGCGGATTTCATGTACTACTTTCAATATTCTTGCACCAATCTACAAACGCTTAAACGGCCAGGCATGCCCTTGAGATTCTTTGAAGTCAAAAGTTACTTTTGCTTTGCTTTCAATTGTATAATAAATAATCTTTGTTGCTGTGATAACATGTCAGAATTGTGAGAGTGAGTTCCGTGAACTTTGGCTTGCTCGGAATCAAGGAATACTGGATAGGTTACTCAAGCTAAGTTCCTCAATTATATGTTTGCAGGTATATGGTTTACGGGTTTGAAATGATGATTATCGATGGCTGCTTCTCTCTACTAGAAGTTGGTTCTGGTTTTTGAATATGAAACTTGGCTTGTTTT
This sequence comes from Vitellaria paradoxa, assembly GCA_019916065.1. Classification (NCBI taxonomy): domain Eukaryota; kingdom Viridiplantae; phylum Streptophyta; class Magnoliopsida; order Ericales; family Sapotaceae; genus Vitellaria; species Vitellaria paradoxa. The sequence goes on from CM034244.1 coordinate 30,644,621, forward strand.
GCAATTCTTTTTTTTTTTTTTTAATTTTGTTTAGGAATTTTGGGTACAAAATGAAGAATTTGTCAGAATGTATGAGAAGAGGCTTAGAGATGCAGGTTACGTGACATACAAACTTGCTCGTACAAATAACAGGGGAGATGGTACATTCACTCCATTTTGATCCTTCTACTTTGTTAATATTGCTGTTGTTTGTTTATTTTGGGTTTGTATTTGTTGTTTATTGTTAGGTCCTTGATTGTTCATTTTTGTTATTATGATTATTTACTTGTCTAAAGTTATCTACTTGCAGCAATCCTGTCAAATGTTATGGTCTAGTCTTTCACTTTTTGACTTCCAATTTTTTTTAATACACAACCAACATTTATGAAGTATTCAATTTAGGTGAAGGAAAATACCAGTAAAATTTGATGTCGTACTCTTCTGTAAGCATTGGGCAAGAAACATATTTAGTGTATTTTGTGCTTGAAAGTTATTAAAATTTTATGTCTCTTAAAGCTGAGAAGCCATTTTTTGTTATGAGGAGGATGGCTGATGCAGGGCCTCTGGCTTTCTAGCCAATGGTGAAAGCAATATGTAAAGCACATAATGCCATTTTTTTGTTAGGTTTAAATCCATGTTTATTCTGCCTTCAAAGCATTGTATGAGGAAGCTTAATTTATATGCTTTGCCCCTGAATTGCTTTTGAAACATTTGTAGCTTGCAGTTGGTTGACAAGTTATTTTTCTACTTTCTTGATAGAGATTTGCCTCTTTTTTTTTTCCCCCCCTTAGCAATATGCTTTTGCCTGGTCAGTCTGTTGTCTCTGATATTCATGACTGAACCTTATGTCAAAATTTATCTTTTTATGGAATCAACAAGGATTCCATTACATTGGTATCATCCCTGTGTTCTTGTTACAATTGGTCAGTTTCACTGGAATCCTGAAGGAAATCAATGTTAGGCGTCTAAGTGATATGAAACAATCACAGATCTGAAAATGAAACAAATCAAAATTGATGCAAACACATTCATGCAAACAAATGCAGATTTTATTCGGGTTGTTTGGCTTAAAGCCTACATCCATAGCCAAAGGCAATGACAACGTTTCACTAACAGAGAAGAAGAGAATCATAGAATGTTAGCTCCCAAAATTCGCTTGTGCTAACCCCTATTTTGGCACAATGAGCTCTTTCTTGTGAAATTGCCCCACCAATCTAGCTTTTATAATATAATTAGACTGCAAGGCCTACAGGCTCTTAAGAGCTCTTAGGAAGTCCCCTTGGACTCAAAAGTTTCCAAACTTAAGGTATCATCCAACATAGGGACTTCCTTTTGAACCAAATGGCTCCTAATATATACATATATATATATATATATATGTATGTATGTATTTCCTGAGAAAAAAGGTCAGATGATCGTGTCTTGAGGACAATAATGCCTGTGAGTCAAGTAGTTGGAGGTTGTAGCAGGAGGGGGAAGTTTGTTCTCTTTTTCACTATTTTTAATTTCTTGATAACTAAGTGCTGGTTATCATAATGGTTTTTTGTGATTGTTATTATACTTCAACTGAAACGTTAAGCAAACTCTGCTTGATTCTTGAAAATGATTTGCTCTTAATGTACTATTATCAGTTTTTCTTCAGTCTTGGCTTGGCAGTGCCTCTGTGGAACTTATATTCTTTACAAATTCTTGCTTTGAATATTTTTTGATTATCTTGGTTGCAGGTCTTCTTACTGCATTGCTCTGCAACCACTTCCGTGTTGTGAATTACAGAGAGTTTCTATTCAATGACATCGGTGATCGTGTAGCCCAGCTTCTACATGTTGAATTACTTGTTCATTCTTCTCTAAACCAAGTCACAGCCATCGAGAAGGGAGTTTTCATAGTGAATACTCACTTGATTTTTCCTCACGATTCTAGTATGTGTTTTGTCCGGTTAAGGGAGGTGATGGTTTGCATTTGCTATATTTTAGTGCTAGATCCAACTACCTATCTCATTACAATTCTATTTATGAATACCGAAGCATCGTGACTTTTGTATACTTTTCTCTTTCCTTTCAAAGGTATACAAGATTTTACAGTACATAGATTCATATTGTCATGAACACCAGCTCCCACCTGTTCCCGTCATTTTATGTGGGTAAGTTCTAGGCAACAACACTTAACAAAAAAGACGAAAATTACACTCAGCACCCTTCTCATTTTGGCCATGTACTTTAAATTGTCCCACTTTATCCTATACTTTTAAATTATACCACTTTCCTTCATTTGTCAAATTTATTAATGGGAAACACCACTTGTCCATCGCACACAATTGACACTTGGTGTTTCTCATCACTTTTTTTTTTTTTTTTTCAAATGATAACTGGCAAAAAGGACAAAGTGAACGATTTAAAAGTAAAAGAGCCATAGTGAGATTGGTGGAATATTACATAAGTGTTTAAGTGTAATTTAGTCGAAAAATAAATAAAACAAAAAAAGAGAGAGAAGAAAAGTTCTAGGCAACAAGTTAGTAATCTCCATTTCTCTCTCAGATGAGGGAGATAAGGTTTCATTTCTCATTTCTCATTCACACATCATGGAAAAAAAAAAAAAAAAAATTGTAGGGATTGGAATGGCAGCAGGAAGGGTAATGTTTATAAATTTCTGCAATCACAAGGTTTTGTCTCATCGTATGATCTTGCTCATCCTTACTCGGACAATGTTGAAGATTTATCCAAGGTTGTTGGATTCTCAACGTTGTGTGTTTACTGACATATTAAAATAAAGATTCTAAGCATTGTAGATTATTTTGCAGTGGATTAGTCATTATAACCACAGAGGTAATGTATGTGGAGTAGATTTTATTTGGCTTCGCAATCCAATTAGGCATTGGAAGCCACTCAAAGAAAGCTATATGGAAGCGCTTCTCAGGAACATCAAAGTATGTAGAATAAAAAGCATTTGATCGTTTTTATTGTTGAGATTAATTTTTTGCATTGATATCAAGTTTCTTCTTCGTTCCTCGTGAATTTTCAACCTGTAGAACTTGGTACACAAACTGTCAACAGAAGGCATTTCTCCACTACACTTCCTTGAAACTGATAGCAATCACATCACATATTCTCAGTTCTCTCAAGCTTTTTCCATGGTATTTTCTAGTTTCTATCTCGAGATTGTTTTGTTTTTTGTAATTCGATACCTAGATTCTAACATGACTTTTTTTTTTTTTTCTTTCGGTTTTTAATGAACAGTTGGGCTTAAATGTCCACTCCGAAGATGGAGTAGGCACTGAAGACATGAAGGATTTATGGGAGCATATGGATGGAAATGGAGATGGTTTGATTGATCAATCAGAATTTGATGTATGTCATAATTTTTTTCTTTTTTTGGTCTTCTTAGCTGTTTTTTATGTTCTTTCATGGACTTTTTTTTTTTTTTTTAAGTGCCTTTAGGTTTAAGAGCCATTAAACTGATTTCTCTTTTGGGACTGCTGTTGAAGCGGGTATGGAACCCATGCAGTTTGGACCCACCAAAGGTGAAAGAAGACTCTGAAGAAACAAAAGAATTGCTTAACACCCACTCCACTACTGCAACTAGAATTATCTTCAATGTCGTCAAGGCTATGTTCTTTCCGTCAGAGGTTGAAAGAGGGATTTGGCCAGAGAATTATTCCCTTTCGGACCATGCCCAGCTGAACGTGGAGTTTTCTGTGGTGCAGTTGTGCTGTTCTTAACTTGATGAAATTTTTTTCTATTATATCTGAATGGAAGTTTTATTGCATGCCTGATCAATGAATAATTAGGTTAGCACAACACTTATAGATAATCGAGCTAGCTGATTCATGATTTTATTTTTTCCCCTCCTTTTTTAACTTGAAGATGTTCCCAATGTTCTAACTCTCTATGGAGCTGACAAATAATGTTCAATCCGTATAAAATTGAGCTAGCTTGGGGACTGAAGGCCCATGGATTCCTAGCTCCAACTTAAAAGATATTTGGGCCTTGTCATCTCATGACAACCCATTATCTTTTAAATTAACCCAAGGCTATTCCACTAAAAGCCCTGAGCTGCACTCTAGTAGTCCATGTTGAAATTCATTTAATTAAAACAACTTTTAATAAAATGAATTTTGGTCTTAGACCAATAATATCCACTTAATTAACCCTCCATTATAAGCTCGTAATTAAGCTGGGCTAAATGTCGAGCCCCTTAATTACATATTTAACCCTAAGTCACTATTTATCTATATTTTGATCATTCTCAATATTTCCATATTTGTAAACAATTTACAAATAAATATTGTTATTCAATAAACAATTTATTAAATAAACTGCGGCCACAGATTTAATGATCAAAAAGATAAATAGCTTAGGTGAGCGTATCAGAATGAATTCCATCTTGTAAGTATATGTTCCCATGATTCATAATATTAAATCTCCAAGTTATCGAGGTTTTGACCATTAATAAGATCTCACTCCGTGATAACTCAAATAGACTTAATCTATAAATGTGAGTCCATTACAAACCAGGATTAAGGTTTATTAAGTTTATTAAAGCTTATGTAAATTATGATTAAAAGACATTTATTAACCAAATCATAATTTACAATAGTCCATTCAATATGTATATCTCATATACATACTAACTTTCCTACTCAAAGTCACCACTTTAGTGATCAAGATAAATCACCCAATTAAGAAGTAGAAAAGTTACAGCTTTAACATAATAAAATGCCCGTTTCATTAATAGCTGTGAATTTTACTTTAATTTATAAAACTTGTGATTTAAATCTTTCTGTATTGGCATCTTATGCCCAATACTTAAATCACATACTTTATAAACAAAGGACATTAATGTATGCTTAAATAAATAAACATTTTATTATATCCAGAAAAATAAACTAAAATAAAATGTCATTACATAAAACATGCTTTCAAGGGCACTAAAGAAATATAACTCTAACAATCTCCCGCTTGCCCTAAAGCATGTCAGGCATATGACGAACACCCATATCATAAACATGATGATCAAAACTCTTAGCTGCTAGGGTCTTCGTGAATGGATCCGCTAGATTCTCTGCAGAAGCAATCTTGGATACAATCACTTCACCCTTCTGAACTAAGTCTCTTACTAAATGATACTTCCTCTCTATGTGTTTTCCTTTCTTGTGATATCTGGGTTCTTTTGATTGTGCTACTGCCCCACTATTGTCACAGTAAAGAACAATAGGCATGCTAACACTGGGAACCACACTAAGTTCCATAAGGAACTTACGAAGCCACACAGCCTCTTTTGCAGCTTCTGAAGCAGCTACATATTCGGCTTCTACGGTGGAATCTGTGATGCATGTCTGCTTCACACTCCTCCAACTTACAGCTCCACCACCCAAAGTAAACACATATCTTGAAGTCGATCTTCTGTTATCTCTATCTGCCTGAAAGTCAGAATCTGTATATCCAATGGGTACAAGATCTTCACTGGAATATATAAGCATATAATCTCTTGTTCTCCGAAGATACTTAAGTATATGCTTTACTGCAACCCAATGCTCTAGTCCTGGATTAGACTGGTATCTACTGACTATTCCTACTGCATAGCAAATATCTGGTCTAGTACATAGCATAGCATACATCAAACTCCCTACTGCCGAAGCATAAGGAACTCGTTTCATGCTTTCTATCTCTTGAGGAGTCTTAGGAGACTGATCTTGAGATAGACCAACTCCATGTCTGAAAGGAAGCAATCCTTTCTTGGAGTCTTGCATAGAGTACTTGACTAGTATTTTGTCTATGTAAGTAGCTTGGGATAAGCCTAATATCATATTCTTGCAATCTCGTAATAACTTGATCCCAAGGATATAACTGGCTTCCCTTAGGTCTTTCATATCAAATTTGCTTGATAACCAGACTTTTACTGTTGATAATACTCCCACATCATTACCAATGAGTAAGATATCATCAACATACAAGACTAGAAAAACTATCAACCTGCCGTCTGTCTTCTTATAAACACATGGTTCATCAGGATTTTGTTCAAAACCAAAAGACTTGACTGCTTGATCAAATCTGATGTTCCATGATCTAGAAGCTTGTTTAAGCCCATAGATAGACTTTTGCAGTTTGCAGACCTTATGTTCTTGGCTTTCAGCTATAAAACCATCTGGTTGCATCATATAGATGCTTTCATCAAGATCGCCATTTAGAAAAGCAGTCTTGACATCCATTTGCCAAATCTCATAATCTAGATTTGCTGCAATGGATAAGAGAATTCTGATAGACTTAAGCATGGCTACTGGCGAGAAGGTTTCCTCATAATCGATACCTTCTTTCTGAGTATAACCCTTCGCAACAAGCCTAGCTTTGAAGGTTTCCACCTTCCCCTCTACCCCTCTCTTTCTCTTGTAGACCCATTTACACCCAATGGGTTTGATTCCTTCAGGTTTGTCTACAAGTTCCCAGACTTTATTAGAGTACATGGAACTCATCTCTGATTTCATAACTTTGTGCCAACTATCTGCATCCACATCATTCACCGCTTCATCATAACTAGTGGGGTCTGATTCATGTTTATCAGAGACTGCCTGATAAGACTCTCCAATTAACATATATCTAGATGGACGTCTAATTGTCCTCCCACTATGACGGAGCACCGGTGATTGATGTTCTGTAACTGGCTCAGGTTGATTAATGGACTCTGGATTAGGATTTGACTCATTAATCTGACTGGGATTAGCATTGGTATTGTTAGATAATTCTTCAAGAACTATCTTGCTCCTAGGTTTGAAATCTCTCATATAATCTTCCTCAAGAAAAGTAACATTTGTGCTAACAAATACTTTCTTTTCTTCAGGACTATAAAAAAGACCTCCTCTCGTTCCTTTTGGATATCCTACAAACAGGCAAACTTCAGACCTAGGTTCCAATTTATCTGCCTTTCCCTTCAGCACATGTGCTGGAGAACCCCAAATGTGTATATGGCGTAAACTAGGTTTACTACCATTCTACAATTGTAAGGGTGTACCTGGAATAGACTTAGATGGAACCAAATTTAGAAGATACATGGCTGTTTCTAAGGCATAACCCCAAAACGAGATGGGCAGAGTTGAATAACTCATCATAGATCTCACCATATCAAGCAGAGTTCTGTTTCTCCTTTCTGCTACACCATTTTGCTGGGGAGTCCCTGGTGCAACTAATTGAGAAAGTATCCCATTATTTGATAAGTAGTTCCTAAACTCATTAACGAGGTACTCGCCACCTCGATCAGATCGAAGTGTCTTTATGTGTTTTCCTAATTGCTTTTCCGCTTCCGCCTGAAAGATTCTGAATTTTTCAAAAGCTTCAGACTTACGGTGCATCAGGTACACATAACCATACCTTGAATAATCATCAACAAATATGATGAAATATTCAAAACCCCCTCTTGCTTGAGTGTTCATAGGTCTACATACATCAGAATGCACTAATTCTAACGTCTCTGTGGCTCTATTACCTTTAGCATTAAAAGGTCTTTTGGTCATTTTGCCTTCTAGACAGGATTCGCAAACTGGTAATGGTTCAAGAACCAGTGAATCCAAAGGTCCACTTTTAACCAGTCTTTGGATCCTATCTAAATTTATATGACCTAAACGTAAGTGCCACAGATACGTTTTATTAGTTTGGGATACCTTGATTCTTTTATGGTGATTAGTTTCGTTATTCAATTCTGTGTCATGCAGTGAGTTTATTTTAGGATGCAAACAATATAAATTGTCAACCATTGTACCAGAACAAATAAACGTTTTATTCTTTTTGATTACCACGGTAGTATCAAAAATAACTGAGTACCCACAATTATTTAAGCTACTAACCGAAATCAAATTACGTCAAAGTTCAGGTACAAATAAACAATTTTCTAAAACTAAAGATCTGAATGCATCAAAAAATAAAGTAACGACTCCCACTGCTCTGGCTGCAACCAATGCACCGGTTCCCAACCTAAGACTAACTTCTCCATCATTTAAAACCCTGGTTTCCTGGAACCCTTGCAATGAATTGCAAATATGATTAGTGGCTCCAGAATCTACTATCCAGGAATCCGTAGAATCAACCACTAAACAAGTTTCAATGACGAGAATGTTCGAATTCCTTTTCCAGTCCATATAATTAGGTCCAGTTAATTTATTCTGACTTAAAATAGCAGGTAATGGGTTGAAAGACATTTTTCTGAATAAAACAAATAAATTTAAATAAGCATACACTCTTAAAACATAAAACTTTTACATAATAAAATGCATAACAAAATATATATGCATAAGTAGAACCCTATAACTACTTTATCATGCATCGGTAATCTAATTCCGTTTTAAATATGCCTCCGTAGGGTGGTCATATTTGCCACTAATTAGACAAGTCCACTTACTTATTTATTATTATTTTCATTAGATATCTCATATCTAAATAATAATAAATTACCGATATTTTTAGCTTCTTAGAATTAATTTAATAAGAACTCCGTAGGGAGGATATTAAATATTCTAAGTTGAGTGTATAACAACTGTTTCAAATTTGCATATTTCCCAAATAAAATAGCTACCGTAGGGCAGTCAATTCTATTTAGTAATATTCAAAATTTTATCCTTTAAGGAAATCCTATCTAGTAACCAATACTGATTAACATCCTCTGTAGGGAGCTCGCAAGATTTGAGACAAGATATTAATCTATCTTACTATAGGATTAACAGTAGAGGCCGTGGGTTTTATGTCTAAAACCCTCTCCCACTCAATTTTATAACTTAGAGTTTTTAATTTTGTTAATTTAATATTTTAAGAAAAATATTAATTGACATTCTAACCATTAATATCTAATTTTATAAAATAAAATAATTAATTGGTTATGTCAATATAAAATTAACAAAATTAAATAAATGATATTAACCTTATTCTAATCTCATTAGAATATAAATATCATAAAAATTAAACAAAAGATATTATCTATATCCTAATCACATTAGAATATAAACATTATCCAAATTAAATAAATGACATTAATTCTATTCTAATCACATTAGAATATTAATATCATAAAACCTTAATTATGCATGAACATGTGATGTGGCATCCCTAAAATCTATATGACATATTATCAAACAAACATTCATAATAGATAACCAAAAATTAAATAAATAACCCTTAATTCACAATTTTCCTAGAAAATTACATTGACAAAAAAAAAAAACTTAATCTAGTCTTCTTGCAGTCAATGTCCATCTTCCAGCTGCTTCCTCTATCTTCCAATTACTTCCTCTCGCTTCCTTAGCCTTTGAAATTTTGAATTGAATTTGGGTGGAGGGCAATTTTAACATTTCTCAAAATTTTATAAACCAATTTCATAAAAATTTAAAACTTATGGGCTGAAAGTTAATTTTAAAATTTGCCCAGCAACTTTAAAATAATTTTAAAGTTTAATATTTTGAGAAATTTCAACCTTACCCCAGTTATCTTAAAAACCTTTCAATCAAGCCATTACCAGAACTTTTTAGATAAGTTTCAAAATAACCCCAAGGCCCCAAAAAGTTTTCAAACATGCCCTCTTTTCCAAATCAATTCTCAGAAGGTTGTAACCTTCAAACTTGCCGGCAGTAACTTCATGATCCAGCCACTGCAAATCCGGGAACCATACTACAACAGCCACCTGTTGCCGCCAGTCACAGTGAACCCGCAACCGCCGCAGGCCACCTGCTCAGCTGCAGGTTCCCGAAGCCCGCACCTGCAGTCCGCGGTGCTGTGCCCCGCGTGCCTCCAGCAGATCTGTTGCCGCCGCAGGTCCCTGCAGCTACCGCAAGTTGCGGTTCTTGGTTCCGCCGTGTCGATCCCGCGCCGAGTGCTTCCGGCGCCCACCGCAGCCCAACACGGGTTGCCCCGCGGCTGCTCTCAGGTTTTACCAGCGGCAGCCCGTGGCTCTGTTGTGTTGGCTCCCCAAATCCCACATCGGGAGAGGGAACAAAAAATGGGAGGCTTGGCTCCTATAAAAAGGGCCTTCCCCCATAGTTGTTAAATGTACCAAAGACACAACTAAAAACCTGTGTTACCAAAGTGTGGGTGTAATTGGGTTTTTGGGTTGTGTGAGTGGAAGAGGGTTTTACAATTTTGTCCGTGCAAAAATTGTAATAGTTTAATATTGAATTGAATATATTATCCCTTTTTGGGATCGTGGATGTAGGTCTTTTGAGGGACCGAACCACGTTAAAAATTCTTGTGTTGAGTGCTCTAAATATTTCTTTCTTTCCTTATTTGTGTGTGCGCTTCCGTTACGAGCTTTACAAGTGCTTGTGGGCCCAACAAGTGGTATCAGACCTGAAGGTTCCAACCTGGGAGAAGGAGAGAGAAAAAAAAGGAGCTGTGGGTGTCACATCAATAGCAAATTTTGGAAGAGGTTAGTCTTGCCTAATTTTGACATTCTGGTTCTGAGGTTAGTTTTCTCAAGTTAGGCTTCGATTGTGGTATTTGCTGCATTGTTGGTTATTAGTGTTGGTGAATTCCTTTACTACATTGTGAGTTGCTAGTTGTTGGTTGCTTTGGTGTATATTATTGAAGTGTTTAATTGGAAAGGATATTAAGCACCATGTCTACACTAAAGTTTGAAGTCCCTTTATTCGATGGAAAGAGCAATTTTACATTGTGGCAGAGTACAATTCAAGACTACCTAGTGCAACAGGGTCTTGATATTGCATTAGAAGATACAAAACCAGATGAGATGAAGGATAATGATTGGAAAGCTGTTCAAAGGAAGACTGTCAGTACAATTCGGTTGGTACTTGCACCGCAGATTAAATACACGGTGTTGAATGAGACGTCACCGAAAGTGTTATGGGACAAGTTGGAGAGCGTGTTCGCTTCAAAGTCCATGGCAAGTCGTCTTTGCATGAAATTGGATTTGTACTCATTGAGAATGGATGAAGGAGGTAATATTCATGACCACATTAATATTTTTAATCAGCTAGCATGTCAGTTGTTGAACACAGGGGAGAAGGTTGAAGACGAAGAACAGGCGTTGCTCTTGTTAGCTTCATTATCCAGGTCATACAAACCATTGGTTCAGTCGATGTTAATTGGGAAGAAAACTCTGACATTGAATGAGGTGATTACGGTTTTGAAGGAGAATGACAAGATAATGAGAAATGGAGGCAATCCTAGAGACAGTCAATTGCTAGCCGTAGAGAGTTCTGAGTGAGGGAGGAGTCAGAAGAAGAAAGTTGACCGTCGTGATAGATCGAAATCTCGACAGAGAGATATGAGCAATGTTGAGTGCTATTATTGTGGAGCGAATGGTCATATACAGAAAAGTTGTCCAAAGTTCAAGGAAGACTTGAAGGGTTTGAAACAACTGCAAGAGAAGATGAAGGTTAGTGATTCCTCAGTCAATGTGGTTAATGATTCTGGTGATTTCTTGTTGCACACAATGGATGATGGTTCTGTTGAAAATTATTCTAGTTGGGTGTTGGATTCTGCTTCTGACTTTCATATATGCAGAGATCGAGCTATGTTTGACACTTTGCACACTGATGGAGATTTTGGTTACATTAATGTGGGTAATAAATTGAAGCAGAAGATTGAAGGTGTTGGAAGAGTTTGCCTGAAACTCCACAATGGTGTTATCAAAAATATTCCCAATGTGAAATATGTATCTACTGCTGGAGCGAATATAATTTCTTTGGGTGAGATGGCTTCACATGGATACAAGTATGTGGGTATTGGGAATCAGTGCAAGGTATACAGAGGTGGCAGCTTGATAATGCAAGGGAGGAAGAAGGGAAAGAATATTTATTATTTGGATGATCATCCCCTGAAGAGTCAGAAATCAGAGAAGAGTCAGAAAATCAAGAAAATAGTGCATTTTTCTGACACTGTTAGTATATGGGAATTTGGAGAGAGGGAGGATTTGTTGTGTTGGCTCCCCAAATCCCACATCGGGAGAGGGAACAAAAAATGGGAGGCTTGGCTCCTATAAAAAGGGCCTTCCCCCATAGTTGTTAAATGTACCAAAGACACAACTAAAAACCTGTGTTACCAAAGTGTGGGTGTAATTGGGTTTTTGGGTTGTGTGAGTGGAAAAGGGTTTTACAATTTTGTCCGTGCAAAAATTGTAATAGTTTAATATTGAATTGAATATATTATCCCTTTTTGGGATCGTGGATGTAGGTCTTTTGAGGGACCGAACCACGTTAAAAATTCTTGTGTTGAGTGCTCTAAATATTTTTTTCTTTCCTTATTTGTGTGTGCGCTTCCGTTACGGGCTTTACAAGTGCTTGTGGGCCCAACAGGCTCACCGCCGCTCGCTGGTACCCTGATTTGCCGCCGAAATAGCAGATTCACGCTGCCTTTGGCAGCGTTCAGTCCCGCCGGCACCGCGGGTTGCCCCGCTCCCAAACCCCGCCTCCTGCAGTGTACATATATATATATATATATACTGATCTGCAGGGCCGCGGGTTGCTGCTCGGTTCTGCAGTGCCAAAATCTGGTTTTCCGGCTGATTCGGATCGCCAGCTCCATGCTTCCGCTGCGGGTTGCTACCAGATCAGTGGCCGGCCCCGCAGCATTCAACCTTCGAATATTTTTTTTTTTTTTAATTAACCTGGCTTCCAGCCGTGTGGGCTGCAGGTCCCTTGTTACTAAAGACCGTCTGGTGCTTTTCATCTTCTGTGTATCTTTGCCGCAGACAAACACAGACCGAAAAAAAAAAAATTACAGACTCTCAACAAACAATTTCAGAAAATTACAAATCTGTAAAATTAAAATCAGGAGGGAAAACATGGTTCCAAAAAATTAACCATCCCTCCTGTTACAACCTTGAGAATAAATAAAAACCTACTGTGAATTAAGGGTTTCATTCATCCACACAAGAGAGAAAAATTAAAAATTTGATGCCACATCTATGCATAATTAAAACTATGCTATAAATTTAACAAAAGCTCTGATACCAATTGCTGGTTTTTATAGCATAGGGTTGAGAAAAATACCTCGAATGGAAGGATGAACTCTTTAAAATTTCTTCTAATGCACAGCGGAAGTACCTTCTTTCAGCGATTCAGCCTTCCAAACTATTCTCAAATTATCTCTCTAGATGGATGTGTGTGGGCACAATTTTCAGATTAATGGCTAATTGATATATAAAAGATATTTATAAAGAGTGGGATATAGAGTTTGTATCAGAGAAGATCTCTAACTCTAGAGATTATCTCTTATCCACTCTCACACATATCTTATCTATATATATCATCTTAATATATATTTAGAAGATATGGTATCTTGAGAAAATCTCCCAACCATATCATCTTATCTAAATATATATATATATTAATTATCTATAATTTATTTCATAAATAAATTATAAATAATTAGCCAATTGGACTTGGCCCATCAAGATAAAATTGAGCTAGCTTGGGGACTGAAGGCCCATGGATTCCTAGCTCCAACTTAAAAGATATTTGGGCCTTGTCATCTCATGACAACCCATTATCTTTTAAATTAACCCAAGGCTATTCTACTAAAAGCCCTGAGCTGCACTCTAGTAGTCCATGTTGAAATTCATTTAATTAAAACAACTTTTAATAAAATGAATTTTGGTCTTAGACCAATAATATCCACTTAATTAACCCTCCATTATAAGCTCGTAATTAAGCTGGGCTAAATGTCGAGCCCCTTAATTACATATTTAACCCTAAGTCACTATTTATCTATATTTTGATCATTCTCAATATTTCCATATTTGTAAACAATTTACAAATAAATATTGTTATTCAATAAACAATTTATTAAATAAACTGCGGCCACAGATTTAATGATCAAAAAGATAAATAGCTTAGGTGAGCGTATCAGAATGAATTCCATCTTGTAAGTATATGTTCTCACGATTCATAATATTTAATCTCCAAGTTATCGAGGTTTTGACCATTAATAAGATCTCACTCCGTGATAATTCAAATAGACTTAATCTATAAATGTGAGTCCATTACAAACTTAGGATTAAGGTTTATTAAGTTTATTAAAGCTTATGTAAATTATGATTAAAAGACATTTATTAACCAAATCATAATTTACAATAGTCCATTCAATATGTATATCTCATACACATACTAACTTTCCTACTCAAAGTCACCACTTTAGTGATCAAGATAAATCACCCAATTAAGAAGTAGAAAAGTTACAGCTTTAACATAATAAAATGCCCGTTTCATTAATAGCTGTGAATTTTACTTTAATTTATAAAACTTGTGATTTAAATCTTTCTGTATTGGCATCTTATGCCCAATACTTAAATCACATACTTTATAAACAAGGGACATTAATGTATACTTAAATAAATAAACATTTTATTATATCCAGAAAAATAAACTAAAATAAAATGTCATTACATAAAACATGCTTTCAAGGGCACTAAAGAAATATAACTCTAACAAGATACTCGTAAAAAATCAATTATCATAAGTTATTGTTGAATGTACTCTTGGCTATTTTTTCAACATTTATATAAATATGCTCATTCCATGCTATATTCAATTTCTATCTTTCATCTATTTGAACTGCTCTGCTGCGTATTGTATTGTTTACCTGTAAGTGAATCTTTCCATGTTCCCGGGTCAAGCTATATATCACCATATATATGATGAAAACTTGAATGAACCTCATAGGCTTGGTCTACACATGCTTTGTAGTTTACTTGTCAATGTCAATCATGTATCTAATGGAGAATTTATTATTCTTTTTTGGGTAAATTACATTATAAAACCCCTGTATTTTACTTTTAGGTTTATTTTGTCACTATACTTTAAATCGTAACACTGCCCTTTTCATTTTTAATCTAGTTTTATTGTGCCTTTTTTGTCAAAATTATTGATAAAAAATGCCACTTGTTTAGCGTATTTCATGGACACGTGGTATTTTTCATCATTTTTTTTTCAAAGATAACTAAGAGAAAGAACAAAGTGGAACTAGATTAAAAATACAGAGATAAAGTATTACGATTTAAAGTAATTAAAAATACAGAGGTAAAGTATTATGATTTAAAGTATAGGGGACATTTACGATTTAAAGTATAGGGGGGCATCTATAAATTGTGGACATATCGAACAAAGTCACAGATGCTAATATATTATATAGTGGCTTGTTTAAAATGTGTACAAGCCCGTTTTATGCGTCCATGGGATGAAAGCAGGACTTTGTTCATAACTGTAGGAGTTTGATTCGTGTAATGTCTTTTTGGACAACTGTAAGTCTGTTTCATAAATGCAGTGGTTTGTTTAATGGATTTTTTTTTTTCATTGTGCTGATATTTTATTCAAATTTTGACTAAATGTTAATGATTTTTAAGTATTTGAAAGTACTCTTTGAAAAAATGCTTTTAAAAAACGTTTTTTCAAATGGTGCCTTTTAAAAACGCCATTTCAAAAGGTGTTTTTTAAAAGCATCATTTCAAATAGTGCTTTCAACATAATTATAATTTTTACACAAAAAGAGAATGTTATATACAAATGTATATATTACATGTAAATGTAATTAGTTGTATACACAAATTGCATAGGTTTTTTTTTTTTTTTTTGCCCTAATTTTTTTGATTTTTGAAATTGAGGAGTTAATGGTTGAAATTGTTAGATTGAAATTGTTGGAAGAAAAATGGTTGAGTTAAATTATTTTTGGCCCTAGAAAGAAAAATTGTTGAGTTAAAATTATTTTTTTTTTCTTTTCTTGCAAATTCTCTTATGGCCTTTTAGAGTTTATGGAAGGGCTCTCTCTAACCTAGAGTAAAACCTCACAATTTCTAGTTCTAAAATTAATTTCAAAAGTGGGCCTCAATTAGCTGTTAATTATTTATTTGAATTTTTTCTAGCAAAATCTTAATATTTCTCTGGTATGAACTTTTTTTAAATGAATTTTTGTATATTATTTGACACATGATTTTTAATTTTTTTAATAGAATTGGTCGTATCTCATTTTTTGACTTATTTTTTAATTTATAAATTTAGTGAATTAAGTCATGATTTTACTATTTAGAATTTTTTCTAATAGAATATTTTTTAAAATTATTCTTTTCAAAAGTATGTATTTTATATTAACACGTAAGTAGATGAATATATTGTGTATGATTTTTTCAAAGATTTTTAGTACTTTCTCAACTTTAATTATTTATTTCCATTTTCCAAGTAAATATTTATTATATAAGTATATTAATACTATACTATTTAATTGAAATTTATTTGAGCAAAAGCAAAATATTTAAATCTTTTATTCTCATTAAATGCAACAAAATAAATTTAATATTTAATTTGTAACAACCTGGCTAAAATTATAACTATGTTAAAAGTATTCTTTAAAAATGTGCTTTTAAAAAACACTTTGTGTTTTTAAAAAGCGCTCTTTGAAAAGGAGTTCTTTAAAAGCATTCTTTCAAAGAATGGTTTCTCAACTTACAGTATTTTTTCAAATATTGAAAAATTATCAACATATAACCAAATTTTGTTTAAAATATCAACAAAAAAAAAATCTTGTTTAATGTGTATAACGTGAGTACTATATATATATGGTAGCGATAATATTATAGCAAAATTTGTTAACACCAGAGTTCAATTTATGTTCTTTTAGTTATTGATAAAATTACCCTTCTCACATTAAATTCTCTCTCCCAAATTAATATTTCTCGTTCTTATTTATTTATATTTATCTCTTTCTCTTTCTTTAAAACATACCTGGATTCTCTTTTCAAATTTAGCTTATCTCATCTTCATTTACGGTTGATTATACTGACACTCGTTAAACTGTACCTAATTTTCAATTTACCTTTTCATCTATTAACTCTAAACTTTAACCAATTGTCTACTTAAAAAGGGTTTCGTTTGAAAACCGTTCTAAAAGTCTGTTAATTTTTTATTTATTTATTATTCCTTAATTATCTCAATATCTTTATAATGTGATTATTTCTCACATATTTAAAATTTAAACTTATTAGTAGAGGTTTGCATGTGTTAGATCAGATAAATTATTTGACTTTTGTTATAAATTAAATAAATTAAAATTTTTTCCTATCCCATTCAAAAAAATCGACCTGAAGACAAAAATAAATTCATATATATATATATATATATATATATATAATTTATTTTTATTTTTATTACAAAGAAATAGGGTGAGCAAAGCCTAATTAAAATAAAAAAAATCAATTTAAACTTAATAATAACATTTTCATTTGATTTAGTTATTTTTTATTTAAATTTAGCTTAAGATTTTAAACAAATTTTGAGGATATATTCTCTATTATTTATTATTAAAATTAAATTTATAAAATAAATATAGAATAAATAAATAAAAATACTTATTATTAAGATCCGAGAATTGATTTTGTTAGATTCTTTATCAAAATTAGGTTCGAGTCAATTTTTTTTAGATGGGATAAGAAAAAATTCGATTTATTTAATTTATAGCAAAAAATCGAATGATTTATCTGATATGCAAATCTCTAGTCATAAGTTCGAAATTTGAATATGTAATAACCTGAATTTTTTTTCTCTTAATTAATTTTGCTTAAGTGTGGTGGTGATATTTATTATAGTAAAAATCTAGAAAATTGAGCATTTGAAAATTTTTAGAATGATAAAATTAGTTAAAAAGATTTGCGGATTTAATTTCATCCTATGTGGAAGTTTAATTTAGAATTTCTAAACTTTTGTCCAAACACTTCCTAGCTCAATTACTTATTTGGTTCAACCCAAGCCCATTAACCCATGGGTCAACCATTTCCTTGACTCACCTCAACTCACTTCAACTCACTTTATCACTCACTGAGTTGACTCATGAATAGTAACTCTCAATTATATCTTGACAAACTTCATTTTCTTCTATCATTTCTTCTATACTTCTCTCACATCTCTCAAAATTATTTAGTTTATTAGTCAAAAAGAAGACTCTATATTGATGACTTTAAAGCTTTCTTTCAAATAATTTAGCAAGCATGATTTAAAGTCTTAAATAATTTGTTTAATTAGTCAAAAAGCTAGCATGATTCCCGGATCATGCCATCCATCTCCATCCATCCTCCAATACCTCTCTTAAATTATATAATTAGATAATCAAAAAGCAAGTATGATTTTTGGATCATGCTACCTATTGTATATGCATGATCTTACCCTAGTTGTTTTGAAGCATGGGAAGTGGAGGTTATTTTCTCCACCGATACTTTCTTTACACTCCCATGATTTCTTATAAATTGTGTGCCTTCAAAGAGAAAAAAAATCATTATTTAGTGTGGTTGGAGATTCGGTGTTGCTTGGAGGAAGAAAAAAAGGCTTGGAACTTTCCAATTGGATGGTGTTCAAAGCTCAACTCATTTTTCCTTCTTAGGCTTGGTCACCAATATCTTCATTGAGGTAGGATGACAAACCTCCAAAAATGTATTTGATGTCTTCAATTTGAAACTGAAGCATTTCTTTTGTTTGAAGTATGAAACTTGATAAAAATACTCGCATATTGGGGATAAGGAAGCCAAAAACTTTGACTGATACAGCCCAGCATATTGACAGCTCTCTATTTGTAACTTCTAATGTGCTTCTGACCCCTAAAATGGTGGAATTAAGCTTCGGCTAAAACATAAAAGTTGTAGCCCTTTTAGTTTTCTTTCTAATCCAAAAAGATTTGCATCAATCCGAGTTGTGAGTCAAAGTTATGACTAAAATACTGAGCACGTGTAAAACTGTATCTTCTGAACAAACTAAATTCAAGACTATTTTTGAACCTTTAAACTTAAGAATTTTATAAAGTGTAAAACATGAAAGTTGTAGGTCTTAAAGTGTAGTTTCTACAGATATAAAGTTTATAGATATTGGAGTTCTGCCCTATTTTATATGAATTTTCTTTTAAACTGCTATTTCTGTTTAGCCTTTAATTGATGCTTGTTTAGATTTCTTTTTTAGAATTTTATGTTTAAAGATTTATTTAAATTCCCAATTACCCTCTATTAGTTACAGTTATGTTAATAATTTATTTATGTGTAATTTTGTTCACAAGGCCTAATCTAGTAAAACACTTATACTATTTGATGAAATACTGAAGTGGACTGTTAAGTTGATACTATTTAGTTATCTTCCAATTGATATGAAATTTTTTTAAACTAGATATTATGTATTATTTGACATTCTAATATTTATGATAATTGACTTAGACAATCAGTTTCATCGTGGATAGTTGGATGACTTATTCAAACTAAAATGGTTAAGTAGAACCGAGTATTTGATAAAATGCCAATATAAAATGATGAACTTTTTCTTTCCTCATTTGGTCTTCCTTAAATAAATTTGAATTATTTTAATTGATTCTTGTAGGCATTGTTTTGTCTACCTTGCAAGTTATAGAACCATATTTTTAAGATTAAGTGAATTTAATGAAACTTATTTAATACCTTCCTAAATATTGGAATAATTCTATGGATATTTGTGGATAACTTGAAGCCAAAAACCTATAATAAGTGTTTGGTTATAAATAAGATGATGATTGAAAATTTATTTAAATAAAATAAAACTTATTAATTTTTCTAAAATTAAATATAAGTCTAAAGAGCTATTTACTATCTTTATATTTCATAAAATAATAAAATAAAAAGGTAAAAGAGACAAAAACCGAGATCGCAGCCAATGAGGTTCGAACTCGCGACTTCAAATCGCAATTAAGGTTGCCTACCCACTAAGCTGCCAACCTCAGCTTAATTAATATACCATTAGAAATAATTTTATTCCTATCAAGAGTAGTACGGCAAACTTGTCAAAAATTAACTAAAATACTAACTCGAATTCTAAATTATTCTAGTTACTTGCTACTTGTTAATTTACATGTAGTACCTACATTTGTGATAATAATATTGGTGATTATGTTTAATCTTTAATTTATTATGAATTATTATTTAATTTTGAATTGAGATAAAAATATTTAAAGTATACTGTATGTGACTGAATAATCCCACTTAGGATTCATCACCTGGGAACATTGCCGGTTGTTGTTCAAAATGTCTGATTGACATACAAGGTACCCTTGAAATGTTAAGGGGTGAAAATAAATTAAGGCACTTAGTACTAAAATTATTTTTGACAATGGGGTGATGGGTAGGTAGAAATAGCCTTTTAGATGGAGATGGGAACATATGCATTTTATTTGGGGGATGCTCCCTTCTGACCTAACCAGTCAGGTAGCTGGTCGAGACGACTAGGTTTTTGGTGAGTGACACCGTCGGAATGCATTGAATGCTAAGCCTGTATAGTCACTGGTTCCCAAGGCTTGGGGTAGAGGATGATAGGAGTATGATTATCCTCGGAGGATTTAGATTAAACTCCTTTACCAAATTTTACTATGACTGGCAACCTCTCTTGCTTATGTATGAATGATGTGTTTGAATTATTTAATTATATTTAATTCCTTTTGATGAATATTTTATAAAAAAATATATATGAAACCTGTATCGCTACGGGATTTGATCCCGAAACCTTAAAGATCTAAATCCGAGATCCCTACCACTGCGACATCGATTTCATTGTGGTCCAAATAACAACATTAAACTATTTGACGCGTAAGTAAAATAATAATTGCAGTGACAGCCTCATCGAACTGTTATAAGTATAATTTACATTATTCAGTTGGGATTTATTGAATTAATTATTGCATGAATAGTATGCCACCTAATCACATTCACTGTATTGGGTCACTAATACAGTGTAGTATTACGACCACTGCATATAGGCACCTAGGAGATTCTGATTACTAGGCTTTAGTAGCTCACCCTTTGTGAAAATTTTTTTTTAGGATATTAAGCACATGGATACTGAAGATGAGCTAGAAAAAGATTAATTTCTCTTAAATATTCCACCAGAAGAGTTATCTATTTTTTTTTCTTGCACAGCACTAGAAGACTTTATTTGTTATTGTGGTCTGTAATAATAATTGTCGGATGATTGTAATTATTGAGTTTAGACCTAGTTTGCTTTTATTTGGTGTGAAATGTTAATCGTGTGGTTAGGATGCTTAGATGGCTCTGTAATACTATTCTCTATCTTTATTTTGTGTCCTGTAGTTGAATCCCATCAAATGATTCAGTCTAATAACTTATAAATATTGTTTGGGATAAATAAGGGATTTTGAATACCTTAAATTTTTTTATTGCAGGTCAACCCCAGTTTGGAGGAAAATTTTGGGGTGTGATAGCGTATTATTATCATCTCATTTTTATACCCAACAAATAATCCCAAGTCACCCCCAAGCATTCGAGTTGTGAAAATTCGAGGCGTGACAGAATATATGTGAGTAATAATCACATTAGAAACATAATTAAGAAATAATAAATAATTAATTAATTAATTAATGGAATTTTCAACAGTTTTTAAACAAAACTCCTTTTTGAATAGATGAGAGGGTGAAAATGTCAGGGTTAATAGATCAAGAGAGCAATTTAAAAATCAGATAAAGTTCAAGAAGTGTCAGTGTAATTAACCCCTTTATTTATTCTCCCTTTCTCTCTCTCTTTTTTTTTTTAATAGAAACAGTTAGATTCTCTCTCTCAGTTAACTTCTCTCATCTTTAGTCATTCATCTCTGCCTTTTTTTTTTATTTAAATATCAATCTCTATGTAAAATGCATTGTTTTCTTTCTCTCTTCAAAAAAAATCTTATTTTTAATGTGTATATTTATTTTGTAAGAGATTTTATAAAAATTTGCTAGAAAAATAATAATATTATCTTAAAATCACACGACTTCTATTTGGAAATAAATTTATATTTTTTATTTTTTATCAATATAAAATTTTTTAATACTTTTTGTCCCTTAAAAAAATAAATAGGATTTCATTAATTTCTAATATTTTTATACCAAACTAAATTTTAGAGATTCCATAATTATATATATTACGTACAGAAAAGTCAATAGTCTTTAAAAAATTATTTAAAAAAACTAATGTGGACAATTTAATAGTAATAATAATTTTTTTCATAAAAAGATGTTTTAACAATTTTTATTTAAAATTAATACAGTCACAATTAAACATGAATCTAAGTTTCTAATAATATAATTTTATTTTTCTTTTATACAGTTGTATTGAAATTTTATTAATTTAAAAAAGAGGTTCATACTAATAAGAAACCTTCAAATATAGTAGATAAAATATTACAAACAAGTAGACGTACATATTTTTATAATTCAATGGCATGTTAAAAATTTTTAGTCATAAAAAATTATTTTTATGTTTGAAACAAGAAATTTATTATTTAAATATATTTTTTAAAGAGAGATGTCTTCGAAGAGAGTATTTTTATAATTCAATAGCATATTAATAATTTTTAATTATAATGTGAGAAATTTATTAATTAACTATATTTTGAATAGAAATATTTTTTTAAGAAAGAGAAAGAGAGAACAATATGTTTTTTAAAAAGAAAAAGAGGTAAAGATAAATGGATATGATTAGAGAGAGAAAATGACGAAGAGAGAATCTAAGTTGGGTAAAAAAATTGGAGTCATTTTGTCAATAATTAAAAAAATAATTGAACTCTGGCATTAACAATTTAGAAAGAAAAATTAATGAGAGAGATTTAGACTATGTTTGAAATATGAATTTGTAGAGGAAAAAGATAAATAAAGAGAAATGATAAGAATGCAATGAAGTGAAAAAGTCAAATTTATTTTATTTTTTATTGAGTTAGAAAAATAAGACTAAAATAAATAGATTTTTATCAACAAAGTTCAACTTTATTTAGTAAAGCATTCAAAAATTACACAAATTATAAAATTTATTTTCCCTTCATTTTTATTTTAGCCTTCCATAAATCCATGTTCCAAATGCATATTTAAAGTGAGAAATTAATGAAAGAGAAAGAATCTAAATTTTATTAAATAATGGACAACGATAATTTTGTTAATAATTGAAAAAAAAAACATTAGTTGAGCTCTGACATTAATAAATTTTACTTTGACATTATCGCCATCCATATATATATATATATGTATGTAGAAACAGGGCTGGCTTAACTTTGTTTGGGGGCTAAAGTGACAACTTTAAATACCTACTTAGTAAATATAAATGAGTTTTTTTTTTTTTTTGGTTAAAATTTATTTTTTATACTTTTAAGATGCAAAAGTGTTAATCAAATCTTTGTATTTAAGTGTTGTTAGTTTGTCTTTTTCTATTAAAATTATTGCTAATTCACTTAAGTTTTCTTGCAACATTGTTAGCCTTAGATGAGATTTTATCAATTTTAGTTTTGAAAAGTTCCTTTCTACTAAAACAATCGTAACAAATATTGACAATAATATTTTACAAGTAACAGATGCATTTTTCAAAAAATAATTTAATCTTTTATATGATTAAGTATATCAATTGATGAACTTGGTTCCATTTATAAAATTTATTTTAAAACTTTAAATTTTGAAAATAAATCTAAATCATCTTGTAATGAAACTATGCTGAGGAACATGGAGAAAATAGAGAATGCAATATGAAGAGCATTTTGAATAAAATAGAAGAACAGAAGGTAAAGATGAACTAGAGCAGAGAAATTAAGTTTTAAAGTTGTGAAAAGATGAGGGAAAATAGAACAATAATGAAGAAGAATGAACCGGAGCAGAGAAAGTTTTAAAGTTGTGAAAAGATAGGAGAAAATAGAACAATAATGAAAGAGAATATTTGAGAAGGAGAAATACAATTAGGCCACATTTGTTTGCGGGATGTAAAGTTAGA
Organism: Vitellaria paradoxa; assembly: GCA_019916065.1. Lineage (NCBI taxonomy): Eukaryota > Viridiplantae > Streptophyta > Magnoliopsida > Ericales > Sapotaceae > Vitellaria > Vitellaria paradoxa. Next base: position 30,668,318 of record CM034244.1, read on the forward strand.
ATAACTTTGATTGTCTAGTGGGGGGCTTATAAAAGAGGCGTGTGTTTTGCAACACAGACTTGATCCTAATGAATGCCATATCTACTAACATATGGGATGAGGGAATCCACATATCCCCTAGTATTGCACAACCGAGATGAGTGATTAGAGAAAAATTTTACTTTTTTGCCCTCATATGCAACTCCCATAGCATCTCTGCATCTCTTCGCCTCCACAAGCAAATTAGTCAGTTCAGCTATTACACTACTCATCTCTCTCTCTCTCTCTACAATCAAAAAATGGCTTCTTTGATTTCGACCGATTTCATCCTTCAACTTTTTCTTGTGATTTCTCTCTCTCTCTCTCTCTCTCTCACACACACACACACACACCTATTCTCATTCCCCATCCCAAATTAAATCCTCCGTCGCTGCTTGTTGGAAGATTGTTGGCCTCACGGGTCCACACCACATGGGATAAAAACCCATGGGTCTGTTTTAAATCAGAAGGCCTTTGGCCTACGCACCTGTAGCACATATATATATATATATATATGTGGGAAAAGGGTTTTTTTTCCCTTCTTGAACAGACGTGCACGGGCAGAGGAGGCCGAAACGGGAAAAACAAAAGAAAAAAAATCGAGAGAGCAGCGGCAGTGCTTTTGCGGCGTGGAAGAAAATTTTATTTGGTTTTTTGTTTCAGTTCATATTTGCTTGGAGCTTGAAGACTCAGCAAATTTGGGATTTCTCCACTTGGTTGGAGGGTTTATAGGTAACCAGATTTTTCTCTGTTGTTCCTCAAGTTTTGTGAATACTTGAGAGTTATTTGATTACCTAATATTATTGGAGACGGTGTACTCATTATTAATTTGATGATAGTGGAAGATTTGAGATTGACCCTATGGTTTTTTCCCTCTATATTGGAGGGTTTTTCCACGTAAATTTTGGTGTCTTGTGTGTTTGAATATTTTTATTTGCTTGTTTGAGTTTGGCTTAAAATATTATTTATTTTCTTTAATTCACACATGACATTGGTTAGGAGGGTTATTTTCCCAAACAAAGTGGTATCAGAGCTAGGTTATTTTTGTGTGAATTAAAATGGATGATACACATAGTTCCATGATCAAAGCGACTGCTTCAAATTATGCAATTTGGAAGCCAAGGATGGAGGATGTGTTATATTGCAAGGATTTGATGGAGCCTATTGAAAGCGAGGGAGTCAAACCTAATGAAACTTCTGAGAAAGACTGGGTCAGAATTAATAGGAAAACTATTGGACAGATTAGACAGTGGATTGATCACAGTGTGTTCCACCATGTTGCCCAAGAAACTGATGCTTATGTTCTTTGGACAAAATTGGCGGCTATGTATGAGAGAAAGACCGCATGTAAGAAAGCTCTTTTGATAAGAAGGCTTGTGAACCTAAAATTCAGAGATGGAAACTCAGTTGTCGAGCACATGAGTGAGTTTCAGAGTATTGTAAATCAGTTGGCTACCGTTGAGATGGTGCTAGATGATGAGACCCAGTCCCTACTGCTTTTGAGTTCTTTGCCTGATAGCTGGGAGACATTGGTCGTGTCGTTGAGTAACTTTGCTCCAAATGGGAAGATGACTATGAGCATAGTTAAGGATGCTTTATTTAATGAAGAGGCAAGGAGGAAAGAGATGGGCTCACATCAATCACGGGTTTTTGTTACTGAGAACATACATTCAAACAGAGGAAGAAGTAGAAACAGAAATAACAACAAGTGGAATAAAGACTGCAGCAAATCCAGAGATAATAGGAGTTAGTTAAAGCCAAGAGTTAAGTGTTTCCATTGTAGCCAGGAGGGTCATATGAAGAAGAACTGTCATATTTTGAAAAGAGAGATGAAACAGGGTGGCAATCAAAGGAATAATGAAGATGGTAATACTGCAGCTGCAGTTACTGAGGATGTGACCGTACTATCCTTTGGAGAGGAAGAATGCCTTCATTTTGCAGATCATAGTATTGAGTGGATTGTTGATACAGCAGCTTCTTACCACGCTACTCCCCAGATTGAGTTCTTCACTTCGTACAAAGCTGGTGATTTTGGCATTGTTACTATTGGTAATTCTAGCCATTCAAAGATTGTGGGAATAGGTGATGTTTGCATTCAAACTGATGTTGGGAGCACTATGGTTCTAAAAGATGCAAGGCATGTTCTTGATTTGCGTCTGAATTTAATTTCTAGGATTGAACTAGACCGACAGGGTTATACGAATTATTTTGGCAATGGCAAGTGGAAGTTGACTAAGGGGTCTCTAGTTGTTGCAAGAGGATAGGTTGTTGCATGTTGTATAAGACTCATGTGAAGGTTTGTTCAAATGGCTTACATGCAGTTGAAGATGAGTCTTTACCAAATTTGTGGGACAAGAGACTTGCTCATATGAGTGAGAAAAGATTGCAGATCTTGGCAAATAAGTCCCTTATTTCTTTTGCTAAAGGTACTTCTCTAAACCCTTGTGATTATTGTTTATTTGGTAAGCATCATAGAGTTGCATTTCATTCATCTGCTAAAAGAAAATCTGAGATTTTGGATAGAGTATACTCTGATGTTTGTGGTCCCATAGAAGTAGAGTCTTTAGCTGGCAATGGATACTTTGTTACCTTTATTGATGATGCTTCACGTAAAGTGTGGGTGTACCCCTTGAAAAGTAAAGACCAGGTATTTCAGCATTTTCGAATATTTCATGCCATGGTTGAAAAAGAGACTGGGAAATCATTGAAGTGTCTGTGTACAGATAATGGTGGAGAATACACTTCTAATGAGTTCAAAGCATATTGTTATGGTCATGGTATTCGGCATGAGCAGACTGTTCCTGGTACCCCACAACACAATGGTGTGGCTGAAAGGATGAATCGTACTATTGTGGAGATAGTCAAATGTATGCTCAGAATGTCCAAGTTGCCTTAATCATTTTGGGGTGAAGCTGTTCACACTGCCTGCTACTTAATTAACAGATCTCCGTCAGTTCCTTTGGATTTTCAAATTCCAGAGAAGGTTTAGTCTGGCAAGGATGTTTCTTGTTCTCACTTAAGAGTTTTTGGCTGCAAGGCATTTGCACATGTGCCTAAGGAGCATCGGTCTAAGTTAGATGACAAAGCCATACAGTGCATCTTTGTGGGTTATAGAAATGCAGAGTTTGGGTACAGATTATGGGATCCGGAGAGTAAGAAGATTATCAGAAGTAGAGATGTGATTTTTCATGAGAGTCAGACATTAGTAGACTTTGAGAAGCCAACACAGTCTACAGATGTTACTATACCAGACCTCATACCAAATTTCTCACTATCACGGAGTGCCATAGATGGGAGAGAGATGCAGACAGAGGCTCCAAAGATTGATATTCCAGATATGGAAGATATTCATAATGAGATGGGTATAGAGATGGATACAGAGGGTGTTGAGTAGGGGGAGCAGCCACCTCTACCAGATACTACAGTACCTGTGTTGAAGATATCAACCAGAGAGTCTAAACCATTAGTCAAATACCCGTCTTCTGAGTACATATTGCTTACTGATGAGGGGGAGCCTGAGTGTTTTCAGGAGGCACAGATTCACAAAGATAAAGCTAATTGGATGAAAACAATGGAGTATAAGATGAATTCCTTGAAGAAGAATGACACTTATCAGCTAATGGAGCTTCCTAAGGGCCGAAAAGCATTGAAGAACAAATGGGTATTCAAGATGAAAAATGATAGCAATGAAAAGCTAGTGAAGTACAAAGCTCGTCTGGTTGTCAAAGGCTTTGGGCAAAAGAAATGTGTTGATTTTGATGAAATCTTCTTGCCAATTGTGAAGATGACTTCTATTTGAGTGGTTTTGGGAGTAGCAGCTAGCATGGATCTTGAGCTTGAGCAATTAGATGTGAAGACTGCCTTTCTCTATGGTGACTTGGAGGAAGAGATTTATATGGCACAGCCAGAAAGTTTTGAAGTGAAAGGGAAAGAGCACTTGGTTTGCAAGTTAAAGAAGAGTCTCTACAGCCTCAAGCAAGCGCCAAGACAGTGGTGCAAGAAGTTTGACTCATTCATAGTGAGAAATGAATACAAGAGGACTGCTGCAGATCAGTGTGTTTACATCAGGAGATTCCCAGATAGTACCTTCATTATCCTTTTACTTTATGTTGATGATATGTTGATTGTGGGTCAGAACACTAAGATGATTGGTAAGCTGAAAGATGAGTTGTTCAAGTCGTTTGATATGAAAGACTTAAGGCCAGCACAACAAATATTAGGTATGAAAATTATTTGTGACAGGAAAGCTAAGAAGCTATGGTTGTCACAAGAGCAATATGTTGAACGAGTGATTGAAAGGTTCAACATGAAAGATGCTAAGCCAGTGAGTACACCGTTAGCCAATCATTTTAAGTTAAGTAAAAGTTCATGTGCCTCTACTGAGAAAGAAAGAGAAGAGATGGTAGTGATTCCCTACTCCTCTGCAGTGGGAAGTTTAATGTATGCTATGGTTTGCACTAGGCTAGATATTGCTCATGCAGTTGGAGTCGTGAGCAGGTTCCTTTCTTGTCCAGGAAAAGAGCATTGGGAAGCGGTCAATTGGATTCTTCGATATTTGAAGGGTACCTCCAGATTGTGTTCGTGTTTTGGGAGCTCTGTACCAGTCTTAGAAGGTTTCACAGATGCTGATATGGCAGGTGATCTCGATTGTAGAAAGTCAACTTCTGGATTCTTATTTACCTTTGCAGAGGGAGCTGTGTCATGGCAGTCCAGACTACAAAAGTGTGTTGCTTTGTCTACAACCGAGGCAGAATACATTGCTGCTGCTGAAGCAGGTAAAGGGATGTTACGGATGAAACGGTTTCTCCAAGAGCTGAGGTTAAAGCAAGAAGAGTATGTGGTGTTTTGTGATAGTCAGAGTGCCCTGGACTTGAGCAAGAACTCCATGTACCACTCCCGTACTAAGCATATTGATGTTCGCTATCACTGGATACGAGAAGTAATGAGCAAGCAACTTATGTAGTTGAAGAAAATTCATACAGACAGAAATCCATCTGACATGATGACGAAAGTTGTTCCAAGAGAAAAACTTGAGATTTGCATAGAGATGGCTGCAATGGACTTCAAGTGAGGAGTCGTGGTTGGTGTTCCCTTCTCCCATGTGTGTAGAGGGGGAGATTTGTTGGGCTCACGGGTCCACACCACATAGGATAAAAACCCATGGGTCTATTTTAAATCAGAAAGCCTTTGGCCCACGCACCTGCAGCATATATATATATATATATATATATATATATATATGTGGGAAAAAAGGATTTTTTTTTTCTTCTTGAATGGACATGCACGGGTAGAGAAGGCCGAAACGGGAAAAACAAAAGAAAAGAAAATCGAGGGAGCAGCGACAGTGCTTTTGCGGCGTGGAAGAAAAATTTATTTGGTTTTTTTGTTTCAGTTCAGATTTGCTTGGAGCTTGAAGACTCAGCAAATTTGGGATTTATTCACTTGGTTGGAAGGTTTATAGGTAAGTAGATTTTTCTTTGTTGTTCCTCAAGTTTTGTGAATACTTGAGAGTTATTTGATTACCAAATATTATTGGAGATGGTGTACCAATTATTAATTTGATGATAGTGGAAGATTTGAGATTGGCCCCGTGGTTTTTTCCCTCTATATTGGAGGGTTTTTCCACGTAAATTTTGGTGTCTTGTGTGCTTGAATATTTTTATTTGCTTGCTTGAGTTTGTCTTAAAATATTATTTATTTTCTTTAATTCACACGTGACATTGGTTGGGAGGGTTATTTTCCCCAACAAAGACAGCCGAGAAGTACTATCAACTCGCAAAGTACAAATAGTAGTTGTGACAAAGGGCGATCAGAGAAATGCCATCGACATCATTTTGACTTCCTTTGATGTCACTATCGACGGGTTCTGTATGAGCAAGTGTGGGATTCACGGCTCATCTAATGAGTTGGGTTGCTAAAACAAGAATTTGTGGTTCTTCACATTTAAAACTTTAGTCACATAAACAATAAGTTGGGTTTTCTTTTCTTTTCTACACAGCAATTCAGAATATCAAGCAATATATTTATTAGGGGGTGAAAGGGCTCAATCATGGCTATTTCTTTTCTTTTAAATTGAATTTGCACAAAGAATGCACGTTTGTAACTTTGTTTAATGTAGATTCAGCACGTAAGGGTAATATTAATTTAATTTTATTGTAAGGGTAAAAAAGTCATTTCATGCACTTATCCTATTATTTATACTATTTTTCTTTATACACACCAAATTTAGTATTACTTATCTCCTATTATATTATGGTATTACTCATCTTCCATCCATCACATCACAATATTACTAATCTCATAGTATTACTTATCCCCTATTTTTTTTATACTGGCAAACAAACGTAGCCATAGGGTGTATAACTTACTCAAGGGAGAAAGCAAACCAAAAGTCACCATCAAGTCAGCCATTGATCTACACAAGTGGACGACTTAGCTTCAATCACAAGCCTTCTCCATCTCAATCTTCCAAGTGCATCGAATGAATGGCCCAGATGGAAAACATGATAGTTGAGGTAGGTGAAGACCATTGTCTTAAAACTCGGACCGAACTGGCCAGTTCAACCGGTTGAACCGGGAACCGATCTGATTAACCAGCAAAACTCAATGGGAGCTTGAATCGGCCGAAAACCGGTGACACACCAGTTCAACCACACCGGTTCCCCGGTTGAACCGAGTTGTTTTTTTAATTCTTTTAAATGGTAAAACTAATACGCACCAGCCTAGAATCAAACTTGGATCTATTTTGTGGTAAAGTATTATTGTTCCACTGAATCACTAATAATTGTTGTTTCTTATTTTTGCTTGGTTTTACTTATATAATATATTAGTTTTAAGTGATTTTATTTTACAACACATTTTGTTGACATTTTTTATTAGTAAAACGAAACAAAGTAGAAAATATGTGAAAAATATAAGTTTTTAAAATTATTATATTATTTTAACATATTTTTATATTTTAAACAAAGTAGAAAATATGTGAAAAATATAAGTTTTTAAAATTATTATATTATTTTAACATATTTTTATATTTTATTTATATATTTAAATATATTTATGACGTCACGGTTCAACTCTGGTTCAATTTCGGTTGAACCGACGATTGAACCACTAACACGTGACCCGGTCGCTTTTCTGGTTCGATGAACGGTTCGGTTTTTAAAACATTGGTGAAGACAATTAATGCAAAAGCTATTGGGCCAATGTAAGAAGCTTCCAAAGGTAGCTAGGTTAATGCTGAGGGCACAAGTCACAAGTCTAATAGACAAAACGGATAAATAGGTCAAGTCAAGTGGATGGGTGAGGTAAAATATGGGCTAAATCCATTAGGCTGCATAGGGCCTAGTCTTGGGCCAAGTGAGTTGGTTGTAGATTGAAAAGGCCATTCAATACCCTTTTTTTTGTTTTTTTGAAAGGTTGCCATTCATTACCTGGGTTGGGCTGAATCATCATTGAATTGGCTTAGTCCAACAAATTGTCATAGCAATTAGTAGTTAACAGTTAGTTAGCAACTATAGTTAGGTTAACCATAGTCATGGTTAGCCCTAGGTAAAAGTTAGTTATAATCACCTACTATAAATACAATTAAATACAGAATTAAAAAGTTAGTAAAGAATTTTTAAAAATTCATTCTTTTTTTGAGGTCTGAAGTCCTTGAACTCTTTCACTATTTTGATCATTCTTGTTCTTCTCCCACCATGGGTAAGGGAAAGAGTAAGCTTCAAGAAAGATTACTCCAATTGGTATCAGAGCCATTTCTTGATCATGAGATGGTAGAAACCAGAGCTACTGGACAACAAAACCAATAATATCAGGAGACTTAACAATAGTTAAAGCAACTAATGGAATGATAGAAACAATGAGTAAAAGATTAGAAGACATATCTCAACAAGTCCAGTCCAAAACTGCAGCAATCCATAAGAGCCAAAAAGAATAAATGGAAGCCAAATTTTCTCAGATCAGGAGAATGTAGTGGCTCAATCCAATCAATGGGCACCAAATGCAGTGGCTTAATCCAATCAATGGGCACCAAATGCAGTAGAAGGTACAAATAATGGGTTTAATGGAGTTAAAGTTAAGTCAGTCAAATTAAAATTTCAAGTTTTCAAGGGAGAAAACCCATCAAAATGGCTTTATAAAGCTAACCAATTTTTTAAGCACTATAGAATTCTTGAAAACCAAAAGTTGGAAATTGCTTCCTCACATATGGAGGGTAAATCCTTGATTTGGTTTCAGGATTTGTTAAACTCTGAAGTGGGAATTAATTGGAAAGAATTTTCTGATGCCTTGCAAGTAAGATTTGGTGAAAATACTTCTGAAGATCCTATGGATCAATTAGTCAAACTAAAATAGTATTCTTCTGTAGAATAATTCAAACCAAGTTTGAACCTAACAGAATTAAAGGATTGAATTAAAAGCCTAAGCTCAATATATTTTTAATTGGGTTGAGAGAAAAAATCAGATACTCAATTAGGATATTTAATTCTAATAATTTGACTAAATCCTTTGGCCTAGTAAGGTTACAAGAAGAAAATTTGTGGGCCACTAAAAAACAACAGGCAAGACCAAGAAGTGCATATATTGTTGATTCAAGAAGTACAATTAATTATGTTCTTAATAGGCTCCTCCTTAGAAATCTCCATTGATCACAACCACCTAGAACAATGCCAATTAACATGTCAAAGCCTAATATGGTTAATAAGTTACCCATTTAGAAGTTTTAAGTCCTACAAAGGTAGAGGCAAGAAAAAAGAAATGATTGTGTTTTAATTGCAATGAGAAATGGTATAGAATTCATGTGTGCGAAGTCCTAAACTTTTTATTCTCAAGTCTGTGCTACAATTGAAATTGCACCCTTCTTATATTCCTAGAACTTTTGGGCTATTTTTTTTCCCCAATTATATATATTACATTTGGTTTGGCACGTCAAAAGAAAGGAATGAATCCTTTAAGCCATATGAGGTTGATTTAATGTGACTTTGTGACCCTAAATTAACTTGAATATATATATATATATATTTGGTACAAAAAATATACTGGACACATAGCAGTCATTCTGAACACATGTTTTGAGTTCATTCACAGACCTCGGTATTCGACCCTAGGCACAAGATAAGATTTCTGACCTTGAAGAATTGGTTCCAAAATGAAGGTTTAAAGTTCTGATTCATTTCTAAGTATAAGGTAGTATTACACTTTAATTAATTCATTATTAAAACTTAGCTAATTCATTATTTTGTCAATGGGGGATATGATATGACAATTATTCTTCTCAAAATATGTCACATCTCACCTACCACTTTGAAAATAGCTACACACATTAAATACACTACAAACTGGCACTATAATTAATAGAAAATGGGTAAGATGGTGAAATTAACAGAGTTTTATTCTCAAATTTGTGCCCCCCACTAGTTTCTATTTTTTCTTAGCTTATATATGGTTTAAAAAGATCACTAAGGTACATTCACTATTGTTCACAAAACTCTCTTTCTAAAATACTCTCTAAACTTCTAACTGATTAGAACGTCAGAGCTCTTTTAGTCAAAAACCCCTCCCGACCTATTACTTGACTATTTTTTGTGTTTGCAGGTTATTGAGAAAGAGAACTATGAACATGGTCACATGCAAAGGAGATTTTTATTCCCTTTGTGCGTGCCCACACACACACACACACATAATTTCCTTCATATTCTCCGCAATAGGGATGTAATCGGGTCGGGTTGGGCTTGACCTACCCTAGATGACCCTAATCTCCTCCAGGTTGGGTCAGGTCGGGTTAAGGTCGACAAAATCCGCCCTTAACCCGCCCCAGCTTAATTTTTTAAATATTTTTAAAATTTTTATAAATTAAATATAAATAAAATTCACAAAACACATTGAAAGATATAGTGTTCTTTATCAATAAATTTTATTGAGAAATAAATAATTATAAAATTAACATTGAATCGAATTACAAATATAAAATTTTAAATAAAAAATTATTAAAATAAATTTAATTACAAATTTACACATTGTCAATGACTAATGAAAAAAAAAAAGAAAAAAAAAAAGAAAGAAAAGAGGAAGCTAGTAGTAGCTAATTGGAAATAGGGAAAGAAAAAAAAAAAGATAAGAAAGAAAGAAAAGGCAAGCCAGTATTAAGCATACCTCCCAAGATTTTGCTTGATAGCACACTTTCCGATCCTAGTTTAGGAAACTTGTATTAGGGTTGTGCATGGGTTGGTTTCGTTCGAGTTCATACTTAACCCAGAACAAAACCTATTTTTTTCAATTCCTAAAATTTAGATCTGAAACTGAGCTAGTTTTGAATTAGAACCAAATCGAACTGATCCGAAAATATTGGATTAGTTCAAGTTGGTAATATTTATCACACATTTATCACTTAAAAAAAATAGATCAAGCAAACAAATTCTATGATAAAAAAGTATTAAGATAGATCGCTTCAAAAAGTAAAATTAACTAAATTTTAGTATAATTCATAATAAAATATAATCCCATAATATCATTAATATTATTTACTTTTATAATATTATATAATATTTATATATTATATTTTTCAGATTGGTTCAGTTTGGGTTATTTTCAGTTCGGATATGGTTCGATTCCTGTTAAGAGATATTCAACCTGAAAACCGAACCAAAAATATCAGTTTGCTAAATTTTTTCATTCATTAGTGTTTTCAAAATTTGTATCAAAGTAGGTTCACTCATGTATTTAAAAAGTGTGATCTTTTTACATCCAAAACATTAATGAATAATGTTATCCTTTTATCTTAAAAAAATCATTTGAGATATTTTTCATTTTGATACAAGTAAATAATCTGTTAGATGTTGTCCTACATTGATCCATGATAAAAGTCATTCTCTCCCCTATATAAGAGGTGGACTTCCCTTATCTTAACACCTAAATTCTAAGGTTGAACCTCCTCCTTTTATGTATTGCTAGACTTATTTAATATAGAAATTTGTGTTTAAGTCACACTTTGCAGTCTTTTAAGCTTGTTAGTCACTTCAAAAAAAAGTATTGCTTTTAAATCATATTTGTGTAGAAAGTTTTGTGAATAGGTCATACTTTTGAATGGGTCCCACGAGTTTATTTTAAATATAATTTCTAATATACCAAGAGTACCCTTTATTTCTATAATTAAATTAGACGAGAGTTGTCAAAAATATCGCTAACCGAAAATCACATTTCTTCCGTTTTTGTTTTCATTCCTTATAAATTGCGTGAAGTTATGGTATATCATTAATTTGAACGAACACTGACTAATATTAACATCGGTCGAAGAAGGAATATATACAAATCTATATACCAGTACTGTTTTGTATAAATGTATGATCTTGTAAAAACAGTACCGAATAAAATGCATGCTCATATAAACACAGTACCACGTGAATGAGAGTACCACATGCATGCAGTACTGTTTTTGTATAAGATGCATGCTTTTGCAAAAACAGTATCGAATGTGTCTAGTATGCAAACAGCACCATGAAATACAAAAAAAGTCACATATCCAACGTATGGCTGACAGTACCGCATGACCGAGACTACCACATGCGTATGGCACTGTTTTGTATAAGATGCATGCTCTTACAAAAACAGTACCGAATGTGTCTAGTATGCAAATAATACCATGAAACACAAAAAGAAGTTACATATCCAACGTATGGCTGACAGTACCACATGGCCGAGAGTACCATATGTGTGCGGTACTATTTTGTATAAGATGCATGCTCTTGCAAAAACAGTACTAAATGTGTCTAGTATGCAAACAGCACCATGAAACACAAAAAAAAGTCACTTATCTAATATATGGCTAACAGTACCACATGGCCGAGGGTACAAAATATATGCGGTACTGTTTTGTATAAGATGCATACTCTTGCAAAAATAGTACCGAATGTGTCTAATATGTAAACAGCACCATGAAATACAAAAAAGTCACATATCTAATATATGGCTGATAGTACCACAAGGATAAGAATACCATACGCATACAATACTGTTTTGTATAAGATACATGATTTTGTTAAAACAGTCATGCATCTTATACAAAATAGTACCGAATGTATCTAGTATGCAAATAGTATCATGAAACATAAAAAGAAGTCACATATCCAATATATGACTCACAGTACCACATAACCGAGAGTATCACATGCATGCAGTATTGTTTTGTATAAAATACATGCTCTTGCAAAACAGTACCAAATGTGTCTAGTAAGCAAACAGTATCATGAAACACAAAAAAAGTCATATATCCAACATATAGCTAACAGTACCACATAGCTAAGAGTACCATATGCATGTGGTACTGTTTTGTATAAGAGGCACGCTCTTGCAAAAATAGTACCGAATGTGTCCAGTATACAAATAGTACCATGAAATACAAAAAAAGTCACATATCCAACGTATGGCTGACAGTACCACATGGATGAGAATACCATATGCGTGCAGTACTGTTTTGTATAAGATGTATACTCTTGCAAAAATAGTACCGAATGTGTCTAGTATGCAAATAGCACCATTAATGGTTGGTTTGTGTTATGTATCGATTGATGTTTTTTATGGCAGTATGAAAATAGTACTGGTACTGTTTCGTATAAATGTATACTCTTGTAAAAAATAGTACCGAATATACATTTAAATCTATTTTGATTATGTTTCAAAAATCGACTTTGAATTTGTTTGTGACGAAGATGGAAAGTCGCGGAAGTTACAAGTGTTCAGATAAAACTAGCAGTTTCAAAATGTATTGAAAACGCGTGATGTCCTTTTTTGTCTTTTTGTTGCAAGTATGACTTATTTACAAACAAATTTTTTTAATATGACTAAAATCCTTATAAGTCTATAAGAGTGACCGGCCTCCAAAAACCCTATTTAATATAGTATCAAAGTGGGTTTTCAAATTGGGCCTCATCATTGTTCACGTTGAGCTATGTTCATGCGAGTCAACGTGAGGAGAGTTGTTAGATGTTGTCTCACATTGACCCATAATTGAGGTCCCTCCTTTTATATGTTGGGCTTATTTAATATAATCTTTTTTTTTCCAAAATTTACTTGTTATATTACATTTTTCATTAATTAATATTTTTGTTTCTTATTATTATTATTATTATTATTTTACTCTTGCAAGAATCATGATCATGTAGTTATCGCTCCATCCCAACATAATTATTGTCTTTAAAAGAACGAGGTGTCTAACTGATAATAACATAAATATCAATATAAGTTTTCACACATCAAGTAGCTACTTATTTATTTAATTTGAGAATCATACAAGTTTATTACAATAATTTTTTTGAATTTTAAAATATCGCATTGGGTATGCAAGTCTCATAAATTTTAAATTGAATAACTAGTTTGTATTGTCTTATAATCTTACTTTTCATTGACCAATCTACACTATTATCAAGATAAAATGCTGGGCATTTAGTGAAGTCTCGAATTTAATAAAATCTTAAATTTAATAAAATTTTTTATTTTTTCGTTAATACTCCTCAGTTTCTCCTAACAATTGATACTTTTTATAAAAACAAAAAAAAAAATGAGTAACTACCACTTAATTAAGTAAATTTAAATTTGTATATTTTAGTACTTTTTAAATGTCCTGTTCAATCGCCCACCACTTTTAAATTTTTTATCTTTTTTAAATGCCATTTAATTACAAACTATTTACTTAAATACAATTTAAAACCAATCATCATTCATTTATATTATGCATTATTTTTTTATTCCTTCCTGCAACATATCTTTCTTTTACAAAAAATTATTGCGATCATTCAGAGATTAATTTTATTTTTTAACAATATTTTCTTTTGATAAAGCCATTGCTTATTACTTTGTAAATATTTTTCAAAAAATAATTTTTAGAAAATAAATGGAGCAAAAATTTTGACTAATTTTTTGCAACTAAAAATAATTTTTTGTTGAAAAAAAGAGTAAGAAGTACAAAATATTTATGACCAGTATGAATTGGAGAGAAGATAAATTAGAAGAAATAAAATTTTCTTCCACTTTCATGCTTGATTTTTGGATTTGGTATGAATAAAACAAAAAAAATAAATAAATCAAGGAATCCCCCTTTTTTTTTTTTTTTACTTTCCCTTTAATTTATCTTTTTTTTTTCTTCTTAAAGAAACAAGCAAAAGCGTTCATTTAATTTGGCCATTATCCACATACTTTCTATTTTTTTGTAAAAAAAATAAAAAAAATATTTAATTTAGAGGATATTTTCTTAAAATATACTTGATAGATAATAAAAAATAAATTTTAATTTTTTAAAAAATTAATAAAATTATATTTTCCAAACCAAGCAAACTTTTTCTCTGTACATGAATTTTTATATTCTACTCCATTCTATTCTCACTTTATGCTTTTTCGTATTAAATATGTTTATAAATAATTACTGCTCTTTAAATTCTTTCTTTCAAATGAGATAGCAGGCTTTATTCTATCTTGTCATTTACCTATGATGTTCCGGATTGGATTTTGCTACAATATTTTAGAGTGTCCTAAAATAGTCAGGAATATTCTAAGGATTCTAAAATTTTTTAGTGTGGTTTGAAATTTTTTAAAAGTTATTGATATACAAAAAATGTCTTGAATATTCACAAGTATGGTAAATATTATAAATTATAATATTCTAAAATCTAAAGAATATTATATAGTGTGTTAAATATTATAGAGAATTATAGGATCCCTATGAGTATTATAAATATCTTACATATTTTGATAGATGATTCTAGAGGTATAATTCCTATCGTGCACTGAATCAAATCAATCTCCATTATCTGTTAAGAAAGTGAAGAAATATAAATAGAGGTAAATTTTGTTTATTTGTAGGAACTGTAAGTCAAAGAAGCACCCCTAGGTAAACCATAACATTGGATTTTAGATTTGTGGGGGTAAAAAATATAATAAATGGAAATAGTATAAAAGTAAAATGAAAAAAGACAATTTTTTTTTGTTAAGGTTAAAAAAATGTAAAAGAAAATGAATAAATATTTTTTTGTTTAATTAATCATAGTTGGGGGGAAAAAAACAAATTACTATTACTATAATATGTTAATTACTGATAGGTTTTACTATAATATATATGTTAAGTTATAGGGTTATGTTATGTTATAGGGTTTTTTTTTTTTTAAGACCTCGCTTTAATTTTTTTTTGGGGGGTCATGTAATGTGAATTCTAAGTGTCACATGTAATGCTAAATTCTGAAGTGTTCGGTAGAAAATGGAATATAAGATATATCTGGTTGCGATGGTGCTTACTCAAAAATGACAGCTGCCAAAGTCGAAACACATCTACATTTTCTATAAAAGAGTAAAGACTACATTGGAATGCCAGTCAATGCCAAGTTCTTGTTTGCATATATTTACCATTTCAATAACATTAGCAAGATAGTCTATAATACAATTCAACAGAAACCACAAAGCGTAAAAACGTCAGAGGAGTAAGTAGTAGGAGAGCACAACAGAGCATAATTTACTTTAGGAAAATTTTATAGCAATACAAATAATAGAAAATGGAATACCTTTTCAATGCTGCAATCTTCAAAGGAGATTATTCAGTTGCTCCTTGATGACAAAATTGAGAGGCTTAGGACAAGATATTTATTTATTTTTTACATCTTTTTTTTTTTTCTCTCAAATCCTCTTCTCTCATTCAGAACACTATTTTAACATATGATAAAACTCCATTTCTAACTTTGCAATAATTATCTCAAGGATTAAGAATCACTTTCTTCTCTTTAAAAAATAATTAAGGTATTTTGTATTTAAATTATAATTTGATTCTAATCAATGTTTTAATATTTTAATGCTTTCTCTTAATATTTTAATATTTATTTTTGTTTAATTTTGTCCCAACTCGACAAAATTTTTGAGTCCGCCCCCGTTGAACAAATCATGTACAGAAGCCAACTCTTCGATACTGATATACAGTATGTGTGTGTGTGTAAGACACGAAGAGAGAGACAGAAGTAGTAGAAGTAGTAACAGGGTAGTGGAGAGCATGATCACAAGGTGTTTGGGGTTGTAAAGATTTGTAAATTTTTGTCTTATAATTTGTGCAGTAACAGAAAAAGTTTTAATTTTGTAAAATTTTGTTGAGTTTTATTTATTTATTTATTATTTTTTTGGCTTCTGAAATTTGTGCACTCTAACTTGCCCATATGTCAATTCCCGCCTCTCTCTCCAATGATGTACTTTGGTGCTGTTTCCAAAGGATTTTAGGAGTAGGACGAATTCGGGCCAACCAGTGTATTTATGCACAAGTGCATGTTTGGTGCATGATAAGTGTATATTTTCAACTAACCACTGCAAGTAGAGGCTAATGTAATTTGTTCAAATTATTATAACTTTTGAATAATTATGTCTTATTTCAAAATCAATAGCTAAAAAATGCACCGGCTTGACCTTGAATCCGGTGTAGGGTAGGATACAATACTACAAAACATTTACTGACACTTTATCTTCTGCCATAGCAGGCATCTAGGCAATACTTTGAGGACATCCATACCAAATTCAAACCTACTCTCTTTCAACACTAATGATGTGTTTAAAATCTTAGTCGACAAATCAACTTTTGAGTTGGTTTATTGACTCTGATACTGTTAAAAAAAAACAAAGTCAAGACTCTCCGATGCCAAGCCTCACTAGTTGCTCGGGTTTTGGCCCATGGAGATGTCCGGTGGGCTCTTTGGGGGTTTGCTCCCACATCGGGAGTTGGGTGTGTGTGAGTGTTAGTTTAAAACCTTAGTCAACAAATCAATTTTTCAGTTGGTTTGTTGATTCTGGTACTATTCAAAAGAAAAACAAAAAAAAAAACAAAACACCAACGATGTCTCAGCAACATTTGTTGCAAATACGACTTTTCTTTTACCTGGGCAGTTAATGAAGACCCGAATCACCAACGTTGATCTTCATAGGAAAGCTTTCCATGTAAAGATAATGCAACCATGCTTTCCATGTAAAGATAATGCAACCACATTTGGGAGCTCGAACTTTTCACATGCCCATTCTACTACCAACTGAGAAGTTAAGAAGGGAAGAATCGTCCCATCTTTCTCTATTCTATGGATCTAACGCACCATCCTCACAACATTAGAAGCACATGAAGCCACACTAGTAGAATCAGAAGTGCCCTCTGATGAACAATGGATACATCTGATGTCAACTAAAAAGTTTCTGCCCTCCACATAAAAGGTTCTGCAACCAAAAACATATTCTTCAAGTTTGTTTGCATTAGCTGTTGCGGACATGATAACAAGCCTTAAATATCGAGAGACCGGTTGGAATGTACAAAAACTCTACAAGTTAATAAAAGTGAAATATTTTGGAATTTGAAATGTAAAAAGTTATTTGAAATGATAGTTGAATGTTTTTATTTGATTTGATATAAAGGCCCGTTGGTATGATGAAAATCGTTGAAATTTTTTGAAAACTTCTGAAAGTCTCTGAAAGTCTCTAAAATTCTCTAACATAATTTGCACTCCTTATACTTCATGAAACAACTATAAATTTATATATATTTACATATCCCAATAACTTTTTTACAAACCCCAATAACATTCCACAAACTCCAATAATTTTTCTACAAATCCCAAAAATAATTTACATCTTTCAATAAATTTTGACATAAAATCATTCTGATAGACTCAAAAAAATTGTTCAGATGGTTTTTCTCTCCAAAAAATTGACGTAAAAGTCAAACAGTTTCACCATTTATCTCTTAAAAATGTGGTCTAGGGGCTAGCGCCAAACGTAAAAAAATTACCCAAATCATATTTTTGTTATTTTTCATAGCACCAAACACTCCCAAAGTTGTTAAAAATTATATAAAGTGACACGTGACAAAATTTTAGTGAATACTTTTGAAAACTATTGAAATTTTGTGAAACTTTTTGATACAAATGTCAGTCCAACTTTTTAAAAAATATATCAAATTTTGTTTTGACAATTTTTTGGAAAAAGTTAGAATTTTTTAAGTTTAAAAAAATTAAAATTTTTGAATTTTTTTGAAGTTGTTTTAACTTTTTTGGAGCTCCAAACGCCCTTCGTGTCTTAGGCAAAGTAAACTTTTTTATCAATGTTAAAAGGAGATTAGTGTTAAGGTTTCTTTCGTGCGCCTTATCAACAACAATGATCCAAGTTTTCACTTTATTGACGAGTAGAGAGGACACTATTGTATAATAACGAGATATACAAGGGATGTAAGTGATTTTGACCCAACTAATGCTACACTTACACCCTCTCTCTTACACCCTTCTTACACTCCACTGATTATGACGAGTCATGACTAGTGCATTCTATTCAAAATCATTACAGCCGTTAGATGTCACCTTCTATGTACGATTATGATGATCTTCAATTAGACTATATGACCTGTCATAACCAATGAGGTGTAAGAAGGGTATAAGAGAAAGGGTGTAAGTGTAGCATTACTATTTTGACCCTAAATATAGGAGTATATGTAATAACCTGAATTTTTTTCCCTCTTAATTA
Source organism: Vitellaria paradoxa (assembly GCA_019916065.1). Classification (NCBI taxonomy): domain Eukaryota; kingdom Viridiplantae; phylum Streptophyta; class Magnoliopsida; order Ericales; family Sapotaceae; genus Vitellaria; species Vitellaria paradoxa. The sequence goes on from CM034244.1 coordinate 30,686,846, forward strand.
ATTTGCTTAAGTGTGGTGGTGATATTTGTTATAGTAAAAATCTAGAAAATTGAGGATTTAAAAATTTTTGGAATAATAAAATTAGTTGGAAAGATTTTCGGATTGAATTTCACTCTATGTGGGAGTTTAATGTAGAATTTCTAAAATTTTTATCCAAACACTTCCTAGCCCAATTACCTATTTGGTTCAAACCAAGCCCATTAACCCATGGGTCAACCCTTTTCTTTGACTCACCTCAACTCACTTCAACTCACTTTATCACTCTATGAGTTGACTCATGAATAATTGCTCTAAATTATTTCTCGACAACTTCATTTTTCATCTTCCATACACTCTCACAATCTTTCAAAATTATTTGACTAATTAGACAAAGAGAAGACCCTACATTGATGACCTTAAAGCATCTTTTCAAATTATTTAGCAAACAAGATTTAAAGTATTTTGTTTGAAAGCTAGCATGATTTAAAGCATTTTGTTAATTTGTCAAAAAGCTAGCATGATTATTTAATTTGTCAAAAAGTTAGCATGATTCCCGGATCATGCCACCCATTCTCATCCATCCTCCAACACCTATCTTTAATTATATGGTTAGATAGTCAAAAAGGCTAAGCTAGATTATTTGGATTATACTACCTAATGCATAATGCTACTTTAGTGGTTTCAAGCTTAGGTAGTGGAACTTGTTTTTCTCTACCGACACTTTCTCTACACTCCCTATAAATTGTGTGTCTTTAAAGAGAAGAAAATAAGAGAGAAATAATAATAAATCATTAATTAGTGAGGATGGAGATTTGGTGTTGCTTGGAGGAAGAAGAAAGGCTTGGAATTTTCTAATTTGGGTGGTGTTCAAAGCTAACTCATTTTTCTTTCTCAGACTTGGTCATTAATCGCCCGGGAACATTGCCGTTTGTTATTAAAAATGACTGATTTCTATACAAGGTATCCTTGGAATGTAAAAGGGTGAGAAGAAATTAAAGCACTCAGTGCTAAAGTTATTTTTGGCAATTGGGTGATGAGTGGGTAGAAATGGCCTTTTAGATGAAGATGGGAATATGCATTTTATTTGGGAGATGCTCCCTTCTGACCTAGCCAGTCAGGTAGCCAGTCGCGACGGTTAGGTTTTTGGTAGGTGACACCGTCGGTATGCATTGGATGCTAAGCCCGTAAAGTCACTGGTTCCCAAGGCTAGGGGTAGAGGAGAATAGGAGTATAATTATCTTAGGAGGATTTAGATTAAACTCCCCTACAAAATTTTACTGTGACTAGCAACCTCTCTTGTTTATGTATGAATGATGTGTTGGAATTATTTAATTATATTTAATTTCTCTTGATGAATATTTTATAAAATATATATATATATATATATGAAACCTGTATCGCTACGGGGTTTGATCCCGAGACCTTGAAGATCTAAATCTGAGATCCCTACCACTGCAACACAGACTTCATTGTGGTATACATATCAATATTTAACTATTTTTATATGTAAGTAAAATAGTAGTTACGGTGATGGTTTCATCGAACCGTTGTAAGTATAATTTACATTATTTAGTTGAGATCTATTGAATTAATTGTTGCATAAAAGTATGCCACCTAAACACATTCACTGTAGTGAGTCACTTAATACAGTGTAGCATTACAACCACTGCATATAGGCACCTAGGAGATTCTGATTACTGGGTTTTAGTAGCTCATCCCTTGTGGGAATATTTTTTTCAGGATATTAAATACAGGGATATAGAAGATGAGCTAGAAAGAGATTAATTTCTCTTAAATATTCCATCAAGAGAGTTATCTATTTTTTTCTTCCTTCCTGCACAGAGCTGGAGGACTTTATTTTTTTGTCTATAACAATTGTTGGATGATTGTAATTATTAAGCTTAGACCTAATTTGCTTTTAATTGGTATGTAATGTTAATCGTGTGGTTGGGACACTTAGATGGCTCTGTAATATTTTTCTCTATCTTTATTTTGTGCCCTGTAGTTGAAATCTCATCAAATGATTCAGTCCAATGACTTATAAATATTGTTGGATAAACAAGGGATTTTGGATATCTTAAATTTTTCTTGTGGGTCAACCCCAGTTTAGAGGAAAAATTCTGGGGTATGACGAAGTATTATTATCATCTTATTTTTATACCCAACAAATAAATCCCAAGTCACCATCGGGCATTGGGGTTATGAAAATCCGGGGCGTGACAGTATAAAGATAATTACTCCAAGTTTAATTTTACCAAATCTTAATTTGATTAATCTTAAAAATTAAAATTTACTCTAAAATATACATTAATCACAAATTCACTTAATTGACCTAATCACTTTTTTATTTTAAACTGTTTGTTAATTTTAATATATGTTTTTATCTTTTTTTTTTAATTCTTGACTTATCTTTTTAATCTTATTTGCATTAAACTAATTTTTGATTGATTTTATAAAAATAACTCAAGCTAAAAAATATTATTTTTACTAATTGTATGTTGTACTTTGCAAAAATAGTTCAAATACTAACTAATAACGGTCAACATAACTAATTTAACTTTAAAATTGTACTTAAAAAAATATTCTCTAATCTAATTAAATTTAAAGAATGATATTCAATCATTTTTAAATTATTTTTCAATCATAATTATTATTTAAATATTTTTCTTTGTGTTTTTAAATTTAATTTTAGATATGTTTGAAATATGTAAAATTTGAAATAATAATGAATCAATAAGGAAGTAGGTTCGTTTTAGAAACACAATAACTCATTTCACATTACTTACAACTACATAATAGACAATCAGGTACCAATATGAGACAAACAGAAGAATGAAGAAAAAATACTGAAAAATAAAAGAAATAGAGTATTCTATTCAAAAATTTCAAAAAAAGTGAAAATTCAAAAGATAAATAGAGAATAGGACTTGGTTTAATGAGAAAAAATAAAGAATTACACAAAATTGATATAGGCATGTACTAATAATATAGATTTATAAAAATAACTCAAATATTGAGTATAATCGGTTAAAAATTATCCATATGACCTATTTAAATTTAAATTTAGAAATTTTTCTAGAAAAAAATTATTCCCAATATCAAATAATATTTTGGTATAATTTATTTTGTTTTTAAATTTAAGATATAATAAGATTTATTATTGTAAGAGAAGTTATATTTTTTAAATTTAATCAATATTTAATAAATTTTAAATCTTTTTCCAATCTAAATTAATTGTTTACTACATTTTACAATTACACTGAACCAATAGGCAAGTTCTATTTAAGAAACTCATGTGTTCACTTTATATTGATGAAGATCGCATTTTTCACAACCATAGTGATTTTATAGACAACAGAAAAAAGTGAAGTTATAGTCGTTTATTGATGTGAGACAAAAAGAAGTAAAAGTTTTATGAATAAAAACAAAAAGTATAAAAAAATAAAAATGATATTTGATTCAAAGATTTGTAAAAATAGAAAAACTATAATAGTAAATATCAAGAGTGCCACACAAGATTAGTAGTAATTTTTCAAATGTTTTATAAAAATGACTTAAATTAAAAATATTATTATTAATCATATGTTATAATTTAAAAGAAAAAATTGGTCAACCTGATCAATTTAAATTTAAAATTAGAATCTAGAAAAAAAAAACCACTCTTAAATTAAAAATGCTATTATCAATTGTACATTGTATTTTATAATATATATATATATATATATGGTCAACCTTACTAATTTAAATTTAAAATTAGAATTTAAAAAAAAATCACTCCCAATGGTAGTTTTATTTAAAGCTTTGTAAAAAAAAAAAAAAAAAAAAAGAACAAACAAACAATAGAATGATGAATATAGGGAATGTAACATAAGATTTAGTAATAATTTTTTATTGATTTTATAAAAATAATTCAAATAAAAAAATCAATATCAATCGTATACGCTTTATAAAACAAAATAAATATAGCCAATATGACCAATTTAAATTTAAAATTAGGTTTAGAAAAATAATTACTCTCAAGCCTAACTAATATTTTTGTATTTTTGTTTTTATATTTTTAAATTCTCAAAATATTAAGAGTTGTTGTTATGTGAAAAATAACCTAATATTATTTAAGTAATTTTTTTATATTTTTTAATTTAATTTCATTCCTATTTGTGTTTTTTAATTTAATTAAATGTATTTAAAATATACAAATTTTACAATTATATTGAATTTTTAAGCACTCTAGTTTGTCTTTGAAACTCATAAATTCATTCATATTGAATTTTACAAACTAGTGAATCTTTTTTCAAAACTCAAGCATGTAGATCTTTTTTTGGAACTCAAGAGTTCATTCACTTTTCTTAAAATCATATACTACAACTATAGTGATTTTATAGGAAAAGAAAATGTGAAGTTTTAGTATTTTTGCCGTGTAAGACAAAGAATAAAAGTTTTGTGAATGAGAAGAAAAGAAGAGTAGGGGAAGAAGAAATTTCAACAATTATTCAAAAATTATGAAAAAGGGGGGAAGAAAATAGAATTTAAATAAGCATATTACATAAAATTGAAGTGGAGAGAACGAGAGAGAGAATAAAATTTTTTAGTATTATGAAAGAGATATATATATATATTTTAAGGCAAATGCTAACATATGCCCTAAGGGCATAAGTTAAGGAGCATTTTTGGACTTTGTTTTTACTGCTAAACACATTTTTCTATGTTAAAAGGTTTTAATTTTTTATAAAAAAAATCAACCATCAAACATTAATTATACCAATTAATTTAAATGACAAAATTAACCCTACAAAACTAATCTGTATAAAAATTAATATACAACAGACATTAAATTATCAATTAGAATATTAGCTTACGGATGAATGTGAAGGGTCATAATCTTTCATATTAAAATATTTCCCTCCAAAAAATTCCCTCCAACAATCATCATCCTATTTAATTTTCGTAACTTTCTCCCATTTACAACAGGGAGCAGATCAAGTTGAGCTTGAGATGAAAGAAGTATTTTGAAGAATTGCTTTTAAAAAGGTACTTTTTCTTATTTCACTTTTTATATTATGTTTTTTTTAGGAGTTTTATGTGCATTGCATATTAATATTATAATATTTTTAATCATATTGAAAAATTTTCTATTTTGTTTTCTATTTTTTTTATGTTACATAGTATTAGAGAAATGGATAGAGATTTTAATTTAAATGAGTATCCAAAGGAAAATGAAGAATCTGGGTTTGATTGTGAAAATTTGGAATTTTTTGGAGGAGTGCAAGAAAATGAAAGTTTGGTAAAAAATGATTTTGAACCTTTTGTTGGTCAATGCTTTCTTAGTGAAAAAGAAGCTTTCATTTTCTATAAAAACTATGCAAAAAGACATGGGTTTTCAATTTGGAAAGAACGATTCATCACAAAAGGTGAAGAATTAAGAAGACAGGATTTTCTTTTGCTATCGTGAAGGGAGAACACCACTCAAAATTGTTCAACCATCTATGGAGCAACGAAATAGAAATCATTAAGGTGTGGGCGTAAGGCATTTATGCATTATTTTGCGGAATTGTTTTGACATTTTTCCACAAGAATGGCATGTTATTAAGTTTGTTATAGATCATAACCATGAGTTGTTGACACCTTCACAAATACGTTTTCTTCCGGCAAATCGAGTGATCACTAAAGATGATGAAGAACGTCTTCTAGCATTGAAAGAATGAGATCTTTCAATTAGACAAATAACGCACGCTATGAAGCTTGAAAAGAACGTCAAACATGGTCATCTTCCATTTTTTCAAAAAAGGTGTTTGTAATTTTTTCACCAAAATTAGGAGGAAGAATGACGTGAATGATGTCACAAACCTTTTACAACATTACAAAATGGCCAAAGAAGAAAACGTAAAGTTTTAATATGGGTTCAAAGTAGTTAAAGAAAAAGGTTAGAGCATATATTTTGGTCTCCTTCTTATTGCTTTGATTGGTACCAAAAATATAGAGATGTCGTTGTCTTTGATACTACCTACAAGGTAAATGCTTATGAAATGCCCTTTAGCATTTTCGTGGGAGTCAATAATCATGGCAAGACAATATTGTTTGGATGCGCACTTCTTTGAAATGAGACAACATGTGCCTTTCAATGGTTAATGAAGGTAATATTCTAATTTTACTTTTCCTTTGAAAACCATGTGTTATTATATAATCTAATGCATTTCAATTTTTTTAATTGTATACATTTGTATCTTTGATGAAGAAGTCACCCAAGATCATTTTAACCGATCAAGATCCATGGATAATGAATGCAATTGCCAAAGAGTTGCCATCAACAAAACATAGCTTTTGCATATGGCATATTACTAGTGGTTGGTTCACATCTATTCTTAGAAATCAAGAATAGAAATTGTGTGATAATTTTTATAAGTTATATAAATTGGAGACGCGCAAAGAATTTGAGTATCAATGGCCTCGTGTGATTACAAAATATGGCTTGGGTGCAAATAAGCATGTTAGTGGCTTATATCATATCAGGCAATTTTGGGTGCCTTTTTACCTTCGAGATCACTTTTTTGTGGGATGACAACAATAGGATGATCTGAGAGTATAAATGCATATGTCAAACGCTTTATTGGTTCTCACACAAATTTGAGTCAATTTGTAAACAAGTTACTATGGATTAAGTAATCATTATTTTTATAATTAGATTAAATCTATTTACGTTCCTTTTCATCATTACAATTTTAATTGTCAAATTTAGGTTGATCTTGCTATTGGAGACATTGAGTAAGGGGAATTACATGACACAATGTTGGAAACATATAGAAGCTCCTCTTTGAGATCAATGTCGCCGCAAGAGGAGCAAGCTCGTGAAGTGCTCACACCTTTTTCTTTCAAAAAATTTCAAGAGGAGTTTGGAAGAGTAACTCAGTATTCACTATTTCATAAGAATAATGGCGAGTTTGTTATACAACACTACAAGGAAAAAGATAGTCAAAAGCACAAAGTATTTTAGGACAAGGAGACAATAAATTGTAGTTGTAAGCATTTTGAGTTTTGGGGAATATTTTGTTGTCATATATTAAGCGTATTTCTTCACAAGGATTGTTACAAAATTCCATCCAAGTATTTACCATTGCGTTAGTGCCCTGATGAATTACAAGGTCAACAAGTGTAGCAAATTTTGGAAAGGGAAACTTGGCTGACAATCAAACAATTGAAATAGATGATGTTCATTGTCCTCTAACTTTGAAAACAAAAAGCACCCTAAGCGAAACCGAATGAAAGGAGGAAAAGAATTGGGAAAACAAATGAAAGCTTGTAGACTATGCAAATGTCTTGATCATAATATAACAACATGTCCAGAGAAGGAAAACATTATGTTCTGTAATGGATCACAAAAGATGAACAGGAGAATAGCTTCAAAAGGTGGAGATTTGAACCCAATTTTTCTTTGAAGTGTTAGGTAATTAGTTGTAATGATTTAGAAGCAATATACTTTTGGAAACTTTTGATTGTTATTATTATTTTTTTTTTTTTTTTTTTGCCCAAAAGTTGGAACTTTTGAATGTAAATGATCTTTTTGTTTTGGATGAATTCTAGTCGATCTTTTTGTTGGATTACTTCATTTGTACTCAAATATGTTCTAGTGACATGAAGTTAAATTTGATGATAAATTTGTGATTGGTCTCATTGATGAAAGAAGTCATCTAAGATCCAAGACCATATTAACATATCAAATCCATGGATGATTGATGCAATTACAAAAGAGTTGTGTTTGGTTTGGTACTTGTGCAATTAATTGCCAAGGCACGAAAATTGTAAAAGGTTATTTTAGTCATTTTAATAGAATAGTTGAAAACATTTATTAGTTAGTTTTAAATATTATTTGAAAAGAGTGAGAATTAATGTAAAAGTAGATTATAATTAATGTTTTCAATTAAGTTAACATGTGCCCTTAGGGCGCATGTTAGCAAGACCTATTTTTAAAAAGAAAAGGTGATGCGAGACCTATTTATGACTCTACCCATCAGTCTCAACAGACTTTCGATTTGAGTTCGATCGGAGGGTTCCAGGGGGCTGCAGTGGGAGAATCCACTGCAGGGGCTGCAGTGGGTTAATTAACGATCTAGATATAATTGTATTTTAATATGATGTGTCATTTCATATCCTTCATTAATGATCTTCCAATCGGATTTTGTTTAACTTTATTTTTATTTTGAATTTTATTTTATTACATTGAATTAAGACCATTAGATTTGATACAATTATATCTGTACCGTTGATTGACCCACTGCAGCCCCTGCAGTGGATTCTCCCACTGCAGCCCCCTGGAACCCTCGATCGGATTAGTTTAATCGATCTGCAATTTCAATGGAGATGGAATATATTTACTCTTTATAAAAGAGAGAATCAAGTGAACCGGACTTCTTCTCCCAAAAGTTGAGAATAAATGCAAGGTTATCTGCCTCCAAGAATGACCGTTGTTGTAGCAAAAAGAAGAATAAATTAATCCCAACCGTTGGAATTGGGGCATTCACGAACCCCTTTATTAATTTCTTATAATAAAAAATAAAAAAAGAGTAAATTACACTTACCTTCTATTAACATTTGTATAATTAGACCTAACACTCATAATATTTAAAAAATTACAATTACTTCTCTTATTTTTGAAATATTATTAACATTGGCCTCATTTCGATAAAATTAGTTATTAAAACTTAATATAAAATATCAAACTAATCAAAATTTTAGATATTTTTCTTATTTCAACTATCCTTCTCTTACATCTCTTCAATTTTTTTTTTTTAACAAAAATCTTGAAAGCCTTTTTGTTTTTACATTTTTTTTTTGTTTTTTGAGAATTTATATAAAGAAAACAAAAATGGGATAGAATGAGAAACAAAATAGGAAAAACACTTGAAATTTTAATTATTTTAATTTTTTTGTTAAATTTTAACGGTTGATTTTATCAGAAATGAGTTAATGTTAACAACACTTTAAAATAAAGGAGATAAGTGTGATTTTTAAATGTTGTGGGTGCTAATTATAATTACTCGAATGTTAAGAGAAGGTAAATGTAATTTACCCTAAAAAAATAATAGTGTTGTAACATTTATGAACGGATCCAAATAAGGCTTAAATCTAAAAAATTATACTAAAATTTTATTATTTTTGTTATTTTTTTATAAATTATATTTTTTCATGTTTTGTCTTTACTATATTTTTTCTTTTACTCCTATGTATCTTTAAAATGTAATTTTACTCCACTAATTATAAATTTTAAGTCTACCCTAATAATATTATATATTTATTTTGATCCAAAATAATAATTACATTAACATTTTCTTTAAAAATAACAAAGTGCATCTCACAAATTAAGGATACACAATGAATCATTTAAATTGTACGAAATTGATCTTTTTAATTTGATTTGGTTTGGTTTGATTTTTTGAATTAATGGTTCGACTTGTGATTTGAAAAATTAGAAAATGAAATGATTCGATTTGATTTGCGAGTTGAAGAATTAATTAATCGAGTTAAACTGATACTACTAATATAATCAATATATAAAACATTGAAAAAAGATTAAAAAAAATACTATATCAGAGGATATACTACAATTATGGATTTGTAAAACAATTACTTTAAATCAATCTTTTATAAATTTTTATTTAAAAAACTAATTCATTTTAATTATAACATCTATATTCATAATGCCTTTCTTTTTTTGTTTTTGTGTTTTCTTTTTATTAAGACAAGTAGGGATATTTATATATGTGTGTATATATATTGGTTGAGGATATATTTACACTTCTTTATTAGTTTCTTCCACCCTATACTATTCTTTTTTTATTTGAAAGATTAAAGTTATTGTGAAGTGAAAGAAACTAATGATATAGTGCAAATATCAACACTTATATATATTTTAACCACTATTGCCATGAATCAAATTATGGTGTGTGTATATTTTTTTATTTTATAAAACAATTAAATCTAATTCATTCAAATTGAAATAAATGGTTGGTTTAATTCACTTTAATTAAAAAAAAATAAACTTATAACTTGTGACTCAGTCCCCGTTTGATAAACTGGTAAAAAATTCTAACTTTCTTGAACTTTTAATTTTTTTTAACTTTCTCCATCAAAAAATATTATACACATAAAAACATTACCACATGCAAAATCATCAACTTTTTTTTTTAACCTTTTTTAACTTACTTTAATGTTTTCTAATTATTTTATGTTTATAAATTTTTATCCAATACATAAATTATCAAAAATGACACGTGTCAATACCAAAGTAAAAACTATTAAAAATTGGCAAATTTTGATTTGCCGAAAGCGCCTCAGTTTAAATTTTAGTACAAAAAAAAAAAAAAAAACTGTTTAGAAACTTAAATTTCACCAAAAATTACAAAATAAATAAATAAATAAACTTTTACAAATTTTTACTTATTTTTGTTATCCTGCGTACTTACTACTCTTATCTATTGTAGGTGGATAAAACTGAACAAAGCCATTCGAACAAATTATTAGTTAGAACGATTTGTGTGACAGAAAGTTCTAACTGCCACCCAAGAGTAATTAATATAATGGACATTTTTTTTATCATAAAATGCTTTAATGTGAAGCATTTACCTAACTCGAATAAATTTTGACAAATTTTTTTTTCTTTTCTTTTGGTTTATGCCACATAAACCAGCCTCTCAACATGTGTAGGGATAAATCGCGGACTCGCGTAACGGCGGGGAGTCGGACTCACACCCAAAAACTGGATACGGTTCGTCCAGCCAAAGAGACCCGTCCTACCAACCTTTACTACGTTCTGTGCCCGAAAGACTGACCCTAAATTTTTATTAGAGAGAAGACTTGAACTTGAGATCTTAAGGATAAGCCCTTAAGTTCCAACCAACATCATCCTATTTAACCCATTGAGATTAAATATTTTTTTTTTTTCAAATGCCAAAAAAATGGCTGATCTGTCACACTTCCACTAACTTTTTAACCTCAGCACTTATTGCACTCCTAACACCCAAAAAAAAAAAAAAAAAAAAATCCATTTTAAAAAATATTTTCGAAATAAATAAAAACGGAGGAGCGAGGAGGAGCGGAAAAGTGGACCTAGTCAAGTCCGTTGCATTTCAGGCTTTTTCTCTTTTCTCTCTCCCCTCGTGACCTTTATCAGTCAAAGCAGCACGGCACCAACCGCTTCTGAAAATACACGCCTTCTTCGTCTTCGTCTGTCTGTCTGTCTCTCTCTCTCTCTCTCTCTCTTCTCTTTCCAAGCAACTTCTTCGTCTTCAAATATAAAAATACCCACCTCTGTTCCTTACCTCTCACAAACAAATTCTCACAAGCAAACTCTCCAGAACCCAGATCGGAATTCAGAAACAGAGAAGCTTGTGGACTGATATACTGAATATATATATATATATATATACAACCATGTCCGGCGACGAGGTTGGTCTGAACCCTAAGCCCAAACCGGTGGTGATCCGACAAGTCTGGTCGGAGAATCTGGAGTCCGAGTTCGAGCTGATCCGGGACCTGATCGATCACTACCCTTACGCTTCCATGGACACGGAGTTTCCCGGCGTGGTTTTCAGGCCGTCGCCCACGGTGGCGGGCCACCACTTCAGGAAGCGGCTCCGCCCCTCGGACCACTACAAGGTTTTAAAATCCAACGTCGACGCGTTGAACTTGATTCAGCTCGGGCTTACCTTAACCGACGCTGCAGGCAACCTCCCGGACCTCGGCGCCGGCCAGAGCGGCTTCATCTGGGAGTTCAACTTCCGGGACTTTGACGTGACGCGTGACATTCACGCGCCGGACTCCGTTGAGCTTCTCCGCCGGCAGGGAATCGACTTCGACCGGAACCGCTCCGATGGGGTCGATTCGGCCCGGTTTTCCGAGCTGATGATGTCGTCCGGTCTCGTGTGCAACGACTCGGTTAGCTGGGTGACGTTTCATAGCGCGTACGATTTTGGGTACCTGGTGAAAATCCTCACGCGCCGGCAGCTGCCGGGCAGGCTCGATGACTTTCTGGGAATTGTCAGGGTCATTTTCGGAAACAAAGTCTACGACGTGAAACACTTGATGAGGTTCTGTGAGAGCTTGTACGGCGGGTTGGACCGCGTGGCGAGGACCCTGGAAGTAGACCGGGCGGTCGGAAAGTGTCACCAGGCCGGTTCGGATAGCCTGTTGACGTGGCATGCGTTTCAGAAAATAAGGGACGTATACTTTGTAAAAGATGGAGAGGAGAAACATGCTGGTGTTTTGTATGGATTGGAGGTTTTCCTGTAAAACTAATCACAATGTTCATTCATTAATCACAATATTCATTTGTTAATTAATTCTTTGTAAACTTTTTTTTCCAAGTAAAAATTTTTAATCAAGTTGGGCACTATGGTGAATCAATACAAATTTAAAAAAAAAATTATGTATTTTTACCATTGTGTGCAGTGAATTCAGAGTTCGATTCGAGGGACTGACAATAAATGCACTGTTAGTTTGGTAACAAGAAAAGAAATTGAAGCCAAATAACTATTAATAGATGATTTTGGTTTATTAGAGACATTGACGTATTGTTTTAGCTCGGTGGAAACAAAGTTATTTTTTTTTTAGGATTCTTTCACTAAATTAAAATTCTACGATTCAGTTATTAGGGTCACTGAATTGACATCGCTTCCCCTCTTTTTTGAGAGTTTTAAATTGTTGAACTGGACTCAATTATACACAAAATTATTATAATATTGTTCACCTCGAATATTTTTAAAATATTAGAAAATATTATTAGTGTGTTTGTAGTTATACAAAATATAATAAATTTTTACAAATTTTTATAAAGTTTAAATTTTTTATTTATAATATAAATTATAATACTGTAATTTTTATAAATTTATATTAATTTTTTTCACTCCAAACACCCCCTATGCTATATTTATAGGATACCAATCGACTTTAATTTTAAGAGTCGCTATTAGGTTTTTATGTTTAATTGTATTTGAAGTAATCTAGTAATACTAAACATCATTGTCTCAATCTCTACTGTGCGAAAGTGCATTGCCTTTATCGTTACGTGAGTTTATCGACAATTTCAATTCGGGTGCCTTATGGCATTGGAAGTCCTTTGGCGCCAGTTGTGGTCCCCTATGATTCGTTGCCAAGGTGTGCCAAAATAAGGAATAAAACAATTAGAACTTGACAAATTATAAACAAAATAATAATTTTAATCAAATTTGTATATCTAAATATAGATTAATTAAGATATCATGGTAAACAAATTTGTAATTGGTAATCAGAGTTTAAATAGTTCATAGAACACTACACAACAAACAAGAAAATCTTTACTGGCTATGTGTTTGGAAATAACAGAAACTATATAACAATTTCGATCTGCTCGCTAGCATCGCTGGGACACTCGTTGGGAAATACAATAAGGGTGTTCACTAGGCTCTAATGTATAGTAATTCACTAGAAATTTTACTAAATTCACTAGATATCTTGCTGGCAATTTCAAAAAGTTACGAATGGTGATTGAATGTTCGCTGGAAATTTCGTCCCAGCGAGCAATAATTTTTTTTTAGAAACCTGTCGTTTTATACCTCTTGAAAACTAAGCATTAAATAAGAAACTTTCTCCTAAAGTTTCTAACATGAAAAAGTAATTATTATATTGTTACTCCAAGTGATTCATAGAAGTTCTTTCTTCACTTAGCCAAAATATTCTTTCCTACAAAGTATTCATTGATCTTTAAGAATTTGAAAATTGGAATTTTGCTAATAAGGGTTCATTATAGATGCAAGCAAAGCTTTAACTTAAGGAATCGTGGATTCAATTGGTAATTTACAATTGTAAACTTTGTAACCCGTTCATTTAGTGAAAGAAGTTTGCGTAGTCCTTCGTTTAGGACTTGTATTTTTCCTTTTGTTAACAAGGGTTTTTCACATAGAAATCATGAGTTTCTTTTCATTATGCATGTGGTTGTTTAATTGTGTGATTGATACTAGGCTTTACGAATTTCAATTGGTATCAAAGCAGTGTTCGCCTAGGATATTTATATCAACGAAGTCGTGATCTCGGAAAGCTAGTATTTATGGATCTATTGCATGAAGGAGGTTCTAATACTCATCCACCTTGGTTTGACAGTTCCAATTACTCTTATTGGAAAGCTTCGATGATTGCATGCTTGATGTTTATCAATTATAAGGTATGGTTTTTAGTTGAAAAAAAATGGAGTCCTCCTATTCATAAGGTTGATGGTGAATTGGAAGAAAAAACTATTAATCTTTGGACAAAAGAGGAAAACGAAAGCACATAATACAAATTCAAACCTATTAACAAGATTTTTACAATTGTATGTGCCGATGGGTTCAGTAGAATTTTGAGTTGCTAAAGTCCAAAAGAGGTTTGGATGATTCTCTAACTTACCCACGAAGGAAATTCAACGATGAAAAGATCCAAACTTCAACATCTTACCACAGAATTTGAAGATTTAAAGATTGATGAATCAAAAACTTTTGGTCACTTCTACAAGATATTAATTGATATAGTCCAACTCTTGCTTCAATCTCGGCGAGACTATTATTAATTCTAGATTTATAAGAAAAATTCTTCGATTTTTTTCCTTCATCTTATAAATCTAAAGATACTACCATAGAAAAGATTAGGGATATAGATAACATGAAATTAGAGGACTTTGTTGGTTCTTTTCAAACTTTTGAAACTAATATTATCAAACCTAAGAGATCAAAAGCGATGACTCTTAAGGCAATAAAGGAAGACATTGAGAGTTTAGTCATCAGTCATAATTCTGATATGAAGGATGAGGAAATTGCTTTTCTTACTAAAAAGTTCATGTTTCCTATCCAGAAGCATCAAACAAAAAAAAAAAAAAAACAATGGATCTCAAGAGACCGAGCTTTAACAAATTTCAAAAAAAAAAAGGAAATCTCCTAGCATCACAAGGATGGGGAAATTAAGAAGAATGGCTGAAGTAACAAAAGAGTACATTGTTATAAGTGACATGGTTATGCTCATAGCTCTTAGGATTGTAAAAATTGAAAGAATAATAAGAACATGAAGAAGAGTTTTAGCTGCACTTGGGATGATACTAATGAAGAGTCAACTAAACTTGAATTCAATGAAGAAGAATCTAGCAACTTCACTATATTCATAACAATTCTTGATGAGAATAACTTACTAAAGATTATTGACTTCTACAAGAATGTCAGTAAATTAAACTCATTCCTTATAATTTAGTTGATGTTGTGAAGTCCTAATGAGTCTAGCAATTCATCTCTTTCTACTAATAATGATGAGGTTGATCTTGATGATGTTTCTTTATGAGAGGCTCATGACAAATTGTTTGATGATTGTTAGAAGTTGTTAAAACAAAATTCCAAATTAAATATTGTGGTTAGGACTTTGAAAAAGGAGAATAAGACACTAAAATATAAGTGCAAAAGTCTTACAACTCAACAAACTGATCTTGAAGGGTCTTTGCATAAAGTTAATGCTAAGTTTAAGACATAGAAGTGTTGGAATCAGGAACACAACAGAAGAGGTTTTCAAAATTTTTTCGGATCGACCATGCATGAAAGAATATCAACTTTTTATATCATTGTATTCGAAATATAAAAACGAATTCAAAACAATAATCAAAACTGACCTTTTGATATTTCTTAATTTGATCTTTATTTCCTGAAGAATTTTAGTTCCTAACAATCAATACGTCCAAGTCTTCTACTCTTTTTCTTGTGATAAGATTGTGATAAACATTTTCCACACTAGATTCAAGTGTGTGGACTGATTTATATACACAAAGGAGAAAGACTATACAGCTTACCTTGGTGACCATTCGGTTACTAAGTGTCCAGACACACTAACTATTAATGCTATACTAACTCTAACTATTAATGATACATTAACACTCCCCCTCAAGCTGGAGCATATATATCATATGTTCCAAGCTTGTTACAAATATATCTCACTCTAGCTCCTCCTAAAGCTTTAGTGAACAAATCAGCTAATTGATCTTCAGACTTCACATGACGTGTTTTGATGATATTTTGTAGAATCTTTTCTCTCACAAAGTGACAATCAACTTCAATGTGTTTAGTTCTCTCATGAAACACTGGATTAGTTGCAATATGGATAGCTGCTTGATTATCACAAAATAAGTCCATGGGTTGGAATCCAAGAACTCCCAATTCTGTCAACATATGACGTATCCAAACTAATTCACAAGAAGTGTGTGCCATAGCCCTGTACTCAGATTCTACACTTGATTTTGCCACCACTGTCTGCTTTTTACTTTTCCATGACACTTAGTTTCCTCCCACAAAAATACAGTACCCAGTAGTAGACCATCTATCTGTTGGTGAACAAGCCCAATCTGCGTCTGTATAACCCTAGACAAGTGTATGACCGTTATTTCTATACAATAAACCACATCCTGGTGCACCTTTTAGATATCTTAGAATACGAATAATCGCCTCCCAATGACTGGTCTGTGGTACATCAAGAAATTGACTTACTACACTTGTAGCAAATGAGATATCCGGCCGTGTGACTATTAAATAATTAAGCTTCCCAACCAATTTGCGATATCTGCTAGGATCTTTCAATAGATTTCCTCTGTCTGCTATAAGTTTTGTATTAGGATCCATTGGAGTATCCACTGATTTAGCTCCTAACATACCAGTTTCAGAGAGTAGATCAAGAACATACTTCCGCTGAAAAAGGACAATACCCATGCGTGATCGAGCAATCTCAATGCCCAAGAAGTACTTCAGGAAACCCATATCTTTGGTGTTGAATTTGGTTTGAAGGAATATCTTCAAATCATGAATTCCTTGTGTGTCATCACCAGTGATTACAATGTCATCCACATAGACTAGCAACCATATTTTGCCTTGAGGAGAATGGTGGTAAAAAACAGAATGATCAACACCACAACGTATCAATCCAAACTCTGTCACAACATTGCTAAACCTTCCAAACCATGCACGAGGGGATTGTTTTAGGCCATACAATGCATTTTTCAATTTGCAAACAAGTCCAGTCTCCCCCTGAGCAACAAAACCTGGAGGTTGCTCCATATACACCTCTTCGGCAAGATCACCATGGAGAAAAGCATTCTTGATATCAAGCTGATAAAGGGACCAGTGAAAGGTGGTTGCAAGTGATATGAGAAGACGTACTGATGTAATCTTAGCCACAGGAGAGAAAGTCTCAGAAAAATCAAGGCCATGGATTTGAGTGTATCCCTTGGCAACAAATCTTGCTTTCAACCGATCCACTGTACCATCAGGATGAACTTTGATATTATACACCCAATGACAACCAACTGTGGATTTCCCAGGAGGAAGAGTGACCAAGTCCCATGTATCATTGGCTTGAAGAGCGGACATTTCTTCTTCCATGGCATTTCACCACCCTGAATGGGATAGTGCTTCAGACACAGAGTTAGGAACAGAGACAGTGGACAATGATGAAACAAAGGCATAATATGAACAAGACAAAGCTGTGTATGAAACAAAGTTAGATATAGGATGGGAAGTACAGGCTCGTTTACCTTTCCGTAGAGCAACTAGAAGATCAAGGTCAAAAAGGGCTAGCTCGGGAGCAGGATCTGAAGACAAGATAGGAGAAGGTAAAGTACTTGAAGCATCAGGGATAGACAATGGATCTGGGACCACCCTCCGTCTGGTATAAACCTGCAGATCAAGACGAGAAAAATGAAAAGAAGAAACCAAAGGCAAAGGGAGACTCTCATTTAAATCAGAAACAAAAGAATCATTGGAAAAGAATGGGGTATTTTCAAAGAATGACACATCAGCACATATGAAATATCGATTGAGTGAAGGACTGTAACATCTATACCCCTTTTGTACCTGAGAATATCCCAAAAAGACACATTTGATGGCACGAGGGTCAAGTTTATCAACCCCACCTTCAAGCTAATGAACAAATGCAACACATCCAAATATGCGTGGAGGAAGAAGAAACAGTGGTGTTTGGGGGAACAACACAGAGTAAGGGGAACAACTTTGCAAGACAGAAGACGACATTCGATTGATCAAGTAACAGGCTGTCAGAATAACATCCCCCCAAAGAGGCTTTGGAACCTTCATGTGGAACATTAAACAACGAGCTGTTTCAACCAAATGTAAATTTTTCCTCTCGGCAACTCCATTCTGTTGTGGAGTACGAGAACATGATGACTGATGAATCATGCCAAGAGATGTCATGAAATCAGTGAAGGGTTTAGAAAAATATTTTTTTTGCATTATCACTACGAAGAATCTTAATTGATACATCAAATTGAGTTTTTATTTCAAAACAAATAGATTAAAAGATAGACAACAACTCAGAACGATCTTTCATTAGATAAACCCAAGTAATTTTTGAATAATCATCAATAAAGGTAACAAAGTACTTAAAACCCAACTTGGACATAACACGACTAGGTCCCCATACATCAGAATATACTAAATGAAAAGTACTCGAGGACCTATTATTGACTCGAGGACTAAAGGAAGCACGGTGATGCTTTCCTAACTGACAAGATTCACACTCTAAAGACTGTAATTGACTCAAACTTGGTACCATGGATTTCAGCCGTTCAAAAGAATGATGCCCCAGACGGCAATGAATTTCCAGTGGAGAAGCTACTGCAGAACATGACATAGATGAAGAAGTAGATGGCCCAAACAAGTAGTAAAGTCCCTGAGCTTCATGCCCTTCTCCAATCTTCTTCCTTATATTCAAATCCTGAATAATCACAAAATCAGGAAAGAAAGTCATTGAACAATCCAACTGCCTAGTAAGTTTACTAACAGATATAAGGTTGAAAGATAAGGATGGTACATATAACACTGAAGACAATGACAAATGAGAAGATGGACAAATGTTACCAACTCCTTTTACCAAATTGGATGAACCATTAGCTGTGGTGACATTGGAGATGGATGAACACTGAAGATTAGAGAACAGTGAAGATGTACCAGACATATGGTTTGAAGCACCAGAATCAATGACCCAAGATGTATTTAAAGAGGTAGATACACATGTAATGGGATTACCTCAATGGGCTAAAGAGGCTGTTGGAAGAGATGCCTGATGAGCATTCTGATACTGGAAGAACTTGGCGTATTCCTCTCCCGAGATAGTCACGATGGATGGTTCTCCTGCACTAAGCTTATCAGAAGAAGTATGAGCATCAGATGCAACAGCATGAACCATGTGAGCTGGCTTCCCATGGAGATCCCAACAGTTCTCCCTAATATGTCCAAGACGGCCACAATTAGTACATCTTGGTCTAGTACCATGACCTCCACGACCACAGCCACGACTTCCACGTCCACATTCATTATACTGAGATGAAGACGGATGAACAAGGCTTTTATTATCTAAGGGAGTCTGACTAATTAAGACAGAACGTACAGGCTCAGAATTAGTTGATGATTCCATAGATGCAACTCTCATAACCCTGGAATATGTCTCTGCGGATGAGGGAAGAGTGGCCCCACTGAGTATCTAGGCTTTGACAGGCTCAAACTCAGGATCTAGCCTAGTAAGAAAACGAAGCACCACCATTTGTTCTCTCTGCTTCTGCATAACATTAATATCTGTGGATAATGGTTGCAGAGAGTTCAATTCCTCATGGACATGCTTGAGAGAGGCAAAGTATTCAGTAACTGGTTTGCTGGACTGCTGGAGCTGAAAGAATTCCAGTGATAGGTCGTACATCTGAGTGAGATCACTGGAGAACAACAGACGAATATATTTCCATATATCCTTACACGTGTCTAAGTGAGTACACATGTCAGCGACATTGGGCTCCATAGAATTCCACAGCAAACTAACAAGATGGGCATCTTCTTGGACCCAAATATCAAACTTAGGATCATTTTCAGGAGGTGCTGGCTTAGTCAAATGCTTCTTTTTACCATATCCAGTTAAAGCAATCTTAATTGCCTTGGACCACTGGATGTAGTTTGTTCCATTCAACTTTCGAGTTGTCAATTGTTGTGGAATTGGAACAGAACCACTCATTATCTTCTAATCAATCAGGGTTCCAGTAGCAATTTAAGATCAAAAAATGTAACTTTGAACAGTACAGGGACACACGGCAGATGAATAGTGACGACAAAGAAGAGGAACCAAACAAAGGTTGACAAATTACCAATCTGATTGCACTGGTAGACTCATCACGGGGAGTAAAATAGTCGGCAAAGAAGATTGGAACTCAGACGTCGAGACACGCTCCCTCACGCGTGGCTTTGGCGTCAGCGCGTGAAGCCCACGCGCAGTGATACTAGAGGCGCGTGGCGGTGCGTGGGACTTTCTTAGGTGACGGCGCTCCTCCGACGGTGATCATCTACTTCCGACGATCTATCTTAGTGCTATGACCAACTGGACTAGCAAAGGTTTGATGACCTTTGCTTTGAAAATGACCCGGGACCTTCGTTTTTGACAGTGAACGTTGATAAACGGTGAGTGACTCACTAACTCACTGTTTTACATGACTATTTCACTCAATTACACTCACTAAACTTGCTCTGATTCCATGATAAGATTGTAATAAACATTTTCCACACTAGATTCAAGTGTGTGGACTGATTTATATACACAAAGGAGAAAGACTATACAGCTTACCTTGGTGACCATTCGGTTACCAAGTGTCCAGATACACTAACTATTAATGCTATACTAACTCTAAGTATTAATGCTACACTAACTCTAAGTATTAATGCTACATTAACATCTTGTTAGGTTTCTCTCAAAAATTTTTTGATGTCGAGGTTGTGTGGCTAAATAAAAAGACTATTCTTTTATATAGACAAGAGTAGAGACCTAGGTGTAAATAAATTTAAGTTGATTAATTAGGAAATTATCAATAATTATCTCATAATTACGAATATACTACTAGGAGCGAAGGAATGCTCAATCACCTGAGGTGGTCGTCTAAAATCTCCAAAGCGGTCGTTTATACTTTACATGACCACTTTAAGGTGGACATTGATGGGGGGTCGAGAACTCCTATAGATGATCGCTTAAAGCGGTCGTGGATACTGTCGATCACTTTGTGACGATCGACATTGAATAGTGTCGAAAGTTTTAGGTGACTATCTCAAAGCGATCATCTATTACATTTCGATGACCGCATTGAGGCACTTGCTTAAAGGTTCAAAAGGAAATAGAAGCGGCCATCCATAATTTTTTTTTAGATTAAGTTAATTTTGTTAAAATAAAGAAAAAAACTATAATAACATATAACAAAACCTGTGCATTCATATAACCTGTACCAACATCTACCATAATAAAATTAAATTATCCAACACAAATAAAAATATTGATAAAATAAAAATTAAAATATTCGTTACATTATCCTTAAGTAAATGAATTTACAAAGGGAAAAAATGTCTTTGAGTGAAGGAAAAGCTCAAAACCGTAGTAGAATCCATCAAACTTGAAATAGATTTAAAAAAAATTAAATTACATACTGATCGAAATTGTAACAAATGAATTTAAAATTAAATCATAAACAAATTTAACTTATAAAATTTCAAATTTAATCAACTTAAAAGTAGAAACTTTTTGGGGCCATTCTGAGGAATCCAATGCTCGGATTCCCACACGATTCATTTTTGCAAGTTCTACATGCCTAGAGCTAACTAGTCGTCAAGTTTTGTTGAGATCGGACGTCGTATGCTCGGTTTGAGTAGTTGACTCCTAAGTGGATTGTTATAAGTTTCAAGTTTCAACTACGAAATTTTCGGGGCTATTCTGAGCAATCCGACGCTAAGATTCCTACATAGTTCATTCCTGCAAGTCCTAAATGCTTAGAACTAGTTACTTGTCAAGTTCTATTGAGATCAGAGGTCATATGCTCAGTTTGAGCAATTGACTCCTATGTGAAATGTTCTAAGTTTCAAGTTTCAACTATGAAAAATCTAGGGCCATTCCGAGCAATTCGATACTCAGATTCTCGCACGGTTCATTTCTGCAAGTCCTAAATGTATAGAACTAGCCACTCATCAAGTTCCATTCAAATCAGATGTCGTATGCTCGATTTGAGCAATTGATTTCTACATGAAACCTTTTAAGTTTTAACTATGAACTTTTCAAGGCCATTCCGATTGATCCGACTCTCAAATTCCCATGCAGTTTATTTTTGCAAATCCTAAATGCCTATAACTAGCTACTTGTCAAGTTCCGTTGAGATCGGAGGTCATATGCTCGGTTTGAACAGTTGACTCTTATGCAAAACGTTTTAAGTTTCAAGTTTCAACTACAAACTTCCCGAGGCCATTCGAAGCAATCTAACCCTAAATGTCTATATTCAATCCCTACTTTGTGAATCCTAAGTTTCAAGTTTCCATGTAAAGACCCAAAATTTTTGGCTTTTTATTTTGAATTTATAATATTTAAAATTCTGATATTTTGGACCGCCATTTATATTTTATGTATATGATCTTGTGTTAATTTATTTTTATGTTATATGTATTGATGTGTGTAGAGGTATGTATGTAATTATAGGTTAATAACTCATCAGTAAGGAGGGGAGGCATTGATATTTGTTTATTACTTTGTGGGGAGGCCAAGATTTGGGAGTTAGAGGAAGAATTAAGAAGGTTTTTATGAGTCCATGCATCTGAGTAAGAGAGATGAGGTTTTTAATTAGTGCATAAATACCCCTTTTCACATTGACACCATCAATTTCATTATTTCCCGTTTCTCTTCTTCCTTTCTGTGTGAGAAAATAATAGTAAAATAAAGTAAAGAGAGTTGTGCCTACTATTTATCTGTTGGAAGAAACAGCGAACGTGATCGTAGAAGAAATTTGAAGTGAAATCGACGGAGACTGTTCGTATGGCCAACTTGAGTTGGTGTTTCATTTGGATTTTTATATACTTTGTCAACATATATAATTTGAGGTAGGTGGGATTGTGTTTATTTGATATATATTTTTTTATCATGTCATGTATGTATATATGTGCAAGAGATAAAAAAACTTGTTCTATGGATTGATTCTTGATTATGTGAAATTCTGAAACTTTCATACTGAAATGAGTACACTATTTTCCTATAAAAATCATACTTAGAGATTGAATTAAATCTTGATGTTTTTACCCGCGCAACTAGACATATAAAGGAGTGTCCAGTAAAAATATCACAATTTTTGGATTTAAATGAATTTATTAAAAATAGTCAAACTTGACTGATTAGTTGAGATTTCTATGCTAGGATTAGCACACTATTTTTATATGAAATTTATACTTAGAGGTTGAATTAATTTTTGATATTTTTATATATGGGAGTACATATCCAAACTAGTATCCATTAAAAATTTTATTTTTTTTGAGTTAAAATAGATTTTACAAAAATCGTGAAAATTGACTGTTTGTTTTAAATTGTTGTGTTGACAGGAGTTTGATTTTTGGTATAAAAATGATACCTAGAGATTAAATTAATTTCTAACAATTTTATATATGAAACTAGACATGTTAGAGATTCTATAGTAAATTTTTTATAAATTTTTGAGTAATAATTTATTTTATAAAAATATTAAAACTTGACTGCTTGGTTTACATTGCTGTACTAACAACAGTCAGATATTTGGTACAAAAGATATAAATAAAAGTTGATATAACTTTTGAAATTTGTATATGTTAAACTAGATGTATGAATGAGCTTTCTATAAAAATTTCAAAATTTTTGGATTTAAAATGGATTTTATAAAAATCGTGAAAGTGAGCTGTTCTATATGGTTCTAATAGAAATACCCATTTTAGTATTCTTAAAATCTGTATTATAGGGCTTTATAAAAATTTTAAATTTTGTATTTATGAAACTGGAGTTAATTATAAGTATTTTAGGCTTTTGAATTAGTATAAAATATTTTATTTTCTATTTTTTCATGAATTATCAAAATTTATGTCTTGAATCATTCTTTATCATAACATGCTTGATATAAATTTTTGTTTATCAAGCTAGCTATATATATATTCTTGAATATGGTTGCATGAGATTTATTTGATAAATGTTGTAATGAGAATGATATTGATAGATGAGCAGCATGAAACTTAGGCCTAGAAAAATTAACTTCATAAGACTTATTGATTTAAATGATGAACAAAAAAAAAAAAAAATCAAATTAGGGAGAACTCTTATGTATGTTGTGTTGTTAATTAAAGAAATTACTTGAGATTTGATTTTTGGGTTATTGGGGTCATTAAGGGTACTAGAAAGAGTGGGTTATAGAGCCCAGGGGTTGGAAGCCCAAAACTTGCGCAGGGTGGTTAACATAACCAATAGGTTAAAAACCTACGAAATGTATATACAGTTTATTATAGCGTATATTTAGTACCGGGACTGTGGGACCGGTTGGCCTACTAAAGTAAATGAGTACATTTGGGACTGCTGGATCAATTATATCCCATGACTGGGGTCTGAGGATGTGATAAGTACATGTAGGACTTGGGACTAGTTATACCCCACGACTTAGGCGTGGGGATTTATTTTGGATTTAGTTTTAAGACCATAGACTAAACTTTCAGAGTACCTGACCCATAGTATGATATTGATGTGTGGTGATGTGAATGATGTGATATGATTTTTTTTTAGCATAAGACTGCGGGATCATGGCTGATAACTAAATAATTTGAATGAAATGATTAACTATGGATATTTTGAAAATTATAAGATTTTAAATTTTATTCTTATTAATTAGTGTTAATAGCTTTGCATGATTAAGAAATTATAGTTTATAAACACTTTCTGAGCACACGTAGAATTTAATGCTCACCCCCTACTACAGTTGGTAACGTAGGAGTTGATGCTCATGATTGACCAGTGGGTTAGCTAGCCGTCTTGGGTTGTTATAGCTGGATGATTTATTTTATTTTGCATTCCAACATTTAAATTATAATGTAATGGAGTATTGATTTGAGCTCATATTTGTGACATGGTTTCGTAGCTAATTTTTAGGGCATTTTAAAAATATTTTGAATATTCAAGAAATTGAATAATACTTACTTTAATTAGATTCCGCTCTGATATGGTATATTTTTCATGGTTTGATATTTTTTTTTTTGGGTTTCGCTCCCACGTCCTCGGTCATGGATTTCAAGGCGTGACATTCTATGTTTGACTCTACGTTTTAATTCCACAAATGGAACATCAACCTCTATCTTCAACTCTATATTATAAACTACAAAAAGTAATGGAATTTTAAAACTAGAATATATTTATGTAGTTATAAATAATAAAATTATATCTTATCATGATCATCTCTATATTCTAGAGGCTGGCGCAGCCTGTTGTCATCATCAACATTCTACATTTAATAATTTAAAATTTTAGTTCTCATATATTTGTGAACATAAAACAATAAGAGAATTTATAAATGTACGGTTAATATTCAATATGTTACTTGAGTGGGATGTTAAGACTCATGGAACTCTGCCCGCAGCTTACCTTGTATATGGTCCATGTGCTGAACCATCTCAACACGAAACTCATCTTAGACCTCAGCTTAAATCTCGAATCGAACCTCAACTTGGACTGAGGCTCGAACCTCAACTTGAACTAAGGTAAGTAGCTCAGCCTGAACCTTGGCCTGGAGCTCAGCTTAGACTTCGTCCCAAACCTCAGCTCATAGCTGCTCACGTAAGTCCACCCAAAAAGTGTCCAAGCAAATGGAGATGAGGGCCTTGATGTACTTATTCATGCACCTATATGAGTCCACAGACAAGGCAGCTGCAGTAGCCTATCGGATACTTATCCATTGCCACTATGTTCATGTAGCCATGGCCATCCTGGCCTACGACCTCGGCGAAGATAGCATCGCACATCTCAACTGAGTCTTGATCGGCCTTTGGAAGCTCAGCTAGGCATGCCTGGACCTGCTCTATGATGGCACATATGTTGGGGTGGTGGGGATCATGTATCCTCTCGAATATGCGAATCCGAATAGTCAAGATCCTTTCCACCTGCATCTGCACAAAAGGTAAATTAAATTAGTTATAGAAAATAAAGTAATTACTAATGCAAGAAAATAAACAAAACTTGTAATTAATTTAAATAAGGCTATATACCTTATGTAGTATGTCTTAGATTTGCTTCCCTCATATCATGTCCGGTGGACTAACGTTGGCTTGATTCACTGAGTTCGTCGATGACTCAAACTATGTTCGTCGACAACTCAAGCTGCATTCGAAAAATTATAATTAATTAATAACAATGAGAAGTAGAAATTCAATACAATAAATTTAAAATCATTATTTAATTGTACCTGAACTAAGTCGCTAAACCAATAAAACACGACATTTGGCCACTACTCTAGGACCACGCAAGGAGGACACCGCTTAAGGATGCCTAGGGCTCCCTTGAATGGCAGGAAATATTGCTTCTTGACGTTGAACTTATGGTAAGTTTGCTTACCATAACCTCCCACCAAATACGGTCCAAGGTCTCAGTGGGCACGGCAGCCCAATCCATGAAAGATAAGGTCACGACGCGTCCATCTCGAACCATTACAACCAACTACCTAATTAAGTTACTATCCGACTTTCTTGTAGGGTGGTGGTAGTGATTGAACTAAAATTGACAAGCCTGGACCTGTAGAGGGTGGTAGGGCCTCTCGTAGCACAAGAGGCTACAGTAGTACTCGTAGATCCTACAATTATTTAACTCAATATCTTAAATTAACAATTTATAGAAATAAAGTTAATCTACGTAATAATTAACTAGCAATTTTTAAGGTATATCTAAAATGTATATACCTAATGTACTTCAGGTGTTAAGATCTTGTATGGGTGTCTGAGTGGCTTGAGGGCCTCCAATCGAAGTGGATGCGATTGTGGGTGGTAATGCCCAACAGGACATCGATATAGTACTATGCCCTCAGCTGGTGATGGGTAAAGAAGGCTAGGTGGAACCAGACAATCTAATGGGAGACATCAGCAAAGTAGAATTCATGGGGAGGCTAGCATAATAGGGAGCAGGATAAGTCAAGGGAAAATATAGTGGGTGGTGCAAGAAGTGATGGAGGCTGTGTTCCTAAGGAGTGGTGGCTGCAATAGAGGATTGACTAGGGCAAGAACCAGATCTAGTGGCTGTGAAGTCTACAGCCGAGGGGTAGGATTAAGGGCTTAGGGGGTCAGCGGCCTAGGTAGAATCGGGGGCCTGGTTGGGTTCAAAATCAAGCTAGGGTGGAGCGACATCGAGGGGCAGAGTAGCATTAGGATTGATTTGGTGCTCCGCATCGGTTGTAGCAGCAGTCACGACACATGAACGGGTAGCGCACAGATGTTCTCTCGTGGTAAGTGGACAATCTTTCTTCCTACCATGCACCATCTAGCAACTCTTACATGTTGAAAGATACATTAGCAAAAAACAATATTTAATAAATGTCACACGTTATATATTAATCACACATAAACGTCAAATATCCAAGGAAGAGAAAATGAGACAATAAAAATACTCGATTAAGTTATGCAACTAAAAATTCAACGGTTTCTCTAACCCAACCAGCATCCTATTCACAAACTAATATGAGTGTCACTTAACTCTTATCGTGGGTACCCCTCTGCCTCCAGATCATTGACATTTTTACTACAACGTACCAATTTAAATCCATTAGGTCCTTGACAAAGTAGACTTATTTAGCTTGGGATGCTAGAATGTATGATTCATTGCTGATCCAATCCTCTTTATATAGAGGTTGTTGAAGTTATCTAACGTTAATTTATAATCATCGTTTTTCACACCATACCTGAGATCTACCCAATCACACTTAAGCATCAAAACTCTGAGTTTGTTACTGTATCTAATTTCAATGACATCTATAAGCAGCTTATAATAAAACACTGCTCCCATACGAGAATTGTTGTCTTTCTGGCTTGAAAATTTAGGGTATCAGCGCTGAGAGCTACCCCACAGTTCTGAGTTGCCTATTTGTTGTCCAACTCTTTGGTACGGAACCAAAACCCATTAATTTCACAAGCTTTATAGCAATGTGCTGAGGTAAACGGTCTATTTGCCAATGCATTGAATTCATTAGATAAAATTTTAGCAGATGTTTTATGCATGTTGTGCACCTGATTGTATGTTTAATTGAGTTAGGATGCAAAGAACAAGCACAAACATATAAAAAAACAATTTGAAACCTGGCTTGGGGCTTACATGCTCTATAAACCACACGTGAAATGAGTTGAAGTGTTAAGTATATACTACATGGTTGGCTACCCGAGGCAACCTCTGTTTTATTTATGTTAGGTGTTTCCTATGAAAAAAAAATAATAATTTGAGCAAATATTTAAGACATTCATATTCAATTGGTAAATAAGTAAAAATACAGTTAAAATCAAATGATAACAACTTATTGAGTGAATGGTCAAACCGATGCCGTGTTAAACAGCATACACCGGTGAGCTTGAACCCATGAATTGTTAGTAAGATTGAAGAATGTTCCTTCCCGAAGTGGACCTTTGTGAATTTTCTGGGGACAAGTCAATTTGGTTTCAACATAGCCAATATACATGGCACAGAAATTGCTACATTCTTTCATCAAATACCCTTTAGCCATCGATACCTCAAGATGAGCTCTATTACGAACATACTATAAGGTTTTAAGATATCTTTCAATCGGATACATCAAACAGAATTAAACAAGATTGCCTAGCATAGCTTCATCGGCTAAGTATACTGTTAGATGCACTATTACGTCGAAAAAAGCAAGTAAAAATATTATTTCAAGATGATAAAGTGTTATCGTAATCCGATCCCTGAGATTTTGTATGTTGTCTGGGCTATTTACTTTCAAACACAAATGCCTGAGGAAGTTACTAAACTCAATCAACAGTTCAATCACTTTCTTTAATAAGTATCGACGAATGGCAATAGGGATCAGTTGTTGTCTAAGAATATGACCATCATGGCTCTTTAAACTAGATAGAGTCATCTCTTGCATGTTCACCTACCTCGAGATATTAGAATAATATCCATCGGGCACCTTAATATCTTTGAGGACTTTGAGACATAACTCTTTTTCATCCCTTCTCATTGTGAACTATGTTGGGGGTAGATACGTTCTATTTGCTCCTCTCAACTACAAATGTAATGATTGTCTCACTTCCATATCCTCTAAATCACACCGAGCATTGGTAGTATTCTTCGATCTTATTTTGTCACCAAGCATTGTCCACAATAAGTACATTCTTCTCAATGTACATCACATCTAAGTTATGCATTAGTAAATTGTAATTCTAATAGGATAGCTTAAAAAATATGCTCATTTTCTTCTAGTTATTGGCACGAGGCTCATTTGATTAGGGCAACGACTCTCGCAGGTCATTCGACCTACATACAGTCAGTATACATTCTAAATCAAATTGGCTTAATAATTCATTACCAGTCAATCTCCTAGGGTCTCCACCAAATTCTCGATTGCCAACAAAAGCAGTTTTGTTCTTTCTAAACCTATATGTATTAAGCAAAAATTGTCAGTGACTCATGTAACCAAAGTTTTTGCCATGACGCAACCATTATGATTGGGTGCTCATATTGCAAGGAAGATAAGCAAACTTCCCTTTTATACTCCAGCCAAATAGGTTGACATATGCCAGAAAGTCATTGGTTGTCCACAACAAAGTTGCACAGAGATTGAACATTTCATTACCTGTAGTATCGAATGCCATCACTTCTTCACTCCACAATTATTGTAACTATTCCATCAACAATTGTAGGTGCACATCGATCTTCTCTTCGGGTCCTTTCAGCCCATCAATGAGGACCAACAAAATCAAAAATGGTTGCTTCATGCACAGCCAAGGCGTATAAGGAATAAGGACAACGAATCATGTACTTTGTGCAATATTCATCGTCCTAAACGAGTTTGCCGCATTTGCAACCAAACCGAGCCGAACGTTTTAGCTATCCATAGTAAAGTCTGAATTTCAACGATCGAAATCTTTCTAGACGGGAGAGTTGGAAGGATGTGTCATTTTTCTATTATCATTATTGTTCTTTGAATGTCATCTCATTAATTTCACCATCTTTGAAGATATAAATAACTTCTTCAATCTTGGCTTAAGAGGGAAGTATTGAACTTGCTTTATAGTAACTGGTTTCTCCTAAGGCCATGACTTAAATGAGCAACAACATCTTGCTTCCATCTAGAATTATCATATACATGACATTTGTCAAGGTTTGCATGCTCATTTTGAAACAACATACAACTCTTTGGGCAAGCATCCCATTCTGAAACAACATACAACTCTTCGAGCGTACATTCTATGTCTCATACGTGAAGCCTAAATCTTCTATCAACTTAAAGGCTTGGTAGTAGGACTCGTAAACCTTTACACCCTCAGGCAGAACTTTTTTTAACAACTCTAGTGACATGTTAAATGAGCTATTGGTCTACTGATTCAAAACTTTCTAGTGCAACAACTCGACAATAAAAGATAACTGACTATAATTCTGATAACCAGGTTACAATTCGGTGTTTGCATCATCGATAATTCTAAAAAAACCTCAATAAATCTTTGTTGGCACCTGACCAAGGGTTACTCCAACCCACTTCATCAACCTCAGTACTTAGTTATACGGTCAGTGTTCCAACTATAATCTCCTATGTCATTTCCATCATTTAATCCCTAGGCACAACATCTTCATATAATCTATCTCTTTCCTCACATTGCCGTAACAAAACATAAGCATCCCCATACTTTGTCCAATTCTTATAAGTCTTTAAGAAACCATGCCTCAGTAGATGATCCCTTACCACTTCCCATGTGAAATGATATCGATTAATACACTTTCTGCATGGGCAATTGATCGATTGTTGATCCAATGTCTAAGTGTACACAATAAACTCTTTAATCCCTTGTATATATCGAGATGATAACCCATTCAGCAAGTCAATCTAGGTCTTATCCATTCCTTCAAGCACGACGTCGTCAAACGTACTAAACAGGTGGACGAAATGTGTTTCAGTAATTTACCAGCGAAACCTACATGTATGTTTTTTTTTTCTTTTTTTTTTTTTTTGAAAAACCTAAAAGCTTCTCATTAAAAGGTGGTTAGTCCTATCCCATTCGCGAATACACAATCCAATTTTTACTCAACACCTCTAATGTCCTATTCTATTGTCAGATGAAATTTTGGCAGTATCACCGCCTAGTTCTCCAAGTACACGATATAAAAACGGTGTTTTCCTACATTTATGTATATACTCAGAGAATAATGAGAATAACTACATAAAACCTCACCTAACATAGAACCAGTATAAGGAGCATTGAATATAAGATGGATCATTGTATTCCTAAACTGTCATAATTGGACATTTCAAGAATCACATACGTCGATTTGTGCATTCTTGTCGTAAGAACAATGAATTAGGTTGTAAATGACCTAACTCATTGCAACAAACTAGGATGAGCGAACGACTATCGTAATACGATTCTCGAACAAGTCTAAATTCATTTTTAAGACATGAATAGATGGACATGCATGAAAGTAATAACTAACAGAAGTTAATTATGTTCAATTATAGAAGACCTGTGTTGTTACTGACTATTACAGGTACACATAAATTTTATGAATCGAGCATAAGCTTTCATGGATTCGATAAGAGAATTAAGTTCAAACTAATTATGACAGGGCATTTGCAGTAAATTATGGAGGATTTTTTTGGACAATTCCAAAAATTTATTAGGATTTCTAGAGATTTATAGTGTTCTTATAGAGACTTTTGTAGTTCGAAGTCTGTAGAGATTTTTTTTTTGAAATTTTTAATTTTTATAGAGATTTTTAGAGTTTTTTGGAGATTTTTTGAGATTTTTTAAAATTTTTTAAGATTTTTGAAGTTTATATGGAGATTTTCATAATTCGAGATTTGTAGAGATTTTTAAATTTTAATCCTAATTGAATTTTAGCCCTAATTAAATAAA
Organism: Vitellaria paradoxa; assembly: GCA_019916065.1. Classification (NCBI taxonomy): domain Eukaryota; kingdom Viridiplantae; phylum Streptophyta; class Magnoliopsida; order Ericales; family Sapotaceae; genus Vitellaria; species Vitellaria paradoxa. The sequence goes on from CM034244.1 coordinate 30,718,768, forward strand.
ATCATAATTCAATTTCGGAATAATTTTAACTCTAACTGAATTTTATTACTTACCAAAAAAAATAATTGAATTTTATCCTTAATTAAATTTAACCCTAATCTTAATTTTGGATTAATTTTAACTCTTATTTATTAAAATCTTTTTAATAAGTAGTTGTTAATTATTAAAAATATTTTTATCATGAGAGAATAAAAAATTTTATCATAATTTAATATTTCAATAGTAATGATTTAATAAAATGAAAGAAATCATCCTCAAAATTTATTTTCTCAATTTATTAAATATTATTTTGGTAAAATAAATTAAAAATTTTAATTTGATTAAATAATAACTTGATTCACATAAACGCCCTAAATTTAATTCCGACCAATTTATAATATTAATGAGAATTTTCATTGTAATTTGAATATATAACAGGATTTAGTCCTAATTTTTAAAAGATATTATTCAAAAATCATTTCTTAATTTAAATTTAGAAGACAAGAGATTTCATTGTAAATTTGAATATATATAAAAAATTAATATTTCTAATTACTTTTTTACAAAAGTTTATTTAAATATCAGTTTTATAATTTAAAATTTGATCTCATTGTGAATTTTAATAGTTTAACCTAATAAAGTTGAAATTAATATTTCATAAATTAAAAATTTAGGTTATGTTATGATAATTTATATATGTTATGTTAATTTGGGAAACAGAAAGTACAAAATTTTTCCACTCTTCTTTGGTTGTCGAATATTTTCCACTACTTTTCTTTGGTTTATGAGGGAATTAAATTCTAGACATTTTTTTCTCCAAAACTATATCTAGTTTGTCAAAACTAGTTAAAGCCCAACAAAATTGTCAAATCCACAAAAATTTACCAAATTCACAAAACATCAATTTTATTCAATATTTAAATATCACAACAAAGAACAAAAATTCTAAATGCACAAGATTTAACATATAAAAATGACCAACCCTAAAATGTGTTCAGGTTCTACCTCTCAAGTGCAAGAGGGTGGTTGTAGTCTTACTCGGTGAGAACCGAGGTCATCTCCACAGGGAGGGTTGTGTTAAAAGACACTGACTTGTTCTCTTAGTTAGTAGGTGAACCTAACTTAACCTAAACTAAATTTGGATTAAGGGAATGCTTAGATATGGGTTTGGTTGAGGATGGTGGAGTGAAGGAATTAAACCAAAGCAAAGGTATTAGAAATAATATTAACTAAAACAATCTTGACTACAAGCCAAATCCAGTATTGGGGTGGTAATGGTTCTCTCAAATACATTAATAACTCAACTCAACAAATGCACATGCGTTGTTGGGTCGGAAGATGTTCTTTAAAATATGATTTGTGAAAATCTCAAAGTAAGTAGAGGCTTTTGAAAATAGTTTCAGGTTCACCGGGACAATGAATCAAACACCTAGTGTGCACAAGTGCAACCGAGCTTTGATTGTAAAACAAGTGAACCGATTTCATAGAAAAGCCTATATTTTGGTTTTACCAAATAAGTTCTAAGTCACCGAGCCATTGAATCAAGCACTTGATATGCACGAGTGTGAACTCGTAACCAAGTGAAGATTCTAACATGGGCAACTTCATTTCAAAAGAAGACCTAATTTGGGTTTTGGAAAATAAGACTCTGACTCACCGGGACATTGAACCGAACACTTGGTATGCACAAGTTAAAACTTGTAACCAAGCTATGATTGTAACACGGGTGAGTAGGTTTCGAAAGAACACTAGCTTTACCAAGAGATTTCAATTGAAAGCCATGAAAAATATTTCGTGAAAACCATTTACATCCGATTAAACCATAACTAACCCCAATACTTTCAATGGCTTGAAGCCAAGAATAAAACTAACCTATGAGCATAATGAAAATCTAAACTAACAACACACAATACTATATTAGGAAAGAACAAGTGTGAGGAAAAGTAAATCAACACAATGACAAAATAAAACGAACAAAGAAAGTGCGTTGAAATTAAACTCATGAGTATTGAAATACAACCAATCCGAAAATGAAGACTTGAAAGTTTAAACCCTAACTCTAATCTAAACTAAGCTAAGAAAATAGAGAGAAGGGAGAAAAAAAGGAAAAAAAAAAACTCTCGATAAGATTTGACACGCCCAAATTTATAGACAACAAAATTTTAAGGGCAAAAGACTCAATTCAAATATAAAAGTTAGCTGAAAAGTCCAACTCGCCGCACAGAGGGGCGCCCATGATGGATGTGGGGCGCCCATGGTTGGTGTGTTCCCAACTGTTTGATGAATTGCCCCTGAGAGTCAACTTTCTCACACAAATTGGCTCTCGGTGGGCACCCATCTGATGAATAGTAGGGCGCCCATGGTCAAGGTGGGGCGCCCGTCTACAACCACAGTGAATAGTGCTTCTTTGATAGCTTGCTGTCCCTAACTTCCGATGCGATTTGGACCCTCAAGATGATTGATTTGGGCTTTGGCTAAAACATAAAAGTTGTAGCCCTTCAAGTCTTGTTTCTAATCCAAAACGAATTGCACCACTTTGAGTTATGAGGAAAAAGTTATGGTTGGAAAACTGAGAGGGTGTTGAGCTGAAACTTTAACTGCACACCACTTTAACCATTTTGAACTTCAAACCATTTTCTTCTCCCTGGTAGCCATGGTAGTCGATCTTATACCTTGGGATGGCCCTTAGGAAGTTGAAGAAGTCTTGGGAGTCTTTGGACTTTTCTTGCACTTTCTTCATTCTAGCTTGCCTTGGCTCCTCCTCAGATGCAACCTTGGTGTTGTTTAGGCCAAAAGCTCCAAGTTATATTACCTAAAAACACAAATAGTGATAATGCATGGAAATGAGATAATTAAGCTAATACCTAGCCATTAACAAGCATAAGTGCATAATTAGCTTACATAAAGGATATAGAATTGTATAATATTGCAAGCTAATCAAGAAGCATAAATATAGCATCAAGAAATTTCTAATTTAATTAAAAAAAAGTAATCAATATATTCATCATTTGAAATAGTAAGAACCTGAATCAACAAATTAACCAATAAACACGCATTCAGGGCTCGTTTGATATAATGAAAATTGCTGAAAATTTCTAAAAATTTTTGAAAACTTCTGAAAATCTCTAAAATTCTCTAACACATTTTGTATTCCTCGTACTTTGTGAAACAACTATAAATTTATATATATTTACATATCCCAATAACTTTTTACAAATCCCAATAAATGTTTTACAAACTCCAACAACTTTTCTACAAATCCTAAAAACTTTTCACATCTTTCAATAAATTCTAACATAAAACCGTTCTGATGGACCCAAAAAACGGTTTGAACGATTTTTTCTCCAAAAAACTAATGCACAGATCAAAAAGTTTCACTATTCATTTTTGAAAAATGTAGTTTGATGGTTGCGCGCCAAACGCTAAAAAATTACGCAAACCACATTTTTCATATTTTTTCGTCGCACTAAATGCCCCCTAAATGTATAGAAGCATAAACACGGTAGCAAGAAATTCCCAATTTAAGAAAAAAATCAATATATCCATCACATGTCAAACAATAAGAACCCAAGTCAACAAATTAACCAATATATACACAATATAACTACTACATTATATACCAACAGAATCTCAAACTTACAAACTTCTCAAACTAATAGTTAACAAATAAAATTCAACAAACAGTGAGAGAAAGAAAGCCAAATAAATTTGAGATTCTGAAACTCAACAATCAATAATTTACAAAATCACAAACTTAATTTCAAACAAATTAATCAACGGTATTTTAAGTAAAAAAAATTAGTGTACTAAGCAAACCCAAAAAACATTTATAAAACAATGAGAAATTAATAGAACTTGAAGAACGTACTACTATTTGTGGAGCAAGAAGTGTGATGAGCACTACAAATAGAGAGAGGGAGAACATTAAGAAGGAGAAAGAGAGGGAGAAACAGAGACAGAGACAGAGACAGAGAGGGGTGGACAGAGAAAGAGAGATAGAGAAAGTTGGAGAAAGAGAGAAATGGAGAAAGAAAAAGAGCCCAAGAGAAAAAGAGAGAGGGAATAAGGGCTGAGCGAGGAAGAGATAGGGATTTGGGGGGATATTAACGAGATTTAACGATTACTTTGAGGTGGTTGAGCATTCATCTAAAGCGGTCATATATTCCATTATTCTCGATCACCTTAAAGCGGTTGAGCATTCTATGAATCTTCTATAATATGATTTCTAGTAGAATTGGACAAAAAATAGGTTAATTTTACTTTATTTTCTTATCATATCTAATTTGGGCACATTTATAAAGTTTAATTATAAGACTGTTATATACTTTATGAAATTTTGCTTCATTCTCTTATTTTGATGACAGAATAAAATATGAATATAGTCATAGAATTCTTATTGATGGCTTATGCCTGACGGAGCGCACCCTATCACTTATTTATATTGTGATGTTTTGATTTATTCCCTTACTATGATGACACCTAAATTAGGAACGTAGCCATACAATTCTATTTTACTTTTTGATGTTCTGCTTTTTGATGTTTTCGCCCTTTATAAAATTATATACAAATAAAAAAACGTTAAAGAAATAAATATATAAAAATTTGTAGTAACAAAAATAAATAAATATCTTAAAATTATATTTTTTATAACTATTATCTTATTTTTTTTTAAGAGTTGGATATATGAGTATAGAATGAAATTTTGACAACGAATATGAATTAAAAAAGTATTGAATATTATAAAATTTGAAAGTAGGTTAGATATTGAGATTTGTATATGCTACCCATTACAATCTCAACACTTTTACGAGGAGCACAATTTTCAAAACTCAGGTTAATGATCCATTTTATTTATTTTTTTATCCTCTTGTAAATTTTATTTTGTTAAATAATTGTTTAAGTAGTAAAATTTGATTTTTTTTAATTTTTTTTAATTCATGTCCATGTTTACAAACTAAGTGTTCAATGTAGAAACCTAAATGCCCTTCTTTGGAGTATATTCACACTAATTGATTAGTTCTTAATTTTTAATTTCCTTACGCTAGCAACTGTATTTAATTTGTGCAGTTAGTTTATTCTACATTTTATAATTTAGATTGTGCTTAAATTTAACACGAAGTAAGTAAGTTGATTTGCAATAATAAATGTAAATTGAAGTTAATTTAAATTATTTAGTCCCTAGTTTGTCTAAACTATCACATGTGTTAAAATTTGTTGCTTGAATTTGATGAATTGAGTGTGCTTTCTATCAAGTTTGGATTGTATTCTAATTTCATCTCCATTTTTATTCAAGCTACTTTAAAATCTCATCTCAAATCAAAATAGTTAACCCTTCAGTTTTTTAATTGACACTATTTCTTTACTCTGTATATTCTTATTTGACACTATTTCTTTACTTTGTATTCTTATTTAGAATATTTTTTTTTCAAGTGGAGTACTGACTTTGAGCTCTAATTTAAATAGCCTAAATTACTCTATTACAATCAAATTATTAGTTTTGTGTTTCCGTTGTGTTCTATAAATTAGGTGAAAGTGACTTTTTTAGATTATCATTGGTAAATAAAATATATACCGATTCTAATATATATTTAATTTTTAAAATAAATATTTTATTTTTAGTTGTTAACTTAATTTTTAATATTGCATCTATAAAAAGGAATGAATATTGACGTGCAACATACTTGCATTCATCCTAGTATACATATAAGTATGTAACAAACAAGAGGAATAGGAAGCAATTGCTAAGGCATTTGGTAGGAAAAATATATAAATGTACAGCAGAATTTCAAATATGGCAACTAAAAAATGTGGATCTGGTCGATAAATTTTGTTATTTTAACACTTAGAAAAAAATAATTTGAAAAAATAATAATGAATCGGGTTGTGCTTAAAATAACCGTGCAACAAAATGTCCCAATAACCGATTATCAAAATTTGAAATATAATACCAAAAAAATAAATAAATAAATAAATAAATAAATAATTCACATAACACTGTTTGGCTTCAATCAATTTGATTATTAATTAATACTATAAAAATTTTAATTTAGCCAAATTTGCGCCTCAGAAATAAATAAATAACTTTTTAGAATAACCAAAATAAAAATAAAGAAATCCAAGTTATTACAATATATTCATGAATCTCAATTTATATTTACTTAATTTTATTGGTGTTTATTTATTAATTGTTCGTAAGAAATTATAAGTGTTCTCAATAAGCATAAATTCAAGTTGTGAATCTGAATAAAACATAAACTTATACTTAAAATTTTATTATAAATATTTATTATTTAATATGCAGAATAGCAACTCCACCAATAAAAAATATATATACAAAACTTGCTTAACAAAATACTTAAAAATTGTATTAACCAAACTTTTGTAAGAATTTAGAGTTCTCCAAAAGTTATTAAATTTGAAAATTTTTATGTGATGAGTAAAAATATTAATATTTTTCAATCAACTTTTGCTGTCTAATAAAATATTTGTAACTTTTACTATAATATATTTATTAAATTACTATTATATCCCTTCTTTTACATAGGTTTCGTTTGGAATAAGAAAAATAAGATAAATTGAGATAAAATATGATTTAGGATTGATTTTTGGCGCTATTTTTTTTTTAAAAGTGGTAAACCGTGGGAACGGTTTGCCAAATCCGTTCCCACGGATTCAAAAAAATTCGCAAAAAATAGCAACAATGGTACTCGTTTGAAAACTTTCGACATGAAAAATATGATTGTATAAAAAATTTACATATTTGGTTAACCTATTTCTAGATTTTTTATTTTTTTAGCGAAATATTAGAATTTTTTAAAATTCGTAATGGCGGAAAAATTAGAGGTAGAGGAATTGTTAGAGATTTATGGAGATTTTATAAAGTTTGTTTGTGATGCTAAACGGGGCCATAGCTGAACCTTTTAACTAGCATGACAGTGAGGTTAAATTTGAGATATTAAAAAATTAGCATTTTTTTTTAGTTTAGTAGCTAACTTTTTATTTTTTTTAATTAATTTGACATTTTTATCCTTTATGATTAAAAGAAGTTTAAAATATAAGAGAGTAAAATTGATAATTTTAGAAAAAACCAAAAAGTTAAGTAGCTAAAAATTAGTTAGTAGCTAAAAACTAGTTACCGGCTAATGGTTGCCAAACGCAACCTAAACTACATGGTGTTCTGAGTTTTTAAATAGCCAGTTTTTTAATTTTTTGTTAATTTGACATTTTGTTCTCTATGATTTAAAAGATAAGAGAGTAAAATTGACCATTTTAAAAAAAGTCAAAATTTTGAGTAGCTAAAAGGTAGCTACCAGCTAATGATTGTCAAATGTAACTTAAATTACATAATGTTCTTTGGGGGATTGAAGAAATCCAATACACTAAGGCTCCGTTTGGTAACGTTTTTATTTTTTATTTTTTTATTTTTGTTTTCATTTTTTTTTTGAATACTGAAAACAAAAATGCGTTTGATAAAAATATTTATGTTTTTTTATTGTCAAAAAAATGAAATTTGTTGCCAAAATTAGACAAAAAAGAGAAACACCGTGGGAGGTGTTTTCGTGTTGGTTTTTTTCCCCATGAAAACAGACTGCGAGCACCAGTCTTCTTCCTTTCTCTCTCTCATAAAAACAGACTGCTCTCTCCCTTTTTCTCTTTCCCCCTCTCTCTCTCTCCCCGATCCCTCCCCCTCTCTCTCTCCCTAACTGCTCCTTGCCCCCTCTCTCTCCCCCCAGTCTTCTTCCCCCCTCTTTCTCTCCCCGAACCCAATCCTTCCCCCTTTCTCTCCCCCGATCCCTTCCACTCTCTCTCCCTAAATCTTCTTCCCCCCTTTCTCTTCCCCTTCTACTCCCTCCCCCCTCTCTCTCACCCTCGAATCTGTTCCCTCCCTCCCTCTCTCCCCTCAATCTTCTTTCCCCCCTCTTTCCCCCTTTTGCTCCCTCCCTTCCTTCCTCCCTCTCTTTTTCTCTCTCCCCCCGAAGCTACTCCCTCCTTCTCCCTCTCTCCCTTGATCCCTCCCTCTCTCTCCCCCCCAACCTTCTTCCTCCCCTCTCTCGAATCTCTCAAATTTTTTTTATTGTTTCATAAATAAAAAAATTTAAAAATATATGTAATATAAAATATATTTATCAAACAAATTTTTTATTTTCTGTTTAGAAATTTGTGTAAATAAAATTATATTACCAAACACAGTTTTTGTTTTTATTTCAAAAAAAAAAAATAAACGGTAACAAAAAACACAAAATAGAAAACAGCAACAAAAAAATAACAACAAAAAATGACAGCGATGTCAAATGAGCCCTAAAAGTCACAATTTACCGAGAAGGTAAAAAAGTTAAAATTAATAAAAATTAAATTACCAAATGGACCTAAAAACTGTAATGCTCCGTTTGGAAACATTTATATATTCGAATTGATTTGATTTTAAAATAAATAATTGATTTGGTTTGATTTGATAAATGAAATTTTGTGCTTGAAACACAGGTTTGAATTTAAGAATTAACTTGAATTGATTTAAGAAAAATACCAAATTTACTCATGTTAATAGAAAATAAAAAATATAGTAAATAATATATATGATTATAAATTTGTCCATCTAATTAGATTGTTTAAGAAAAGAATAAATTCCCTTCAAATTCTACTATTTTAGGTTAGATTTCAAATGATATAGAAATTTTAAAATTTAAATTATGAAATAAAATTAAATTCAACTCATAAAATCTTATTTTAATTCCAAACATAAAAATTAATCAGAATTCTCACCAAATTAAATCAAATCTCATCAAATTTACTATTCAAACAGAGTATAAACATACTGAAATATGGGGTTTGGATTTCTAAAACTGTTTAAAAATTAGGATAAAAATAGTATTTGATAAAATTTAATTAGAAGAAAGTTAAAAATTTTTATAATTTTTTAAAAATTTTTGAAAAATTTTAGAAGTCTAAACTGATCCAAATTCATAAAAAAAAAATTAAAAAAAAATTCGGTGAGATTTGTTTCGTTGTGCTAAAGTTATCTCACACACTAGATTAAAAAACAAAAAAGAGTCTTAAAATAATATTTAAAACTTCAATTGACTTGCTTTCCACCCTTTTTTTTTTTAACACTAATTAATAATTAATAACTCAACTGGTGGGTGGTGGGGTGTCCTCTCGTCGCTTCCCTAATTTTCCTTGTGGTCTGGGCTTGTCTATTAGATTTCACTATCTTTTAGTTCAGTTCGATTCAATCTTTGAGCTCTTTACTTGAAAGCTCTTTTAGCATCAATGACGATCGGCTCCGGAGGATCCAGCGTCGTTGGTAGGTTTCCACTCCACTTGAATCCATCTATTATACATATATATTTGAACATATCTGTATATGCATGTAAATGTTGGGTCATGAGTTCAATTATTTGGCTTACCTATCAATTCCAACATAAATTTTGAACTGGGTATTCGTAATTTCATGGGTGGGTAAGTCTGATCACTTTCATTTCTGCTTTTTGGTGGGTTCTTGTGTAAATTCATAAGATTTTGGGCGTACCATATCTTTCTGCTTAATTGGGGATCTCTGCAGTTTGTTTATGGGGGTGTAAGTAAGCTTGTATGAGTGTGTTTATGTGGGTTGTTTGTGCGTGGGTTATTTATTTATTTATTTATTTATAATGAATTATTTTCTTTTTTGTTTTCATCTTTGAACAAGTGATTTTTTCCCCTATATTTGGGTTATGTTTGTTGACATCTTGAAAGATCTTATGTCACAGCTGTTAGTATGTTATGGCAGCAATTAAAGCTTTCCTCATTATTTTTTTCAATTAGTAATTGCATGCAAAACATTAATGAGGGTGAAATATTGGAACTAGCAGAGTTCATTAGCTAGCAAAATGAAAAGAGATCAAGTGAGTGTAATCCTCGACTGCTACTTTTATCATATAAGAGGTCAAGGGATTTGAGGCAGGACGGCAGCATTCCATCCGTGAGGATGCCTGCATGCACCACCAGAGAGTTGGTGGGATCAGTGCTGTGTAATGTACAGACATTACTCTAGCAGTGACGTGCTGACACTGCTTCCAAACAGACAATGGATTTCTACCCTTATGAAAAGGAAGCAAATCTAACTGGATTTACTTAAACATTGCTCAATCCTCTAAAAGTTCAATTCGGAATACGGGATTAACAGTTACGTAAACTTTTTTTAATAGGAAATTCAAAATCATTTCCTTGAACTCCTGACTTGAGCTTAAAGCTTTGCTCCATTGAGGTGACTCAGTAGTTGTTTCTTACAAAGACCCAAGTACGTATGGAGAAGTTGCTTTTAGAAGTTCCTGCATTCCTGGTTTTCTGTGTCATATTCTTCTCTTTCAGTAGCCCCTTGATCTCCAATAACTAAGAGTTAGACCCAAGATTTATAATTAGTGGAAGCAAAATTACATTTTAAAGGTAAATAGGGGCCAAAAAAAAAAAATACAGTGGGGGCAAAACATAGAAAAATGTATGATTTATAAGAAAAAAAATAGCATAATTAATAAAATTTTAGTGTAATTTTCCAATCCAGTGGGGGAAATTGCCCCCTGCTGGGTCTAACAGAGGTCCGCCCATGCCTCAGACTGTTCTTGGTGTAAGACAATTTCACCTGGACAATGACACACCATTAAACTCCATAATCTCTTGACTCAGACCAAAATAGATGACATTTCATCTGTATTCTTAATTGCCACCACTAGAACCAACGTGATATTTTGTTTGTTTGTCTTTTTTTCCTCTCCCCCATTGCTTAGTAATAAAATGATATGAAAAGACATGGGAGTTAGCAATTGGTTCTTCTCATATCTTTTGAAATGAAGTTGTTCCATTTGATTAATTAAGAAGAAGTGAATTTCTGGATTCTATTTGTCCAGAAATTTGGCATAACATGGAGTAGAAGCTTATGTGTCATGTCAATATTTTTAAAATAAAAATCTCCATATTGTTTTGGCTTGTATATGTTATTTCGAGAATTGTTTGTAGTTTACATTGTAGGCTATTTGTTGTGACATCAAAGATTTCCTGGCCACTAAATTGCTAGAGATTTTGTGGCGATCTTTGGTAGTGTTTCTAAAACAGCCTTTTCTTCTAGAACGTTATGTATGATGGGAAATATAGATGAAAGTCTGGCTGTCTTAAGTAGTGTTTCTAAAAACAGCCCTTTCTTCTGAAAGTCCCATGGAGTAATTATAAAATGATTGAACATTGTTATCAAACATGTCTGAGAAGTAATTTATGGAAACTACGCCAAATGGGCATCGAGTTTATTTCCTTTATTTTCCTTATTTGCCATAAAAAATTGGAAATGAGTGAAAGTATGATGTTGATACATGGATACATGAAATCCGTTATTCTAATATTGCTGTCCAAAAGGACCAAAATTATGAATGAGCTTGTTGATATCCATACTGGTATTTTCCCCACCTAAACTATTATCAATACAATTGTTAATTTAAAAACCAAAGTTCTAAACATGCAATCAGAATCCTCTTTAAACTATTTTTGATGCAACAAATTTATCAAGTGATAGGCCAAGTTATAAACAAAAAATAATGGCATTGTTTGAACATGACTAATTAGAAACTGTCGTCTTGGTAAAATTATTTTTTTCATAAAGTTAGAATTCTACTTGGGATGTACCTTTGCAGACTTGCCCTACTATTTTCGTGATGTTGGTTCAAAAGTAAAAGTTGACTAATTAAGAATGAGAATATGGGTTTAAGTTTGCAGTAATCATTTTGTGCATGTTATGCCAGAGGTGAGTGTGTGAGCTTCAGTCAGCTCACCTTATGGGTCACTTTACATAAACGAAATGGACAATAGCAAAGAAATGAGAATCTGCACTAGCAGATGGAATAGCTGAGAACATTACGAGACTGCATAATCGAGAAAAGCTAAATGAGTAGTAGAACTCAAATAACTGAAGTTGATGAATGGCTATGCAAAATGGGCATGGGTATGTATGTCTGGTGTAGGTGCAACTGTTCGTGTTTGCTTTGTGCATTCCCATGCTTAGGAAAGGTTACAAAAACAAATTATTGCCATCAGTGAAGTTTTCATCATCACTTAGGGTAAGTTGACGTTTTATGCTAAATTGCTTGTTGGACATGATTGCATTTATATTGAGACTTCAAGGAACATATTAAGGACATATTGTTATGAGACTAGAAAAGTGTGCAGTAAATGTGGCAGTCATATGTCCAATGACCAGTAAAGGAACCCATATCATATTTACATGTGTGTTGTGCCTGGCATGAATAGTCGCTAGCTTTTTTTGAGCTGTCCATCAATCCATATGATGTGGATAAACTGTAAATAAATAACCATAAATGCAGATGACTACTCCTTTCCTTGTTCATTCTTTGATGGCGCACTACCATTTTCTGTCTAATTTCTCCAAAATTATTACGTTGAATGATAGAAGAAATTTTCACGCTGTTGAAGAAGCGAACCTTCCTATCATTGGACATCTAAATTAACCCTTTTACTATAGTTTGAATACCTGCCTCATGATATAAAGACCACTTCAAGTCATTGTTTGAAAAGGAAAATATATCTAATAAGCATAATGAACCTAGCCATTTTATGATTGATAATATCATGGATTTTTGGTTTGCTGTGGGCCAAGAATTGTGAATTTCACACCAGTAATAAGTTTCCGTCTCCCATTTGCCCGATGAGAAAAAACATATACACTCAGAGTTGTATTATGCTTGTCATTTTCACCAGAGAAATGATCGACACTATGCGTCACTATTGTGATGCGATGATGACTGCGAAAGAGTGCAAAAGAAAATAAACATCTTGTTAGGATATTACTTAGGGCATGGATTAACCTTTCTGTTTCTTACGTTCAACATGCCACTATTCATACATTGGTTTGATTGCTTTGGATAAACACTCTTTTAACTTCATCAGAAGAAGGTTTTATCAAGTTGAATTCAGTTCTTTCCGCTGATAATGCACTTGCTGAATCAACTGGATGTTCAAGTTTTCAGTATGCTATGTCATATTCAGTTAAACTTCTTCTCTGTGTGAGAGTCCAAAATTCTGTTGTTTCTCTGCAGTTCCTCGAAACTTTAGATTGCTGGAGGAACTTGAGCGTGGGGAGAAAGGTATTGGAGATGGTTCTGTTAGCTATGGAATGGATGATGCTGATGACATCTACATGCGCTCTTGGACTGGTACCATAATCGGTCCCCACAATGTAATTGTCCCTTTTAGCTCTTTTTCTTGTCTTTCTTCTTAGGGGTTCATCTGTTAATTCCAGTATATTTGAACTAGATGCTCTGGTCTATGTTTTGTCATGATGTGATTGTACATCAGGAGAATAAAATACCCATAAATACTGAGATAATTAAATCTGGAGCAAGCTGATTGTTTTGAGGCAGGACTGCAAAATGGTAATTGAGATTGGTGTATTTTGTTTCTTGGTTAATTTTATGAGAGAGGGATGGTATATGGAGATCATTGCCAAAAACATGAGCGTCATCTTTGAGCTTGGAGATATTTGTGTTTTGTGACCCATATATGCCTAAAACATTTGCTGGTTTTTCTTCCCTTGCTTCTTTCCATGTCTTTTATGTTTATTGTGATTTTAATTTATGAAACTTGGGTACAACGAGCTTCATAGTGCAAATATCTGTTATGTTGATGTCATAATTTTCTGTCTTTTCTTCTGCTTCTTATTTTTTATCTCTCTAAGAACACTTTGGATGTGTTTTCCTATTTTAGAATATTGCACACTTGTAATTGGTGACTAACACAAGTGTCCAAAACCATGGATTTATTTATTGTATCATTTTAACCATGGACATATCAAAGAAGTGTGAAATATGTTCCTAGGACTGCCCAAGAGTGTTAGTATATCCGACATGAATTATATATTTTTTTAAATAGTATCCAACATGGAATGGAGGTATCAATGAAATTGTTGGAGAATAAAGGCTTGTTTGGCATAGCTTCTGTACATTGGAAGTCATTCTGCATGAAGTGCTTTAAAAAGAGTCCTTTCATGGAAGAAGTTTTAAAAGAAGTTGGCATTTGGTAAAAATAATTGAATTATACTGAATAATAATAAGTAACAAATAAAATAAAAAAATAAATATAAATTTATGTAATAAAGGGATAATCAATGTTTTTTTTTTCTTTTATTTGAAACTACCATACGTATATAAAGTCCAGATATGCAATATATATATATATATATTTTAAAAGGTTAAAATTGGATTTTGTATGCTTCTTGAAATACTTCTTGTGAAGTTCATTCTAGAGAAGCTGCTTCCCAAAATGTGCTTCCGCCATAAGTCCTACGTGATTTTAGCAAACGGCCTAAAAATTCTGGAAGTCATTGGAAAGTCCTTTTGACGTGAGCATCACTTCTAGGAAGTCTTCTATATGAGCACTAAGTGACTGTACCTGTTCTTGTGGTTGTTCTAAGATACTATTAAAACCTTTTGAACTTATTTTCAATCATAAATTCAGATTTTCCTGAGCAGGTATTGCTTCCACTTCTTAGTGTATAGGTTGTCACCTTGCCAGTTCAAAACTTGAGGAGTCAAGTTCCATCCTTGGGAGAAACTATGACTTAATCCACTTAAAAATCTCTTGAAACTAACTATAATTATGACTTACCCCCCCCCCCAAAAAAAAAAACTACAATTATGAGTATGAGACAGAGACAAAATTTTTTATTGGGCAAACAATTTGTTGATTATGCTTAGCTCATATTATGAGTGGGTATAAATTCGAGCTCAAGATGGATACAATTAGGCAATGTAGTGATGTTAATAAGGTTCTCTTAAGGTTAGCTTCAAGTAATTTGGTTCAGTTTTTATCTGCATGTATAGATTTTAGCCTCCTTCATGCTCTGTTTTCCTATTGGTATGGAGAGTTGCACGATGCTGGACAAATTAGGAATACTCCCATTGTTCAGCATGATCAAACTAAGGATGTTGGTAAGGTTGAGATTGATGATGGAAATTCTGAGAAATTAATGCATTTGTTGGAGCCTGGAAATTGGATACTACAATTACAATATGCGAGATTGTCTAAGGTGATCTGGTTGTGGAACATAATCAATGATTTGACTAGATGCAGTGTAAGCATCCTGTGAACAAGATGATGGCTGGAAGGTTTATGGGTTAAGGCAGTGACCATAGATATAAAAGGGCAAGGGGCAACCAGTGCACGAGGCTCCCACATGGCAGGCCTAGGAGGGTCAAATGTATACAACCTTGAAGGATCTTGGGAGGGCAGTTACCATAGATATGGTAGAAATAAATCTAAGATTATACATTATAGAAGAGTGAATTGAATATTTATTCAAGACCAGAATATTTTTTTCTTAAGCTGTGAACTAATCTTGTCAAGTTGGTTTTATTGAATTCTTTGCATTCTGACCTCATGCACTTGATTTAACCCAACTAGTACCCAGTGGTGTCTGGAATCACTTGACTTAGCACAACGTATGCCTTGGAATATATATATATATATATTTTTTTTTTCCAAGTCAAAACAATACCAATCAAGCGTGCTATTGATTCATTTTTTTTTTTTTTAATTTTATTTAGTATAAAAAATTTATTGCTCTAGTATTGTGCCTTGTTGAGAGAAGGTGCCAGTTAAATGAGACTCAACTACGTACATTCTAGTGAAGACTTCAATCTAGGGTTTATTTATTTCTTCATTTTTTTTTTTCCTGATAAAGTTCTGCATGAGGATAATGAAGAAGAAATCATGCATGGGTAGGATGTTCCTGTCATCACCTACCTGGATTTACCTTTCACAGTTGGAGCAAATCATAAGTATTACAATATTCATTCCTGTACATCCCTACGCAGCCTTTTACATCCACTCACGAACTTTTTTTACAATCCACATGGTTTCCGGATACTGCGACCTTATCCCTTATGTCCATTCAAACTATGCAGCTGAGATGTTGAAGCTTGTACTTGTGATCACCGGATGAGTCATGATTGATCGAGCATCAAGGTTAACAATCGGTCCAGTAACACTTATCATGGGCTACTGATGAATAATCATTAATGAGATTGTTCTTACAAATTTGTAACCAGTCCAGCTGAGGAGCTATTGGTAATGGGATTGTTCGTCCTAGAAATTCTTGAAGCCCATTGGCCCAAGTAATCCCGTGGAATGCACATACTATTACTACCTCTTCCAAACTAATTTTACATTGGTCTGCATGTTGGCTTGAAGAATGCGTTGCAATCTCTGTTGCAAGTTGGTAATAATAAGAGCAAGAATCCAATCCAAGTGGTAGGAAACATGCATATTTTTCCCTGGGAGAGGGAATGTTCCATGAGACCATGTTAGATGAGAGTTGGATATGAGGATGTAGATTAATGCAATATTGAGCATGCCCTGGAGTTCTCGGTAAAATTTATAGGAATACCTAAGTGAACAAAAAATCTTTGTTTTGGATGCCCCCAAAGGACATGTACGGTGGTTTTGAACAATTGGACGCCAAGGATGGCACTCTTTTCCCTGGGGGGCATTGTTTTGTGCATCACACTCATTTTTAATTTTTATCCTATACACATGTAGATATTTATATTTCTAAACTCATTCTGAATTCTATTATGCCAGACTGTTCATGAAGGTCGCATTTATCAATTGAAGCTGTTCTGTGACAAAGATTACCCTGACAAGCCTCCAACTGTTCGTTTCCATTCACGCATCAACATGACCTGTGTGAATCACGAGACTGGAGTGGTAATGTTCCTTCTTGTTTTATTGATTTTAAAGAGACCTTGAATCTTTATATGGATTGGATTGGATTGGATTGTTAATTCTGGTGTAACTTCTCATGCGTGGCACCCAAATATTGGCTTTTTGCATAACGAGTAATTAACAAATGGCCAAGGTAAGGATGTTTCAGATGGCTACTTCGCTGAAAATAGTAACAATACCACAGTACAAGGATGTTTTTGTGTCGTATTTTCATGTGGAAAGGAATTGGAGATCTTGACCCTTTTTCTAGGAGATGATCTTTTTGTCTAGTTTCTGCCCAACTTCCCTGCAACAGGATTTGATTTTCTATTTACTCCACCTGCAATGGAATTATGCCCGGAGATATCAGAAATCAGTTCTACCGTCACAATCCACTTTTTGGCGCACACGTTTTAGATCATAATACACTTACATTCCAATATGCTAAATTTGACTGTACCAATATTGGACTTGTTCTCTATTTGCTTCAGAAAAACTTGTGAAAATAATGAATTGATAACAAATTTTGTGATAATAACAAAAAGTTCAAGTTTTTACTAAAGGGGAGAATAAGTAAGGATTCATATCAAGCATAAAGTGCACACACTGTTCTATTTTCTTGATCAATTACTTTTTTAAAAGCAAGTCACTTTTATATATTAAAACATTTTAGTAATATATTTGACAATTCTATGAGAAGTCCATTTCCCATCGTATTTGTATTTTGGAATATGTGGCATTTGGTTTGCATTTTTATTATTTATTTTCTATTTTTTGTTTTCTATTTTGAGATTCATGTTTTAACAATCCTGAAATTGCATTTGGTTCGATATTTTCTATTTTCTGTGTTTTGGGATCGTCCTTATTTTGGGTCAAAAAAGCTCAAAATAACTTTTGGCTATTTTGCATTTTATGTATAAACTTGTTTTTTGTTTTCTAAAAAAATTTTTGAAAACACGAGTGACCGAATGCGTTTTGAGCTATTTTTCTTGTTTTAAAAAATGTAAACAGAAAACGAGCGCAAAACAGGTATGCCAAGTGGACCTTTAGTGTACTGCATTTCTATTTTCGTTTCTCGTACTGAAACGATCCATATTTCAGGTAACATTGATTATGTTTAGAAAGCAGTTAAAATCCCCACAAAGACTGATTTCAAAATGATCATTTGTGATGTTTTCCTCATAAGGCTACTATAATTAGTTGATGTGGAACTTGCATCGAGCCGCTGCCAGATTTTTGCTTTTGCTTTTGCTTTTGTTTAGGGGATTTAAATATGAGCAATCTTCGAGCTTACATTCCAATTGCTAACAGGTTGATCCGAAGAAATTCGATATCCTGTTGAATTGGCAACGTGGCTACACCATGGAAGATGTACTCACGCAGCTGCGTAAAGAAATGGCAGCTTCTCACAACCGAAAGCTCGTCCAGCCTCCGGAAGGTACCTATTTCTAGTTAGTCGGGATGAGCCTCCCGAATGTATTACCTGTTTCTAATAGAAATCCGAGAACGTTGTGGACTGAATTTCCTGCTTAAACGTATATAGTTTTTGTGAACCGGGTCTTGTTCTAATGGAAGTCGGGAAGCTTGGGGAACTTGTTGCTGCTTCCTTTTGTCTTGCGGATTGGCTTTGTTCTGTCTTTGCTAAAAGATGGATTCTAACTGTGTGAAACTTTTGCTGAATATTTAATTTCAGTTTGCTCTCTCTTAAATCTTGAAGTTTGTTTACTGTGTTTTTTTTTTTTTTAATTTTTTTTTCAAGATTTTAATAAATCGGTTATGAAAAACCAAGTAAAAAACAAGGATATCCTACTTAAAGAACTTGAATGTTTCTTTAATTTATCATATATAGTTTTGATGTGACAATAGAAGTCAGATGTTCTAGATGAGAAGCTTCTTGTTGGGATAGCATAAATTATACGGAATTGCATCTGTATGTATGGATGAGAGTTTTGCATCCAATTCATGCACATTCCACAAGTCATAGTGTTAGAATATTAGAGTGTGTGCATTTTTTGTAGTTTTGGATACAGAGTTGTGCAGGAGGAGGGGGCTAAAGTCGAGGGCCAATTTCAACCCCTGAAGTCACCTTAAAACGGCATCATCTCATTTAGTAATTTCAGCCCCTGAAGTCACCTTAAAATGGCATCATCTCATTTAATTTGTTGTATATGGATACGACTGGTACATCTGAATGTGAGTATTCGAACTGTAAAGAAATGGCAGCTTCACTCCTTACGGTCGTTACGCTATCGGTCCTTCGCTTGCTTCCTCTGCGGATTCGGAAACGGGGGAGGAGTCGAGCTCCTCCTTCCCGGTTTCCTGTTGTTTTGCGCGCAAGAGCAGAAATTTTATCAAGAAAATCGAATGTTTTGACTCCCCGTAATGGTAGGGGTTGAACTCTTCAAGTTTTTCTTAGGTGAAAATAGTCATAGATTTAATTTTACTTAAATGAAAAAGATTCTATCAAGAAGGGGGTTGAACTCAAGTTTTTCTTAAGCGGAAATAGTCATGGATTTAAGCTTTACTTAAATGAAAAAGATCATATCAACGGTATATTCAGATTGAAACAATCCCCCCCCCCCTCCCAATTGTCCTCCTTGGGGGGAGTTGACAGCATAATCAAGGTAAAGTCTCTACTCCATTATTTTCGGAATGGGGACTTGAAACGTTACTTCCTTAGGCCCTGTTTGGTAACGTTGCCGTTTTCTGTTTTTCTGTTTATGTTTTCAAAATTTTGTAGACTCGCAACAGAAACACGTTTAATAAACTTGTTTATGTTTTCTTGTTTCGAAAAAAAATGAAAACATAAACAGAAAAACGTAAACAGAAAAAATGTGTTTTCACTCTGGTTTTCTTTTCTGTTGCTAATATTTTGTTAATTTTAAAACTTTGTCTATTTTTGTTGCATTACATAAAAATAAATTATTTTATTCAAATATTTTATTAAAATAAGTTATTTTAATAAATAATATAATTAAATTCAATAAATTAAATTAATTATATAAATTATTTTTAATAAATAATAAAGCTAAATTAATTTAATTTAATTTAATAATTAATTATTGCTAAATTATTTGAAATAAATATCATAATTAATTAATTTAATTTAATAATGAAATTAATTTATATAAAATAATTAATAATAAATAATTAAATTACATTAATTTTTAATTTAATTTAATTTAATCATTATTATTAAATTATTTTAAATAAATATCATAATTAAATTAAATTATTTATGATTTAATTAATTTAATTTATATAAAATATATTTTATTAAATTATTTTAATAAATAATTAAATGAATTTAATTAATTTTAAAATAAATAATTTAATTTAATAATTAATCTAATTTAATTATTTATTAATATGAAATATATTTTATTAAATTATTTTTAATAAATAATATAATTTAATATATTTTATATTTATTGGATTAAATAATTTACTGTATTAATTTAATTAATCATATTTATTAAATTAAATTAATATAAAATATATTTTATTAAGTTCTATTAATTTTTTGTAACTAATAAAATTAAATATTTTCTAAAATAAAAAAATTAATAATTATAAACAAACTTGCATTTCCAAACGCATTTTCAGTTTTCAATTCAGAAAAAATAAACGGCAACAGAAAACAAAAAATAGAAAACGACAACAGAAAAAAAAACAAAAAAACGACAGCGTTGTCAAACGGGCCCTTAGTGATTCGATGGGAAAAAAAGATTGTTGCTTCTTGTTTCTCCTGCGAGGACCGATTCTTCCTTCGCCTTTATTTTCTTTCAGCTTTGAAGGTTAGATTAAGTTACGTAGGTGTTTTTTTTTTTTTTTGTGATTTATGAAATCTAATTTGATTATGATCAATTTTTTTCTTATAATTTGAAAAATTACTTGGGAAGAATTCATGAACATTTGCTCAAATTCATAAGGAGATTCACTCGAATTCGTTTGTTTATAAACAAGCTAAAATTGAATAAACAAAGTGCGACAACCTACTGCATTATTAATAACTACAGACAGTAGTAGGATAATTTAAGTGGCAAGAACTTACATACCCACAGAGTTCATTGTGGATTCGAGTCTTATAAGGTGAGACAGGGTTTTATATTTTATTATATATAATTTAATGTTAAATGTTCTGAAAAAAAAATAACTATCAAGAGCAGTAGAAGGGTTGAATCAAGTGCTGATTTAAGATTGCTAACCTTTATGATTTGACTGACTACAGGTCAAATCATGTTATTTTAATTACCATCCCCTCCCAATCAGAGATGAAGCTACTATAGGGTAAAGAGTGGCCATGGCCCTCCTTAACTTTTTTTTTTTTTTTTTTTGAAAGGTAAAAGTAAATATATTAATCAAAAAATTAGAAGTTCATGTACAAATACACAGGGATATACCCCTGGACAAATCAATCACCATTCACTCCTACAAATATGAGCATGAAAACCCCAAGTGAAAAAATAGCAAATAAAAATTCAGGAACATATCCCAACTCTCAACATCAATGCACTCTCTGACATAGAATCATAAAATGTAGGAAGAGAAACACCAAAAAACTATTCAATAATAGATTGAGGAAGATTCCACTGGTGAAGAAGAAGGCAATTCTGATTCGTTTTTGGAAACCCCGAACAATCCATAAGCCGCAATCTTACCAAGTCCTTGATAGAACTAAGGAGGGTCACCTCATCTTGGAACTGCTGTTCATATTGTCTCCTATTCCTTTCCCGCCAAATCACGTAAATCGAGGCAGCAAGTGTGAGCCTCCCAATAAAAGAAAGTAAAGTGGAGCCTTTACAAATAGTAGAGGCCCAAGTAATAACACCGTCCCAATCACTAGGTGAATGTTGCAACCCTGAAATAGTCAATAAAGATTTCCATATTCGGCAAGTGAACGAACAATTGAAAAACAAGTGATCATGATCTTCACGTAACGTTCCACAGAACAAACATCTCATAGTAGAAATCATGCCAAAAGATAGAAGCCTATCCTGGGTAGCAAGTTTCCTCCTAACCGCCAGCCAAAGAATGAAAGCATGACTAGGAATGTGAAATTTAAACCATACTACCTTGAACCACCTCACGGGTGGAGTGGAAACTCTCAAAGAGTTCCAAACAGCCTTAGTGGAGAAAACCTTTTGCTCTTTATCCCAAAGCAACATATCATCACAAGAAGAATTAGGAGGCGACAGGTCCTCAGTTTCCCTTTTAAGGTCCAGTAATAGTGGGGAATTTGCAACCGGCCAACACCATCTATTACCTGATATAATTCTATCCACCATAGCATCCTTAGGCAAACCCGAATCATAGATTACCCTAGCAGTTGGAGAAGAACAAATTGGACCCCTTGTCATCCAAGCATCAAACCATAAAGATGTATGCTTACCATTCCCCACTTTCATAGTCAATAAAGGACGTACCTTATCTCGCAACTTCATAATCTTCCGCCAAGACCAAGAGGAATTCCAAGGTACCTTAGCAACCCAAAAATGGTTTTTGTTAAGAAGATTAGACTTGATCCAAGATACCCACATGGAAGTTGAGCAAGGAGAACACAATCGCCAAATGAAACGTGTCATGCATGCCAAGTTCCAATCCTTAATCTTTTTAACTCCAAGTCCACCCTCTTGCTTAGGCCGAGTGACCTCCTCCCAAGCCACCTTTGCCCCATTATGGTTTAAAGAGGACCCCTTCCAAAGAAAAGCACGAAAGACACCTTCTATAGTTTTCAAAACTCCAGCCGGTAATACAAAGTGAGAACACCAAAAGGCCTGTATGCTAAATAAAACAGACTGAATAAGCTGCAGTCGTCCAGCAAATGAAAGGAATTGATTAGTCCAGGTTTTAACCCTTCTCACAAGACGATCCACCAAACTATTGCAATCTGAAGCCCGCAACTTTGTAGAAATGAGAGGCACACCCAGATACCGGACAGGGAGAAACCCTTCACGAAAGTTGAGTTGCTCAAGAATACCTGTTTTAACATCCGAAGCAATACCAGAAAGAAAAACTTCACTCTTAGAAGGATTCGGCCGAAGTCCTGAGAAGGCAGAGAATAAGTGTAGTGCTTCTTGGAGCACGGAAACAGAGCTCATATCACCTTTACAAAATAAAAGCAAGTCATCTGCAAAGCATAAGTGGGTAAGATGCGTCTTCCTACATCTCCAATGAAAATGGAAAGCCAAGGATTCCAAAGTTTTCTTTGCAAGAATACGAGATAAAACCTCCATGCATAGAACAAACAAGTAAGGAGAAATAGGGTCTCCTTGCCTCAAACCTTTCCTCCCTGCAAAATAGCCATTAAGTTCTCCATTAATAGAAACTGAATATCTAGGAGAAGAGACACATTCCTTTATCCAAACCAAAAACCGAATAGGAAAACCCATTAGTCGCATTAATTCCCAAAGGAAATCCCAGTTCACAGAATCATAGGCCTTCATGAGATCAACTTTAATAGCACATCTTGGAGACACTGTATTCGAATGGTACCCACGAACCAATTCTTGAGCCAAAAGAATGTTATCCCCTATACTCCTTCCCTGAACAAAAGCAGCTTGTGCCTCATTAACTAGACTAGGTAAGACCATCTTCAATCTTCCCGCAAGCAGTTTAGATATGGTGTAAACCAACATATGTATATTATATTTTACTAAAAAATAAATAGTTCTTTGAGAATGCCCTCTTGATAAATGAAAAGTCTCCAACCAATTTAACTTTTTGTAATAGAACTCACACAAAAAATTTGATAGAAAACAACAAATTACTTTTGCAGTAAATTCATTTTCCTCCTTTTCAATAGAAACTCTCAAATCCCTCTCGATTTTTTAATAGGAAATTAATTAAATAATTGGCGACTTACCGCTTGAAAAAAATAAATTAGCAAAGTATAGTTAAGATTGAGTTTTCATAAAGAGTAAAAATGCAATTTTAGAATATGTTTTTAGTTAGGAATGCCTAGATACTTAATGTTAGGGATGGAGATGAGGCAGGTAGGGGACCGGTTTGCCTATCCCCGTACTCGATCTCTAAACTAAAATTAATCCCCATACCCTACCTGATCCCCATTGGAGAATTATTTTTACCCCCCATTCCTAACCCAAACAAGGAACGGCGATTATCACAGGGAATTGGGTCCCTGAATTGAAAAAAATATAAAAATATAAAATTTTTAAAGTATGACTTATGAAAAAATAGAGCAGAATTCTAATAAATATTTAAAAACTCAAAAAGTACCATAAATATATTTAGAAAGTACTTATTAGGTTGCCGTTTTCCTATCTTGTTAATTGGTTCTACGGTTCAAGGTAGAAAAAATAAATAAAGAAACATTCATAGTTGGTTTACTTCAATTCATAGTTTCTTTATAAACTATAAAACAAAGCAATTTAATAGGAAGTTGATAGATAAAGTAACTCAGAATACTAATTCTCTACCTTACTAAGAAATCTACTATAACAAATACACTAAAAAATTAATATATATATATATATACGGGATATGGGTAGAGTTGGGGAACGGGTAGGATAAGGTACGGGGTGAGAATAGACTCATACATGTACCTTACCCGATCTCCAATTTTTTTTTTAAATGTTTCCATGCCCTACCCGATCTCCAAAAAATTCTTGAATTCTCTACTCATTTGGAGCGAGGATCGGATAGATACGAACAGGTCAACCGAGATAGTCATCCCTACTTAATCTCAAATTGAGTATTCACATTTAGGGTATCTTAAATATTCAATCTCAGATTGAATATTCACTATTATGTAAAAGTTTTTCTCTCCAGCCTTTTAAACATAACGCCCCCTTCCCCCTTCCACTTCAACACTTTACTTAAATCAATTGCTAGAAAAATTAGAAAACCATAATATTTAGACTAAAAGCTTTTGCTTTAGGATGTAAGTACGTATTTAGAGTGAAAATTTAATTAAAAACAAAAGTATACAAAAGTCAAAAAAAGAACAAAATAATTTTATTTTCTCATTGAAGTGATTGTTAAAAAAATTAGAAAATTATAATACTTGGACTGAAAATTTCGTTTTAGGGTGTAAGGATGTATTTTTTGGGTGCGAGGATGTATTAAAAGCAAAATTTTATTAAAAAAAAATGGAGGAGAAAAGTAAAAAAAATAATTTTCTTTTCTCATTAAAGTGATTCTTAAAAAAGGAAATTAGAAAATCATAATATTTAGACTGAAAATTCCGTTTTAGAGTGTGAGGATGGATTTTTTAGCGTGTGAGGATGCATTTTGAGTGATAGTTTAATGAAAATAAAATAGAGAGACAAGTCAAAAAATGAAAAAAAGAAAAGAAAACAATTTTCTTTGGCTGTTGAGTATTTAGTGTATTTTTACCCTTTATGAAAACTCAATCTTAACATACTTTGACAATTTGTTTTTTTTTTTCAAACGGTAAGTTGCTAATTATTTAATTAATTTCTTATAAAACAAAAAGAAAAAAAATTCAATCTGTCTCTTTCTCCCTATCTGTTTCTCTCTCTCACTCTCATATGTATTTTTTAACAATGGCCCCCTTTTGACAAATGAAAAATTTTCAGCCAACTTAACTTTTATAATGGGACTCACATAAAAAATGATAAAAAACAATAAATTATTTTCCATTCTTTTTAATTGAAACCCAAAAATATATATATCTCTCTCTCCCCCACTCTCATATTTATACTCTCCCTACCCATCATTCATCACATTTTCTCTGCTCTCCCCATCAATTTTTTTCAGTACATTACGAACTGCAGATATAATTCAATCTTTAGCAAAATTCGTGCTTCTGATTCTTTTTTTATCAAAATTTCCTACTCTGAATTGGTATCAATTTTTTTAGATTATAGTTATTTAGGTTTTTATTAAAAACTTTTTAACCCCTCCTACCATGAAATCCTAGCTTCATCCCTACTCCCAATAGATATATATGTATATATATATAGATAATGTATTTGATGCACCCAAGGGCAGTATTATATATATATTCATATTTGAAATTAGTTAAAGGTTCAAAATTTCCTCCTATCAAATTTTCTTAAAGTCATATTTTGCGTTTTTAGTTCACTTTATATCCCACCAATCACATAACAAAATGTAAATGTTATCTACCCCCCCTTTTTTATTAGGATTACATCTTATGTAAGGTGTAGATAACATTTACATTTTATAATAGATGTTCTTTTTTTCTTTTTCCTTTTTTTTTAAAAAAAAAAAAAGCCTCTTTATTGAGAGGGGGGTTTGGCATGAATCCCTACCTATTTATTAACTTTAATAGATGCTATTTTAAAAAAAATAGTATAATTAGATATACCATAAAAATAAGTAGTGTGATACTATATCCTATTTAATTCTAGGCATTTGTTAACAGGTGTTCTGGGAGCACTCATTAAGATCCAATGAACACGTGTCATATAATAATATTTTGTATTTTTTTTCTATACAGCTCCATTAAAGTGCAAGATTTGATTATGTGTCATGAATTTGTTAGTGACTAATGAGTGTCCTAGAATACTGTTAACAGAACCCTTAGGCTGCGTTTGTTTGCTCGGACTGGATGAGCAGGGATAACACATCCTTGGAAAATTAAGGAGACAGTATCCTCCAGTTTGTATAACTAATCCAGTGAAATTTATTGTCCCGTGTTTGATGGTAGACAAGACAAAGCAAATGGATTTGTAATCTCATGTTTGACTGACAAGATGTGGTGGTGGGATTAGAGAGAAAAAGACCAAATAGCCCTTGTCATCCAATCCAAATTTACAAAACGCCATTTTTAAAATACCAACGTAACACTGCATGGGACAAAAAAAATTGTCGCAAACATGACCAACGAACTACGAATTTTGGTAAGAATTTACACTTAAATTTTGGGCTTCTTCCCACAATATTTGTCTGAGTAGTTGGTAAAATGAATACACCGTTATCTCAAAATCATAACCACTGGCCCCCTCTTTTCATACAAAAAATAAGAAAAAAATATATAACTTAAAACTATAATAGTTCAAAAGTGTAGAGCACAACAGGCTGCTAGTTACACACAAAAGCAAATTCAGTGGCAGGTTAAACTCCAACAAACATCATTGAATGCCAAAGAACATGCCAAGCAATCTAAATGACACGTGCTAACTCCACCGATGAATTCTAAAAATGGGCACAAAGGATCTCAATCCACTATTAGTTGTGATGCTCATTCTTAAGCCAATAGAGTTTGTTGAAAGCTTTTTACCGTCAGAATCATTCTTGTTCACAAAAATAACACTAAAACTCAGTACTTGTTTTTTAAAAGAATTTGAAAAAAAAACGTTACGCAGAGCCTACAAGGGAACAATGACTTACCATAATCTCAACTTTTTTGATTCATGTGTATTAGGTTTACCACAACAATAATCTTGGTCAAGGTTGACAAAGATACAGCTAAAGAAAAAAAAAATTGGAAATCAAGTGTTATCCAACTTGTTACTTTCAAATTGGTACTTGCTAGATAAATCTAGGTGTTGAATACAATAAAGAATGTACCTGGGAAGTACCCAACCCTAGGGAATTAATTGCAACTACAGATCTTAGAAATCTCCAGCAATTCTTGTGCTACGTTCATTGCAAAGAGCAGTCCATAGAGACCCCACAACTGTTTTTTTCCTAGAAAAATATACTCCATGGCTTTTAATATAACAAATGTTTGGGATAAATGGGTTGTTTAAGAAATGAGTCTGAACAAGATTTGTAGGATGGCTTTGTGCACTGTGCTGGCCTCAGTAAGAACATACATCCTTTTTCACATGCTACATGGAGAAAATTAAGCAACCCCTTCACATACAGAGCTACAAGGTTAATTCAATATACCCCCCCCCCCAACAAAAAAAGAGCAAAATGGCTCTTAGAGGGAAAAAAAATGAGAGAAAAAAAATTACCTCCAATATATTAATAGAGAAGTTCAACATTGTGGGCAGTGCTCTGCTGCCGACATAAGCTTCTGCATCAACGTTTAAATGCTCAAACCGGAGTTCAATTGTGGGATGATCGAGTCTAACCCTGTAATCAGAAAAACAGAGGAAACCCAAAAAATGAATCAAAAAAGAAAGATAGAAAAAAAGAACAAAAAAAAAAACTCAAAATCTCTGACAACCCAGATCAGAAAATTAATTTTACCTGTTGATGCGTTCCTTGAGCTTCAACAAGAATTTCTTATTATCATCCTCTGCAATTTTCACAAGCCTGTCTAGAAGATTCTTCTTCTCTATCAATCCAAGGTCCTTCACATCGATTTCTCTGGGTTGGCCCTTCCCTTCAGTCAATAAGCCTCTCCTTACGGGATGGTATGTGGGGAAGTTTTTCAAGAGCTGCCCATTTGAGTGCTTCTTCATCGTCTTCTTCCCGAGAAGATCTCGAGAAAACTTCCCTCCCGCTGTTCCTCCATATGCTTGAACTGCTTAGACGTGCACTGGCGACTCTCCGTATGTTGTCACCAGTCTCCATTGTCACCACTCAAAAGCTTCAGAACCGATTCCTTTACTATAAGGAACATATCAATATGTGATAGACATAAAAAAGTTAAATAAGTTTAGTACTTCCCCAATTATATATAAATTGTAAATAATAAAGAAATCAAAGTAAGTTCTTCAACAAATAAAGCCACAGTAGCTAGTGAATGAGGAAGAACTCTGCAGTGAGTAGCAACCAAAGGGAGAAATACTGAATCAGAAATTGTCATAAACAGCGTGGATCATACCTTTAATAGTGTAGCAATTGTCCCAAGAGAGTTCCACAGTAATGGAGTGTATGACCCCTTCAGAAGAATCAGTTCCCCACAAGAAACAAAAGATTGTCCCGCGTTAACTTAGACTGCAGTTATAATTGCAAGCTAAAAAAAAAATGTGTCACACTGCATTTTTTTTTTTTTTGGGGGGGGGGGGGGGGAGGGGGTATCTGTCTTTTAGGAAGTTAACAAACATCAGACGAATTGGTAATTTTTATTAATGGACTATCTAATCAAGCATTTAACTATTATTTAATTGTACATCAAGTAAACATTAATCATAAAAGGAACTCTTCTTCAATTCCCAAAATGACTTTTTTAGAGGTTTCTTCAACCCAAACCCAGTACAGCAACCCAAAAGTGAAGGAGAAGTTCCTCACTCACTAGAAAGCAACCACCAACATTCAAACACTCCAATCACATTCACCTTTACGTACTTTACGATGGCCCAATGGTAACAAAGATGCATCAAATCAAACAAAAACAACTCTTCATTTCCCAGTCCTCATGCCTTTCAAAGCCTTTTAAAACACATAGGAAGAATCCCAAAGCCCCCCCCCCCCACCAAAAGGCAGGGCTGCAAGTGATGCCTTACATGTTCCCTATCACTATCAGAATGAGAGAAAAGAAGGGAGAAGAAATAGAAAACAAATTAAAAAGTGTGTAAGCATTGGTAGAATTCATGCTAGCAAACACTACAAAGAATGACAAATTAACAAGCAAGTCTTCCAATAGCCTTCTGCACATATCTCTTTGGCACTTCCTCCCCCTCAATGGCTTTTGCATTTTAGTAGCTCTCTAAAGCTACTGTGTCATTTATTTATTTAATTCTCCTTTCACTATTTACCTGGCTGTCACTGGCTGCTACCTTGGGAAATGGAAAGTAATAAATTGGTAGATGGCATTCATCCAACCTAACAATAAGAATGAATTTTCCCTGAACAATTATACTATAATCCATTGGTAAACACCAATCAGCCTTCGTAATTATGTCCGGTGATTTTTCCGATCACAGTCTTCATAGTTCAGTCTTCTCTTACTGCCAACAGAAGGAATAACTGAAAAATTTTCAAGAAAATGAGTCGAACTTGAGTTGGCAATACCCCTGAGTCAGGTGTCTTAGATTTTTTCATCTTTACTCCCTGCATTATATTGTAACAGGAATATAGATCTTCCTGTATTCCAAAATTGCAATATATTAATAGATGATCAGAGGATAACAATAACGCATAAACTGGTTTTGTTCCTAAATTTTCAAACTTATTAAATATTCATTAAAGACAATCCAAAACTCACTTTATCTAATCTTGAAAGGAATTTCAGCTTCTGTAAAAAATGAAATAAAATAAAAAAAGGCAAAATTTATGAGGGCTACCTGTATAAGAGACGCAACAAGTTTGAATTGTGGAAATATGACCATCACTATTTTTGGCAAAAAGAGTCTAATCCCTAATGTCGAGACATAAATTATTGCCTCATAAGTATTAATTCGCAAACACATTTAACAATTCATATATTGGAAGAAAAAAAAATTGGCATGTAGCCTAATTTAGTTAGTTGAAAATCAGAACAGAAAAATTAGACAAAAAAGAGAGAGATGATTTTATTCTTCTCCCTCATACTCTATTTATAATCAAGTTTAGGTTACAAAAAATAGAAATTGGAATCAGCAGGTATATGGCAATAACCAAAAATAATAATATCACAATCCATCAATTATGCCTTAAATATTCTAACACTCTCCCTCAAGCTGGATCATAAAAATCAAACATGCCCAACTTGGTAGACATTTTCTGAAATGGAGAAATAGCTAAGGGCTTGGTAAACATATCACATAACTGAGAGGCCGATCGTACAAATGAAGTAATGTTATCACGTCTGACCAGAAGATCTCGAATAAAGTGAAAGTCAACTTCTAAATACTTGGTACGTTTATGAAAGACGGGGTTGTTAGCAATGAAGATTGCAGCCTGATTATCACATAACATAGACATCAGATTTGAAATATCAACACCAAAATCTCGAAGAAGAGAACGAACCCAAAACATCTCAGACGCAATATGTGCCATGGTGCGATACTTGGCCTCAGCACTAGATCGAGCCACTACAGTCTGCTTCTTACTACGCTATGTAACAAGATTACCACCGACAAAAGTACAGTATCCAGAAGTAGACCTCTGATCCGAACGACTACCAGCCTAATCTGTGTTGCTGTATCCAATTACATCTATCGTGGTAGAGGCTCGATAATGTAAAACTTTACCATGAGAATTTTTCAAATACCTCAGAATACGACATATAGCTTCAAAGTGAGGTTTGCGTGGAGCATGCATAAACTAACTGACCACGCCAACTGCATATGAAATATCAGGACGGGTCACAATGAGATAGATCAACTTACCCACAAGACGTCGATAACGACCAACATCAGGAAATAGATCACCACTTTCACTATCCAAGCGAACAGAAGAGTCCATATGAGTGTCAACAGGGCGAGAACCTAAAAGTCCAGTCTCAAAGAGTAAATCCAGAACATATTTCCTTTAAGATAAAGATATACCCTGGGAAGAACGGGCAACTTCAATTCCAAGAAAATAACGTAAAGTTCCAAGATCTTTTGTGTTAAATTGTTTTCCCAAATAACCCTTTAATTCTGAAATGCCCTTAGCATCATCACCGAAAATGATGATATCATCCACATAGATAATCAAGATAATAGTACTAGATGGTGACTGATGAACAAACACTAGATGATCAGAAGTGGACCGTTTGAAACTATACTCCATAAGAGCAGAACTAAACCTATCAAACCATGCTCGTGGAGATTGTTTAATTCTATATAAGGCTTTGCGTAAGCGACAAACAAGATGCTCATTTCCTACTGCAGTATACCCTAGTGGTTGGTCCATATATACCTCTTCCTGAAGTTCACCATGTAGAAAGGCATTTTTAATATCCAACTGGAACAAGGGCCAAGATTTGTACACTGCCACTGCAAGAAGGATGCAGACTGAATTAAGACGAGCCGCTGGTGAGAAAGTCTTAAGATAGTCCACACCATAAGTTTGGGTATAGCCCTTAGCAACCAATCGGGCTTTAAGACGCTCAACAGAACCATCAAGATGGTACTTTATTGTGTAAACCCAACGACAACCAACTATCTTCTTTCCTGAGGGGAAAGAAGTGAGCTCCCACGTCTGATTGAGATGTAGTGCTTGCATCTCCTCATCCATCGCTTTCTTCCAGCCCGGTGATAATAGTGCCTGATTATAAGATTTAGGAATAGAAACAGAGGACAAAGCACACACGACAGACTGGAATCGAGGTGATATGCGGTGATAAGAAACAAATTTAGCAAGAGAATGCTGAGTACATATACGTTTACCTCATCTTTGGGCAATAGGAAGATCAAGGTCATCAATAGTAGGAGGCTCAAGCTCATCCTGACTAGTGACAGAAGTGTCTGGGTCAGGAGTAGAAGTATCAGGAGCAGGTGTGTCAATGGTTACAAGATCCATAGGTGCAATGGTGACTGGATCAGGGCGAGCACGACATTGATAGACTTGTAATGAGACCTCAGGAATAGGAAGAACCAAATTAGTAGAGGAAATAGATGTAGGTGGCTCCCCCTCTTGAGAGAGAGGAGAAGGCTCCCCCTCACGAGATGACAACTCCCCTTGAACCTGAAAATAGGGTGTAGACTCAAAAAAAGTAACATCAGCACTAACAAATGATCGACGAGATGGAGAATGATAACAACGGTAGCCCTTTCGAGTACGAAAGTATCCCAAGAAAATACATCGACGAACTCGAGGTGATAATTTATCTAGACCAGGATCAAGATTATGAACAAAAACAGTGCAACCAAATGTACGAGGAGGAAGTGAAAAACGATTAGCAAAAGAATAACAAAGAGAGAAAGAAGACTGATTACCAAGGGTAACGAACGGAACCTGATTTATAAAGTGACAAGCAGTTAAGACAGTATCCCCCCAATATGATTTTGGGACATTCATGTGTATTTGCAAAGTGTGGGTGACATCCAACAGATGATGACGCTTTCGTTCAGCAACACCATTCTGTTAAGAGCTATGAACACATGAGGTTTGATGAATAATGCCCGTCAACACAAAATTTGTCCATGACAGACTTTGGTATGCTCTAAAGCATTATCAAATCGTAAAATTTTAATTCTTTTGTCAAACTGAGTAAGAATTTCATTATAAAAATGTAAAACAATATTGGGTAATTCAGAACGACTTTTCATTAAAAATAACCATGTCATACGCGAGAAATCATTCACAAAAATGACAAAATAATAATAACCATTAATAGTAGGGACTCTAGAAGGACCCCAAATGTCCGTATGGACTACAGAAAATGGTTCAGATTCATGACCGTGACTACTACTAGAAAAAGAACTACGGTGATGCTTTCTCAGTTGACAAACTTCACACTCTAGACTGGAGACAGAACCAAGACCAGGAACAGCAAGGTTGAGACGAGATAAAGATGGATGACCCAATCGACAATGCCACTGGAGAGGTGAATCTGAAACATGAAAGGCTGAAGAAGACAAGAAGAAACTGGTTAGGTCAAGATAATAAAGACCATCCCGCTCACATCCCGAACCAATCATCTTCTGCGTCCTGAGATCCTGAAAAACACAGGAAGATGGAGAAAAGGTTATAGAGCAGTTTAAGAGTCTAGTTAACTGATTAACAAATAATAAATTAAAAGGGAAGTTAGGCACATAAAGACTCGAAGGTAACGATAATGATATTGATCGTTTTAGGTGTCCTTTGCCAGTTACAGATCGAGAGGACCCATCAACTAATGTAAGACGATGAGTGGTGGTAATCAAATCAGAAAACAAAGAAGGATTACCTGATACATGAGCACTAGCACCAGCAGATGAGGTGGAAAAACAAGCACTATTACCTGAATGGGCCAAAGTGGCAGTGGAACAGGAAGAGCGAAAGATGCGAAAAGCTTGCACAATAGCATCCAATTTAGCAGGAGAGAAGGGAGCCTAAGAAACTACCCCTGAGTTAACAGGATCACTTGTACCAGAAGTAGAACCAGAGACTACTTCAGAGCTAGTAGAATCAGTAGTAACATGGTGAGCTTGATCAAGACGACCATATTTCTTCCAGTAGTATGGCTCTGTGTGATTTGTACTGCCACAATGATTACACTTTTTGGTGCCGCGTCCAGAACTGCGACTAACACCACAAAAACTACGGCCTATACCACGTGAGCCACCACGGGATCTTCCATGACCTCCAGAACTATTAATCAAAGCAGCAGAGTCTGTCCCACTAGAAGCAGATGATGTTGAATGGTGATGATGACCCAGGGAAGATCGTTGCAACTAAGAATAAGCATTGACTAAAGGAGGAATAGTCTCCCCAGCCGATCTCTGTAACTACGAAACTCATCATTCAGTCCTGCTAGCAGAAGAACAGTCATAAGCTCATTCCACTGTTGTATCATCTCCGCTTTAGTCTCAGGAAAGGGACGGAGTTGTAAAAGACGATCACCAAGGGCTTTAAGTGTGCTGTAATAATCAAATAGTGACCTATCTCCCTGTCGGAGAGAAAAGAGTTGCTCGTACGCCGTAAAAACTTCTGAAATATTACTACGCTGAGAAAACAAATCGGCTAAAGAATCCCAGATTGCCTTAGAGGTGTTACACAAGGATACAGTTCGAAAAACTGAAGGTTCGAGACTGTGCCATAACCAACTCATAACATTAGCATCAACATCGTGCCATTGCGAATATGTGGGAGATGTTGATTCTGGAGGAGAATTCGTAATGTAACTTTCCAATTATCGACCAATAAGGAATATGCGAACAGCATGAGACCAAGTTAAATAGTTGGCGGCTTCATTCAATTTCTCACAAACAATGGATTTTGGAAAATTTTCAATTGAAATAGTAGGTGTAGGAACAAGTGAAGAACTTTCATCTGAAGTAGTCTTGATAGTAGACAGATTAATAGCCATCAGCCAAATATAAATCACAACCCAAATTAGAGTAGAAAGACCACACAGTGGTGTATAAGGTTTCAAAGCACAACAGGGAGCAAGAACCAACTCACAATCGAACGATCAACAACGAGCGAGCAGAAAAAAAAATAATAGAAAGTACGAGTAGCATCAGTCGAGGGTCTGTAACACACTGAACATCAGATCTGGTTGTCTGAAACGTGAGGAATCCAAGAGCCGATCGAGAAGGAGATAAGACAAACTTCAAGAATCATCCAAAGGCATCAACCAAGCATAAGAGGAGAAGAAATAGGGAAAGACGACTGTCGTGGTGTGTCACCGGAGATCAACCGTCGGCTGACGCACTAACACGCGCTGGAAACGAGGACTGTGTGAAGCTCACGCGTCGGGAATTGAGTCACTCGTGCGGGCGCGTCAAGCCATGTCCCGCGATGATCCTCGCCGGTGGTAGTCGCTGGTCGACACCGAGCCTGTTGGTGGTGGTGCTAGTCAACAATGATCGCCGGAGGGTTTGCTGGCAGTGATGAACAGTGGCGACGGCTAGGGTTTTTTTTTGGAAAAAAAATAATAATAAAGAAAGGAAAAGGAAAAGCTCTGATACCAAGTTAAAAATCAGAACAGAAAAATTAGGCAGAAAAGAGATAGATGATTTTCTTCTTCTCCCTCATACTCTATTTATAATCAAGTTTAGGTTACAAAAAAATAGAAATTGAAATCAGCCAGTATATGGCAATAACAAAAAATAACAATATCACAATCCATCAATTATGCCTTAAATATTCTAACATAGTTGAAATGGAGAAGTGAAAGCTGGTGTTTGAGATGTAATTAAAATTCTTAAAATCCTTTTATCTCAATTCTTTCAATAAGCATTTCAACACATATAGCAGCAAAATCAATGACTTGTTATAGGTAAATAACATCTCAATACAAAATTGTCCACCTCATTTTAGATATTAGCTTGACTTACATGAAATGCGTAATGGTAATAGAATTTCACGATGATTAGGAGAGAGCAACCATAAGAACTGAGGGGCACTCGACACTTCTTTTGAAAGGAATTTCACCAAATCTGTGAATAAAAATAAACACCAAAAGGAAACCAACCATAGATATTGGCAGATTTTGATACTATAATTATATTTTAATAAATGTAGAAGAGAATGGAAACAAACAATAAAAAAAAAAGAAAAAAAAATGATATCACAAAACTTGTGAGAAGTCAAATACCGTAGACATCTTAAATGATTTTGATTAGTAGAACTCCCCATAAAAAAAAAAAAAAAAAAAAAAAAGTTTCTCAAAAGGCCTCTCAAGATAAAAGAGATATCTATAATGGTATTGGTGAAAATCCCCAAAGTAAAAGAGGAGAAGAACATCTTACATGCTCAACTTTTCAAGACTAGTTTCATTCCCAGAAGTGACAACCATATTCTCCAGAAATTTTGATGCAGGAAAAGATTGTGTAGACATAACTGCAAGCAACTGAGTTTCGTCTTTTTTCCTATAGAGGTTAGGAGAGGTAAATTTCTTAAAAATGCACCTTGTTTGATGTAGTTTCTAGCCTTTCAGAAATTTTATACCTTCCTTCGCAATGCTACTTTAGCAAACACAACAGTTCGCAACTCTGGAACAAAGGATTTCCATTATAATGGGAAATGCACCTACAAAACAAAAACAAAACAAACCAAAAAAAAATGATGCTATATTTGGCGTGCAGCTCAACAAATTCAACTTGAGGGGCTTGGATTCAAATTCCATTGGGCCCAACAAACCATAAAAATAGTAATAAAATGTCCAAAGGCCAGTCTAAAGAAATACTGTTTGCGAAAAAAGAAGATTTCAAGTACCATTGAAAGCAGAAGCCCATGTTTGAGCTATCCCATAACCCATGTCTAGACAATCATGAAAACAAGAACCAAACAGTTGGCCAGTTTCTAGAAAATGAAGGCTTCAGTAACATCTCCTTATCATAAATTCTAATAGTGAGCATATCTATCATATAGGATACCAAAATATAAAAGCATAACACAAGATAGATGAAAGTTCATGCAAATCAGCAAAATGAGGCAGTAGAATTTTGATCAACATTATAGTTAAGCTTTTCCACAATAATAAAACTAGATAGTTGTCACTTATAAGTGACAGTACCCTACAAAACCTCACATTGGCACCTTAAATTTTCTAACAACAAGGTTAACACCACAGATAATACCATGAACAATCCCCAATATATCAGTAATTTAAAGTAATGGTACTGGTGCTCTATCCTCAAAGTCTGTTCATGATCTAGCATACAATTAAAAACAAAAAAAATACTACAGCAAGCATCCATAAAAAGTTAAGACAATAATTTAAAACCAAGGCAGAAGGTCATGCATAGTTAAATGCATAGTAAAACTCCAATCAAGCACAAGCTTAAATGGAACCAGTTGGCCACATGAGGAGGGGGAAGTGACAGTCCTGTGTATGATGTCGAGGCATGAGCTCGTATGTGTGAATGAGTAGCAAACTGACAGAAATTCTCTTGGCTCCTATTGATGAACTGTACCAACGCTTTTTCAGCTGCTTCTCGCGATGGAAATTTCTAATATTTTGACCCTGAATAGCTCAATACTTGCGCACTACAGTCATCCTAAGATGTGGAAATATCTTGTTGGCGACCAACAAACATGACATAATACTTCGACATAATACTTCTATTTGCCTGACATTCTTTGAAGAACACCATTAAGTTATAAGTCCAAGTGCATTATAAAACATTACATAAATAGTCATAGTTATGTTCTACGTTGGTTTGGAATACAAATAAAATAACAACATAATTAAACAAGTTCAAATAAATCTCTAAGAAAACAAATTAAAGCAGTACAGGTTAACAATAGCTAAAGTAGAATAAGCAAAGGTCAAGTCCTTGGGCAACAAGTACGCCATCAGTCACAGAAACCTACCAAGCAACAGGCACAACCACTTAATCTAGTCATCCTCCGGCAAGCTAAAAAATAGGTCAATTCGTTCGGCATTACTCACAATTAATGATGCCGCTCGTAGTCGTTCAGTCATATCAAGGGGTAGTTTCATAAGTTCTCCGTTGACCCTCTACCTAGCCTCCCTTGTGTCCTGATGGTACCCGATGCGCTGGGTAATGTTTGACATTGTAGCATTAGTTTCTATGAAGAATTTGCCAAAAGTCTCAGCCATGTCAGCCAATTCCTGAGATATTCTATCGTTTTTACCCCACTTATGCCCAGAACTCGATTGACCCCCCCATTTGATGAGTTTCCAGTAGCAGACTGGGACGCTTCCACTAGGGTTGCCGAAGGATCACCCTCTAATGGTGGTTTTTCAGTCTCATAATTTTCTTCACATCCCTCCAAAGCAATCATTGCAACTACATGGCGAGCTCTTCCACTAGGTCTCTAGTAGCCCTATCTCGTTCGAAAAGCGTATACCAGTCTTCATAGTAAGGGAAAGGCTCATTGTGCATCTGCTTGGCATCGGGGTCTTTCTATAATACCAAATTAAACAACAATTAATATAGATAAACAATTAATTCATATAGAAATAGTTAAAACAGTTATACCCACCCTAACATAGTTCTCCCAAACTTCATCACTATCCACCTCAATCATTTTCTCAATGTCGTTCCATCCAAATCCACTTAGTCCTAGCATGGTGATGAGTGTATTATATTGTTTCCTCCACAGCTTTAACTTCGACTCAATGTGAGGGGAAGCCCGTAAGTCTGTCTCTAGAAAGGCCTGCACAATGCACTTCTCTAACTCTCCCAGAAATCCATGCCTAAATTGTCCATTATCTTGCCGCCATTGGAGAGTAAGAAGTTCCTTCATCGCCCCAATCAAGTATTCCTCTTCTTTATTCAACCATACTCTCCTTGACTTTGAGGTGCCAACTTTATTCTTTCCCTTCAAACTTCCAATACTAGCCATACCTATTTAATATGTAAAAGAATTAAATAGATTTCAAATGCAATGGTACGAATAGTAGGAGTCAACTGTAACATGTTAATACCAAAAACTGCTCCCAAACGTGCACGGATTCATATAAATTACACATGCATAGGTTTAT
Source organism: Vitellaria paradoxa (assembly GCA_019916065.1). Classification (NCBI taxonomy): domain Eukaryota; kingdom Viridiplantae; phylum Streptophyta; class Magnoliopsida; order Ericales; family Sapotaceae; genus Vitellaria; species Vitellaria paradoxa. The sequence continues at coordinate 30,757,343 of CM034244.1, forward strand.
CAAATTTACTAACATATTGGATAAATGGTCCCTATTCACAGTTAACGTCTTCTGATTATATTATATGTTTTGGTTAATTACATTAACAAAATATTTCCCAGGACGCCTAACTTTGCCCTCTATTAGCTAACCACTCATGGTACATTTGTGCTGCTAATGTGTCTTGCCAGTCAGTCCATTGATCTGACACCTCAACTATGGTAATATATTCATCCCCTAAATCCGTTTGGGCCTGTGTTGCATCAAATTCAGCTACATAGGATCAGTGGCCATAGATTGTCTGATAAGATTACGAAGCAGGCAACAAATAGTAATGATCCAGCCTTGGGTTCGAATGGGAAAAAATGAAGGGCTTCTAAGAATCATCCTTTTTTATTTTAAGCAACCCAAAACATCTTTCAATCACATTGTGGGCTGTGGAGTGCTTCATATTAAAAAAATTCCTCAAGACTCGTCGAGGCACCACCTTCTCACCATAAGAACAAGTGATAACGCTGGCCTCGATACGGTGCTAAGAACCCATGCTTGTTGGTATATCCTGCATCAACTAAGTAGTAATAACCTAAAACAATTGATACCCAATGCTTTAGCCCACTGTGTTCAGATAAATTTACATTAAATTAAATTAATTAGATGTATATCTGCGTACCAATGGGCACTCTAAGTCCATTTGCTCTAGTGATAGCATCTCTAAGCACTCTAGAATCAGCAGCAGACCTTTCCCACCCCGGTAAGACATATATAAACTACATATCGGGAGAACATACCCCAAGCACATTGGTTGCTATATCTCCTTTTCGTGTCCTATACCTAGGCTGATTTGCAGCTCCAACACAAACCTTAATTTATATCTAAAGAAACAAATATACCTTCACAATCAACTTCGTGAAAAGAGTATATGGTATCTCTTCCCACTTTTATCATAGGTAATAAAACAAATGATGATTACATGTGGCACAAGTTTTAGATCTAAATTGTTAATATATATGTATTTAGCAATAACTGCAGGGGCGAATTCAAGATTTTTATTAAGGAGGCATTGAGCACCCCAATAAAAGAATAACGAATTACATTAGTGTTAAGAGTACGAAAGAAATTATTTTACTTTTAGAGAGAAAGAAAATTATCCTTAGACATTAAATTGGTGAATATATTTTTTTATAATTTAATGGTTTAATTATTCTTTTTAACATCACCTAGGATTTAATAGAGGATGTCCCATATTACCCTAAAAAAAAAAAAATTAGCCATTATTAAGTTTTATTGTTTATACAATTTATTATATTGTATGTTATATTGACTAATATCATGTACAAAATATTTAATAGTATAGTGAGAGAATATAATTTATTTCACAATTAATATTTGGGTTTGGTTCTTGTAAATGTTTTTTATGTAATTACCAAAAAAAATGCTTTTTATGTTAAAAATTTTGAGTTAAGCTTAATTTTTTAGTAAGGTCAAAATACCACATATTTAATTAATTTAATTTTTTAATAAAGGTAAAATGTTAAGGGTATTATGGTAATTTTGCATTTAAAATCAAAGGCATCACTTGCCCCCATGCCTTTACATGGCTTCGTCGATGAGAATAAATCTCATGTACAACAACAATTCAAATCTAACACAAAGTGGCGCAATTTTTAGATATGATCGATTGATAATATACGTGAGTTTGATAGACCCACATATAACAACTAATCAAAATTTACATACAACTTGAAGAATGGGGAAATTCTAAAATTGAACTTCCACTTTAAAATTATATTTGGTAGGTGAGAATAGAGTAGAACAGAATCGAATCCATTGCAGATCTCATGTTCGGTATCAAAAATTTAAATTGGAATACTATTCCTTGGAAATAGTTATTATCACATTAAGTGTAAAAAGACATTTTACAATTTAAGTGATGGAATAACCATACCATTGCAATCAAAATTCGATCCAAAAATTGAAAAAAATAAAAATAAAAAATAAGCAACTATTTTGTAGTAAAAAATTTCTCTCAATTTCAAAATTTATATTTTAGGTTCTGAAAATCTGATAAAAATATTCATTTATATTAGTTAATAACTAAGCATATTTTGATCTGATCCAAACTCAAGTTGTAAAATAACTATTTTATTACTAGGCCTATTTTTCACCCAAATTTGCATTTTGGGCTTTTCAAAAGATTAAAAGATATTTATCGATGTATGCCCATTTGGCAAAACTTTCAGTTTTTAGTTTTCGTTTTCATTTCAATGAAAACTAAACATGAAAATTTGTTTGGTAAATTTATTTTCAGCTTTTAGTTTTCAAAAAAATGAAAAACTGTTTTCAAAATTTTTCAAAAATTATGAAAATATAAAAAATTTATTTTCTCAAGTTTTTATTTTTATTTTTATTTTATTCCACAATCACTATTAGTCACAACTATCATCCACGATCAACCACTGCCATCCACTACCGTCACCACCTCCCATCGTTGCCACTATCGTTGTTGTTGCCACCATCTCCACCACCCCCATTCATCTCTAGTTACCACCAATACCCACCACACCCACCTCTAACTACCGCCAATCATTACTACCGTTGATCTAAATTTGCAATATTCAAATCAAATCTATATAACCGAATTTGATTCGTTTTGAAAAAATAAGATACTTTATTAAATCCATTATTTCATAAAAATAAAAACATATATTTTATTTAATAGATATACAACATAATGATTAAAAATAAGCATCAAAAGTTGCTATACTTTTTTCATTGGATTGTTTTTTTTTTTTTTTTTTTTAAATACCTAGTTTGATGATGATATTGTGGTTGGTGATAGTAGATTTTTTAATTTTATTTAATGTAAAAATATATTAAATATAATTTAAGTAATAATTAATTTATCAATCATTAATTTAATATATTAAATTATATGTTAAATATAATTTAATTATATTATTTAATTTAATGAAATATTTTTAAAATTAATTTATTTAATTAATTAAATCAAATTAATTTAAGTTTATTAAATTTAAATTACACATGAAATATATTTTATTAAATTATTTTTAAAAAAATTATAATAAATTATTTTTAATATATTTTATTTTTATTAGATTAAATTATTGTTGACAAATAATTAAATTTAATGAATTTAATTAATTAATTACTATAATTACTACCTAATAGTAATCGTAATCAAATGCGTTTTTAAAAATTTATTTTTTTATGTAAAAATAAAAATTAAAAATAAAAAAACTTATCATAAAAATTAAAAATTAACAGTTTTACCGAACCGGTCTGAAGCTTTGCTTTAGAGCGTGAGGAGAAATTTTATTTCCTCGTTGAAGGCTTGAAGCCCAAACATTTACAACTCACACAGAGGGGCCTTGATTCTGTGTAACTCTCCCCCTTCTGCCATTCCCAGCTGCCCACCGCGCCGTTCGCCGCCATCGCAGCCGCTGCATCCCTTGCCGCCGTCTCCGCCTCTCAACGTCGCCGTCTCCGCCGCGTGCTGCCGCTTCTCACCCACAGGTTCCAACTTCCGCCGTCCCTCCCTCTTCTCTCTCTCTCTCTCTCTCTCTCTCTGTGAAGCCCTACCAAATGGGTCATATTGTTTGGTTTGATCTGCTAATACTTATGTGTAAAGTCATTCATAAGATGAGTGGATTTTGAAGATACTATGCTTGGTCTTGAAATCCCTAATTCCCTTATTTTGATCACCTTACTGAATTTGATCTTTTTTTTTGTGGGCCCATGTCTATCTAACTTTTATTTAAATATCAGTTTATTTTGTTTTATTTATTTTACGGTTGATGCATGGTGTGAATTCTGTGAACTGGATTGAATTTCTTTGGTTTCAATATCTTTTTGGTTTTTTTGCTTTTTCCCCCTTTGTATGTTGTTTGCACTTCATTGAATTTGATCCATTCATATTTCTTTTTTTGTTTTTTGTTTTTGTTTGTTTGTTTTTTTTTTTTTTTTTTTTTTTTTTTTGTGGGTGTTTGAATTCAATGAAAATGGAATTTGAATGGAGAAACACAAGCAGAGGTTAAGAATGGGCTTGATTTTTATTTGCTGTACTCTTTTTTTTGGAGTACATGCATCAGTTTTTCTATTTTGTTGTTTGAAGCAACCGACGGATGATATTTTCCTTCATTTCGTACTTTGAATGTTATAGTTTCTCACTCTCCCACACTGAAATTGTGCTAAAAGATATATGATTCGCAAAATGTAAAATTCAATTCACCTAAATACTCAGGTTTTAGTTCTATATATTCATCTTATTAACATGGTCATATATATAAAAGGCATATAAAACTTTCATTTGCATATATATATATATATATATATATACACCATGTCAGGGAATTCGTTTCTGTTTCAAAGCCCCAGCAGCCGTCTCCGAAACATTCTTTTTGTTGGTGTGCAGTTTGAAAATTAGAGAATGTTTGGAACCTTCTCACTGCACTTAGCTGTTACTTTGAATCTCACTAAGATCACAATAAACTATAAAAGTTTGAAATAGATTAATTGATATTACCTCTTCATGAAATTGCATATGTTAGGAAATTCTATGGTGAATTTCCTCTTTGCATTTGACCTTTGAACTCAATATTTGGGAGATTATCATGGTTGTGGTCCACTAAATAAAATAATTTCTCCAATGAAAAAGAGATAATAAATTTGCTTAAGTTTTATTTTCTCTCATTGTTATTGATTTCTTCATTGAAAATGTGATTCTTGGTTTGGGTGAAAACCCTACAAAAGAGATGATTCACGGGTTAATTTTATTTTATTTTGCAATCCCCATTTTTTGGTTAGGGTTAAAATTCTAGAACGAAAGGGCAATGATTTATGGGTTTTTTTTTTCAACTCCTTTTTTTTTTTTTTTGTTTTGGGTTTGGGTTAAAACCCTAGAATGAAAGGGGATGATTCATGGGTTTATAATTCTTTTTTTTTGTTTTAAAGATCGGTTAAAATTGAAACCCTAGAATTGGCGAGATCTGTGAGGTTATCCATTAATCATGATTATATTGCCTTATTGCCCCCCCCCCCTTGTGGGGTAGAAAAAACATGAAATGAATGAACGACTATAGGTCGTCTATTTTTGCTAGCTAGGAACTAAACATATTTGGTTTGTTATCTTTATGAATTTGTGGTTTTAGATAATTGAACCTAGAGTTTGAAAACAAACTTGCTTGTTCAAGTTTTCTAATTGTGTGGCCAATAAAAAAAAAAAAAAAAAAAAAAATTCTACTCCAAGAAATAGAATAGAGCCTTCTAAACAAATGTAGATGAAACTTGAAGCACATTTTATTTATTTATTTTAGCTAATAATATAAAATAATAACAGACTGTGATATAGATTACGTGAAAGGAGTAAAAGGAAAAAATGAAGAAATTTCTTGCATCCTTAATGAGTAGTAAGCCCCTATTTTATACTTGTTTATATATAATTATCGTTGAAGTAACAGTGTAAATATATATATATATATATATTAACGGTCAGAATTTTAGCACATCTGAATTTAGTTCTTAACAATTTTGTTATTTGTTAGTGAGGTTATTTTGGCAATTTGTTTAAGTCAAAATAGTCAATTAACAACCTATGTCAAACAACTTTGACCATAGTGGTATTTGTACCGCTTTCATAAACCAAAGTGGTGTTAGGCTCATTTTTAAAAATGTTGTGGTGTACCCAAACAAACTAAAACTTCAGGGTTTTAACTAACATTTATGCTATCTATTATTATTCAAAGGTAAAATGTGAAAGGTCTTTCGAAAGGCACTTTTAAGAAGTTATATATATATATAATTTTTTGATACATATGTAAAACTATTTGACTCAAAATTTTTCCAAAATTTGATATGAAAAATAATTTACTTACTTTTCAAATCCACAATCATCCTGCCTGACATTTCCCAATTTGAAAACATAAAATAGTTCTAGTAGTTACAAGAAAAATATTTTCAGGAAAGTTATAATACATTTTTCAATTTTGTTTTTTGATTTTCTACAGTATACCAGAGTTTTTAATTTTTTTACAAATATGTTTCTAAGAATTCATGAGAAACTTGACTGTTCAAGGCTTTTATTAAATTATTATTACGCCCTGGTTTTTTGCCAAGTCCACCTTGGTAATAGTGATAATCAATTAACCTTTCATTTATTGCCAAGGATTACTTAGTAATGGTCATTCTGATTTTGAGACCCGTGTATCATTGGAAGGTTAGTGACTTGTGAATTTCTCCTCACTGCCCGTCATTGACGCCGTTGCCGCCACAGTTTCCTGGCACCATTGGCCGTTGCCGATATTGGGTATTCTGTATGCCCCTTCCATTCCTTCTTATACAAATATCTATACGTATGCAAAGTACGATAATATAAGCGTAGTTATATTTGTTCTTAATTAGCATCTAGGAATTAGATTAAATGAATTTCAATTAAATGATTTTCAATTTGAGGTTTAAGATTGTTGAACAATGTTGATGCTTCTGCAAGTACTTTTGTCAATATGGAATATTAATAAGTGTGTTTGGGTGATATATAACTATGTACATCACTGCATTCACAACTCTTATTCTATCTCCCCAGTTGTTATATTACTGCAATGGTATTGAAAGTCTCAAACCATTGCCACATATCCTATTGTATTGTTCCTCCTATAATCAACAATTCAATTTAATTAATTTTCTTTATGTAAGTTATAGATGAGTCTGCTTAGTAGTTAGGATTACTTAGAAAATGAAATTGTGAATTCTCAGTAACAATATTAATTCCTTTTGACAATTTTTATTTTTATACTTCTTTCTTAGAATTTTTAATTGAGATTAACCAAGAAATTTATTATGTTAATTTATGAAATTTGTTTGGTTATTATGACATGTTTTCATGTGCAGTCATTTTTAATTTTTCTTGAAATTATGTTCAACTATGTAATTTATTTTGCTAATTTTACATCATCAAAGATATATTCTTGAGCCTGTGTCTGTTTACGGGTATATGATGGGGCCGTTTGGTGTACCAAAAAACACCAAAAATCTCCAATTTTCTCCAACTTTTTCCAAAAATCTCAATCTTCCTCCAAAAATTTTCAACTTTTTGAGGAACACACCAAACACCCAACAATGCAAAATTTGGCCTCCAAATGCAGCTAATATTGTACATAGAGTACATGAATAAGACTTGATTCCCTTAGGATTGTGTTCCCATGTGCCTGAAAGTTTCAATCTCTTGCCTTGGTGATCATACCGTGTGTTTGTCCATATGGATCTATGGTATCTAGATTAGAATTTTTGGTGGGAAACCAAGATATTGCTGACCATTTATGATGTAGATATTTACCGCAGCAAAGAGGGGAAAAGTTTTCTTATTCCTAATATCCCCCCCCTTTTTTTGGGGTAATTTCAGATTAATAGAAGTAAAATGAAAAAGTACGGTTTGCAACTTAGGCAGCCATCCCAGCAAAAGAAGCAGCCAGCTAGACCTCCTCTCCCAACTCCTCTTGGCTTCAATGATGATGATGAAGATGATGTTGAGAGAGAGATTTCTCGCCAGGCCAGCAAGAACAAGGCTCTTAAGGATGTGAGTTGTTTTGTATATCTATCTCATGAGTGATTTCTTTTTCCTTTTTTTTTTTTCTTATTAATAATTTGTTCTATTTTTTTCTCCAGATTGAGGAGCAGCATAAGAAAGCTTTGGAAGAGGACCCCTCTGTGTTTGACTACGATGGAGTATATGATGAGATGAAAGAGAAAGTGGTTCGTCCTTTGGCGCACGATCGTCAGGAGAGAAAGGTATGATAATTTTTTTTTTTTATTTATTAGTAATTTATATTATTTGATTCATGTGCATGATTACACTTTACTTCATTTTTTTTTTGGTAAGTCACTTTACTTCATTTTGTTTTAACTTCCTATGTTAGTAATTTTTAGTAATTTAATTTTTGACTTTTTTCCTTTATAAACTATGGAGAGAAGACATGATGAGCTTATTACCATATGTTCTATGTGACATAATAAATTTGGTATTTTTTTTTTTTGATAAACCTTTTTACCAGCACGATGAAAGACCAGCTTGAAAATTGATGCAAAGTTATTATTATTATTATTATTATTATTATTATTATTATTATTTTGTTGGCTATCTGAAGAACTGCCAAAGAAGATTTTGTGACAAACAAGATTTTATATTGGAGTAGAGGCCCAATAGAGATGTAAAGTTTTCTGTTGGCACCTAATAACCAAACAACACACAATGGACCTTTCTTGTTATTATTGCTGATCTAAAAGCCAAGATGCTTTTCGAAGTGCCAGCTCTTGATTTGTTTTAACGGATCAACGAGATAATATTTGCATATCTTAACCAAAGTGCTATAGATTTGGGCGAAGCTGTATTAAGAGATGGGAATGAAGTAGGAAAGATGTGTTTTTTATTGTGATGGTTAAAGGGTTAAGATTTGAGCAAGAAATTCATTTACCATTCTTGGACTAAATGCATTGATGTTCGCTATCATTGGATTCACAATATGTTACATAGGCTCAATACATGTACTGGGTGCGGGTATTTATCTGAATGCTGTATCTCGCAAAATTTTAAATTTAGGATACTGAGATGTGTATTCAAAAGTTACATATAGATGCACAGACACGTAAATATTTACATATATTGTTTATTCGTGTAATAAATTGAAAATATGGTTGTTATTTAGGAATGCACATTAAGTTAAATGAAATTAAGAGGAAAGAGATAGTTTTTTTGTCTTCTGTGCATGTGAAAAGTTAGTTCTTTTTTTTTTTTTTTTTTTTTTTTTTTTTATAAACTACCAAATGTAAGCTACCAGTTTTTCAAATATTATTAAAAATTAAAAGAACGGGAGTTGGACATATATTCCTATACCCTTACCCTTGTTACATTTGGTTTGGTGGATATAAGTATAATGAAGAAATAGAAGAATCCATGTAATACAAGATACACGAAGTACTGGAAATTAAATTGCTGGAACTAAAGAAGATTCATTCAAGCAAGAATACTTCGGACATGACGATGAGGTGGTTCCAAGGGAAAAACTTAAGCTTTGTAGGATCATGGTTGACATGGACTCCAAGTGAGGAGTCATACTTTGGGTTCGCTCCTCCTACGGGAATGGAGATGGAGATTTGACCCTCCTTTAGATGTGTCCCTCTTGCTAGCACTTGGGCTTGAGCAGGAGAATTATTGTCTTGGTGGAGTCAAGCTCTTTCTGGGGGTGGGGGGGGGGGGCAAGTTGCAGCGGGAAAACCAAAAGCCTTAGTTTTAGGTGGCAAGCAATCAATTTGTTCAGTGAGAATTCAGTTGTGTGAGATATGGTTTTTTCACTGAATGAAATTAAATGCAGTTCACTTTTTATTCTCTATAAATAGAGTTGCAAAGGAAAGACTGCCTATATTTGGCTCTCCCAATACCCTGCAATGCAGCAGACTTCTGTACTGGATCACTCTTTTATAAATAAAGCTGCAGATGGATGAGCAAGGCATTCAACAATTTAGGCAGTGAACCATTGTAGTGTTCATGCAGCGTTGAGAGTTGAGAGTGTTTTCCAGTCTTTTCTCAGGGTCCTCTTATCCAGTAACAAAAGTTGAGGGTCCCCCCCCCCCCCTTTTCTCTCCTCTTGTGCTATAAGGACAGAGGGTATGCCCATTTGCCCCCATTTTGAGGAGTTTTTTTTCTTCATGTACCCATTATTTGATAATAGTGGAAGTTATTTTTCTACCCGTGGACGTAAGGAAAATTGCGCCAAACCACATAAATTTTGGCACAGATGCATTTTATATTTTATATGTTGTCCAGTTTATCTATTTTTGTATTATTTAGTTCATGGCTTTGGCTTGTAACTCCTGTTGTGCCCAACACAAATACACTGGGATCTGCCTATTTACTTTTTGATACAATTGAGAGCCATTCACTAATTTATTATCTGCTAACAAACTTGGCCATATCAAGTTTCAAATCTGTGCTGGTTTCTCTTCCTTGCAACTGAATTTTATTAGCTGGAGCAATCCAATTTCATAAACACAGATGGGAGCTCTCACTGTGGGCGATCACTATGATGTAAGAAAAATGGTGATGTGGTCAATTTTGTGTTAAGGATATTCAGTACCTTTCTCCTATATTTTCTTTCTCTTCTCTCTCTCTCTCTCTCTCTCTCTCTCTCTCTCTCTCTCTCTCTCTCTATACATGTGCACATTTGTAAAAGAAGAATGTGAGGTTTCTTCCTGTTTCTTGACAAGGCATTGATTTTCTGTTTCAGCCAAAGTATATTCAAGCACTGATTGATAAAGCAAAACAACGTGAGCGAGAGCATGAGGTAATATATGAGAGAAAACTTGCTAAGGAGAGAAGCAAAGATGACCACCTCTTTCAAGACAAGGACAAGTTTGTTACTAGTGCTTACAAAAGGAAACTTGCGGAACAGGCTAAGTGGTTGGAGGAAGAACGTATCCGTCAACTTCGAGAAGAGAAAGAGGATGTATGTTTAATTCTTAATTTGGTGTTCCTGTGAACTTACTTGCAGTAGTTTTATTGATTTACAAGTATCATGATCTTCTGCATGCTTTCATGTCTGGTTAATTTCATAGGAACGTATATGTTATCCTGTCGTAAATTTGATTTTGTTTTAGATTTGTTGATGTATGGTTTGGTTGCATGGTGACTTTGCATGACGTATCAGTGTAATGGATAGGTCTTTATCAGGGGAAAAAATCTATTATCTGTGGTTTCTGAACTGAATTCAGAATAGCTTACATTCCAAGTACCTGATCTTGTTGATTGGCATGGTGAAAATTTTCTATGAATTGAAGGTTCTATAGTCATTGGAGTTAGTGCCTTCATTTTTTTTTTTTTTTGTTCATAAGATTAGAGAAAGCAAGATATATTGCAAAATGCAAAATATTTGTATTAATTTTACGAAAGTTCAATTATCATTTTAGAGCAATGGCACGTTGATAAACATGTTTGGAACTTGGAATGGACTTGATCCCTAGGAACTAAAAAGGATGGACATTTCTTAAGTGATGTACTTGTCTTGTGTCTCTGTTGGCCGCTCCCCCGACATGTATCAAACACTCGTCTAGATGTCATTTTTTTTAGAACTGGGCACTCTTTGGACACTTGAGTGATATACATGTTCATCATTTATATGCGCATAAAATACACTGTAATTTTAATGAAAATTTGGAATTAAATAATAAAATGTAAGCAAAATGAATTTGTATCTACTTATTCTTTCTTTATTTTTTTTCTAAAATATAAAGTGCCTTTCAGTGTTGTCTCATTTGTTAATTGAATGACATGCTTTCTTAACTCTCTTCTGTTGAAAGGTTACCAAGAAGAAAGACCTAAGCGACTTCTACTTCAACCTGTCGAAAAATGTTGCTTTTGGTGCCCAAGAGGCTGAAACAAGGAAATCCGAGAAGCAGCAAAAGGAGGCAATGGTTAGTACATCAGAAGAAAGACCACAAATGAGTAATTTGCACTTGGAGTCTACCAAGCAGAGAGAGGGCCATCAAGGTGAGTCTTCAAGCCAGCCCGAGGAGAGACCAGGGTCCATAGATACAAAGACAGTTCGCGATGCATCTGCACAATCTGTAGTCGAACAACCATCAGCAGACGAACCGAGGCGTGATCATCACAAAAGAAGTGAAGATGCAGTTGCTGCAGCGAAAGAACGCTTTTTGGCTCGGAAGAAGACAAAGGAACAGTAGCCCTCTGCTGCTAAAAGGATAAGAGGGGGTTTTAACGCCCTTGGATCCACCTATAAGAGTCAAATTTTTACTTGCACAATGTGGCATGGTGGTTTTCTTCCGAGTGCCAAATTTGCTGCTTCTATCTTCTACTGTGCTTCTGTGCAGCCTCTCCTAAAGGATGGCCTGAAAAATTTTCTGCTAACGCTGCTTAAATTGTATCTTCTGCAAAGAATGGACCCATATACTATTTGAAGATGTCTCTAGCAAATTAGCAAGCGCTTGTGTCTTATAATGGGATATTTTGGTAAACCCATTGTGACTAAAAAATTAGATGATAGAAACCTATCTACATTGACAGTTAACCTTGGGGAGTATGTTTGAGATGTGATAGGAAGAGCACACAGCAAGAGGCCTGGCAGCTCTATGATATTCTGTCTCCCTCTATCTCTCTCTCTCTCACACACACACACACACTTTGGCAATGTTTTATGTGGGCGTTGGGAGTGACAGAAAGTGATAAAATTAATAAAAGTTGTGAGCTCGTAATTCTGCAGTGAAATAAAAAGTGAATAACTTTTAAAAATTTTTAGTACGTTTTAACGATTTTCAGCAAATCAAAAACACCTATAATCAGAAAATTTGAAAATTTTAGTAGGAAAACGTGGTTATGTTATTTTGTAACAAAAGTCTATGAAGATAAATTTTATTTTATAAGGCCATATATATTTGTATAGTAGTATCTCTACTTCTTGATCATTTTTTTGGTTAATTTGATTTATTTTTGAAAGGTAAGATGAATCATATTATAAAAGATAATACGGGAATTACAAAACAAGAGGGGTATGCTCCTTTAAACCAAAGGCATTATGCCAACACAAACAAAATTAGCCGTTTCTCAACCAATCATAGAAACTACTCTCCCAAAATAGATAAAGGAAGGGACCAAATCTGCACCAAATGTCTATTGAGATTTATTATCGAAAAAGGTTTACAACTAATAATACGGAGACAAACCATTTACTTTACTCGATACAAGAAACAAAGATGTTTTTGAGAAATTTCTAATATCCCATTGAATAAAATCCTTCCAAGTAGAAGCAAAACACTGCAACCCAAACTTCTTCTACAACTCTAACCACATTCTCCTTCTATAATTACATTGGAAGAATAAATGAGAATGATCTCCAATTGTATCCCTGCATAATACACATATAGCAGGCTTTATTACTCCAAGAGAGGGGTTTATCTTGAGTAGACAACTTACGTTGAGTAGTCAACCACAAAATAAATGAATGTCAAGGAATATGAAATTTAAACCAAACAATAGAATACCAATCAACTCACCATGATGATCCCGAATGACATCCCAAGCTGCTCGTACTAAAAATCTCTTGACTCTATCAGTCTTCTCAGCTACCTGATTCCCATTAGAAGTATCTAACAAAGGTAATGTTTAAGTTCCATAAGGTCAATTGTATTAAACCCAGGCCAAGCATTTGATGGTTTCGGTTGGAGGTTGTCCTATGTTTCAAGTGACTCTAGTTGGTGGTGGTATTTTGTTTTATTAAATGTTGGTTTTTGTCAAGAAATATGGTTGCTGTCTGTAGTTGAAAGAATGTTAGGGCGGTCTATCATTGAAGGAAAGACTTGTTAGGGCATCCACATAGGATGTTATAAACATTCTCTCCTTTTTATTTTAGTGTATAAAGAATAAAAAAATGAAGAAAATAGGATAGACTTTATACTTTTAAATAGAGTAACACTTCATAGTTTTTACCATGTTACCTTAAATTTAGAGTAGCATTGTTCACATCTTTATCAATTTTATTTTTATTTTTATTTTTAATTTCTCTACCACCTTTTTTCTTTAACAACAATTATTTTTGACTTTTTTTTTGAAGTGATAAAAAAATTTTATTTGGAGGAGATAAGTATTATTGGATGAAGTCTATAAAATAAATAAATGATATTCTTTATTATAATTTAAAGAATTTATTAAGAAAGATTTATTTATTGCAGTTCTCAATAACCGCGGGAGACACGTGACTAACCGCTCTACCATGTCTCCAATTTAAATCATGAGATTCGAACTCGCATTGCTTATGTGGGTAGTAAACCCACTAGTCAACACGGCTAGACCTTGAGAGGCAATTGGTACGAATATTGTTACATAATTAGTTTAATTCCTTTACAATTTAAACTAAAATCTAAAAGTTGTCAAAATTAAACATCCTTACTCTTAAATAACCTAATTTGGAATGGCAAATTATGTCCAAATTCTTGAAATTTTGAATTCAGCAAAATTTTTAGTCAAATTTACGGTTTTATCTTGTCAAATCTGTCAATTTGAAATATAATCACATTGTTTCTAATTTTTAAAAGATTAACACAATATTGTAATAATTTAATATATATACCAAACCACTAGCCTGAATCATAAAATGGTTACTAATCACTAATAAAAAGTTTCAAATGCCACAGCTTTATTAACAATAATTCATTAAGTTAATGGAGGTGCTACTTATTTATTTATTTATTTTAATTCATTTATAAATTATCATTATTATTATTATTATTATTATTATTATTATTATTATTATAACTTAAATATATATAATTAATTTTTTAAGAAAATAATGCATAAAAAATGAAGTTAAGTAATTATACATGACTAATTATATGGATTCCAATAATTACATAAACTGTTTAAATATTTATATATACGATTAAAATGTCGCTCTCACTATAGTAATATTTTATAAGAGATGTTCCACGCTAATACTCTCGCTTTCACTAGTCTCAATTACTTAATCCTTACTTTGTTTTCCTCCAATGGTAAGGTTATTCTAATTGAGTTTTGACACTACATATTGAAAGTCCAATTGGATTCTAAATTGCTAAAAGAAAAAAAAAAAAAAAAAGAAAGAGAGAGGGGGGGCGAATTGGAGACTTGTGTGGGACATAATTAATATTAGGTGGTTGAGTTGTTTATAATCAAACCTTGACTATAATTAATTGTGGCACAACATTATTTTAAGCACTATTTATGTAGGATAAGTTTCCAACACCTATAATGCCACACAACAATGAACAAAGCAAACTTTTTAGTCATGCAATGGATCTTTGTTGTGCATTGGTTGCTGCTTTCATGAGTAAAATGGTGGATTTGGATTATCATGTTTGATAAGTTCAACAATTAGAGGACCCTATACTGCTAAGTTTTTAAAAATAGTTTTTTATTATCAGAATTGTAGGAAGGAGCGGGAAAAAAGTTTACTTAAGTTTTTTATTCAACAAACCCGCTAGATAATATATAATATAAAAAAGAAGAATTTGTAGAACTGCAGGAGGACGTGTAAATGTCTAAAAAAGAAAAAAAAAAGATAGAAAGAGGGGGGAGAAAGAGAGGGAAAGATAAAGGATTTGACTTATTTGTTTTTATTTTTTTAAATTTCAATCATTCATTTTCATTTAAGAGTTGACAATATAATTTTTATAAGTCTCATTATATTGATATTTTTTCCTTCAATTTTTGAATTGAATTATTTCTGCATTCATTACAAATTAAGTTTATATTTTTAGATTTTAAAAAGTAAAAAAAAAAAATAGTAAAATAAAAAATAACAGTAGAGCCAAGTCAGCAATAGAAATACCACATTCCCTTGATGTAAGTAGTAGAGTCAAATCAGCAACAGAAATACCACCTTCCCTAGATATAAGTAGTGCTTTCTCTTATGGTATTTTTTTATCCCCATTTTAAAATATAAAGTTCAATATAAAAATTTAATGTTGTAAATTAAATATAAAATTACAAATTAATTTGATAAAAAATAAAAGACTACTTATCTAATCCTCCAAGTACGATTTCGTCGTTTGGAGAGTTAAAATTGGGGGTGGTGTAGCAAGTACTAGCCACATGGGTAAGCAATTAAAGAAGGGGAATGGGTGTTGGTTGGGCTGCCCATCCCTCCCAGCAAGGTAAAAATGTGACCGCCCCGTCCCTGCTCCGACCCGGAGGCTGGTTTTTCCATGAACCGCTTGGCAATGGTTGTGGGACCCAACTAGTCTTTCTCTTTTTTGTGCCGAGCCGAGGGAAAGTCAAAGTGATCATCAACGAACCAACCATAAAAAAAACGTTACGTTAGTTTTGTAAAGGAAAAATGATATTATGGGGGCGTTTCCACCTTCAAAAGTAAGTAAAAATATAGTTTAGGTAATTTTTTTTACATTTGAAGTTTAGCCAACATTTTGAAAATTATAAAATTTTATTAAAATTTATAAAAATATTATTGAAATTTATAAAAATTTTATCGAAATTTATAAAAATTTATTGATATTTATGAATATATATAAATTGATAGAGATTTATATAGATTCATGTTATTTAAGGTGAAAAAATTTATTGTAAAATTATAAATTTTTTCACAATTTTTTTGGAGTTTTTTGGCACTCCAAATAGGTCCTAATCACTATAAAAGACTACTATATATATGTATATATATATATATGTTTAATATGATAATAATAATTTTTAGCTACTAATTAAATGTTTTAGTAAATTTATTATTCTAGAATCATAAATTCATATATATATATATATATATATCACATTATTTTGATAAAAAATTTTTGATTATTTTTTTATGATGCATTATTATTTTTTTTCCGTAAAATTTAATAACTAACTAATAAGTAAATATTTATGTTGTATAGGACTTGAGCCATCAGTAAGATACTTCTCCGAAAGAGTTAGAATTCCCACATTAAAGTAATGCCTCCTTGCATCTGAGCTTGCTAAATATTCGAGAATTCTAATATGAAAGTAATAAAAAAAAAAAAAACCCATATAATAAAAAATTCTCAAATTCCAATGCCCCGAAAATTTAACGGATCCTCCTCATTAAAGAAATTTTATTATATGAAAGAAATAATATTATTTAAATCATATTCTAATATTGTGTTTAATAGAATCACGTGAAGCCCACTTTGCCCGCGGTGGAAGTAGATCGTTACGCATAGGGATGAGCATGGGGTAGGTAGGGGATTGGTACACGTATTCTTATACCTAATTTTTAAATTAAAATCAATTCTCATACCTTACTCGATCTCCACTGGAGATTTATTTTTACCATCCATCTCCGACCCAAACGGGGAACGGGGATCCCTATGGAGAAACGGGTACCTAAATTGAAAAAAATATAAAAATACAAAAATTCTAAAATATGACTTATAAAAAAATAAAGCAAGATCCTAATATATATTTAAAAAATCAAAAAATACCATATATATATATATATATATATATTTGAAAGCACTTATTAGGTTTCTATTTTCTTACCATATTAATAGCTTTTCTGGTTCAAGATAAGAAAAGTAAATAAAGAAACATTTACAATTGGTCTATCTCAATTTATAGTTTCTTTGTAAATTGAAAAATAAAGTAATTTAATAGGAAGCTGATAGATAAAGAAACTCAAAATCTTAATTCCCTACCTTACTAAGAAATTTGTAGTAACAAATATACTAAAAAATTAAATATATATATACACGAGAATATAAGGAGGGTGGGGGAACGGGTAGGGTAGGGTACGGGGCGGGCCGGGGCGAGGGCAGACTCATATCCGTACCCTACTCGATCTCTAAATTTTTTTAAAAAATGCCCCTATACCCTATCTGATTCCCAAAAAATCTCCGAATCCCCTACCCGTTTGGTACAGGAATCGAGTAGGATATGAACGGATCGGCCGATATGGCCATCCCTAGTTACGCATCCCCAACACGAGGAAGGCTGGATTAATGCCCATGTCTAAGGTATGTTAACAAATTATCAACGTAAATACAAAACCCAACCCCCCCTCCCAAAAAAAAAAACTAAAAGTAAAATTTTTTAAAATTTGAAGTGTAAAAAATTAATTTAAAATGATGATTGGATATTTGTGTTTGATTTGATATAAAGTGATATTAGTAAAAGTTTAGTGAGAATTTTTAAATTTTTTGAAGTTTTGTAAAATTTTTTGGTATAAATGTCAGTTTAACTTTTTTAAAAATTTGAAAAAATCTGTTGGAATGCATTATAATGATTTATTCCAACGAAATTTGATAAAATTTTTAAAAAAAATTAAAGTTTTTAAAATTTAAAAAAGTTGAGAATTTTAAAATTTTTTAAAATTTTTTGAACTTGCTAAGCTTCAAGCGGCTTCCAAGTGCTGGCATGGAAGTGAAATGGAGCTTAAAATAGTATCTTACATTTTTTTTATTATTTTAATGAGGTGATGTTTGGTTTATCAACTAAAAAAATTAATTTTTTATCAATTTTTTTTTCTTAATTTTACAACTTTATATACCAAACACAAAGAGAAATTGTTATCAATTTTTAACAAAATTTTTAAACTTTTATCAAGCTTTTCTAATATTTACCAAAATTTTTTTAACTTTTATCGATTTTTTTTAATTTTTATAAATGTTTACCTAACATCTCACTCTCAATTAAAGCATCACGTGCCGCGAAGATTGTAACGGACAATGATTAATTACTTAATATAAATGTTTCGTTGGTCGTCAAAATTAAAGTATCACATGTCAATATAGATATATATATATATATATATATATATATGATTGTACCTTTTTTATGTGTGTACAAAAGATCCCTATTCAATTTGGCTAAAAAAGAAGAAGGAAAACAAATTATTGAACATAAAGGTAAATTAGTTTCGTTTATTGAGAGGAGAGAGGACAAAACCATAAAATAGAAAAAGACGCGTGTTTCATCTTGTCTGTGCCATTGCATGTGGGTGAGTACTATAATGAAAGTTAAGAAACCTCTACATTAGTTTGGCAGCTGGCACGTCTCATGCATTCAAACAAAGTTTTTAATATTTATATTGCGTTTGGGTAATAAAAAATTTTTAAAAAAATAGTAAAAAATATTAAAAATTTTTAAAAAATATTTATTTATTTATTTCATTGCTCGAATTATGAACTCACAATTTATTTGACTTTATTTCACTTTATCTCATGTTTGTCACTCCAAATGCACCTTAGGATGCATTTAGCGTACCAAATTTTGTTAAAAATATCTGACAATCTCTGAAACCTCTGAAAATCTCTATACATTTTTATGCATTCTCACCTTCTCCAAATTCAAAAAAAGTTCAATATTTTTTTTAAAAAAGTCAATAATTAGGATTCGGTTAATCAAATAAAAAAAGTTTTTTCGCCATTCTCGCCATAGACTTTCAAGTTACTGAATGACACCCACTTTGATTATTTTTGTGGGTTGTAAAAACAGTTACAACGGATTGTAGAAATTGTTCTGATGAATTTGCGCGACCAACTTCCGTCCAAATGGTTTCTATAATTCGTTTGGACGGATTGTAATGCAAAGAAACTACGACTATCCAAAATTTTGAATCCGTCCAAACAAAAATCCAATCCGTCAGAATGGGAATCTTACTATTCATCTCTAAAAAATGCGATTTGAGATGTGTGTACCAAAAGTAAAAAGTTTTTCCAAACCATATTTTATCTTATTTTATTTTACTTTTTATCACTACAAACTTAATTTACAAGAGTTTTTTTTTTTTTTACCTATTTCAATTTTAAAATTTTATCTTTTGATTTTAATAATTGAGAGTGAAAATGTAATTCCTACACGTGAGTTACGCCGAAGAGATAAAAAGAAACTCATTAAGAAATTACAGATGTTATGGAGTTAGTTCTTACAAATACGTTTGCAATGTTTCTTTACAGGGGAAAATGTCGGTCGATAAGATCGCCTCACTCGATGACATGATTTACGCGATCATATCAATAACAGCTTGGTAGATATGCTTATTGTAAAAGAAGGTTTCTAATAAGCCTTATTTGGAAGATTAATTTTTTTTTTATTTTCCAAAATTTTACCAATTTTTTTTAGTTATTTTTGTTTTTTTATGTTTTTTTAAAACTCTAAATTTTATAAAATTTTACTAATTTTTATCAATTTTTTAACTAAAATTGTTTGAACGAGTATATGAGGACACATTCAAATAATTTATATCAAAAAGTTGTAGTTTATCTTTTAAATGTTAAAAAATTACGAAACATTAAACTCTTTATAATTTTTTTTAACTTTCAACTGCGAGGTGGAAACGAGTCGAGTTTTAACTTTTAACTTATTTGAACATAACTCAAACTATTTATATAGAATTTGAGCTCGGTTCAAATTTTTATATAAGTTTGAGTTTGACTTGATAAAAAAAAAATTTTAACTTAAAATTGACTCGCAAATACTTTAATTAAACTAAAACGATATTGTTTTAATCTAAAATATAATAAATAAAATACTATAAAAAAATATATATTACAAATATTATTAAAATATATATATCTATTATTTTATCGAGTTTGTTGTGAGTTTTCGAGTTAAACTTTTCTAAAATCAAACTCAAATTTAAATGAATCACAGATTAAATTTGATTTAAATTTATTTTAATTACAAACTAAGTTCAAATCAAACTTATTTAAACCAGAATTTGAATAACTCGTAAATAATAATTATTTACGATTCGTTTCCATTCCTCCCTTTGGTTATCCATAGGCTCTCTAATTTTATACCACCTTTTTTGTCCCACTTGGAGGAAAATTTACCAACATGCCTCTCCCTTCTTGGCTATACGCCTTCAATGTCCATCTCCAACCACTCTCAATCACATGCATAGCGCCCGAGGGACAGTTGTTATGTTTTGGAAGCATAGTAGTGCCACTGTTCCACCATCATCTGCCGAATGCATCCATCCATTGATTGTCCCATTCACTTTAATTGAATGCAAAGCAATCAAACCCACATGCAATGAAAATCAAATGCAACTTCCCATCTCCATCTCTCAAAGACAAAAGAGGCAAAGAAAGAACCTTGAAAGAACGAAATTAACATAAGAGTATGGCTTTCTCACCTAATGTGCTCTGTTTTCTCTGCCTGCTCTCTCTGTTCACTCTCTCCATCTCTTCTCCTTCTTCTTCTTCCTCCAGCATCAGAGTCTCTCTCTCCCATTTCCACGCAAACCCATCTCCACATCCATACCAAAAGCTCAAGCTCCTAGCAGCCCAGTCCCTCTCCAGAGCCCGCCGCCTCAAAAGTCCCCGAAGAGAACCCCCTGCCGCCTCCTCCTCCGCCGCCACTTTAGCCCCTCTCTCTGTCCACAGCTATGGAGGCTACTCCATTCCTCTTAGCTTTGGAACCCCACCTCAAACTCTGCAATTCGTCATGGACACTGGCAGTGATATGGTTTGGTTCCCTTGTACCCACAAATACCTCTGCAACAACTGTTCCTTCGCCGGCTCAGACGCCGCCGATTTTGCTCCTTTCATCCCCAAATTGTCCTCGTCTGCTAAAATTCTCGGCTGTTTGAACCGAAAATGCGGATGGATTCACCACATCAATGTCACTCGATGCGCAGATTGCGAACCCAATTCCAGAAACTGTACCCAGATCTGTCCGCCGTACATTATCCTCTACGGCTCCGGCACCACCGGTGGGTTCGGCCTCGTCGACACCCTCAACTTTCCGGGGGGGAAGAAAGTCCCCGGCGTCGTCGTCGGCTGCTCAGTGTTCTCGTCTCGTCAGCCGGCCGGGATAGCCGGGTTCGGCCGCGGAATGTTGTCGCTGCCGCGTCAACTCGGGCTCAAGAAATTCTCTTACTGCCTTCTCTCCAGGAAATTCGATGACACCGCAGAAAGCACCGACCTTGTATTGGACAACGGATCAGATTCCGGCCGGAAGAGCGAGAATACGAGCTACACTCCGTTCGTCAAGAATCCAACCGTCGCCGGAAGAGAGGTGTTCTCCGTTTACTACTACGTGGGGCTCAGGAAAATCACCGTCGGCGGAAAACGCGTGAAAATTCCATACGAGTACCTCTCTCCGAGCGGAGGCGGCGGCACCATTGTCGACTCCGGCTCGACCTTCACGTACATGTCCCGTGAGGTTCTGGAGCTGGTCCTGAAAGAGCTCGTAACTCAGGCGAAGGGATATCTGAGGGCGTCGGAGATTGAGTCCGAGATCGGTATTAGGCCGTGCTTCAATGTCTCCGGCGGCGAGAAGGCGGCGCTGCCGAAAATGAAGCTGCACTTCAAGGGAGGCGCCAAGATGGAACTGCCGCAGGAGAACGCGTTCTTCATGGTGGGTGAAACGGGGGCAGTGTGCTTGGCAATGGTGACGGACAATGTGATCGGTCCGGCGAGCTCCGACGGGCCGGCGATAATTCTGGGGAGCTTTCAGATGCAAAACTTCTACGTAGAGTATGATTTGAGGAATGAGAGGTTTGGGTTTAGGCGACAGTCGTGCAAGTAGACCTCCTCAAATATTTGGCAATTTGAGAACAACACATTTGTCAATTGCTATTCATTTCTATCACAATATTGCAAGAATAAGCTAAAATATTTATAAATGTTGTGCTTGTTCCCATACTTTGTGGTTCTTAATATATATATATATATATATTTTTGGTCACGTTTGATATATATATATATATATATACATATTTCTAATCAAGTGAATATATGAATAAATTTTTGTTTTTATTGTAAAATTTTATAAGAAAAAAATTATGCTTGTAATAATCATTTGCGCAAGGGCGGACCAAACAAAGACTACTATGAAAAATTACACAAAAAAAGGCTATTGATTTTTTCATTTATTTGTAAATTTTACTTTTATTCTATTACTATTAGAGATTGGTGCACACACGATGCGTGTGAAATTTTTTTTTCTAACATTTTAATAGATATATATATATAAGAATATTAAATAAGAAAATATATCTTAATTTTTTTTTTAAATTTGAATATGATAACTGAATTTTTAAATTTAAAATTGAAAATGTTGTAAATTAATTATTATATCTTTATTTTTTAAAAGTAACGCCTGTATATATATTTAGTTTTAAGGTTATTTTTGTTAATTTAAAAAATAAGAATTTCACCAAACTTAATGCTTCTTAGAAAACAAGAGTTTTTGTTTCATAAAAAATGAGTTTCATCAAATCTCAATATTCCCTCATTAATAGTAATAGATTAAACTTTTGCTTCTACTGTTATTTTACCTTTATCTTCATTTATTTTAAAAATGTAAATTTATTTCCACTTATTGTAAATTTTATATCCGTCCATGTATTCAAGTATACTTTTTAATCATACAATTGTTCTTGTCACATTTTCTAGGATTCAGGGTGCAATCGGTGTAGGGCTTGTGCACTTTTTAGTAATTGATTTTAAAATAAGAAATAATTATCCACTGATTATGGTGATTTGAATAATTTACACGAGTTCCCACCTATAGTAACTAATTAAAAATGTACTTATCATGCACCAGACATGTATTGGTGCAAAAATACATCGACTCTGTCCCGAATCCACATGTATTGGTGCATAAATACATCAGCTCTGTCCCGAATCTATGTTGTTGTCAAGTATTTGGTTTATGGATTTCTAAAACAATTTACATACATTTCTAAAATTAAGAACCGATATAGAAAGAAAAATATTAGAATGGAAATTAGTTTTGAAAGAATATTAAATTGAAACTATTTTTTAAATATATTATTATTTGGGGAAAAAACACCATTCTGATACTGGTAATTTTTTTTTGGCAGTATAGAAATTTTCTAATGGCTTTTTTCTGGAATTCGGTGAAAAAAAAGGTTTAATATATTTGCATTCAATGCTAAATACGATATAATTTAATTAAAATTTTTTCTTTAATTAAATTAATTATGAAACTGAGCAGTATAGGTGACAATAATAAACAAGACGATATATAACACAATTCAGGCTTTGGACACAGAACACCAATGCCTTGGCACGCAAGTCACAACATTTTAGTCGACTGAGAAGTCAAAATTGACGTAATTTAATTTTAACATAAAGTTTAATTGTTTAATATATTTATTAAATTTTAAAATATTTAAAAATAAACACCAATAAATAGGAGTAGTTGCCACCTAACCGCACAGCCTGTCTGTCGCACCTAGGCACGGAAAAAACTAATGCAACTTAGTGGGTGTTTGGTGGCTGAAAAATTATTAAAAATTCCCTAATACAATTTACGCTCTTTGTTTTTTATGAAATTTTTGTTAGGATGAGCTTGAAGTGATAACAAATGAGATAAAATGCGATTTAAGAAAATTTTTTGTGTTTGATGCACACATATCAAACTGCAGTTTTTGAAGACGAATAGTAAAATTTCCATTCTGACGATTGGATTTTCGTTTGAATGGATTCAAAATTTTGGGTAGTCATGTCTTTTTTATATTACAATCCGTTCAAACGGTGTCCAAACAGATTGTAGAAACCGCTTGAACGAAAGTTGGCTGTGTGAATCCGTCGGAATGATTTCTACAGTTCGTTAGAACAGTTTCTACGACCCTGCAAAAAAAAGTCAAAGTGAATGTCATTCGGTAGTTTGAGAGTTCATGGTGAGAATGGTAAACAAATTTTTACTATTTGATTAACCGAATTCTAGTTATCGACATTTTTTTGAAAGGTATTGAACTGTTTTTGAATTTTGAGAAAGCAAGAATGTGTAAAAATGTATAGAGATTTCAGAGATTTTCAAAGGTTTTTAGAGATTTTCACCAAAATTTGGTACGCCAAACACACCATAAATTTATATATTTCATAAATTTCAATAACTTTTCCACAAATCTTAAAAATTTTTGAACAACTTTCAATAAATTTTGACATAAAATCATTTCGACAGACCAAAAAAATTATTCCAATGGTTTTTCTCTCCAAAATGTTGACGTAAAAATAAAAAATTTTACTATTTATTTCTGAAGAACGTGATTTGACAGTTGCACGTCAAACATTAAAAAATTATCCGAACTATATTTTCGTTATTTTCAGTTATTTTTCGTCACTCCAAATACACCCTAAATAACTGACTCATTTCAATTGATCAAGAATTAAACGAATTAAAACAATCGACAGTACAATTTTGGAGATAAAAAAAAAAGAAAAAAAAATTAGGCCCGTTTTATAATTTTTTGGCTTTTATATTTATTTTTAAAATTTTGAAAAATGAAAATTTTGCATCTTATTAATGTTTTTTGCGCAGAATAAGTTTAAATATACGTACGTAATTTAATATTTAGAAACACATGTCCTAATTAAATCAATTCTTAATTAGATAAATTTATTAGTTGTTGTGTAGTTGGAGTTCAATTTCGCTCCCTGCGAACTGTGTCTTTTAAAATAGTAAAGGTTAGTTGTCATTTGTAATTTGGGTTTTGGATTTAATGCTCGAAAATAATCTCTTCGATTACTGGAAGTTGAGCGCTGTTTGATTCATAATTGATGTAGGATGCTAAGTCTAGATTCTGTTCGAATTTTTTAGTTTTCTTATATTTTGGATTAGTTTTTTTTTTTTTTTTCATTTCATCTAAGATTACTTTATATATTTTATTCAATTAATCTTTTATTTTAGGAAAAAATTTATTTATAATCGATTCATATTATAATTTCTTTTCATATATCAGAGGAAAAGAAATTTTTTTCTCCATAAATAGAAATTTTTTTTAACATTTTTCATTCATTTAAATTATTAATTAAATTGAAATTTTCATAAATTTTAATATTTTTATTTATTTATTATTATTATTATTATTTTTTCATATCCCAGGATGTTCAGGTTAGCTTGCGCACATCTCGACTAATTTCTGGGAACTCTAAAGTTGACGATCGGGTGAACTTTTAGTGACCCTGAATCGACTCAAATTAATGACGAATGAGAGCAAATCTCAAATCTTAACAGTTGAACTAATTTTCAAAATTTTTATATTTTTATTTGATTCTTTTGAATCCAAGGCCTATTATCGTGAGTTCAAAGGCAATTCATCATGTTCTAGGATGACATCTCGTCGGACACCATGCCATTGCCCCAATAAATAGTCTCCCCTCAAATTCAGCATATACAAGAATCATGTTCGCAGGATGGCTTTTATTTTTTCAACGGGTCTTGAAACTGCGTATGATGAATGCATTCGGTGAGTGCAATGGCCTCTTTCAAAATAGTGCACACAATTACCAAAAAGGTAAGAAAATGTGTTATCATCTATTTATAATATTAAAAAAATATATTTTCTTTTTCATTCTCTCGTTCGCTTCAATTCTAAGTGACATGCTTATTTAATTTTTATTTTATTTTATTTTACAAGTTTTTGAATTATTTTTAAGAATCATTCATTCCTTTTTCTTTTTCTTTTTTTCTCATTCACAAAACCATTGTTTATTTGTCTCACAACACTGAACCACTCCAACTTTAATGTTCTTTTTTTTTTTTTTCCACAAATAAAACCACTAGAATTATGGCATATAATGTTAATAGATATAAACGAACTCATAAGTTCTAAAAAGAAATCCATTTACTTGGGTTATGAATTTATGAGTTTCAAAAAGGGATTCAAATGTTTACAAATTCAATATAGTTGTAAAATTTATATATTTTAAATATATTAAGAATTTAATTAAAATACAAATGAAAAATGGAATTTTATTAAAAAAATACAAATAAAAATGCTTAAATAATAAGTAGGTTATTTTTCTCATAATAATAACTCTTAGTATTTTTAAAATTTAGAGATACAACAAAATATTCAAATATTAATTAGGCAGAGATACAAAAAAATATTGAAATATTAATTAGGCTTGGAAGTAGTTATTTTTTTAAAATTTTAATTTTAAATTTAAATTAGTCACATTGACTATATTTGTTTTATTTTATAAAGCACCTATGATTAATAATAGTATTTTTTGTTGAGTTATTTTTATAAAATTAATGAAAACATTATTATCAAGTCCAATGTGGCACACTCTTTCTTTTATTCTTTAATACTTTTTTCTCTCTTTTTACTTCCTTTTATTCTATATCAGTACATGACCATAATTACATTTTTTTTCTATGTATAGCTACTAGGGTTGCATTATGTGATTATAAGTAACGTAAAGTGAGTTAATGAGTTTCTAAAATGGACCCTACTACGCTTCTAGCCTCGTAGTCCAGAACTGATGGCATGGGAGGACTATGAAAACTAAACAAAATAAATAAAGTCTTGATCTAAGATCAAGTCATAATAACTAATAATATTTGGAACGTCTAGCATCATCCTTCATTTCCATATTAAAATAATAAAGATGACATTACCAAACTAAAATTCAACGTCATGACCCAGTGACACAATCCCAAAAAAATTACACAGCCATAGCAATATTATTATAATACAATCTCAAAATGTAATAAAGTCTGAGAGTTATACCCTGGGTCACATAAATAGAGTACAATCATCTAATAATAAAATAAATAAAGTAATAGGTTATGGCTGTTGGTCTCAACTAAGTTTCGGGTGACTACTCTGAGGCATCACGGGGTCACTTGCAATAAAGATGAGATGAACACCACAACTCAGTAGGCAGGATTGTGTAAGTGTGCATGAGTGTATAATACTCAAACACATAATATAACTTACAACAATCTCAACAAAATATAATATAATTATGCAAGTGTAATCGAATAGCCAATACATTATCTAATCTCCATCTACCCCTCACCTTACCCTAGAACAGGTGAGACCTAGTAAAGCATGCGAGCCACCAACAGTACCATTTATGCTTACAGTGAACGTTTATCTCAATATACATCATGAATGGGGAGCCGAGTTACATGAGTTACACTTGGTGTAAGACTTAGGGGAACCGAGTTATATCCATCGACCTTTCTACTAAGGAACCAAGTTACAACCTTAGTCAGGCATTTGCTTATCTCAAGCAGTATATGGGTGCAGTGCAGAGAAAATCTCATAATATATAATTTCAAGATTAACGTCTTAATTCCAATAATTAATCTCTAGTCATATATCAAATGGGAATTATCTGATATTTTTAAAATATCATTTTAACATTTTCTCAAAATCAAGGATCCCATCCATATAAATGACTCGTGCTTGGTATGTTAACAATACCAATATGGCATTCGATCAATAAATAATCATAACATAAATTCGAATGATGCAACCCCAGTCTTATATACATGATATGCTTAATTATTGAAAAAATATCAACTCAATATAATAATGCGTTTTCATTAGGCTTGATGATGATTTGGGATTCATTTAATCTTTAAAAATAAATAAGTAATGGTTTTGGGCACAACATATTTTCTTTTATCCAAAATTTCACATTCTTAGAAGCCTAGCCACACTGTCGTCTAGACTCCCATTCAAATGGCACCCCACTTAGAGGTCCCAGTCATATTGTTCAAACGCTCGTTCGAACGACAGTGCCTAGAACTCTATTTCTAGGTTTGTTTTCAATAGATCCCTCGAATCAAAACTAGCCCAAATCATCCATCTAAGCCACATGCTCGACAATCAATCATGTATAAGCATATAAACATCTCAATAGTATGTTTATCTAACATTCATTCTAACAATAATTCAAAGGAATACAAGATTTCAACATATATATATATATATATGCATATGTATACACCCACATACATACATATATACGCATTCACATAAATTAGCCAAAACTCAAATAAACCAAGCATATAATACACCAAAATTACGCTAACAACACATAAAAGCATATATATAAGCCCCACTTACCTCAAATTTGAAGAATGAAAAAGAAAAATAGAGAAATCCAAACTTGATTTCCAAGCTTTCAAAACCAAATCTCTCACCTCGGGCTAAATTTCCAAAAATCGCCACCACTACAATGATCACGGCGTCAAATACTCCTCGATCCATCTAATTTCCTCCTCCAAACTCCCATTTCTCTTTCTTCTCTCTCACTTATCTCTTTTCCTTTCTCTCGTGCCGATGTTTCTTCTGGAAGCACCCAAAGAAAATAAGAAAAGGAAAAGAAAAGAAAGGAGAAGGGAAAAAAAAAAAAAAAGAAGATGGTTAGGCCCTTGGTCTAATTGTCCAACCTAATACGACTTTGATCCAAATTCGGCTAAAGAAAATAAAATAAACACAACCGTTCAAACTTAATCTCAAGTCTAAATATTTAATTGGTATACAATCTCAAATAAATAGTCAAAAACAAATATCGAGTGTTATAGGCCCACTTACTTATTGGTTCACTATTGTTGTAAAATTTACATATTTCAAACATATTTGAAATTAAATTTAAAAGTACAAAAAAATATTAAACTAATAATTAGGATTGAAATTTGATTTAGAAATGAGTGAATATTAATTAAATTTAACAAAAATTTAACTTATTTTATGACAACAACTCTTAGTATATTTTAAATTTAGAATATAAAGAAAAATACCTATTATTAATTAGGTTTGAAGGTGCCTAATTTAGTTAGGCTAGAGAGTAAATATTTTTAAGTTCAATTATAAAGTTAAATTACTCATCTTGACCATTATTAATTAGTATTTGAGTTATTTTTATAAAGTACAACATACAATTAATCAAAATAATATTTTTAGCTTAAATTATTTTTATAAACCAATCCAAAAATTATTTTAATGCAATTAAGATTAATAATATTTCTAACTCAAGATAATTTTGTAAAATAAGTCAATAATGTTTTTATTTTAAAATTAATAAACAACTTAAAATAAAAAAAAAAAAAGATCAGACCAATTACATAAGTTTGTGATTTAATATATATTCTAGAACAGATTTTACTTTTTAGGATTGGATCAGATCAAGATTTGATAAAATACAAATTTTTAATGTTCATACGAAACCCAACTTTGATCAACTTTATTAGCTTATTAACATTGATACATATATAAAAAAAAAAAAAAACCAAATAACTATTTTATGAAATTATGCAATTTTATTGAAATATTTTATAATATATTTAAAAATTATGATTTGTTTATAAAAAAATATTAACTAAAATTTGCTTGATTATTATATATTAAATATAATAATTAATTATACTAATGTAAATTAAACTAATAAATTAATTTAATTAATTTAATTATTAAAAATTATTATATTAAATACAATTATATATTAATTAATAATATATTAAATATAATCTAACATAGTAAATTAATTATTGATAAAATTAATTACTAATTAAATTATATTTAATATATTTTTATATTAAATAAAAATAAAAAAATCTACCATCACCAACCATAATTTCATCTTTAATCCAAGAATTGAAAAAAAAAAAAAAAAAGCAATCCAGTGGAAAAGGTATAGCAACTTTTATTGTTTGTATTTTAATCGTTATAGTTTATAAATATATATTGAATAAAATATATATTTTTATTTTTATAAAATGATGGTTTTAAAAAAATTATTTTTTAAAACAAATCAAATCTAGCCATATGAATCAAATCTAAATCTTACAAAATTAGATCGACGACATATTGTAGTTGACAATAGTCAAAAGTGGGTGACTAGCGATGATTGTTGATAGTGATCAATGGAGAGCAATTGGCGGTAGTCGGAGGTTGGTGATAGGCAGTGGTGTCAGTAGTGGCCAGATATGAGTGACGATCAGTGAATAGTGGTGGTTGATGGTACTTAATGGTTGTGACTAGTAATGTTTGTGGAAAAAAGTGAAAACTGAAAATGAAAACACGAGAAAACATATTTTTTTTTTATGTTTTTGTAATTTTTGAAAATTTTGAAAATAATTTTTATTTTTTAAAAATAAAAATAAATTTACCAAATGAGTTTTTATGTTTAATTTTTAAAACAATGAAAACAATAATTGAAAATTAAAAGTTTTGTCAAACGAGTTCTTAATAGTAATTTTTTAGTTTTTTTATT
Organism: Vitellaria paradoxa; assembly: GCA_019916065.1. Taxonomy (NCBI): domain Eukaryota; kingdom Viridiplantae; phylum Streptophyta; class Magnoliopsida; order Ericales; family Sapotaceae; genus Vitellaria; species Vitellaria paradoxa. The sequence goes on from CM034244.1 coordinate 30,787,841, forward strand.
AATTTAACATTTTTTTCCTTTAAGATATAAGAAAAAGTTTAAAATGTAAAAAAATAAATTTGATTATTTCATAAAAAAAAAAGTAAAAAGTTATCTATTTATTTAACTTTTTTCCCCTAGGGGACGCTCAGTTGCTGACCACCGCTTAGTAAAGGCGAATGGGGGTAACAAGAAGACAAGCTCAATTGGACCGCTAAGCAACTAATGTGGTGGTCCCCAACCGATAACATTCATGTAACACGGTGACAAAATGATCCACAAGCCGAACCCTTGGGGCAATGTAATTTTAAAATTTCGGCATTAAATATAAAATTCTGCAATATATGTCTGCCTTGAGTAACTTTGTCACCTTTCAGTCATGCTTCAGGATTGTACTTGGAAATTAACCGTGCATATTCATTGGTCAATACTGGTAAAACGACCCCCCTCCCCCTCAAAAAAAAAAAAAAAAAAACAACAACAACAAATGAGTTAGCAAAAGCTTAGGAATCAACAATATAATCACAAACAAAAGATCCAAATGTTTTCCAGCTATGTCATCGTCCGACCTCAAAACCCACAGCTATATACATAAATATATAAATCAGTTTTTTGATGGGAATGAAAAACACCCACTTCACTTGCTTAACTAGCAATGATTGAGTACCTTGTTAAGTTGTAGAATATTAGGACTCCGTTGTACTTCCGGTTACATACTGACTTTTTTTTTTTTTTTTAAGTTTTACAGATATTCTACACAGTATATCGAGAAATACTGCAAAATTTCTTATGAAAAAAAAAATAATTTTGAAAAATACTATTAATGAGAAAACACGTTTTCAAACTGTGGTTGTTGGAGATAAAAACGTCATCCGAGATGGCGATTATCGTTACTTTCATTTACTTTGGCAGATTACTGGAGTGGATATAACCGTAATTTGAAATAACGGTTGTTGAATTTACGAAGAACCGCTACATGATAGCGCGGTTCATGTAGCGGTTCTGTGCACTCTCAGCCTCACTCACTGCAAAGCTTTGGAAGGAAGCCTTATTATAGAGGTTACATAGAGGTGTAGCATTACAATTGAACCAAACCAACTGGAAAAAAAGATTCAATTCGTTCAATTCGGATCCTAAATCAACCACTGTAGTTTTGAACTCAGAATTTTAGAACAAATTACAATTTGATTCCGTAAACAACCTGGCAACCCATGTACACCCATAATTCATTAATTCAAACTTCATAAGCTAGTCAATGAAGGAGCATAGCAGAAATATGGGTCCAGAGGATTTCCTAGAGTAGTTCTTGCCCATCTTCTTCTTGCTGTACATCCCTCCAAGGCCAAGCAGAGCTTTGAATCCCTTCTTCTTGGACTTAGACTTCTTTCTTGAACCACCACAGCAACAGCAGCACCATGAAGGCCAACAGTCACATGTCATCTTTGGACACTTCTCGGACACTGGAGGATCATAACCATACAGTGCTGGCCGGTTGAAAACACATCCAGTGCCCACGTACACTGGTCCTTGGATCCCACCTAGGCCTTTTATGTTGATCTATTATCACAATAGGAACAACAATGGATGCATTAGATTCACATTAGCAATTTTCGATATTGCAAGGAAGGAATACAATTTTGTTTCATAGATTGTTTTGAATAGTATGAAAATAAAAAAAAAAAAAAATTTAGAGAACTTTTGAAAATACGTATAAAAATATTTAGAGATACAAACCAAAATGTAACCAAGTGCACCAAAAGTTAATAATAAATTAATGAAGTAATTTACTATATTTTTGTCGCTTTTTTAAAAAGAAAAGATAATTTCTTCTTTGAATCACTTAGGTTAAAAAGCTAGTACGAAATCTGAAATTTTGCCACAGTATGTGCAACTTACATCAAAGAACACAACATTGCGATTAGCGTATCTATCATTCCTATCGATGCCATCGAACCTCTGTGGGAACTGGACATAGCAGTGCTTCTTTCTGAGCTGGGGATCCATTAGAAAGCACATGGCTTCCCTTATGGCCTTGCTGCTGTTGATATAGCAATCACAATCCAGATTCAACATGAAGGGTGCATTGGTGAGAACCGCGGACACTTGAACCTGTAACATTGGAAAATATTCAACATGGCAGCGCAATTGCAACTAGAGTCACGCTATATATATGAAAATAAATTTTACTTCATTAGGATAACCCACCAAAACATTCATCGCACCAACTTTCTTGTGGTGTTGATAGCTAGGCCGTTTCTCACGAGACACATACACAAGCTTTGGCAACTCCTTACCTTCCACATCCAAAGCTCCTCCACTTCCAAGATAAACTCGAAAAATTGAAATTGGAATGATATAACAATTTGCTGTAAAAGAAATATTCCAGCAAGTGGCTTTTCTCAAAGTGATGATAGGCTGACAAACAAGCTCAACATTCTCGGGTGTCAAAAGAAATTCAGCAGCTCATACAGCATAACCCAGAAGAAAAATACAATTCTATCAAATTACTATTAACCAAATCACCAATTATCATATTTATGAATTATGTTTTCTTTCATTAAAAAAATTTGGGATTAATGTATGATTCATCAACTATTTCAAGGATGCCAATATACCAAATGCTAATCCTATTCAACAGGGCAGCACGACATCATGTAGGCCCAAACCTTTCAAGTCAGAAAATGAAGCCTATTCTATAGAAACAACAATTGCTAACAATATGATACCTCATCGCCTTCATCTGCATATGAGTGTTGTCAGGCATGATGTAAGGATCTGCAGGTCTAGTTGGAATATTTTCATTTGCCATACTTTGAGCAGTCAAAAGCTCCAGTCTCTTGATTGACTGCACATGGACTGAATTAACAATATCAAAATCCAAAGAGCGATCAAATTCATATAACGAAAACTATAATTAAAACTAAAGCATAATTAATATCCAACAATCACTTGTAAAGATAGTAACCAATTCACAGCTAATTTGTACACACCTGAATTGTCTACTCAAAAATCAAATAATACATTAACAACCACCATGAGAGAGATAATCACAACTACTGCAATCATAGAAATAATTCTTGCTTTAGAACCTAATATGTAATGGCATTCAAATTAGCAAATTGTCTTCAACAAAAAACAGACTTGGTTTGGAAAATAGTTTTGGTTCTGAAGATACAGACCCTATCCAACCACGTGTAATTTTGGAATGGTATTTCACACTTACAATCCAAAATGACCAAAAGCAGAGAACTATAAACACCAAGAAAATAAAACTAGAGATCCATCGGGATTGCTTACCCAAATCCTCTGTAGAAGTTGACACATCCTTTTTGTTAGTGAGACTCTTCCTAGAATCCTTTGTACATTGAAAGGTGCCAGAGCAAATGCAACCACCGAGGACACCACCACTGACATCTACAAAGTTTGACCGGGTCGTTGGGGAAAAAAGATCGCGGAACTAGAAGATAACCCCTACAGTGCACAACATTTGCTTAGAAAGAAAGATAAACAAATTACTACAATTTTTAAGAATATCAATACAAAAGAGACCACATTACTTACTGTTTTGTAGCATGCTACCTCAAAATAAAAGTCCTTTCCTGCAAGTTCTGTGTCATAGGTCTCATGAACCCTATCAATAACTTTTCTTCCAACATCCTTACCATCAACTGGGTGACCATCTTCATAACAACATACTCATGCATGCCACAATTGGAAACCTTTCGATTCCGCACTGGGTTCCTACGCCTCTCCACTAGCTTTGGCTCAGTCGGAGGCTCTGTCGGTTGAGAATGGCTCGGTTCCCTGTGCCTGGCTGAGGGGCTCCTCTAATTGTACATGACTCAGCTCCATCTTAGTCTAAAATCGAGGTCTCGTCCTTCTCCTCACATACATCATCGAGGATGGTCGAACTAATCCGCTCGGTGGTAAAGTCGACGTAATAAACTGCAAGTCATGTGATGGTAATACCTTCACATCCTTAGTGATCACTGTGTAGTCATTGATGCTCGACAGGTCAGTAAGTGCACTACGTGACTGTGGATGGGCTAACCTAGGTAAAAGCAGAAGGTCCATCTTTGACATGGACTGATGGGGGGTTCGAGGTAGACGGTTTAGCGACAACTCCAAGTCCAGGTCTAGCTGAGCCCAACGGTCCATTGCCAGCTAAGCTGGATAGTCCAGTTGTGTCGAACCTGGATCATATAAAATCCCCTTCGACTCGGTGCTCCTCATTCAGCGCCATAACACTCTAACTCACCGTCCTCAATCTCGTCGCTATCGATGTACCTCTGCCATGTTAGTGCAAGTGAAGAGCTCTACTGTAATCTATGTGACCATGACTGCAGTCTGTACTTTTAAAAAATAATCGACACATTAGAATTGCAAAAATAAAAAATCGTAGCTAAACAAGAATGTACATTGTATGTGGACTGAGAATAGATTTTTACTAATATCTCCCTCGTGGCAGCTACCGGCTGGGACCCAATGGGAGGCATATCGTGAGGAGGCCCGATAGGGTGCCTAGGAATCAACTTGTACCACTGTATGTAAGGATCACTATGATCCATCTGACCTGTAAATGTGTCGTCAGTGACCACCCGAGCTCGACGATCATTCCAGGCGGTGATGTAATCAGCATGTGTGATACTCCAGTCAGTGCCAGCCCTACCTCGACGATCAATAGCGTGTAACCCGAGAGATGTATCACAAGTCGGGGGCTTGTGCTGAATCATCCCGAACTGTCGCATGATGTGATCAGGCAAATGCATGTCAAAGCATATCAATAGCGATCTTGTCTGCCATATGACGTAGCGTGAAGTAAGGATAAATTGACTTGTTCAACGACAAAGTCAAAATCTTGGAATCCACTAAGAGAATTGAGAGAAAACTCAAGACATAAATCTAAAAATGAACAATAATTGACTTGAATCAAAAGTGTTTACAAAGTACCCTATTTATTGGGAAAATTAATCCTAAACCCAGTCCTAATTAAATAGGAATAATGCAAATCCAAAATAAACTAGGAATACTAATCCTAATTAAAGTAGACATAAAACAAATTCAAAAGAAATAAGGATACTTTTTTGTCCTACATCATTCTCCTCCTCTTAAAAAATAACTCGTCCTCGAGTTATCAAAGGTAAGATCTAAAAAAAATGGAGGACCATCACGAGCAAGCACCTTTAATGCAATTTCTGCTGTAGACAAAAATTTGTATAATTCTAACTTAGAAATAATCTTCATCTTCACACATGATAGTGCTCAAGTTTTGCTTTCTGCGAACAATTCTTCAAGTAATTCTTCAGGGGTTAAAAAATTTAGTCATATTATCCCATGCTTTCTCAACATAATATTTATCCACCCCAATAAAATCAATAAATTCCAACGAACTTTCATCTTTGACTTTTATTATTTGGAGATTGATAAAATCACCAACTCTTTCACCATCAAATAATAAATCCAAGTTGTAGTGCTCGTCACTAAAAAAATCAACAACTTCTAACATCTTTGAATTTTTACTCTCCTCCTCTTGAAGACCAATTATAATTTTGTTTTCTTCCAAAAATAGTTGACCTAAATTATAATTGTCTTCAAATATAGTGTCCACAAAAATAGAAGCCTCTTTTGTCTCAATATCTTCTCTAAATATATTACGCTGAGGTGCATGATATGTTGGATTGTCATACCTCTTATCTTTAGGTCGAGCTGCTACAAACCCTAAATCACTTCCATCATCATTACTATCATCAAAATCTGCTACTATTCGTCTTTTAGGGTTTAAAGAAGCGAAACCCTCGACTGCTTCACCGCGGGTAACTCCCTCGGTTGGATTTAATCTTGCGTTCCCATTCCTGTCGCCAACAATTCGCAATAGAGCTGCCATCTGTATACTGATCTCCTCAAATCGATCACCAATCCGCTACTCTAATGCTTGTATTGCCAACTTCTGTTCTTGGACCTGAGCCGAGACAGTCTGCAATCTCTAATTTATGTCACGAGATTGGTCACCTCTACCATTGCCATGGTTAGTCATCGGATTAGGAGATACCCGCTCTGATACCACCTGAAGCAGCGTGAAGTAAAGATAAATTGACTTGTTCAACGACAAAGCCAAAATCTTGGAATCCATTAAGAGAATTGAGAGAAAACTCAAGACATAAGTCTAAAGAATGTACAATAATTGATTTGTATCAAAAGTGTTTACAAAGTGCCCTATTTATAAGGAAAATTAATCTTAAACTCAATCCTAATTAAAATAGGAATAACATAAAATCCAAAATAAACTAGGAATACTAATCCTAATTAAAGTACAAATAAAACAAATCCAAAAGAAATTAGGATATATTAAATTTGTCCTACATCACCATATCTCTCGGTCGTGAGTTGGGACATCTAGATCCGCTGGATATGGCTGCCATGTCATCTGTGCCTCTACCATCAAGTCCAACTAGCCCCTGTACTCTACGTGAAGATGTCAACGTAACCCCCCATGCCATCTGTTGTCCCAATTTAAATATATTTATTAGTTCGTTATGAAGCCAAGTAACATCCTATAACAAATACAAACATAATAACTAATTTAACGTTGTCATACCTATAGCCATATGGGTCGGCCAGTCGCACTAGGGGGACTGGCCCTGCTACTATATGTGCCACTTCTGGTGGATCAGCTGCCTATGCCACATTTGGTCCATCGGGCTGTGTGACATCTAGCTCCTCATGCTGAGGTGTGTCAGCTCATTTACCTCAATGTCGAACAATAGGTCTGAACATAGCAAACTGCTCCCGTGCCCATAGTTCGAGAATGACTAAAGGGCCTGCCATCTCCTTCGCCCGTGTCTGTGAAGCCCTGCACATTTCTCGTTATAAATAAGCCAATATTGCTCCTCCTCAACTATACTATCCAACACGATCTAAATCGTCGACCAACGGTAGATACATCATCGGGATCAAGTTACGGGACTTGTTAGGGAACAAGCATCCTCCAATCAATATGAATATGGTCGCACGGGCATACTGTCGCACATCATCATCATAGACATCGGCTAGGAGATGTCCAAAGTGCTGGATCAACCACTGAACTTGATCGCATTCCCTTTGATAGCGTTGGTAGGTGGGGCTATGCCTAGGTGGCCCCAGACTATGTCCGGCCACGCATGCAGTCTATGAGTCATATCAATGCCGGTAATTGCCATCCCATCAACAGGCAATCCAATGATGGCACTAATATCCTCCAATGTGATGATGCACTCACCGATCGACAAATAAAAAGTGTGGGTCTCAACTCGCCATCTCTCCACAAGCCTTGCCTATTTGGGACTACATGTCTCCTTAAGTTGTGCAGAAACCAGTACCAACTATCAAAGGACTCTTCGTCTACAGCAACGAAAGCTAGTGGAATGATTTGTAGGTTAGCATCACTTCCCATAGCAATTAGCAACGTCCCTTTATACTTTCCATACAGGTGAGTACCATCTACCGTTATGACGGGTCTACAAAATTGGAAGCCATCGATAGACGGCTTGAATGCCCAAAACACATACTGTAGGATGGCGGTACCAGCGACCGGTCTAGGATGGTAGCAATACTCGACAACGGTGCCGGGATTATACGTTTGCATTGCGTTAAAAAATACAGGTAACTTACTGTATGATTCATCCCAATCACCAAAAATGCTGGCTATTGCATTCTGTTTTTGTAGCCCATGCTTTGCTATCTGATATTATGTACTGAAATTTATTCTTTACTAGCAGAGCTAAGAAAACGGTTGAAACTGATGGATCCTTCTTCACCAATTCCTATATGTGCGCTGCAACATAATCCGCATCTAACTGAGAATGATCTCGATTCATAGCATAAACACAACTATGAGGGCCCTCGTACTTGGTGGTCTTAAACTGGTCATTTTCAGTTTGGTAGCCCATAGTAGCCAAATACAAGGAGTTTCATCGGACATCTTGACAACCCACCGCCTTGTATCCAACGCAACTGTCTTAAATTGAGTATTCATTCTAACCGAGTACGTCTTCAGAGCCTTAATTAACTCAATTTTGCCTTTGAATAAAACTCCAACACAAAGCTCATCTGTCTTAGGGTCCCAATTAGGCAATTGAACCTAGACGTTGAAGAAGCTGTAGTGCTTGGCTCAACATTAACACTGTAATCGACATCCATCCCAAAGATTGAGTCTTTCCCTGCCATCATATCTTCCAAGGTCAGAGGCACAACCAATGCAGCAACACCTGTTTGCTCCTTATGCTTAGCTAGTCCCTGAACCATAGTCCATTCAGCAAACTCTGGATGCACGAGATTGTTGGGCGATTGAAGATTATAAGAATTGGAAGTATGATTTCCCTCAGAATTAAAGATAGGTGTACGTGCACATTAATAAGAATAGGTGTGTGTTGAGGAGAATCAACTGAAAATACTTGATAGTCTAAGTACAAGTCAACGTGCGACAATTTCAACTGATCTACTACATCTATCCTTCCCCTAACCCCGTTCTCATTTTTCATTCGAAATGGCCTATGACAAGTTGTAGGTCTAAGAACCAGTGGATACTGATATATGACATTAAGCTTCACCTGAGTTTCCTCTATGCCCAATGTCTTGCACAATTCAATTATTAGTTGCTCATAACTTATAGTACTAGCAAACTCCTCGTAGTCACGATCATAGGACAACCCCTCATCAGTTGAAAAATACAAACTCAATACTAGCAAATTTCAAAACATTAAATAAGATTGATTACTTAACGAATGGCAAGAGATCTTTTACATTCACAAGACTTTTTAAAAGGGAACTATTGTTTTGGGTTTTGAAAGGTAATTCACTTGCTCATGTGTTGCAAAAGGTAAATCATTCGCTTAGTTTTTTTTTTTTTTTAAGAAATATTTTTATAAAATTAGTCTTAGGGAAGTGATTTTTTCTTTTATGTTCTAATTTTAAATTCAATTTGGTAAGGTTGTGATGCACTCACGTATGAAGAAGAGTAAAGATCAAGAAAGAAAATAGAGAGCTAGATTAAACTAAAACTTTAGCTTAATCTCCCACAGTCAATCCCAATAGAAAGGAGAGAAAGATAATAGGAATTTTTTTAATCTTCAAATTCTGCTCCTCAAAGCTTACAAAAACTGCTTTTATAGGTTCTCTACAACCCCTAAACCTTAATACTGCCTGACCCTTAGACTTCAAAAAAAAAAAAAAAAAAAAACAAACTCTTAGACTTTCCAATGGACTTCTAAAAACAGACTTCATATAGACTTCAAAACAGACTCTCAAAAATCTATAAAACAGACTCTTAGACTTCAAAACCAACTTTTAGAAAAAGAAAATCTGTTGTGCAGATTTTTAGACTACCAAAAGAAAAAAAAAACAGATTATCAAATTAAATTTGTTGCTTCTATACTACTAGCCTGCATCAGTCCCTCCAGCTGAGAGAAAACTCGACCTCGAGTTGGTATCATCTTCGCTAGAAGAATCCCCATGATTTGGCACCAAATGACAAACGTTAAACACCTTCGTAGTTTTGATATGGCTGGGAAGTTTCAACTTATACACATTGTCATTAATTCTTTCCAGCACTTCACATGGTCCAATCATTCTTGCACTTGTTATATCCACCAGCTAGATAGCGATCTCTTGTTAGAATAGCCCAAACATAGTCCCCGACATCAAATACCACTCGCCTCCGACCCTTATCAACACGTCTTTTATACTTTTGATTGCTTTCTTCAATTTGAGGCTGCACCTTCTCATGAATTTGCTTGATTTGTTCCACCAGATCTTCGGCTTTTATATTCACTCAAGTGGTGATCGGAAGAGGAACAAGACCCAAAACATTATTTGAATTACATCCATAAACAATCTCAAATGGACTCAGCGTTGTTGTGCGGTTTTTGCATCTGTTAATTGCAAATTTAGCATAAGGAAGAATCTGATCTGACTACTTAGGGTTGCCTCCAGCATGGCTGCAAATCAAATTTCCCAAGTTTCGATTGACAACCTCAGTTTCCCCATCAATTTGAGGATGGTAAGTTGAACTGTAGCTGAGATTAGATCCTAGTTTCTTCCAAAGAGTCCTCCAAAAGTGACTAATGAACTTTCTGTCTCGATCGGAAGTAATCGAATTCCTGGGCAATTTCTTTGACATACAATCGAGCAATCCGAGAAGCATCCATGTTCTTCCTGCATGGTATAAAATGTGCCATTTTTGAGAATCTGACAACAACAACTAGAACATTATCCATACCTCTTTGTGTTTGAGGAAGTCCAAGCACGAAATCCATGCTAACATCAGTCTATGGAGCACTTGGAGTGGGCAGCAGCATATATAAACCCACACTTGTAGAACCTCCCATGGACACTTGACAAATATGACAATGTTTAATCAACCGGTTGATATCTTGTTTTGGTCTTGGCCAAAAGTAATTGGCTTCAACTAAAGCACAAGTTTTGTCTCTGCCAAAGTGCCCTTCAATATGTATGTGCCGAAGAATTTTCTCCCTCAAAGAACAATCCGGAATGCACAGCTTGGTCCCCTTGAAAAGAAATCTAGCACACAAACAAAAATCTACTCGTTTGCCTTCAACTACTTCTGCATGGAGTTTCCCAAAATATGGATCAGAAGCATACAAATCCTTGAAAATATCAAACCCCACAACCTGAACATGTATAGTGGATAATAAAAGAGACCTTCAACTTAAAGCATCAACCACCTTATTTTGAACACCAGATTTGTGCTTTAAAGTGAAAATAAACTGCTGTAGATATGTTGTCCATTTTCCATGTCGACGATTCAAACTTTGCTGCCCATTTATGTACTTCAAAGCTTTATGGTTAGAATATAATACAAAGTCTCTTTGTATCAAATAATACTCCTAGTGGTGGAGAGTTCGTACAATTGCATAAAATTCCACGTCGTAGGTGGAATAATTTAGCCTTGCTCCACTCAGTTTTTCGTTGTAAAATGCTACAGGTTTCCCTTCTTGACTGAGTACTGCTCCAATGCCAACCTTAGAAGCATTACAATGGACCTCAAATACTTTATCAGAATCTGGTAGGACCAGAATAGGGGCTTCTAACAGCTTGGTTTTGAGGATTTGAAAGCTTTCTTCAGCTTTAATAGTCCACTTAAACTGTCCTTTCTTCATTCAATCAGTAATAGGTGCTGCAAGTGAAATGAAATTCTTAATAAAACGACGATAAAATGAAGCTAAACCAGGAAAACCATGCACCTGATGAATGTTTGTTGGACTTGACCAATTAACAATGGCTTGCATCTTGGATTGATCCACTTGAATTCCCTGAGACGAAAGCTCATATCCTAAGAATAGGACTTTATCTGTCATAAAGCTGCATTTGTTCAAGTTGACAAATAATTTTTCTTTCCGCAAAGTCATCAAAACAGCTCTCAAATGCTCTTGGTGCTTTTCAAAAAATGGGCTATGCACAGGAATATCATCAAAATACACAACTACAAATATTCTAATGTATGGTTGCAACACATGATTCATTATACGCATAAAAGTGTTTGGTGCATTTGATAAGCCAAACGACATAACCAACCATTCAAACAACCCTTCTCGAGTCTTGAAAACCATTTTCCACTCATCACCGAGACGAATTCTAATCTTGTGATAGCCACTTTTAAGGTCAAGTTTCGAATAAACCTTGGCTCTCACAAGTTGATCAGGCATGTCATCCAATCGCGGAATAGGAAATCTGTATTTGATAGTAATTTTATTAATAGCTCTACTATCAACACACATTCTCCAACTCCCATCCTTCTTTGGAACTAACAAGGCTGGTACGGCACATGGACTTTTGCTTTCATGCACATATCCCATCTCCAATAGCTCATTAACTTCCCTGTTAAGCTCTTCATACTCATTGGACTCATTCGATTATGTGGCTTATTAGGCAAACTAACTCCAGGCACAAGGTCAATATGATGTTGGATATCCCTCATAAGAGGTAGTCCAGGGGGTATATTTAATGGCATAACATCAGAAAATTCATCTAAAAGTGGTTGAATAACTACTGGACAATTTGGCTCAAAAAACTCCTCCTTACCCACTAAGACATAAACAACACCACTTTCTTTAAATTCCTCCACAAACTTGGCCATAGAGAGCAAATTAACACCTTCCTCTTGCTTGGGTTTAGGTATAACTTCCTCCTTAGATGGGACTAGAATTATTTTCTTTTTATCATTGTAAAAAGTGTATGTATTTTTACAACCATCAGGTATGACTTTATTATCATACTGCCATGGCCTACCAAATAAGATATTACAAGTATCCATTTCCACTACGTCACACCACACCTTATCAAAATACCTATTACCAATAGGTAAATTAACTAGACATCGTTTAGTAATAGGTACCTCATTTCCTTTCTTGAACCATGAAAGTTTGTAGGGCTATGGGTGTTTTCTACTGGTAGATTTAATTTTGTGACTGCCTCTTGGGAAATGATATTCTCCCAACTTTCACAATCTATAATCAGCTTACATGCACGTCCAGCAACAGTGCAAGTTGTTTGAAACACATTATTGTGCAACCAATCCTTAGGATCTTCATGCCTTGGTGCTATTAAGGCTTTCCTCATCACTAGACATGGCCCCACATCACCTGTAACCATTACTCATCATCTTCATCATCATATATAGGTTCTTTCTCTTCTAAGTTATGTTCATCTTCCCCAATTTCTTCTATAAAGAGTTGCTTTCCTTCATGGCTATTCGCCTTCCGACATTCAACAGATTTGTGCCGAGGTGCTCCGCACTTGAAGCATTTAATTGCTGCCTCACAAAACAATGATGCGTCATTTGAAATTCAAGCACTTTGTTGCGAATGAGCAGCTGCACTACTGCCCTATTGTGGTGCGACTACAACTATAGGGTTGTTGCTATTAGACCCTTGCAATTAGGCCCCAGAAGCAACAGCACAGTTGGAAGAAGACTGGTTTTTTGCAACCCTATTTGAACCCCTTTTTTGCTGAATTTCAGCAGCTTTAGCACGCTGGTGGGCTTGTGAAACACTCCATATATCTCTTGGTTAAGTATACCTTGCAAGTTTATTCGCAGCCCTCCGATGTATCTCGCCACTTTTTGCTCTTCACTCTCATTTTAACTCATTCCTAAGAACAAGTTCATAAAATTCTTCTATGTAATCATCAACCTTCCTACCTCCTTGGCGACAATTTTACAACCTTTGATAAACCAATTGGGTGTAATTGTAAGGAAAAAAAGTCTCCCTTACCTTCTTACGCATCTTTTCCCAATTAGTAATCTTAGGCTTCCCTTGTCTTTCGCGTGTCATGATGAGTTGATCCCAGCAAGCGGAAGCTCTTCCTCTCAATTTCATAGTAACTACTTTCACTTTCTTATCTTCTGGCACATCTTTTAAATCAAAAACTGTTTCTACGGTTGATAGTCAATCAACAGAACCTTCACCATTTAAATCTCTAGCAAATTCTAGAATATCTGCCTTAAATCCACCATCCCAACGCCTCCCCATAGTTGTTGGTTGGGGTGTGTTATTTGCATAAAAAGGATTTACATCCTCTTCATGATAATCCTCCTTCTCAGATTCAACGCCATCTTGAGAAGAAAGTTGATATCGCGCATTGCGCTGGGTTAAAACTTCAACCTGCCTTCTTAGATCTTCTATCATAGCGAGCAAATGTTGTTGATCAACTACTGCGTTCTGATCGTGTTGAACAGCTGGTCTGTGAGGTAGATTTCTTCTTCTCGGCGGCATATTGCAACTGCAAAAAGAACGATCAAGTCCCTAGAGAAACTCAAAAGGATCAGAACTTGCTTTGATACCAACTGATGCAGTCACGTATGAAAAAGAGTAAAGATCAAGAAAGAAAACAAAGAGTTAGATTAAACTAAAGCTTTTGCTTAATCTCCCACACTCAATCCCAATAGAAAGGAGAGAAAGATAATAGGAATTTTTTTAATCTTCAAATTCTGCTCCTCAAAGCTTACAAAAACTGCTTTTATAGGTTCTCTGCAGCCCCTAAACATTAATACTACTTGACCCTTAGACTTAAAAAAAAAAAAAACAAACAGACCCTTAGACTTTCCAATGGACTCTTAAAAAACAGACTTCAAATAGACTCCAAAACAGACTCTTAAAAATCTGTAAAATAGACTCTTAGACTTCAAAACCAACTTCTAAAAAAAAAAATCTGCTTTGCAGATTTTTAGACTACCAAAAGAAAAAAAACAGATTCTCAAATTAAATTTGTTTCTACTGTACTGCTGGCATGCATCAAATTGACTAATTAATAACAACTTTTAATTGTCAAAATTTGTATTAAATTTTTATTTGTCACAATTTTCAATAATTGTAATTTTTATTTATTTTTAACAATTCTAATCGTTGCAATTTTTAATTAATTTTTAATAGTTCGAACCTTATAATAAATAATAGAATTAAATTAAATTAATTAAATTAATATGTAATATATATTACAAATTTATTTCTAATAAACAATTAGACTACATTAGTTAATTTAATTAATGGGAAATATATATCCTTAAAGGTGCGTTTGGCACACCAAATTTTGGTGAAAATATCTGAAAATCTTTGAAATGTTCTAAAAATCTCTATACATTTTACACATTCCCGCCTTCTCAAAATTCAAAAAAAAGTTTCAATACCTTTAAAAAAAAAGTCGATAACTAGAATTCAGTTAATCAAATAGCAAAAATTTTTTCACCATTCTCACCATGGATTCTCAAGTCACCGAATGACACCCACTTTGACTATTTTTTGAAGGGTCATAGAAACCGTTTCGACGGATTCGCGCGGCCAACTTCCGTCCAAACGGTTTCTAAAATTCGTTCGGATGGATTGTAGTGCAAAGAAGTCACGACTGCCCAAAATTTTGAATCCATCCAAACGAAAATCCAATCCGCCAAAACGGGAATCTTACTATTCATCTCCAAAAAACGCGGTTTGAGATGTGTGCACCAAACGTAAAAAGTTTTCCCAAACCATATTTTATCTCACTTTTTATCACTCCAAACTTACCCTAAATTATTTTTTATAAATAATAAACTAAAATATATTAATTTAATAAATAATTTAACTCACATAAAGATATTTTATTACATTATTTTTAATAAATGTTATAATTAAATTATTTAATTCAATTTAAACTAATAATTAAATTAAATTAATTAATTTAACTAATATTATAAATATATTTTATTAAATTATCTTAATAAATATGATTTTAATTAATTTATTTAGTATGGATATTCTTAAATCATTTTCAATAACTATAGCAACGTATCAAAACTCACTGTAAATCATTTCCAATAACTATGGCAATGTGCCAAAACTCACTGTATAAGCCAAACCCTCTAAACCAAAACTTACTGAATCAACCAATTAATTTAACTACCAATGTAGTAGACTGCCTATCACTGGTTGCAAGTTCAGCAACAAAGGATTCACGAAATTTTGGGCCAAATGAGCATTTTACAATTCACATTTTCAATTTGAAAACCCAACTTAGCAATCCAATTGCATAATCACACCAATTGTGTGAACAATATTACATACAAATAAAGTAACGGGCAACATACAGAAGTGGTGGCCGCTGGTGATGGACAAATCGCCAATGACAAACGCTGGCATTAGGAGCTGAGAGAGCTGAGCTGAGAGCAAGATAGTGAGGGCTGAGAGTGAGAGAGCGAGAGAATGAGAGAGTGACTTTGGAGACTGTGCTGTGGTAGCTGCCGGTGCTGGAGAGATCGCTAGTGAGTTCGTCGCAAGAACCGGGAGCTGAGAGCGCAGTAAGGGTTGAGAGCAAGAGAGCGAGATAGTGAGCTTGTGAGAGAGACTAAGAGACCAAGTGTGCTGTGGCGTTTTTATGTAGGCCCCAGAACCGCTATCTTATGTGGCGGTTTATCAGAAGCGCCATTTCATTGTGTGTTTTTTGTTTTAGTTTGCTGATCAATAACCACGGTATCAAACTACGTTACTACTGTAGGAAGACCAATAGTGGTCAACACTCACCATTTCTGACCAGGGTTCTTCAAGAAACGCACTTTCAAATAGCATTTTAGTCGTTCGGCCACAATTCTCATTAATAGTTCCTTTCAAAATAGTTCTCTCTCGGCAACATTTCCTAATATAGAACATCTGTAAAATTTAAAAGGTCTTACATACTTTGCCTCCATCCACTGTCTCTATTAGGCATTAAGTTGTTCCTTGATGGCTAAAAATTGTTCTTCATTGTTCGATCATCTCTTCTGTGGGATTTGAAGCCTTGTCTTAAATCTAATATCTCAATGACCGTAGATTTCACTTGACCAAGATGCAATGCTTTAAGAAAGCAGATTAAGAAAATGATGATTTGGCGTGAATGCCAAACCCTCTGATTGTCATTGATATTTATGAAGTATATTTCATGAACTGAGCTCCACGTATCAAGGAGAACTCCATATATCAAGGAGTTTGAATTACAAATATCAAATGACATGATAATCAGAACTAACTAACAGAAAGCTAATAATTAGCATCAAAAGAGGAGTAAAATGTGGATATCCAAGAGCACATCATGGAGCTTTAGCAGTAGATAAGGAACTCTCCTTATCTGTTGTAACTGATTGGTTAACAGCCCCCTTCAAGCTTAAGTACAGTGGCTGAACCATGAGCTTGTCACGAAGGAAAATAAACCAAGCTATATTTAAGCCTTTAGTAAACACATCAGCTATTTGATTAGTTGTGGAAATGTAATGAGGAACCATGTCTCTATTGATGATCTTCTCTCAAATAAAATGGTAATTGACCTCGAGGTGTTTAGTCCTTCCATGAAACACAGGATTAGATAATAATGCTATTGCACCAATGTTTTCCACCCGTAGAACTAGAGTTGAATTAAGAGGGGTTTGAAGATCACGTAACAGCATTTGAAGCCAATAAATTACAGCTGCAATAATGGCCATTGAGCAATATTCTGCCTCTGTACTGGATCTTAACACAACAGACTATTTCTTGGCAAACTAAGAGATAAAGTAGCCATCAAAAAATACACCAAAACCAGTTGTAGACCTTCTATCATCTCTATTTCCTGCCCAATCCGAATCACAATATCCATGCAATGGTATAGAAACAAGAGACTTCACAAAACAAGAAGTATAAAACTGACCATAATCCAACTTGCTTTATACTTGTCAATTGTTCCATTTGATTTCTATTTGAGATTAAAAACCCACTTGTTATGAATGACATTCTTATCAAGAGGCCGAGGACACAAGCTCCAAGTATTGTTGGCAATGAGAGCATCATATTCATCCTGCATAGCTTGTTGCCAGTTGGGATTCCCAGCAGCTTGTTTGTAGGATGTAGGCTCAGTGGGTAGGGTGACTGAAGATAGTACCCAAAGAGGGTACTTAGTAGCGTGGTAGACATGGTAGTTAAGAAAAGACTTTTGCTTTAATGAATTGGTTTGAAGTTTAGTGACCATACGAGGAACAAGTGCAGCTGAGGTAGAAGCTGTAGAGGAAGGGTTAGGGACTAAAGTTTAGTGACCATACGAGAAACAAGTGCAGCTGAGGTAGAAGGTATAGAGGAAGGTCCAAGGACTGAAGTTGTCGAAGGAACTGTGGAGACTAGAGTGTCAAAGGTCTTTGAAGCGTCATGAGATGGAAGATGATGCTCAAAATCTTGAGATGAGGAAGGAGAGATGGGATCCACTAGAGTGCAGGAATCACTGGACTCCAAAGAGAGGTGATCTACCGGCACATCATTAGTTCCAAAAATAACAATTGGAAAAAGCAGACATGAATTGAACTAACCTTGCAGTGACGGAGCACCATGAGACGCTGCTACAGTTGAGCTTAGTGAAGATTGGTTCTCCTTTGCTGGAAAGGTATTTTCATCAAATACAACATGTCTAGAAATGAACACTCTAGTAGTTATAGGATCTAAGCATCTGTATCCTTTTTTATTTGAACTGTAGCCTATAAAGATGCATTTTTTTTTTTTTTTATCTTCTAAAGGCCAACTTATAAGCAGTGTGTGGTCTAAGTAAAGGATAACATGTACAGCCAAATACTCGCAATAATGAATAGTCTGGTCTATGATGGAATAGTTTAAGGAAAGGGGAATTATGATTCAGCACTCTAGTTGGAAGACGATTGATCAAGTACACTGTAGTTTGAAAAGCATCTACCTAATATTTAGAGGATAAGTGTGACTGAACCAAAAGAGTTAAACCTGTCTCAACTATATGTCTATGTTTTCTCTTGGCTATACCATTTTGCTCAGATGTATAAGGACATATGAAGCGACGGAAGATGCCATTTTGGTCCAAAAAATGCTTGAATTAAGTTCAGATATATTCACTCCCATTATCTGTTTGTAGCTGTTTAATGGAGCAAAAGAATAGATTTTCAACCAAGCATTTAAATTTCATAACGCATAACAATACATCAGACTTTTGTTTTAAAGGAAATAACCAAATAAAACGAGAATGGTCATCCATAAAGATCACATAGTTGAGAAAACCACCAACGGAAACCACTAGGGATATCCAAACATCTGAGTGTATCAATTGGAGGTGTTGAGACAATATCTAAGAATCACTAAAGGACAACTTATGACTCTTAGACATTTGACATGATTCACACAGTAGTGAAGACTTGACAAAATCAGAAATGCAAAGATTAGATGAACACAGCAAGGGCTGTATTATTGAATTTGTTGGATGGCCTCAGTGACAATGCCAAGTTTGAAAGGAAGCAGGAACACCAATGAGGGTAGTGAAGTTCGAACTAGTGGGTTTTTTAGTAGACTAGAATTTCTTCAAGAACAAAGGATCTAAACCAGCTTCACTAGGTCCTTGCAACAGTGTCTTGTGAGTCTGCATATCATTAACAAGAAATTGTTTAGAAGTAAGAATAAAATAACAATGGTTATCAGCACAAAATTTCTAAATAGATAACAGATTAGAGGAAGTTTTGGGACAATGCAAGATGTCATTTAAAGAAAGTTTGGAAGATGGGGTATGAAGAGATATGGAACTAGTGTTAGCAATCTGCAGTGCACCACCATTTCCAGCTGTCACTTCCTCATTCCCATGATATGGTTACTGAAGTGTCAAGTTGCTAAGTTGAGAAGTGACATGGTTGTTAGCTCCACCTATCCAGATACCATGGAGCATCATCCTCAGTGATGTTGCGAGTGTGGGCAACCATTGCAGCAAGTTTAGATGGGGGGTGTCAACCTTGGTAACTAAAAGCCATTCTATAATAGCAGTCCAATGCCTGATGATTGGTCTTGCCACAAATCTAACAAGGGGCCCTGTTGGTGAATAATGGTGCAGCAAGAGCACTTGTGTTAGTGCCAGTGTTGTTGCCAGTGACAAGAAATGGTTAAGATGCCGGTCGAGATGCCTGTTGATATGGACCTTTGTTGTTACGCCTATTATTCTACTTAAATGGGGAATTTTGTCCCTGCTTCTAAGTAAAGAAAGCAATCTAACTAGTTTCCAACGACACCAATTTTGACTAAGCATCAAGCATGTGTTCATAATTGAGCAGCTCTGTTTGAAAGTCAGCAAAAGAGAAAAGGCTATCCCTGGAGGCAAAATTATAAGAAGTGATAAATGGATTGAATGAGGGGTGGAGACCTCCCAGAATGAAGGAGATGAGGCCTTCATCGGGAACTAAGTACCCCGTCACAACTAGTTGGCCAAAGTAACTCGTAGCAGTATGCAGATATACACTACAGTTCATTGATTCTTGTTGCAGGCCTTGTAATTGCCGCTTCAAGTGAAAAATTTCGGAGTGAGAAGGAGAAGCATACCTGGCAGCATGAAAAGTCCAAACTTCCTAGGAAGTCTTCTTGCCATAGATAGTTGTTAAAACATCATCTGTTAGGGTTGCATTCAGCCATGCTAAGATGAATTGATCCTTCTTACGCCAGAGAGTATACCCAAAGTTAACCACACTTGTTAGATTGCCTTCATTATTAAGAACGAAATATGAAGGACAAACTTCTGAGCCATCAACAATACTCATCAAATCATGACTATGTAACAAGGGAACAGGTCCAATTGAGGTAATTGGAACCATCCAATTTCACAGAGACAAAAGAAGTTATGTTTAGAATATTGAAAGAAGACGTAGCAGCGGAAGATGCCATGATCAGAAGCTAGGTGTGAACCTTTGAATAGCTCTGATACCAAGAAAGCAGATTAAGAAAATGATGGTTTGGCTTGAATGCCAAACCATAGTTACCTAGTTTGCTCCCCCCTTTCTGACCCTCGATCCAGATCGCACAACCCCAAATGGGTGTGTTCGCGATCTAGATCGTAGATTTTAGCGATCCAGTTTCATGACACGAGGAGTACCTGAGATTTGTTGTTGCAGTCATCCTTCATCATTGTCGCAACCACCCTTCTTCGTCGTCGCCCTAAGATTCGTCATCCCCTTCTTTGTCATCGGCCTTCGTCGCCGTCAGCTTTCTTTGATTCATAGTAGTTGCCCTTCATCACTGTCGGTCTTCTTTGATTTGAAGTCGTTGCCCTTAGGGCTTCATTGTCGTAGGATCGCAGGGCTTAGGGTTATAGTCGTCACTATCTGTCTAGTTCAATCACAGACTCTTTGTTGCCCAAATGAGACTCTACAGCTCCTTTTTCGTATTTTGGTCAAGAATTAATACAAACTATACAACTTCCTCCCTTTTAATTTTTACGTCAACATAATTAATTTGTATTTTTTGTTCCAACCAAAAAAACGCTTCAAATTTCCTTTACTTTTTTAAATCAAAATAAGAAACTTTTTAACTTCCCAATATATTTAACATTTAAGTCAAATTTTGGTCCAAAAACCCTACAATTTATTTTCTTTTATTTTTTTATATCAGGATAATTAATTTACGTTTATTGTTCCAAACAAAAATGATTTTACGAATTTCCTTTTCTTTTTCAAATCAAAAGAAGAAACTTTGCAACTTCCTAATATATATCTACAACTTCCTACAATCTAATTTCCTAAAGCAAATATTAATTTTAATATATATATATATGTACATATATTACAAATAATTAAATAATATAATTGGTTTGATTTCTTAAATTAAATAGAATTCCTTATTTATAGTTAGGAATTGTAATGGCCAATGAATAATATTTTTCAATAGCATATATATCACAATTAATTAAATAATTTAATTGATTTGATTTAGATATCATAAATTGATTTAACTAACTTGATCTTTAATTATTTAATTGATTTAAATATTTATTTAAAAATATTTATATTAGAAATAATTAAATAATATAATTGATTCGATTTTCTAATTTGATTTCCTAATATGATTTAGATATCAAAAACTTTTTGTACGTTTTCATATATATCTTCCCCCCCCAAAAAAAAAAAAAAAAAAAACAGAAAAAGAACTTCAGTTCTTTATCTTATTTTCCCCCAGAGAAGGAACTTTACCCATCTTCTTTTCATCTTCATATCCTCAAACAAA
The DNA here is from genome assembly GCA_019916065.1 of Vitellaria paradoxa. Classification (NCBI taxonomy): domain Eukaryota; kingdom Viridiplantae; phylum Streptophyta; class Magnoliopsida; order Ericales; family Sapotaceae; genus Vitellaria; species Vitellaria paradoxa. The sequence goes on from CM034244.1 coordinate 30,809,332, forward strand.
CAGACTACATATTTTCATCTTCATACCCCCAAACTCTAGAAAATGGTTTTTGGAAAAAGAAAAATAGATGCAGTGGAAGAGGAATATAGTCATACCATGCATGAAGGAGTTGATATCCTAGAATTAGATAATTCATCTAATGAAGAACAACAAGGCGAAGCCACTAACAAAATCAAGAAGAGTCAATTAGTGAAAATCCAATCAGATAATCAAGTGGAAATGGATACAAAGCTGAAGCCATTGCTGAGCGAAGTTATTTTCAATGGTGTTGCCCAAGGTAAAAATCCAGGGGGCAAAGAGTTGGACATGCAAGCATTGCCACAACACTCATACAAGTTCTTATACTAGGATACACTATCATTTTTTTTGGTGCCCCTGTCGGAAAAAAAAAATCAGATATTAAATGGTGCCCAGTGCTAATGAACAATAGGTCGGTGCACGAGCAAGTACGGCAAAAAGTAGATGATGTAGAGAAAAAAGGAGTTTCTTCTTCTTTGAAAAACTCTACCCTCATGAAGCAACATCTTCCAACTCCAGCAAGATCAATTGAAGATGCATTCAAAGTGATGGATCGAGATATGGTTGACATGAAAGTTATGAGAGGACTATGTGCTAATAGAATTCCTTTCAATGTGTTGCGCAATCCTTAATTCAGCGAGATGGTCACCACTATAAATAATGGTCCAAAGGGATATAAGGCTCCTTCGTATGAAAAGGCTAGAACCACTTTGTTGGATGAGTGTTAAAAGAATGTTGAGAAAGACTTGTTTCCAGTTAAAGACACATGGTATTCACATGGTGTTTCCATTGTATCAGATGGGTGGTCTAATGTGAAACATAATCCACTAATCAATATCATTGTTGTTAATAGTTGAGGGGCAATGTTCTTGTATGCTGATGATTTTTCAGGAGTTGAAAAAACTGGTAATTTGCTAAAGGCAATTGAAGAGGTTGGACCATCAAATGTTCTTCAAGTTGTGACAGACAATGCTTCGAATTGCAAATTGGTTGGAAAAGAGGTGGAAAAGGTACATAAGCACATTTTCTGGTCTCCTTGTGTTGTCCATACATTAAATCTGATTTTTAAATATTTTTCTAAGGAGTGTGAGTGGTTTGTGAATACTTATAGAAGGGGAAAATCAATTGTGAAGTATTTTATAAACCACACACATGCTCTTTCCATTTTTCGAGCCCAGTCAAAACTAGAATTACTTAAAGTCGCTAAAACTAGATTTGCATCGCATTATATTCTATTAAAGCGATTAGTCGATTGTAGAGAGGCTCTTGCTACTACGGTGGTTCTCAAGTCATGGAAAGATTGGGTGAAATCAGGAGATGAGTACTCTAGGACACTTGGTTCATTGATTGCAAACACTATTCAAAGTGATGAGTTTTGGGATGATGTGGATAATATAATAAAAATTACAAAGCCCATATATTATTTGATTAAGTTCTGTGATGGTGAAGGACAAAAAATGGGAGAAATCTATGAAAGAATGGACAACATGCTTGGTGAAATTAAAGATATCATGAGTGATAGGATGCATATAGAGAAATATCCCATAATAGAAAAAATTGTGCTCAATAGGTGGGATAAAATGAATGTCCTGTTGCATTGTCTTGGGTTTGCACTCTACAATTTTATGATATCCAATACCTTACTAAGTTGGCACCTGGAGGTATAGCGAGGAAGAGCCCGAATCAAGATTAGGAAGTCATAATGGGTGTGATGGAAGCATTTGGGAAGATTTCAGAAAGTGTAGAAGCAGCTAAATTGCTACGAGAACAATTTGCTGTCTTTCACTTGAGAAAGGGTCTTTATGCTCATGTAGCTGTGCAAATGGATGCTGTAACCATGGACGCAATCGATTGGTGGTCAACCTATGGTTCGGAAACTCTAGACTTAGCAGAGGTTGCTAAAAAGGTAAAATTTATTTTTTAATGTTATTATGGTTGTAATATTTTAAATTTTAATTTTAAGAATTGGTAACACGTCAAATAAATTATAATAAAAGTAATCAACTATATATATTATACCGTTGGTTTAATATTATGATTCTTCATTTTATTTACTAGGTGTTTGCTCAACCCATATCGAGTTCTTCTGCTGAAAGGAACTGGAGCACGTACTCTTTCATTCATAGTGTTAAGAGAAACCATTTGAATGCTGCAAGAGCGGACAAACTAGTTTTTATTCATTCCAATATACGTCTCCAATCGCGTTTTACTCAGAGCTATAAGAATGGCCCATTCAAGAAATGGGACATTGATCCAAAGCACACCTATTTGGATGACTCTATTGTGAAATTGGAGGACTTGAGGTGGAAATCCCTTGACTTTGAATTTCCAAGTTCAAATGAAGATGATGATGTAACAACTGTTTTGAAAGAAAAATCTAAGGTTATCCCACCACATTCTTTGAATTCAAACAAGGCACTAGTTCATCGTCCAAGGATACAGCAGACTCATATTTACGACTTTGCAATAGGAAATAGTTCTAAAGACAAGGGAAAAGGATTGTCACAGAACAATTGATGTGTTTTTAAGTATTTTAACTTTTTAGTAGTCCACTGCGACTTGTTTTCATCTATGATTTCTTTTGAAGTTTGGAATGATTAAACTATTTACAACTCATTTTGGGTACTAGTATAATGATTTAAATGAAGTTTTATTATTTAGATAATTTTCTTTACCATGTTTATTATTGTTGTCAAACACTTCATACATATTTCATAATATACATTATGCATATTGCAAATACAACTATGTATCAAACCAAATAAAAATTTGAGGCGAATCGCGATCCAAAATAGCGTCCTAGTTAAGTATACCCCCACCGTACCATGTACCGACCAAGGTACCGTACCGTGAATCTGTACCCGTACCCGCACCACGTACCAGATTGACCCGCAAACCTCGGACCTATGTGCCAAACCCTGTGATTGTTATCGATATTTATAAAGTATATTACATGAACTGAACTCCACATATCAAGGAGAACTCCATATATCAAGGAGTTTGAATTACAAATATCAAATGACATCATAATTGAAACTAACTAACAGAAAGTTAATAACTAGCATCAAAGGAGGAGTAAAATGTCGATATCCAAGAACGTATCATGGAGCTTTAGCAGTAGATAAGGAACTCTCCTTATCAGTTGCAACTTATTGTGTTTGGATATAGAAAGATTTTATTCTTGTTTCCTTGTTTCCTTATCAGTTATTATTTCAGTTTCCTTATTGATGTATTTCCTTTTCTAAGTTTTTCCTTATTTGATGTAAGACTTCGATTATAAATAAGAGTCGAGGGAGAAGAGAGGACACAATTCAATCCTCTCTTTTTCTTTATTTTTCTCAACTTGGTATCAAAGCACTAGATCTGATTTCAAGAAAAAAAAAAAAAAAGAAAAAAAGAAAAGGAGAGAAAACAGTGAGCTCGTCGCCGGAGATTCGCCGGAGAAAAAACCCACTGCCGGCGACTTTCCGGTCATCGGAATCAGCAGCCGACCACCACAGAAGGGTCGCCGACCACCGATGAGTGTGACCTACCTGAGTCCGTTGTCGGCAAAGGTCCGACGCGCCCACACGCGCCATTCGACACCAGCGCCCTCGTCTGATCGGCGTGTGTAGGCGCGTGGCCTTCAGGCATCTCACCGGCGACACATGACGGCGATCGCCTAATGGAAGGGAGTCTTCCCTGTTGCCGGTGACCTTTGATTGATGATCCTCGATGTTTTTCTTGTTGTTCTTCCGTTCCTTGCTGTTCTTCGTTGCTGTTCTTCAGTCCTTTGCTGTTCTTCGGTCTGTGGAAGCCGATTGGTGATCTGGTAATCTAGTCACTCCTGTTTGATGATCAAGTTGCTATTTTTTTTTTGGTATGCTCTTCGCTCTCTGCTACTGCCAGTTGATCTGTGGTAATCAATTGATGTTCTGATGATTCTTGTGTTGGTAATGCTGTTTTTTTCGCCTCTTTTGCTGACTTGTTCATCTCCGCTGGCCTGTGACCATTGATAATTTTTCGTTTTGTTGATTTTTAATTTTCTCTTAACCTATGGCTGAACCTAAATCCATACTAATGAAAGATGAAGACATCCCTCGATCAATTACTTCGAAGAAATTGAATGGGTTAAATTATTTGGCCTGGGCCCATGCGGTGAAAGTGTTTCTTCGTGGGAAGAAGAAGCTAAAATTCCTTACTGATCTTCCACCCAAGACTGATGATAGTACTTATGATGATTGGCTTAGTGAAGACTCTATTGTTATGGGATGGCTATGGCACATTTTGGAACCTCATATTGCTACAACCGTAGAATTCTGTGATTCTTCAAAGAAAATTTGGGATTCCCTTACTGACTCATTCTCTTAGCAAAGTAATGTTTTAAGAGTTTTTGAATTAAATGAGCAGATTTTCACAACCAAACAAGCAGGGCGTCCTCTTCCAGAATATTATAGTATTCTCAAAAACCTATGGGATCAGTTGTTACAACATAGGCCCTTTACTACAGTCCTTGAGCAACAAAAGCGGCATTAGGAAGATTTTATGATTGCCTCTCTTCTCTCTGGGCTTGATTCAGATTTACGTGGTTTTAAAGATCAAATTCTCACCAGTGAAACCTTGCCTACTGCTGCTAATGCCTATTCTCATCTATTGAGATCTTCTTTGGGGCATCATACATGTTCAGCCTACTACTTCAGAAACCTCTGCTTTGATTTCAAATAACACTGCTCAAGGAGTCTTTCGTGGCAGTATGCGAGGACGTGGTCGCACATCACGAGGTTCAGCTCGAGGTGGTCGGTCTTCTCAAGGGCGAGGAGATCGTAAGTGTTCTAATTGTGGACGGACCAATCACACTGAGCCATACTGTTGGGCTAAGTATGGTAAGCCAGATCAAGTTCATCACGTGTCTGATAATCCTACTCCTACGGCTTCCACCTAGTCAGAGCCTTCAACAACTACCACCGATCTTGGTGCTCAACTCAATGAATTATTGCAAGCTCTTCGGACGTCCCACTCATCTACTTCCACTGCTACATTAGCCAATTCAGGTAATGTTACTTGTATTGCTTCCGGGCCACCTTCCTAGGTGATTGATTCTGGTGCAAGCTCCAATATCTCTGGTAACCCTTCATTTTTCTCTCATTTAAATCCCATTTCTCATCATGTTATTCTAGCTGATGGATCATCTCGTCCCGTTCAAGGACAAGGAGTTCTCTCTCCCCATTCCTCACTCAAATTGCCTCAAAGTCTTTATGTGCCTAATTTCCTTTTAACTTGTTATCTGTTAGCCAGTTGACTAAAACCTTACATTGTTCTGTAACATTTTCTCCTACTTCGTGTGTGTTTCAGGACCTCAAGACCAAGAGGACGATTGGTTTGGGGCATGAGAAAGATGGGCTCTACTACATGGATTCTACTAGTCTTCATTCCACAACTTCACCAGTTTTGAGTGCTGCTGTTTCTCCGATGCAATGGCATTTTCGTCTTGGTCAGCCTTCTTTGAATAAATTGAAGTCTGTTTGTTGATTCATGTATGCTAGCCGTAGTAATTAATGTTGATTCATGTATACTAGCTGATTCATGTATGCTAGCCGTAGGAATTAATTAGGAGGTTATAAATGCTATGTCATAAATATAGCATTCCTGTATTATATATAAAGGCTACTTCACTATGTAAAATACATTAAGGAGTAATAAGATTCATTCTTTTCTCTTAATTCCTACATGGTATCAGAGCCTAAAACCACTTTTTAGGTCTTAAATTCATAGCTTCTTCTAAGCTCCTGGCATGGTTTTCTTCAAAAACCCTAGAACACCGTGGAATTGTTTTCTTTCCTCAGATCAGAGTTGAAGGTAGTCGACACCACCCATCCCAAAAGGTGCGCCACCAAATTCCGACCGACCTCTCTTTTTCTGACCACCGGAATCAGCGCATGTGAATCACACGCGCCTCCTGAAGTTCCGGCCGACAACGGCGCGTGAGGCGCGTGAGGACTATCCGGCCACCTCCTTTTTTGGCCTTCTCCAATTTTGCTCGCCATCCTCTTCCGACGCCATCTAGCTATTTTTCAGGTAATTTCGACCATCTTTAAGTCGTGATTCTTCTTTCCTGGACGCTGTGTTGGTTGTCTGCTGTGTTGGCTGTCTACTACGTTGATTGTCTGCCGTGTTGGTTGTCTGCATTATGGAAAATGAGAAGCGATTTGCAACCATTAGTACTGATAACCCTTCACTACAAATTAGCCCTATCAAGCTTGATGGAAATAATTACCTTGCTTGGTCGAGGTCTTGTTTATTGTTTATCAAAGCTAGGGGAATGCAGGGTTATATTAGTGGTGCTAAAATCAAACCAACAGCAAATGATCCATCATTCAATCAGTGGGATTCTGAAAATTCACTCGTAATGGCATGGCTTATCAATTCCATACAGCCCCAAGTTTCAAGGATATATTTATTGCTTGACACAGCAGCGAAAATATGGAATGCTGTCACTCTCACCTATTCACGAGTGGGAAATGATGGCCAGATTTATGAGATTCGAAACAAGGTTCATGGTTTGAAGCAAGGAGAGATGACGATCTCGCAGTATTTTTCCGAGTTGAATGGTTTTGGGCAAGAACTTGACTACTATCAAGATTTTCAAGCCGATTGTACTGAAGATGCAGTCAAATTTCAGAAATTGCTTGCAAAAGAAAGGGTCTATGATTTCTTGGCCGGACTGAACAATGAATTTGATCAGATCAGAGTTCATGTTCTGGGTAAGACTCCTTTCCCTTCTCTTGAGGAGGCATATTCCTATGTTCAGCAAGAAGAAAGCAGGCACAGCGCCATGCTCTATGTTCCACAGGTTGAAAAATCTGGTTTGGTAGCAACTAGTGATTCACCTGAGCAGCTGAAGGCCCATAGTTCTAATAAGGATCATTTACGATGTGATCATTGTGGGAGACCACGACATACTAAAGAGACATGCTGGAAGCAGCTACATGGACGCCCAATGAGAGGTCGTGGAGGTAAACGAGTTAACTCTACTCGGGCAAATCTGTCTGAAGCTATGGAATCAACTCCTGAGATAACCTCCTCTGATTTCTTCTCTCCTGATGAGATTCAGCATCTCAAGCGTCTGCTATCTAATAAAGATTTTTCCTCTGGTGCCAAATCCAACTTTGTACAATCAGGTAATGCTTTTTCTGCTTCCCTTGATACTGATTGTTGGATTATTGATTCTGGTGCGAATAGACACATGATGGGCTCTTCGAAAAATCTTCTTGAATACTCACCATGTTTAAGACGAGACAGTGTCCGAATAGTCGATGGCTCTTTTACCCCAGTGTCTGGAACAGGTTCTGTTTTCTGTACTCCCCATATCAAACTATCCTCTGTGCTTCATGTCCCTCAATTTCCTGTCAATCTGTTATCTGTCAGTGCCCTTACAAAAACTCTCAACTGTAAAATTGAGTTTTTCCCTGATCATTGTGTCTTTCAGGATCTTCAAACAGGGAAGAGGATTGGCAGTGGTAGATTGCATGATGGCTTATATATGTTGGATGGGAATCCAGGTTCTGGTCTTCAGCAGGCTTTTTATGGGGGCAATAAGGATGTTACTCAATAAATATTGCAGTGGCACCAACGGTTGGGACATCCCTCTTTTTTGGTGTTAAGCAAATTATTTCCTAGTTTGTTTTCAAAGATTCAGTTTGACTCATTGTTCTGTGATGCTTGCGAATATGCAAAACATTCTCGAAACTCTTATCCTTTTAGTAATAATAAAAGCAAGGTTCCTTTCATGCTTATTCACTCTGATATTTGGGGTCCTACTAAGACTACTTCTTTGTCTGGTAGTCATTGGTTTGTCACCTTTATTGATTGTTGCACAAGGATGACTTGGGTATATCTACTTAAGGCTAAAAGTGATGTGTTTTCCTGCTTTTAGTCTTTTCATAAGATGGTTTGTACCCAATTTGATACAAACATAAAGATTCTTAGGACTAATAATGGCACTGAATACATGAAAGGAAAATTTGATTCGTATTTAGAGTCACATGGGAGAATTCATCAGACTAGTTGTACTTCTACGAGTGCACAAAATGGGGTGGCTGAATGGAAGAATAGGCATCTTTTGGAAGTTGCTAGGTCACTTATGTTTACCATGAATCTTCCTAAGCATTACTGGGGGGATGCAATCTTAGCTGCTGCATACCTTATCAACCGGATGCCTCTTAGGGCTCTTAACTACAAGAGTCCTTTAGAAATCTTAAAAGGGCATAATACCTACACTGTTCCTCCAAAGGTATTTGGGTGTGTCTGTTTTTTTTCATATTAAGAATGCTGGGAAACTAGATCCACGAGCCCTTAAGTGTGTGTTTATTGGGTACTCACCAACACAAAAGGGTTACAGATGCTATCACCCTCCATCTCGGAAGTATTTTGTGAGTATGAATGTCACTTTCAGAGAAACTACACCTTACTTCAGTTCAACCCAGTCATCTCTTCAAGGGGAGAATAATACAAAGGAAGAGATGATACCTAGTTCTGTGATCATTACTGATCTTACCCCAAGGGAAAATGATGGTCAGAAGGGGACTATTATCCAGGGAGAGGAAATTGGGCGTTTGGACAAACCCGATTTGAAAAGGTACTCAAGGAGAGACAAAGACAAGGCAGAAGAAGCCATCGTGCAACCTACTCTATGCTGTCAAGAATCATCTTCTTCTGGTGAGTTACCTTTTGATGATTTAGATAAACCTATTTCTCAAAGGAAATGTGTCAGGGCCTATACTAAACATCCCATTTCTAATTTTGTTTCCTATAACTCTTTGTCTCCCACCTATAGAGCTTTTGCCTTGTCCATTTCGTCTGTGTCTATTCCACAGGGTTGGAAGGAAGCACTCAATGATCCGAAATGGAAGGGAGCGATGTTTGAAGAAATGAAAGCTCTGACTAAGAATGAGACTTGGGAACTTGTCACCTCTCCACCTGGAAAAAAACTGGTAGGCTGCAAATGGGTGTTCACTGTGAAACACAAAGCTGATGGATCAGTTGACAGGTTCAAAGCTAGATTGGTGGCAAAAGGATTCACTCAAACTTATGGGGTGGACTACCAGGAAACTTTTGCTCCAGAAAATGAACACAATCAGGATCTTGTTATCATGTGCAGCCAACCTTGATTGGGATTTACAGCAATTTGATGTGAAAAATGCCTTCCTACATGGAGATTTAGAAGAAGAAGTGTATATGGAGATCCCTGGATTTGATAATGAAGCAACACATGGGAAAGCATGTAGACTAAAAAAGGCCTTATATGGATTAAAGCAATCTCCCCGAGCATGGTTCGACAAGTTTAGCAAAGCCATGATCTCTTTCGGCTATCAACAGAGCAATGCAGACCATACCCTATTTATTAAACATAACAAGGGTAAAGTTACTATTCTCATAGTTTATGTTGATGATATAGTGATGACAGGAGATGATAAAGAGGAGATGGCTCGATTGAAGGAACTTCTAGCTCAAAAATTTGAAATCAAGGATCTAGGAAAACTGCAATATTTCCTAGGAATTGAAGTTGTTAGATCAAAGAAAGGTATCTTCATTTCTCAGAGAAAATATATTCTGGATCTCTTGGAAGAAACTGGCATGTTGGGTTGTAAACCAGCTGAGTCTCCTATTGAAAACAACCACAAACTGCAAGCTGGAGTTGATAATTCAGTTGATTTAGGGAGATACCAGAAATTGGTGGGAAGACTGATATATCTCTCACACACTAGACCAGACATTGCATATGTAGTCAGTCTAGTGAGTCAATTTATGCATGATCCACGAGAATCACACATGCAAGCGGTATTTCGCATCTTGAGATACCTGAAGTCTGCTCCAGGGAAAGGGTTGCTGTTCGCCAAGCATGATCACCTTCAGATAGAATGCTTTACAGATGCAGATTGGGCTGGATCTCCAAGTGATAGAAGGTCCACTACTGGTTATTGCACACTGGTAGGAGGAAACCTGGTAACATGGAGGAGCAAGAAACAAAGTGTAGTTGCTCGATCAAGTGCTAAAGTAGAATACAGAGCTATGGCTCAAGGGGTTTGTGAGCTTCTGTGGTAGGAGGAAACCTGGTAACATGGAGGAGCAAGAAACAAAGTGTAGTTGCTCGATCAAGTGCTAAAGCAGAATACAGAGCTATGGCTCAAGGGGTTTGTGAGCTTCTGTGGTTACAGAAGATATTGGAAGAAGTAGGTCTGTTAGGCAAAGGGTCACTATCCTTGTATTGTGATAACAAAGTTGCTATTAGTATAGCACAAAATCCAGTTCAACATGATCGAACCAAGCACATAGAGATTGATCGACACTTCATCAAAGAGAAATTGACTAATGGTGTCTTAAGCTTACATCATGTTACATCTGATAAACAACTAGCTAATGTGTTCACTAAAGGGTTGTGCCACAGGACCTATCATACTTTAGTTTACAAGTTGGGCATGTGTGATATCTATGCTCCAACTTGAGGGGGAGTGTTGATTCATGTATGCTAGCCGTAGTAATTAATGTTGATTCATGTATACTAGCTGATTCATGTATGCTAGCCGTAGGAATTAATTAGGAGGTTATAAATGCTATGTCATAAATATAGCATTCCTGTATTGTATATAAAGGCTATTTCACTATGTAAAATACATTAAGGAGTAATAAGATTCATTCTTTTCTCTTAATTCCTATACTGTTATTTCTAATTTAAGTCCTGTATCGAGTCTAGAATGTGAAGCTTGTCAATTTGGCAAACATCACCGTAGTTCCTTTCCTAGTCATGGTGTCAGTCGTAAACCAGAACCTTTTGATTTAGTTCATACTGATATTTGGGGACCTTCCCGCATTTCTAGTATTAATGGTTATCAGTATTTTGTTATCTTTGTTGATGATCACTCTCACATGACTTGGTTATTTTTAATGAAAAGTAGATATGAATTGCCTTACATTGTGACTCGTTTTTATAATGAGATCTCTACCCAATTTGAGAGACAGATCAAAATTTTTCGTTCTGATAATGCTCTTGAATACCTGCAATCTGTTATGGACTCTTTTTGTGCTGATCAGGGTATCATTCACCAAACATCTTGCGTCCATACATCACAACAAAATGGTATTGCTGAAAGTAAACACTGTCATTTACTTGATGTTGCTCGTACTCTGATGTTTAACATGCAGGTGTCCAAACCTTTTTGGGGCGATGCTGTTCTTACTGCATGTTCTCTCATCAACCGTATGCCTTCCACAGTCCTAGGTAACAAGTCTCCCTTTTCTATCCTATATCCAGATGGTAACCCCTTTCCTCTTACTCCTCGTGTCTTTGGTTGTGTGGCCTTTGTTCATGTTCTTGACCCTGGTTTGGAGAAGTTATCTCCTCGTTCTCGAGAATATATTTTCTTGGGCTACTCTCGTACACAAAAAAGGTACCGTTGTTATCATCCAGCATCTCGTCGATATTTTGTGAGTGCTGATGTAACCTTTTTTGAGTCAACTCCTTTCTTCTCTACCTCTGGGACTCAATTATCTCACGATCTTATCTCCAGTTTTCAGGGGGAGTCCTATCCTGCTCGTGAGGGGGAGACTAGCCCTATATTACCTTTACCCATATTTCAACCTTCGCTGCAGGAGTCTCAGCAACATCCATCCTCTCAAATGCAAGTGTATCAACGAAATCAGGACAGACCTGTCGTTTCTTATGGCCCATCTCAATCTACCAATTTGTCTGAGGTTCCCTCTACTGTTTCTTCTGCTTCTGATGATGATTTACCCATTGCTCTGCGTCGAGGTAAACGTGCTTGCACACAACATTCTATTGCTAAATTTGTTTCCTATCATCGTACTTCTCCTTGTTTGTATTCCTTTGTGTGTGCTTTGTCTTCTGTTTCTATTCCAGTTTCATATAAAGCCGCACTATCTTCTCCTGGATGGAAGCATGCTATGGATGAAGAAATGGAAGCACTTTATAAAAATCATACCTGGGATTTGGCACCATTACCTCCAGGGAAGCAATCAGTGGGATGTCGCTGGGTTTATAACGTCAAGTATCTCCCAGATGGCTCTGTTGAGAGACTTAAAGCCAGACTTGTTGCAAAAGGTTATACACAGACCTATGGCATTGATTATCTGGAGACTTTTTCTCCGGTTGCTCGGCTTAACTCTGTTCGCCTTCTTCTTGCGATGGCTGTAAGTCGATCTTGGCCCCTTTACCAGTTGGATATTAAAAATGCCTTTCTTCATGGTGCCCTTCAAGAGGAGGTTTATATGGATCAACCACATGGCTATGAGGTTCCTGGGAATGAACACTTAGTTTGCCGGTTACGTCGTGCCCTATATGGTCTGAAACAATCCCCTCGTGCTTGGTTTGATCGCTTTAGTGAGGTTTTGTTGAAATATGGTCTGCACCGATCTACCTCCGATCATTCTGTCTTTACCCAGCACTCCTCTTCTGGTACCATTGTGTTGATTGTGTATGTTGACGACATCATTATCTCGGGCGACAACGCCACCGGTATTGCTGCTTTGAAAATCTATTTAAGTCAACACTTTCATACCAAAGACTTGGGTGCACTTCGCTATTTTCTTGGCATAGAAATAGCACGATCCAGAGCAGGCCTCATGCTCTCTCAGCGCAAGTATGTTTTGGATCTTTTATCTGAGACTAGCTTCCTTGGTTCTCGACCCACTGACACTCCTATGGATGCATCTCTCAAACTTGATACGACTACAGGAACACCATTCTCTAATGTGAGTCGTTATCGTCACCTAGTGGGAAAATTAATCTATCTCACAGTTACACAGCCTGACATTACCTATGCGGTGCATATTGTTAGTCAATTTATGCATGCTCCTCGTTCTACACACTTTGAAGCAGTATGTTGTATTTTACGTTACTTGAAGGGTGCTCCTGGCCGTGGTCTATTATACCGACCTTCTTCTCTTTCTATAACTAGTTATAGTGATGCTGATTGGGCTGAGAATCGAGATGATCGCAGGTCTACTTCAAGCTACTGTACCTTTGTTGGTAGTAATCTAGTTACTTGGCGTAGCAAGAAACAACAAGTCGTGGCTCGTTCCAGTGCTGAAGCTGAGTGTCGTGCTATGGCTCATACTACTTCGGAGATGCTATGGGTTCGTTCTTTGCTTCGTGATTTTGGTATTGATGTTCCTACCCCTATGTTCATGCATTGTGACAATCAAGCTACCATTTTTATTGCCAGTAATCCTGTGTTTCACGAACGTACCAAGCATATTGAGATGGATTGCCACTTTATTCGGGATTTGGTGCTTCGTAAAGAGCTGAGTACTCCGTTTGTTCAATCCTCCTGTCAATTAGCTGATCTTCTCACCAAGCCATCACCTCGCTCCTTATTTCAGAATCTCTCATCCAAGCTGGGCATTTCTGACATATATGCTCCAGCTTCAGGGGGAGTGTTAGGATATCGGAAGATTTTATTCTTGTTTCCTTGTTTCCTTATCAGTTATTATTTCAGTTTCCTTATTGATGTATTTCCTTTTCTAAGTTTTTCCTTATTTGATGTAAGACTTCGATTATAAATAAGAGTCAAGGGAGAAGAGAGGACACAATTCAATCCTCTCTTTTTCTTTATTTTTCTCAACTAATTGGTTAACACTTTCCACCTACTGTTGTTATCATTGAATGGCCTCAAGTTGAGATGATCATCACGAGCTGACCTAAAAAGATGGGCCTCATCTTGTTGCTTTGCAGAACTTGGACTCATTATAGAACTTCTTTCGCCATGTCCATTGGATGAGTTATTAACGTGTACCCTCCTCTTCCTCTACCAGCTTCTCCAACTGAAGACTTGGAAGAGAAAGCAAGTCACTCAGTCTCACCAAATCCAACTGGAAATTTGCCCAAACTCTCACTATGTGATCCACACGAATCAGATGTATTTGTTTGCCGCCTTTATATATCACACCAGAAGATGATTCTCCAAATCTCTCTCTCTCTCTCTCTATTTGTAATCCTTAGTTCTTGAAATGAAGAAAATAATCCTAGTCAATCTAGCTACCTAATAGTGTAGAATACGAAAAAAGAGAAGCAGAACAAATAGCAAACCAAATAGGAAATGGTAATTCGAAAACCTGTAATCGGGGCCTGCTGCCCTCATACTCATGCTAGAGATGTCTCTCCACAATGTCGGCTTCGCTTATTATCTAACCAACATATTTGGATAAAGTTTTAGAAGTTATGACGAAAGAAAAAAAAGCATGTTAATCACATATAGCTTTTCAATTAAGCCAAAAAAGATAGATTTCACTTACAAAACATTGCCATCTTGACTCTCTTCAGAATCCTTGCTGCTGCTGGGACCTACGAAATTGATGGCACTGACATCCATATTACAAGGACTGATAAACCCACAAATTCTCATAACCCCACAAATTTCGCAATTTGAAAAGAGAACAATTTTAATAATCAGTTAGGTGTGTATTCACATGAATAACAACAACAGCAACTTTAAAGCACCCTGCTGAATAATGAAAGCAGTAAAAGAAGAAGTAAAAGAAGCTTGGAAATTCAGGCACACAAGACAAATTAAACAGAAGATTTGAGGCTATGGTCTACCAAAACCAAGAGAATTAAACCTTAATCTGAGGGAGCGAAGATGGGTGAGGGCTGTCAGCTTACCCCAAGTTCACAGCAATGGGTTCTTTGACTACTTCAGTAATTTGTTTCCCAGAAAGCTGCTTTTCACGAAGATAAAAAAATTGAGATGACAACTTGTTGGAGCTTCTCACATACAGAAGATCTATAGAAGATCAACATAAGCGTTGTTCCTTGCAGCTTCAAAAACTTGTTGCCAGAAAATTTTGCTATGGGCGCAGAATTTCATACCTAGTTCTACCTCTATTTTTTTGGTCTTAGATGGCAAGCGTTCTTCATTTATAAAAGCAAGCTTGCAAATAGCCTATGAAAGATAAGCATAGATATTTGAAGAGTTAAAATTTTTCAGATATTAGTAAACATATGATGTATGAAAGAAGGGAACCTATTTGAGATGTATTATCAAACCTACCACACAAAATGTCTACCGTCCATGTCAACTTCAAAGTCTGATCACAAGAAAAACAAAAAAACAAGAAGCACATAACCAAAAAAATCATATCAATTCTAATTTAAAATCTACATCCTTCATCAAATTCTAAGCAAAAGTAAAAAAAAAAAAAAAAAAAACAAGCCTTACCAGTAGGATAAAAATCTATTATCTCTGAATCTTCCTTTGTCATGAGCACCTCATATGCTCTTGGAAGCACGTGAGCACTATTGGTGTTTATTTATCATTAGATAGCGTTTAGCAAAATGTAATGACAATGCAAGGAAAATCCAAACGAAAAATGAAGTCTAGAATTATCAACGTAAAAGAGTTCAAAGTAACCTTCTGGCTGGTACAAGTTTAACAAAATGTATTGACAGTTCAGGAAAATGTTTCCAAACGAAAACCAGAGTCTATAACCATCCATGTAAAAGAGTTCAAAGTCACCTTCTAGGTAGTACGACACCCATAAGTTGATCAAATGGTTTGAATGGGGAACCTTTTTGGAAGTTCCCTTTTGCTTGACTGATACCCTGTAGGTCAGAAGCAAATGGACCATAGTGATATGGATTAAACCTGATTTCAAGGTCTGACAATGTGGAAAAGTCTATCAGCGTACTCATATATGTTGTTGAAGATCTCCTGGATAGTGGTTGGATGTGAGGGCAAAAAATATACACAAGAAGATAAATTGATCAAGGACAGAATATATTATCTAAAAGTACCAGCAATTCTGTTCTCACAGTTAGTCATCATGAAATAAATTTAAAGTTTAAACCACAACTATTTTTTTTTTTTAATTTTATTTTTTTATAAGAAAACTCAAAAGCCTAGCCACCAATGTTGTGGATATACATTAGGACAACACTAGTCCAATGCTGAATCTTGAAAAAATAGAAGTTGATTGGAGATCCATGGTAGCAACAGAAGGAGACAACATCTGATCTTGGCATAAAACAAACATTTTAATTACCTAAACGTGCATACACAGATCGGTAGTTCATGTTATATATCTAAGACCCGACCATTCCGCAAGGAAAGGAATAAGGGATGACTTCCTTTCCTCCCCCCAAGAAATGGTAACACCCATGTATCTTAAATATGCATATCTATACCTTTATACAAAAATATAAATGAAGTCTCATTTTTGAGAAGTTACGACAAAATTTTACTCTGCAAAAATACCCCCCACTAAAGCAGGTTCAGAATTTGATGAAAAGGGATGGAGGATATAAGATTAAAAATGGAAATCATGGGGAAGATGACACGGTCTGTGCCTCCACCACTAGTAGATATGTATATATGTAGTTCAATGCAAGCAGCAATTAGAGAACCGAAAATATATATATATATATATATAGGGCACGTTTGGATCACTAAAAATTAATAAAAATCTCTACAAATTTTTACAAAACTTTTTCCAACTCGAATAAATGTCTATAAAATCTATACAAATCTCTATAAATCTATATAAATCTCTATATCTTTACAAATTCCAATAAAATCTTCATAAATCTCCAAAACATTCTGTACAAAACGTCAAAAAATCTCTGCAAGAATCCGTTCAAATGAATTTCCCCTACCAGAATCTGTTCGAACGGATTTTCACCATTCATCTCTATCTTTTTGTGATTTGTTGGTTGCACTCCAAGCACCAAAAAGTAAGTCAAACCACAATTTATCTCAACTCTTATAACTCCAAGCGGCCCCATAGAAGTAATGAAAGAAGAAGCTGGAGAGGTATAAATGTACCTGATCATCCCTACTAAAACACGGGTATATAATTCCATTCATATCAAGATAAAAGTTGTCAAACTCTAACCCAGTTGGGTTTGGTTAAGTTGCATCTTATGTGATCTCTACAATAGCATTCACTACTATTTTTGGATACTTTTGGACCAACCACCAATAAAATGAAGGAACGCCCATCTCTCTTCACTTCCTCTGTTCAAATTCTTATTATTCTTTTGGAGCATTATTGCCTAGTTTACAACCGAGGCTTGATATTTATTTTATCTTTCGTTTTTTTTTTTTTTTGGCTCCAATGGGTTGTATAGTTTTGATTAGGTACATGTTTACATTATTATGGTATGTTTAATTATTATGGTGTGTTGTATGACTAGTGAGTTGAGCTCTGAGCCACAGAATTCGAGATGTAACAGATTTAATAATGAATAACTTAATGTAAGACGGATGATTTAGGAAAACTACTAGAGAGTCAATTGAAAGGAAAGTTGTTCTAGAGTTAAGTGAATAGGAAAACTATAAAATAGAAAAGTAGTATTTTTTTAATATATTTTAAAGAATCTATATAAGAAAACTGTTCAATGTGCCCCAACCCAACCTAGAGTGCCTTGCTTCTTGGTTACCAAAGTGTTTGAATTAAGTAATCAAAGTATGATTTAAGATAATATAAACCATACATGCATGCACAATTTACACCAATTCTAATCACATGAATAAAGTAATGATACATATTTGGTAGAATAGAATTCAATAAATACATGAGTAAGTAACAATATTACTTTTGTATAAAAAAGTAAATATTTTAAAAAGTAATAAAGATGAGGGTAATTCATAAATGTTTCATGAAATCTCATTCTGCCCATAGTAGAATAAGTCATTTTTAAGGTTTTTAAGAAGAATAAAGGGTAGAATGAGCATGATATTTAGGCTTGTCAATAAACTAGGTTTAGACCCAAACTTGATTACCCAATAATTAATGAATCCAATAAGAATGAAGGGATTGGAACAGGAATTATAGTACACCATTGGAAGAAGGGGCACAATTCGATAATTAATTTTATGATATTATATTAAATATAAATATAATATTATAAATATTATACAAATATAAAATTTATATAATAATATAATTTCTACATAAATATTATAAAAGTTATCGGGCATAATTGATTATTCATGGGTTTGGATATTGCTGAAGAAATTATGAACTTGATAGAGGATTTGGGATCAGATATATAATTTTTTTAACAGATCAGGGTCATGTTCCACTCCTACCTCGCTCGCTAAGGACCCTTTTATGAGCTTAATAAAATGCCATCCTCACAAAGTGTAATCAAACAAGAAAATAGGTGGGTGAAATGAGTATGAGTTCTAATTCTATTATTTGGTTGTATACTTGGAGGATGGATTGCCATACTTATTCCTTCCTTTATTCTTTCCATGGGAGGAAAAATTATTCTCCCAAAAATTATCGGAATGACTTATCCTTTGACAGATGTCAAATTAGCATGTATTGTTTGCACTGATATCAAAGTTAATTAATTTGAGCAGTGGGTGGCTATTTAAAGACAAATTAACTAATCAATTCATACAAAAATGCACGTAATGTTTACTTAAGATCTAAGAATAATAATAAAGCCTAGAACATCCATTATAGCGCCAATACTCCAAAACTTATTGTATCAAAATTTGAAGACATTTTTTAATCTTCCATGAATATGGCCAAAATTCTATCACTGATCATGAGTACGAAGCCAGAGAACTGAGAAACAGAGATCTCTACCATAAACTATTTCCAGGTTATACCCTATAACCCTAAATCATCATTCATGATCAAATCATCATTCATGATCATAATTCCAAATTTAGAAAGCTAAGGCCTCCATATATTTTGCCATGTTGCACAAACTCTTATATTTGTTTCAACATACTTGTGTCTGCCAAATACACAAAGGGTAAGGTTTGGAATATGTGTTCAATTCCTATACCTAAATTAGACACTTGGATCCTCTAATATTTAAGGATATTTGAAAAACTCACAACGCAAGTTTGATGGTAAAGAAAAAATTTCAGCCTTTTACAAGGATTGTAACCAAAATTTTTCATTCTTCTCTAAAATTTATTAAATTTCATTTACATTACTTAATAATAATCATAACTCGTGTCAATATATCATACAATATATTATATATTTAAATATTCATAATGCGTCCTATATTCACACTCAAACTACTAGATATATATCCAGATATCTTAAAATTAAAGTTTAGAAAGGTCCGATACTTAAACACATACACTCAGGACTCAAGTCCATGTAGCATAGGACAAAAACCAATGTATCTGCCCACTTTATTTGCCATAGATATAGGGAGTGTACCTTTCGGCCGAAATAGGGTTGCATAGATTGCATGAAAAAGTAATCTTCGGCAAAAATTATTTGATCTTTCACATCTTCGGATGTGTAAGCCAAACATGTCAACATTTGCGCTAATCACCAACCTTATTGCACTATTCTTTGAAAAGCCAATGAAAACAAACTAGACCATGAATTGAAAAGGAATTTAAGGTTACGAGTCTTGTGATAGACGATAAAAGATACAAAAGAAATATCCCAAACATCACTATTACGCATGCAGTAGTTGGCAATATGGGCAAAATCATAATCAAGCATGAAAGAAAGCCATAGGATGCAAATTAAAGATCAATTAATTGAAATAGATTCACAAAAACATGAGAAGGAATCAAGAGAATGATCAATCAACAATCCAAAGAGGATTAATATATATAGTGTTGACTTGGAAAAACAAACGATATTTTTGCCAATCTTCTCGTGTTATATATAATGGCTGACAAATTTTTTTTTTTCTTTTTTTTTTTTACGTCGAAATGCAAATACATTATTTCTTAAGTATTTGAAGTGATGATCACAATACAATCTTCAAGCCATCAGGCTACGGGGACTTGGTTAAAACAACAAGGAGAATGATCACTATATATAGATAGACTACAACACTAAACAAATAATATAGTATCTCCCCCCCCCCCCAAAAAAAAAAAAAAGATTTGGTACTGATGCATTTGAGAGATATCTCAAACACGAACCAATCCCCTTGTTCTCCAATTCTCCGTTCAATACCATCCATTGAATTGTTGAGGTCATTTGTCATTTTTCACTGATAATTAATATACACAATAACCTAAAATATTAATGGACATGCTTTACAAGTTTGTATTGTCTGTTTACCTATGGCCTTTTCTCTGTTGTCTTTTTCTTCTTACCTGTGGTCCGTTTACTTATTTTCCGTTTACCAATGGTCTTTTTTCTGTTTTTTTAGCTGGTTTTGGTTTTGGTTATACTTTGTCAAAAGATGGGCATAGAGAATCTCATTCCACGTATCAGGGACCCCAGGAAGACACCAATGGCTGCAATCCTGGATCGTTATCGACTGCATTTCCTCCTTCGTTAAATTTTGCTTTCTGTAAATTGACGGGTGTGCGTCTCTACGAAAGTCTGTCATTTTCGTTACATTCAAATAGAAGACAGTTGTCTTCATCTCCTTAATCACCTTCTCCAACATGTCCACTATTGGTAGTGGGGGATACTCTGATAGATATTTCTCGTCCTTAACTGGCTGAGTTTCATTGTCACATTGACCACCAGAATTCCATTGCCCACCACTGCAAATAGACCAGTAACGGCAGGGTAAAAAAAAAGAAAGAAAGAAAGAAAGAGTATTTACTCCTCAGTTACTCTTCACTCAAAACTTCTGGCGGTGGTGACATAGCATGGTGCAATAACAAGATAGAAACAAGGAATTACCCGAAATGAGAAGTAGAATAACCTCTGAAAAAGACAGTACTCTTTCTAGGATTTATATTGGCATCAATCCATCTTGCCCATGTAGTCATAGCTTTTCGAAATGCCTCAACAACATCCAATTCACTATAAACATGGCTACCTTCTTGATAATAACCCTTCCTACAATTTTTTTGCCAAGTTTCATAGACCTAGTTTAGTTTTTAAAATGCATAAAATTAAAAATCTTTCATATATATCCGTAAACAGTAAGAGAGATAAGGAGGGAGAGTGATACCCTTGGGATGTTTTCTCATGAGTCCACCAGTGTCCTGTGTTGAAGACAAGTATATCTGCATTTTTGTATCTATCAGACGAACTCTCAATTAGATCAATCCGAAGTGTTTCTTTTTTTGATCCATTATCGTCCGGCATTTCCCATTCTTGAACCAAAAATGCAGATCGAAAGAATTCCAATGAACAATTATAATCCTATATATACACGCAATCCAAAATCAGCAAAAGAAAGTTCATTTTATAAAAGAAATCAAATGAAAAGAAAACATAGGTACTGCTTAGTTAGCCTCTTGTAACTACCTATCTAGCTTATGAAATCTAATATCAATGTCAAATTTCAATTTCAAAAGGCACAAAAAACTACTTCCAAGACTGTTGATCATAGGATTCTCAAAACAACATAAATGGACAAAGAAAAGCAAGACCCTACTGCAAATAGAAACGAGTATGAACCCTCGGTTCGGAATTCAAGTCTACCAGAGGCTTCAAAGACTTTACTCTTGTCTTTGACCGAATTCCTCAGAGCACAAACCATTGACTCCCACATATTTCTATTGAGAGAATCACCCACATAGACTAACCGCTTTCCTCTCAATAATTCCAAGAAGTCTCCACCCTTCAACCTGAAAAAATAAAAAAAATAAAAAAATAAATCCACTAAACCCATCTTACTTGAATTCAATCACAAACTAATATTAAAAAACGCAACTTAACAATACGAAAATAGGAAGGGGAATTACCTAGATATCTTATATTCTTAAGTTAAAAACCTTTAAATATGGGTATTTGGCTAGGTCTATATCTACTATTAATTCAATAGGCATTTTGGCATCCCCATCAGACATTACTGGTATTGCCTCCCCCCTAAACACATTACACAAAAATGCAAAAGCAAGTGTTTATGACTAACCTTGGGATATTGCAGCCCTTAGGTTGCCACCTGAAGTTTTCATATGCTTTTTCAGGCCTCCCATTATGAAAACAATCAAATGGCTCATCTATATAAGGACATGACCCAGCTTCATACAGTGGGTATGAATAATCCTTCACCCATGTTCCATCAAAGAAATCACAATCACTCGACAAAGCAGTGTTGTCTGGGACCATATTCATATCTTTAACCTCTCCTTTTCTAGTATCATTTTCCAAAGAGTTCCCAGTTGTATTCCCATCCACAACCCCTTTTGTGCTAATAGTTTTCGCAGATTCTGACAAAGAATCAGCCCCTACAATCTCATTATCTACAGACCCTTTTGTTCCAGCACTTTCTACAGACTGAGATGAAGATGTTTCATTCATATTGGGCATCTCTGAATGGCCTTTTACAGGACCATTTATACCCAACATTTGATTTTCAGAACGTCCGGTTTTATGAGCAGAAGACGAAAGCTCATTGCTTCCATTGGATGAACTGTCAATTTTCCCGGAAAACCCATATTTTTCTGGGGAAAATGTCACAGGGGAATTCTCCGAAAACCCTTTATTCAAACCTTTCAAACCCATGGCGGCATCAACAGAAGAGAAAGTTTCAACCTTTCCGTCCAATGAACCGTTTGTTTTCCCGGAAACCCAATTAATTTCCGGAGAAAATGTCTCAGAGGACTTGTCTGAAACTCCATTCTTCGTACCATTTTCATTCTTTCCATCCATTGAAGCGTTTATTTCCCGGGAAACGGGGAAGCGGAAGAGGTGGGATTTGCGGAGGGAATTGGGAGGAGAGGAATAATGGGTGGTGTTGGGGAAGAAATGGGAGAAAACGGTGGAGAAACGAGATCTGGTATTGATAATGTTTGTGAACCAAACGGAGGACTGGTAATTGGAAGGGGCGTTGAAGAGGAAGAAGATTGTGAAAGCGGCGAAGGCGAAGGTGAAGCAGTAGGCGAGGGTCATGGACCTCCGGGTTACAAAGGGAAGAGAGGAAGAAGGAGAAGATAATGATGATAATGATGATGATGAAGAAACAGAAGGGATGGTCCTCTTGGGGTCTGGCGTTGAGACGCCTCCTGCGGCGGCGGCGCTCGTTGGATTTTGGCGGGATCTTGCCGTCGGTGAATCTAACATGGTGGGGGTCCAGCTCTGGAGATCCTGAGGCCGGGGCGTAAACGAACACCAGGCAGTGCCGAAGATAGAAACAGAGAAGACGAAGGCGGAGAGTCCGTGACTAGCCGTTATATATTGTTATTACTGTTTTTTAAATTATTTAGTTTCATTAATTAATTATTATCTTATTATGAATATCATTTTTGAATTCTTCAATATTAATCAATTAGAAAGCTGGAGAATTTTATTTTATTTTATTCCTTTGTTGGGCTGATTATTTAATCAATATTTGGCTATATGATGATGATTTTTCAGTATTTAAAAAATATTATTAATTCAAATAACACTATCTAAAAATACATTTTTAAACGTGATTTTTTAAAAGCATTTTTTTAAAGAGTGCTTTTCAAATTTATATAATCTTTTCAACAAACTATTTTCATGTAATACATTTTAACATAACCACCAATACAATAACAAACTAAACTTCATATTATAACCACCCATATAATAACAAAAAATACAAATCCTATAAATATAAATATTTAAAAAAATAATAATAATATCAATAAAATGTCAATTAAAAAATTCATAATATTCATAAACGTAAAAAAAAAAATAATAACATCAATCCATATATTGTAAAATGACAATTGTTGAGCCTCCATTTGAGGAGTCTTATCTTCTAATTACTCAAATTTTTAGTTTCTTTTTTTCTAAAATCATCAAATTTATCTTCTTACATTTGAATTTTTTTTAAATTATAAAACGTAAAAATGTCAAATTAACAAAAATTTTAAAATTTAACTTTTTTCAGGCAAAAAAAAAATAGAACTTTTAGTAACTAGTTAAAAAAAAGTAAGTTTTTTTTTTTCCCAAACTAAACCTAAGCATAAGTCAAAACGAAGATTTTTAGTTTTACTTTAACTGCAAGCCTAACCGATCCCAATTCTATTTATGATCATACTTATGTTTTTGTGGTTAAGAAGAAAAAATCAAATAAAAATGCCAATTGACTAAGACAAACTCACTGTGGCACCTTACAGAATTAGTCGTGCAAATGATTCCCTTGATGTTAGCTAGATTTATTTCCACTTGCCTTTTTAAAAGAGAATATTCAAGGGTTTTCAGTAGATCACAATCATTAATGGTCCAGATTTTCTTGTACTCAATTTATTTTTTATTTTTCTTATCACTGAATAGTATTGATCGCAGCTAACACGTCTCTTTTATAGAAGAGGGGGTATTGAAATTCTATTTTAATTTTAGGAATCTAAAATTGAGTTTGAGTTCTTAAATATATGTGAAATTTCAAATAATGGTAAAAGGTAAAAGTAAAAAAACATTGAAGCAGCAAACAACAGAGTGACATTGCAGAAACTTTAAGATGAGAAACTAAAAGTTGTTGAGGCCAATTTGAAGCAGCATACACCAGAGCGTGATTAGGGCATCAGTTTTTAAATTTATTTCTTTTTATTATTATTAGTATTATTTATTATTTTGACCCATTTGTTTTGGATTTTATTGATAATTAGTTTATATTATTAGAGATTATTTGGACCTATTTATTTTTGGATTATTTTAGTATTAGGGTTATTTTATTTTACATCTTTGTGTTAGACCTATGAATTTTTCTATTTAAACCCTAATTAGAATTAACAGAATATTATTAGATTAAATTATATTTTGATTATTATTTCTTCCCCTACAGCTATTGCTCTCCTTCTCCTCCTCCTTCTTCTTCTTTGACTCTTTCTTTCTCTCTACAATCCTACACCAACTTTGGTATCAGAACAAAGATCTTACAATTTTTTTTCAATCTCCATCACTATTGAACAGCCAAAACTATCCAAAAAAACAAAAAAATAGCAGCTGTCGCAGCAGTTGACGTCGCCGCCCTACTAATCCTCAAACCCGTCGAGTATGTTTTCGTGCGTTTCTACCAATATTTAATTCCAGCGAACCCTACCATTGGCACCACCTATCTCCGGCGAACTTTCCGGTGACTCCAGCGACCTCCAACGACTTTTTTGATGACCGGCCGACGACTTCTGGTAAACTCCAACAAAGTCCAGAATACACCACTGGAATTGCCTCACTCTAGCGATCTAACTTGTGCTCCGGAGACTTTCTAGCCACCTCCAGCGACTTTTCCGGTGAAGTCCAAAATACTCCAGACCACCTCTCGGTTCATTCCTGACAAAGTCAAAGTAACAAGATAGCCAACTAAATATTCGGATATTTCAATAGTGAGCAATTTACATAGTTTTGAGAAAAGGTTTGAATTAAGGTACAATTCTCTCATTATTAATTATGATAAATGCTTATATCATATAACAATGTAAAAAAAATCAAACCAAACCAAGCCTTTTCCCACTAGGTAGGATCAGTTATATGGATTTGTCGACACCAATTAGATCTATTTAAAGCCATGTTCTCCGATAGATCTAGGTAAGCAATGTGAATTACATAAATTTGAACTTGAACCTTACCCATTTGTTTCATTTATCTTAATTCCTGGTTCCCTTTTGAATTTAGTTAATTATTGCCTATCTTTAAAAAAAATAAAAAAATCACTCACCCATTGCTTGCCTAAATTATTTGTTGAGTTTCATTTATTAGATCCGTCATCCTATTTTAAGCATATTAGGATTTTATATTTTTATTACTCTCTTTTTCAGTTTTTTTTTAATATCAACATTTAAAAAAAAATTTAATTCTGTCCTTTTACCATGAATTTTGAGAACCAATCATATTGGAGTAATAAAGTACGACTTCATTCTATTCATCAAACTTTATATCAAAGATCCTCCTTATTTTAGTGGCACTATCGATCCTCATGAGTTTCTTGATTGGATAGGTGATATTAAACACATTTCTAACTATCACAACATGTCTGATGACTAATGTATTCGTCTGGCCAAAACAAGATTGAACAATTATGCTAGAGAGTATTGGCAAATAGTTGAATTATACCATAAACCTGTTACTCGATAGGCCTTGATGAAACAAATTTTGGGCGATGGATTTGTTTCTAAAAGTTTTATAGACAAGGTATGGTCTCAAATAATGCGTCTTAAACAAGAGCATTCTTCTGTTGATGAGTATTTTGATCAATTTAAAACTCTTAGGAAGTAGTCTAACTTTCAAAATGAACCTTATGTCATTAGTAGATTTGTCCTTAGGTTTAAGAGCCTTTCCTGCCCGCTCATGACTCGAGTTCGAGTCTTCCCCCTCCCCTTAAAAAAAAAAAAAAAAAAAAAAAAAAAAAAATTCACCTTTCAAAAAAAAAAAAAAAAAAAAAAAAAAAAGTTCAGCGATACACTCATAAGACCTTAAATGAAGCTTATTCCAAAGTTTTAGAGATTGAAAAATATTATGAATTTGTCAAAGTACTCTATACAAATCATTGAGTTACAACGTCTATCCTCTAAACCTAGCGCCCCAATTGTTTCTGTTGACGCTTGTGATTATTTTCTTGATTCTCCTCTTTTGACATTTGATCATGACGAGTCACCAAATCTTTAAAATATGTCTGAAGTAGTTGAATTAGTTCCACCATCATCTTATTTTAATTTTGTTGGTTTATTTGAGGATATCATAAATAATGACCGTTGGAATTGCATAAACTTTATCATTAGTGATGGTTACTTGTTTAAGGGATATTATTTAAACATCTCAAGAGTTTTATTTATTGACATCTTCAGTTGGGAATTCTTTGAGTCTATGTCGAAGTTGTTCTTCTCTAAGATCATTCAATTACACAAGTCCTCAATGCTAGTACATAATAGAAACGTTCTTGTGTACATTGAATAATTTTTCTTATAAGTTATATATGGCATGCCTTACCACCATTCTGTCGATATCATTGAGTCTCATTCCATTCGTCCGTCTTTGAGGGATTCTAATTTGACAAGTTCGGTTGCATCATCAGTTGTCATTTATTCTCAACAATATACTCCACCTTTTTTTCGATAATACTGATATTAAATGGAAAATTAGA
The DNA here is from genome assembly GCA_019916065.1 of Vitellaria paradoxa. Lineage (NCBI taxonomy): Eukaryota > Viridiplantae > Streptophyta > Magnoliopsida > Ericales > Sapotaceae > Vitellaria > Vitellaria paradoxa. The sequence continues at coordinate 30,836,291 of CM034244.1, forward strand.
TTGAGTAATAATTATTATAAATTTCTTATTGATGTTCTTGATGGGAATATAGACTTTAATGGATATAACTCAATAATGACTTATACATTGCCTGTTTACTATTCCATATCGTCCTGCCAAAATTTGTATGTCAAAGATATTGAACCATTTTATATTCTTTGTGATCCTATACCCGATGCAATTGTTTTTATATTGCCATGTGGTATGAGTTTTGCTATAATTTGTCATATGGAGAACTTGTTACCTTGTCGAGGTATCTTTGGGCCTCAAATACTGTCTACATGTTATAGTGATCTTTTCATGCCAGTTCCAGTTCCTCTACCTCTTCAGCAGTGTCTATCTGTGTTCAATGTTAAGAACCTCATTTTCCTTCAACTCCAAAGATGCCTTGTCAAGTGAAAAATGCGACCTAATAATAGTGCCAAGTTTTCCGTCGAGTTCTTCTCAGTCCGGGAGAGTTGATGAGGACATCAATTTTTAAATTTATTTTTATTTATTATTATTATTATTTATTATTTAGACCTATTTGTTTTGGACTTTATTAATAATGAGTTTATATTATTAAAGATTACTTGAACCCATTTGTTTTTAGACTATTTTAGTAATACGTTTATTTTATTTTAGGTCTTTGTCTTAAACTCATGAATTTTTCTATTTAAATCTTAATTAGGATTAACAGAATATTATTAGATTAAATGATATTTTGATTATTGTTTCTTCCCCTACAGTTGCTGCTCTCCTTCTCCTCCTCCTCCTTTGACTCTTTTTTCCTCTCTACAATCCTACACCAGCGTAGCTTTTAAATCAGGAAGATAATAAACATATAACATGTGACCAAATGATCCACAAGCCAATCCCTTGCCAATGTATTGGGCTAAGACTATCCGACCAAACACATGAATTTTAAAATTTTGACATTAAATATAAAAATTGAGCTTTAAAACACTTGAAAAAAAAAATTTCAAATCCAATCCAAAACAAAACCAACTGGGATTTAAAAAAAACAAAAAAAAAAAAAAAAAACAAAAAAGGGGGAAAAAATCTACAATATATTTGTCTGCCTTAAGTTAACTTTGTCCCTAAATCCTACCTTTCGGACTTCCAGTCATGCTTCAGGATTGTACTTGGAAATTAACCGTGCATATTCACTGATCAATAATAGTAAACATGACCAAAATCAACAACAACAACAACAACAAATGAGTTAGCAAAAGCTTAGGAATCAACAACGCAATCACAAACAAAAGATACAAATGTTTTCCAGCTATATCATCATCCGACCTCAAAACCCATCAATATATATATATATACATATATGTACAATCAGTTTTTTGATGGGAATGGAAAACACCAACTTCACTTGCTTAGCTACCATTTAGAGTACCTTTAAGTTGCAGAAGATTAGGACTCGTAGTATTCCTGGTTACACTCTTTGGCTCTACTTACATTACTCTACCTCCATTTGCCGTCTCTATCAGCCATTGAGCTGTTCCTTGATGGCCAGAAATTGTTCTTCGTTGTCTGATCATTTCTTCCATTGGATTTGGAACCTTGTCTCGAACCTGATGTCTCAATGCCCTTAGATTTCACTTGACCAGGATGCACTGCTTTCCACTTATCAGTGTCACCACTGAACGGCCGTAAGTTGAGATGATCATCACGAGCTGACTTGAAAAGATGGGCCCCATCTTGCTTTCCAGAACTTGGACTCATAATCTGTCCAACAGAGAATGCCTGTCCCTCACTATGGCCAAATGAATCTGATATCCTCAGGTCCTCAATGCCCTTATATTTGACTCCATCAGAAGAATGCATTGCTTTGCACTTACCAGTGTTACCAGTGAATGGCCGTAAATTGAAATGATCATCACGAGCTGACTTGAAAAGATGGGCCCCATCTTGCTTTCCAGAACTTGGACTGCTTATTCGTCCACTGGAGAATGCACGTTGCTCACCACAGCCAAATGAATCTGATATCCTCAGGTCCTCAATGCCCTTGGATTTAACTTGACTGGAATGCACTGCTTTCCACTTATCAGTGTTGCTACTGAAAGGCCTTAAGTTCAGATGATCATCATGACTTGACCTGAAAACATGGGCCCCGTCTTGCTTTCTAGAAATTGGACTGCTTTTGCGTCCACTGGAGAATGCGCATCCCTCACCACGGCCAAATGAAAATATGCTAGGACTTCTTTCGTCATCGAAGGAGTTATTGATAGACCCTCCTCTTCCTCTACCAGCTTCTCCAGCCAAAGAAATGGAAGAGAAAGCAAGTGTCTCACTCCAACCAAATCTAACTGGAAATTTGTCCGAACTCTCACTATGTGGTCGACTTGAATCAGATGAATTTCTTTGCCCTCTTCCCCTGCAACTGCCCCACCCTGTACCGGCGCCTTTATATAGCACCCCAGAAGATGATTCTGTCAAGCTAGATTTCACTTCAAAATTTGTCTCTCTTTGCAGTCCTTGGTTGTTGAAACTGAATAAAATAATCCTAGTCAATCTAGTTACCTAATAGTGTAGAAGACAAAAAAGAGAAGCAGAACAAACAAACTAAATAGAAAATGGTAATTCCAAAACCTGTAATTGGGCCTCTTGCCCCGGTACTCGTGCCAATGATGCCATAGTTTTCTTTCCACAATGTCACCTTCTCTTATTATCTAACCAACACATTTGGATAAAGTTTTAGGAGTTATGACAAAAGAAAAGAAAAACAGGTTAATGTAGAAGAAGCATGGAAACTGTACATGTGGACTTCCTTTATGATCTTTCAAACTTAACTACGGCTACTCCTAATTTGGCACAAGAGAATGGAATGGTTATTTTTATTTTGTTTAATACACTTAATTACAATGGAAATAGCTATTCCTCCATTTTAATTACTCAAAAGAGGGAATTCCCATTCCCATTTCATATTATATATATATATATATTTTTTTTTCATTTTAACAAAAAATGTGTTGTATGAAGATTTGTAAAAGAACTAAATAAATATTAAAATGACAAGGAAATGGCAAAGGTTTGTAAAGAAAATTAAATGAAAGAAATAAATTTTTTTATTTGTTTTTTTTTTTGCTAAGTTATTTTTTTTATTTGATTAAGTCAGTAAATAAAATAAAATAAAATAAATTTACTTTTATGTGATTGTTAAAAACATAAAAGAAAATAAATTTTATTTTAGTCTTTAAAAAATATATTACAATTCATTTTATTTCATCTCATGGTATTTAAAATGTGCCAATGACCAGCATAAAATGTAGTCATTTCCTATAAACATAAATTCAAATGAGAATGGAGAAAAAGAATTTATGTAACCAATGCGAAATTGTTTGGGACTTAGGTTTTGTTGAGTTGAGATTGTTGTTATATTCCATGATTTTTATGTTGGTAATCAAACAAAGAAATGAAATGGGCATTTCATTCCATTACTATCCAAATTCCATTCTCATTATCATTGTCATTATATTTTCTTGTACCAGACTAGGCTAATGTACCAAAAAAACTAGGTCAACAAATAATATAAATTCATTTCTTTGAGTTTTAGCCTTTTCTTGGGAAGAGGTGAATGAAAAGGAAAAGGAAAAGGAAAAGGAAGGGAAGGGAATGAAAGGAGGTGAATGGAAGGTAAGTGAAGGGAATGGAGATGACCAATTTACCTTCATTAACCAATTTTTCTTTCACCTCTAATTTGAGGTTAATGGATGTAAAAAGGTTTTAAATTGTGTTTCCTCTATTTGGTCCTTGGTTTTTTCTATTATTTCCACAAATGTCCATCACAAATAAATATATTTTAAATAGTACTATTTTTAATTATATCCTTTATCTTCCCCTTAATTCCTCTTCACATCTCTCCCAAATAAGAAAAAATAATTAATCTCCCTTCCCTACCCCTATCACTCCCTCAAACATAGGCTTAATTTTAAAATGTGCTAACAACATGCTTGTATTTGCTAATCAGAGCATTCTCGAGACACACCTGGAAGATCAGATTTTAGTTATCTTTTAATTTTAGAATGCTAGGATTATGACATTTATCATCGCAGATTCATGGACCAAGTTTTACTAGTTGGTGTAAACTTAAATTCTGAAACAAATAAACCTTATCTGGAAACTGTACACCTTCAAGTGGACGAGGATGTTGCTGGCAACCATCAGGCAGCTCAAAATGAAAACATCTGCAATACAGAGTGGCAACCACTTCAAGCACTAAGCTGAAAACCTTCAAATTCAACACTAATGGAGCTTTTCAATTCAGCCAAAAAGATAGATTCCACTTACAAAACATTGTCATCTTGACTCTCTTCAGAATCCTTGCTGGTGCTGGGACTGAAAAAATTGATGGCCCTGGTATCCATATCACAAGGACTGATAAATCCACAAATTATCATAACCCCACAAATTCCACAGTTTGAAAAGAGAACAATTTTAATAATCAGTTAGGCGTGCATTTACACGAATAATAATAATAATAATAATAATAATAATAATAATAAAACAACAACAACAACAATAACATTAAACACCCTGCTGAATTATGAAAGCAGCAAAAGAAAAAGTAAATGCTACTTATCAAAAAAAAAAAAAAGTAAATGCAATTTGGAAATTCGGGCACACAAGACAACTTAAACAGAAGATTTGGGGCTATGATTTACCAAAACCTAGAGAATCAAACCTTAATCTGAGGGAGCAAAGATGGGTGAGGGCTTACCCCAAACTCACATCAATGGGTTCCTTGACTATTTCAGTAATTTGTTTTTCAGAAAGCTCCTTTTCACTGAGGGAAAAAATTTGAGATGACACCTTGTTGGAGCTCCTCACAAACAGAAGATCAACATGAGTGTTGTTCCTTGCAGCTTCGTCATCCTACAAATCATTAACAAAGGCTAAAACAAAACAAAACTTGTGGCCAGAAAAAGTTTCTATAGGTGAAGAATTTCATACCTCTAATTCTACCTCTACTTTTTTGGTCTCAGATAGCAAGCGTTCTTCATTTATAAAAGGAAGCTTGTAAATAGTCTACGAAAGATGAGCATAGATATTTGAGGAGTTAAGAAGTTTCAGATATTAGTAAATATATGATGTGTGAAAGAAGGGAATCTATTTGAGATGTATTAGCAAACCTGCCACATAAAACGTTTACCGTCCATGTCAACTTCAAAATCTGATCACAAGAAAAACAATAAACAAGAAGCACATAACCAACAAAATCATATCAATTCTAATTTAAGTTGAAAGAAGTAAAGAAGAATTGAGAGAGCGAGTTGATTATTCTTAGCTCCTTCGTATTATATTTATACTAATAAATTACGATTAATTTAGGAAATAAAACCAATCATAGTCTAAATAAAATCCCTCAAATCCTGACAATTCATAATAGAATATTTTAAAGATTCTAGAACTCCCTCTTAAACTGGAACATAGAAAACTAGAGTATAGATATCAAACAAGCCCAGTTTGGTAGGCAATTTTTGAAATGGAGTTCAAGTTAAGGGTTTTGTAAGAATAACCCCCAACTGAGAATCAGAACGTATAAATGGAGTGGCAATGTCGCATTTAAGCAAGAAATCTCTGATGAAGGGGTAGTCAATTTCAATATGCTTGGTTCATTCATGAAAAACAGGATTGTTAGCAATAAATATCGCAGCTTGATTGTAACAGAACATAGATATCAGAGCTAGAACTGAAATACCAAAGTCTTGAAGAAGATAATGAACCCAAAGCATTTCAGACGCAGTATGAGTCATGGCATGATACTCGGCCTCTGCACTAGACCGAGCAACAACAGTTTGTTTCTTGGTACGCCAAGTTACAAAATTACTACCAACAAAGGTACAATATCTAGAAGTAGACCTCTGATCTGAACAACTACCAGCCCAATCTGCATCACTATATCCAATCACATCTATTGTTGTATAATATCTAGAAGTAGACCTCTGATCTGAACAACTACCAGCCCAATCCGCATCACTGTATCCAATCACATCTATTGTTGTAGAAGATCGATATAGTAGATGTTGACCAAGTGACTTCTTCAAATACCTCAAAATGGGACACACAACATCAAAGTGAGGTTGACAAGAAGCTTGCATGAACTAACTATTTACACCAACTACATATGTAATGTCAGGTCGTGTCATAGTAAGATAAATAAGCTTACCCACAAGTCAATGATATATCCCAACATCCGAGAAGAGTTTACCACTATCAAAATTTAAATGAACCGAAGGATCCATAAGAAATATCAACAAGACAAGATCCAAAAAGGCCAGTCTTAGAGAGTAAATCCAACGTATATTTCCTTTGAGATAAAGAGATACTCTATGAAGAATGAGCAATCTCAATCCTTAGGAAATAGCACAACGCTCCAATTTCCTTTGTCTTGAACTACTTCCCCAAATAATTTTTTAGTGCAGAAATACCCTCGGGTCCTCACCTGAAATGATAATATCGTTCACATAAATAACCAAAATAATAATACCAGAAGCTGTCTGATATACAAATTGTGGGGGATAGTTGTTAGGCCTAAATGGGTCAAGCCTTCTGGGAATTATACTGAATTGATGATGGTGGAGTCACCGGAGTCCGGCAAAGGAGTGATAACCAGGGCAATCTGGAACAAGATAGAGAGAGAGAGCTGAGGGTAGTATTAGTAGTGAATATGGTGGGTGATTCCTTCTCTGATGAACTCTCCAGAGGAGGAGAGTTTACATAGGTGAGGAGGGAATCCTTTTAGGCGAGAGTCAAGGCCGTCTGTTAGGAGGATATTTAGCCTTTGACCTAGCGCGCCACAGAAGGATAAGGATTCCCGACTTGATTCTCTCTCTAGATTGATTGGGTGAAATCCCAACGGTACCTTAATTCTAGCCTCCAATCTACTGAATCCCCGATGATCGTTAGGCTGCTGGAGAGATCTCCGAACCTTGTTCCAAGTCCAGGAGATAAAACATCCCGTGGGAATGGTACTCCCGCGACCATGACGTTATATGCTAATGTGGCCTTCCTACGACCGAGTAGTATTATATAGTTATGCCGCGGGAAAAAGGAATGTAAAGAAGTGAACTTGGACCCTTTAGCCGCGGCCCAGGTACCCACAAATAGCCCCCTGTGCATATGCTGCTGATATAGCAAGGAGCACGTGCACATCAGAAAGGATTGGAATGATGTTTTCCTGACATGGGCATTTAATGCGCTGCTGTGAAAATCCCGAATGGTCTCGTCAAGTACACTTTGAAATGATGTTTCGGGGTTTCTGTGTTAAAATGCCGAATAAGTTCATTACGTCCTTTATTTCTATCATTATCAAAACCCTCGTTTTTATCTTTCCTAAGAACATCCGCGGAAAGTTACGGTTTTTCTTTGTGCTTTTGCCACGAGATTCTTTAAAGGTATTTGAAGCTTTAAATGGAGGTCGCCATTCTTGTATCTTGCTTGTAGCCAGGTTTGTTAGTTCTTTCTTCTTCTTGTTCTTATGGAAGACGAAGCTGCAAGTTCTCGGTCTACGAGGGCTCGATCCTCAGGAAAGGCATCAGTCGTGCCTTCTTCCGGTCTTTCTCGGCAAGCCCCGCTTGTTTACGAGGTGCCTCGTGGGGAAGTGAATCAAATGAAATTGAAATGTGGTGCGGATGATTTGGTGCCTGTGGTGCCCCCGAGGAAGAATGGTTCCATGCTCCTTATTTTCAAGGAGATTGCTTTTGGGATCGAAGTGTCCTCTTTCCGGATAAGTCCGGGAAAAGAATTCCTGTCTTTATTCTGGAATCAGAGGCTGCGGCTGAGACCTGTATACCTTCTTCCTCAATACCTAGATTTTGTTTGGAAAGAGGTAAATTTTCCCCATTCCTTCGTTCATTTCTTGAATTATAATGCTCCTCCTAAGGGAATGGAACATTGGTCGAATTGGGTGCTTTCTCAAAATGATTTTAGGAAAATCCTCAAAAAGGCTAAAATTTTTGAAGCTATTCGGAGTTCTGCCGATCTTAAGATTCCTAGGAATGCCATAGCAATGGGAGTTCTTTTTTCTCGTTGGAGTGTCTCTACCCATACATTTATTACTTCATTTGGAGAAATTACTCCTACTCTGGAAGATGTTACTTCATTGATGCGCTTGTCCGCCTAGGGGGAGGATAATGTTGTTTTAGCCGCGGAAGACCCGGAAGTGAGGGAGATAATCAATGCTCTTCAAGTTGCATACTCTTGTCAGAATAATCTTGGTTCATTTTTTGACAAAAATGGTAACAGAAAAAGTGATCGAGGAGCCCCTCATTTGAAAAGCACCTTCAAGGGTTGGATGCGATATTGGTGGATTGATTATGCCATTCCGCGAGATGGAACTAGTGATTTTGTAGAGGGTCCGGGTTTTAATAGCCCTTATCACTTGGCCGCGTATATTGCTGCTTGGTTGTCACGGTGTCTCCTGGAGGGCCCTCCTGCTGATGGTGTGAGGGGTTCTCTTTTCAGAATTGCGGCAGTTCTTAGCCTCAGACGCACTGTAGCTTTGGGTCCCATTTTTCTCAGGACTCTCTATCACAAATTAGATTTGATCAAGTCAAGCCAGGAGTATTTTGTCAGAAGATATGACATTCCTACTTATATTTCAACTCCTTTCCTTCAAATGTAGCTTTTTAAAAGATTTTTAAAGTTCGGCCCTAAACCCAGAAAATTCCCATCCAGGATAGTTGGAGATGATGAAATTCCACAGCCTTCCTGAGAGACACGATCTGATAGGTGGTCTGGCATGGGGCCAGGTAAGAAGCTTGCTTCATTGATTGACCACGAAGAAGAATTTACGTGGCGTCCTTATGTCACACCTGCTACAGGAGTTCTTCCTTTAACTTGGTATTTTCCTGAGTAGACGTTGGTTGATCCTTTTAAACTTGAAACCATTACTCCTTTAGTTCATCTTTGGCTCGGTTGGTTGATGCCTCGTAGTTTATCTGCCTTTACCAAGAATGGTTGGGTCTCCAAGAATTACAATCCTCATCGCGTAGCCAGGAAATTTGGGTTTGATCAATGTTTGACTAATCCTGGTGTTATCCGATCTCCTTCAGAGAGCTTGAAGTTGTTTGATGATTCAACTCAAGATATAATCCAACTCATGGAAGGGCCGTGAATTTTTCCTCGATCTGATCAGCAAGGTTCATATACTTTTATGGCTAGTAATTGGTGGCATTATCAGTTGAAGCTTTTCAAGAACTATGTTTCTGGTACTCCTGAAGAGATAAAGGTTCCTCCAATTGTCAAAGACGACCCTCTTTCGTCACCTTGTAAAGGTTCTCATTCCCGTGGTACCGTTGTTTCGCGATATGCCAGACCCTTGGGTATTGTTCCTGGTATTCCAACCGCGGCGTTTCCCAATGGTGCTACTCTTGTCGAGGCTCCTAAAAGAGTAGTAACATTTTCAAGGGCTACCAAAAGAATGATGGAGAGTCTTGATTTCGAGGAATCTACTATGTGTGCGAAAAAACGTTCAAAGAAGGTTGATTTCGACCCTCTTTTTTAGCTTTCACTTACATCTGCTATTTTTACCTTGGCCAATATAGGTTCACTTACATCTGCTATTTTTTTTTTTAAGGCTATTCCTCCTCGTAGCAAGGCTATCCTCTCGTGAAAAGCCAAACAAAAATCTGCCCCTGTTGGAAGCCCTTACTCACAAAACTTTCCTGAAATAGGATCAGAAGCAGTTGCTATTCAGCAAGAATCAGATACTACTGGAAGTCCTTCGCAAAACATTCTTGAGAATTCTTCTGGGTGTAGGAATTGGGATGATGGATTATCGTCAGTTTCACCTGCGGATAAAGAGGCTGCAGTGAAGGGTGGAACTTCTAAATTTTCCGAGATTGTGGCAGAGAGAGAATGATATGAATGATGATATCAGGAAGCTTCTCGAGGTTGCCAGTGATGTTCTTATTCCAACCCCAAGGTTCGCAGCTTTTGCAAAGGGTGTTTCTGGGTTTGCTATCTCTTCTTCTATAAATGAAAGAGATATTACTGCGAGTGAGGCCACGTGTATTCTTGCCTATGAGGGAAATCCCAGTATGGAAGCGATTTTTGAAGTCTCGTTGTCCCCCTCCATTGTGATGACTTGGAAGGAGCTGACTCAAGTAAGGAAGGGAGGAAGTATGGATGATCGTAGCGAACTTTCCTTAAGAGATGCATATTCCCCTAGCATTCCACCTGTTGAATCTCTTGACAACGATTACAATGCTAAGGCTCCTTCCTCTATATCTACCCAAGAGGATATTTCCGTTTTAAGCTGTACTATTTCAAAATCAAGAGATTTTTCTTCTCCTACTTTAACTCCCTCGATCACTGTTGTTGCTTCTACACCAGTTCATGAAGACCTTCTCGCTGTATTTACCGATTCAAGCAGTGTTGTGACTTTGCCTTTTTATGGCTCTACCGTGGCAGTCCTTTCTAGTCCCTTCACTGGTATTGGTTTCTGTGTGTGTGTGTGTGCCACTAGTGCTGAACCTGCCTCGGTGATTGAGTCTCCTTCAAGAGTTTTCATTCCCCCCATTATTTTGTCGCCTGAGGATACTGTTTTAGCCCATCTTGTTGCTGAATTACCAAGTAAAGAGGTTCTGTTTGATGGAGTCGCGCCAATCTACTTGCCATATTTGTACAAACTCTATGATCGCCGTGGTAATATATTCATTCATATTGCTACTCAACCGCATTTTGTGCGTGTGATAAATTTGCAACTTCTGGGCTCGTTAATGCAAAGTCTTGATGAAAAACCATTGGAGGACCTAACTCTTGAAGAGGTAAACGCAATGTGTCAAGGTTTGAATTCGGTTAGATTTTGCCATATTGATATGCGGTGGTTGGAGGTTGATTTGCAAAAAGCTTGTCACATAGTGCAAGTTTCTTGTGTCAAAATGGAACTGGTCAAACTTCAACAAGATATAGATAAAACAGAGAAGCTACTTCAAGAGTTGAAGGGTGATCGAGCGAAGCTATTGGATCATGCTAAGGTTCTGGAGGAACTTAGTACCACTTCATGGGTTCCCAGCCGAAGCATATGTGGAAATATCTTAGAATAGAGAAAGCAGATTCTCTTCTCATTGCCAGTAGTTTTGTGGGAAAATGATTTTCCCCTCCTACCCCCCCTTTTTTTCGTAAGGAGAACAACTATTTTGAATGAATGATCCGTTTTGAACAAGTGGATGTTAGAATGTATGAGATTTATTTCTAAAAAATTGGGATTTCATGGGGGTGGTTTTCCACAGGTACTTAGAAAATAGTCTCCGTGGGTGTTTGAGATATGATCCCCGCGGTTAACAAATTCCCGTGTGTATTTGAGGGATTTTTGGAAAAACGTTTATAAACTTAAACGTTGAGAACCTTTTCAAAGAATCTATGAAAAAATTCCCATGGGAGATCTTTTCCACAATTTCAAACTGGGCAGGGGGTGCCATAAATGGAACAAAAAAAACTTTAAGGAACTCCTCAGGGGAGTGCTCTTTTGGGAATCTTCCCATGGGAAATGCTTGTATGAAAACAATTTCCGTCTTTCATGGAGAAAAGTATTTTGCATGAATGATCTTTTATAAACAAATGAATGTTGGAATGCATGGAATTTTATTCTAAGTTTGGCAATTTATGGGGAGATTTTATAAGGTAAAGTTTCCATGTGTACTCAAGGTATGGTCCCGTGAGTACAAATTTCCGTGTAAACAGGATGGGGTTTCTTAAAAGATTTCATGAAAGAAATCTTCTTCAGAGCCTTGAAGTAAAGATTCTTTAGAAACCATCCCTCAGGGAATGTTCCTCTCTCTCTCTCTCTATATATATATGTATATTTAAAAACATATCCGCAGGGAGACTACTTCTTCGGAGGTTGTTAAATTATGACATTCCTGCAGGGAATGCTCTTTTTAGATATCAAAAGTGGGATTTACCCGGAGTGAGATTACCTGGGGTGGGATTTACTCATAATGGGATTTCCAGAGTGAAACTACCCGAAGTAGGATTACCCGGAGCACAATTTCTATAGTGGAATTCTGGAAAAGGAACCTTTAGGGAGGTTGCCTTGGAAGTCCCCAGAGTTAGAATTCCCACAGGGGAGATTACCCAGAGTGCAAAGTGTAATCTCGCAGGGGATTACTTGGAGTGGAATTTTCGCAGGGAAATTATTCGAACAGGAATCCCCATGGAGGAAATTCCTTGAAGAAGCTTGGGATCAGGTATAAGGAACCTTTAGAGAAGTCTTAGAAATTCATGGGGAATTCCAAAGGGGGATAGCACCCAGAGTGGGAACCCTTGGGAAGGTTACCCTAAGAATTCTTTGGAGACTCAATTCCCAGGGAGGGAATTTCCTGGAGATTTTGAACCAAGCATAGGGAACCTTTAGGAAGGTTACCCTAGGAGTTCATCTAGAGATACGAAACCAAACATAAGGGGACCTTTAGGAGGGTTACCCTGGGAGTTCAATTAGATATTCCAAACCAAGCATAGGGAAACTTTAAGAAGGTTGCCCTCGGAGTTCGTTTAGATATTCTAAACCAAGCATAGGGAGCCCTTAAGAAGGTTGCCCTAAGAGTTTATTTGGAGATACTGAACCAAGCATAGGGAGACCTTTAGGAAGGTTACCCTAGGAGTTCATTTGGATATTCCGAACCAAGCATAGGGAACCTTTAAGAAGGTTACCCTAGGAGTTCGTTTGGATATTCTGAACCAAGTATAGGGAGCCTTTAAGAAGGTTACCCTAGGAGTTCATTTGGAGATACTGAACCAAGCATAGGGAGACCTTTACGAAGGTTACCCTAGGAGTTCATTTAGATATTCCGAACCAAGCATAGGGAACCTTTAAGAAGGTTAACCTAAGAGTTCGTTTGGATATTCTGAACCAAGCATAGGGAGCCTTTAAGAAGGTTGCCCTAGGAGTTCATTTGGAGATACTAAACCAAGCATAGGGAGACCTTTAGGAAGGTTACCCTAGGAGTTTATTTAGATATTCCGAACCAAGCATAGGGAACCTTTAAAAAGGTTGCCCTAGGAGTTCGTTTGGATATTCTGAACCAAGCATAGGGAGCCTTTAAGAAGGTTGCCCTAGGAGTTCGTTTGGATATTCTGAACCAAGCATAGGGAGCCTTTAAGAAGGTTGCCCTAAGAGTTCATTTAGATATTCTGAACCAAGCATAGGGAACCTTTAAGAAGGTTGCCCTAGGAGTTCATTTGAAGATACTGAACCAAGCATAGGGAACCTTTAAGAATGTTGCCCTAGGAGTTCGTTTGGAGATACAATTCCTGCGGAGGGAATTTTCTTGGAAATCCTGAATCGAGCATAGGGAACCTTTAACAATGTTACCCTATAAGTTTATTGAAAGTAAAATGCTAAATTTTGTTGAAAGACCCTGAGAGCCTCCATCATCGCCTTTCGAGTTTACTGTTTGGTGGTTTGGTCTTATTGAAAAGTTAGGACTTACTCTGTCAACATTCTGACTTGATTCGCCATGTCGGACATTTCTGATGTCTCTCTATCCCGAGATCCGTTGCCATTATTGCCTTAGTCACTGGCCATCATCAATAATTCAGCACTCTTCCCCAGTGGAGTATGTTGTGGGGGATAGTTGGTAGACCTAAATGGGTCAAGCTTTCCGGGAATTATACTGAATCGATGATTGCGGAGTCACCGGAGTCCGGCAGAGGAGTGATAACCAGGACAATCTAGAACAAGAGAGAAAGAAAGAGCTGAGGGTAGTATTAGTAGTGAATATGGTGGGTGATTCCTTCTCTGATGAACTCTCCAGAGGAGGAGAGTTTATATAGGTGAGGAGTGAGGAGGGAACCCTTTCAAGCGGGAGTCAAGGCCTTCTATTAGGAGGATATTTAGCCTTTGACCTAGCGCGCCACAGAAGGATAAGGATTCCCGGCTTGATTCTCTCTCTAGATTGATTGGGTAAAATCCCAACGGTCTCCTGATTCTAGCCTCCAATCCGCTGAATCCCCGATGATCTCGCCAATCGTTAGGCTGCTAGAGAGATCTCCGAACTTTGTTCCAAGTCCGGGAGATAAAACATCCCGTGGGAATGGTACTCCCGCGGCCATGTCGTTATATGCTAATGTGGCCATCCTGCGGCCGAGTAGTATTATATAGTTATACCGCGGGAGAAATGAATGTAAAGAAGTGAACTTGGACCCTTCAACCGCAGCCCAGGTACCCACACAAATACAAAGGGATCAAATATGGATCACCTAAAGCCATAGTCAAAAAGTATAGAGCTAAACCGATCAAACCATGCCCGTGGAGATTGATTAAGTCCACACTGAGCCTTATGCAATCAACAAACTAGATGTTCACTACCTGTAGCAACATACCCAGGGGGCTGATTAATATATACCTCCTCGTGAAGCTCACCATGCAAGAAAGCAATTTTAATATCTAATTGGAATAGAGGCCATGACCTACTCATTGCAACCGCCAATAGAATACGAACTGAATTAAGATAAGCCACCGGTGAGAAGATCTCTAGATAATCAACACTATAGGTCTGGATGTATCCCTTAGCTACCAAATGAGCCTTAAGTCTTTCGGTAGATCCATTTGGTAGATATTTGATTGTGTACACCCAGCGACACCTTTCTTTCCAGATGGAAGGGTGGTAAACTCCCATGTACGATTATGCTGTAATGCTTGCATCTCCTCATCCATCGCCTTCTTCCAATCAGGAGATAGTAACGCCTGCTTATAAGAGGTAGAAAGAGAGACAAAAGACAAAGCACAAACAAAAGACTAGAAACAAGGTGACAAACGATGATATGAAACAAATTTAGCTATAGGATGCTAAGTACACTCACATTTACCTTTCCTGAGAGCAATGGGAAAATCATCGATGTTGGTTTCAACTGAACTTGAGATAGGAAGCTCAGATGTAGTCCTAACAGATATCTCAAGAGGCTCAGAAATTGTAGGCTTAGAAATTGTGGTAGGTGTCTCAAGAGGCTCAGGATCCACAGGGACAGAAGTAACTGGCGTAGGACGAACACAGCAGTGATATAGCTTCAAGAGTGCTGGCACACTAGTAATAGGAACAGGAAGTTCTAGATAATCGACAATGGGAACCTATATAGTGTGTGATAACTCCCTTCCTCGAAAGGGAAGAGAAGACTCCCACTCACGAAAAGAGAACTCCCCCTCATCTAAAAAAGAAGAAATAAACTCAAAGAAGGTAACATCAGCACTAACAAAACACTTACGAGAAAGAGGCTGATAACATCGATAACCTTTCTGAGTGCGAAAATAATCAAGAGAGACACAACGATAAGCACGAGAAGAGAGTTTGTCTAAACTTGGATCCAAAACAAAGGCAACACAACCAAATGTACGAAGTGGGAGAGAAACAGGAGTAATAGAAGGATACAAGAGTGGAAAAGAGGACTAATTACCAAGAATAGGTGAAGGAACCCAATTGATAAGGTAGCAGGCAGTCAGGACAGCATTCCACCAGCATTGCTTTGGAATATTCATATTGAAGCAAAGAGTACAGTCAACATCCAATAAATGACAGTATTTACGTTCAACAGCACCATTCTGTTGAGAAGTACGAACATAGGAAGTTTGACGCTCGCTTAACACAAAACTGGGTCATAATAGACTGAGTGTATTTAAGAGCATTATCAGAGCGAAGAATTTTAATTTTTTTTTTTTTATCAAATTATGTTAGAATTTCATTATAGAGTTGTAAAACAATAGCAGGTAACTTGGAATTCATCAAAAACAACCAAGTTATACGAGAATAATCATCAACAAAAATACAAAATACCAAGATCCATTAATAGAAGCAACTCTTGAAGAAACCTAAATGTCCGTATGAACTATATCAAATGGTTTAGACTGATGACTACTATTATGCTCGAAAAAAAACTACAATGATGCTTGCTAAGTTGACAAGTCTCACATTCAAGACGTGAAATAGACTCTAAATTAGGAACAACAAGCTTTAAATGAGCTAATGACAGATGACCCAACCGACAATGCCACTATAAAGGAGACACAAATGCACTGAAGACTGAACAAGATGGAGTAAAGGTAGCAGGACCAAGTTAGTATAAACCAGCCCGTTCACATCCAGAACTAATCGTCTTCTGTGTCCTGGGATCCTAAAAAACATTAGAAGAAGGAGAAAAAGTTAAAGAGCAGTTCAAAGATTTAATTAAATGACTTATAGATAACAAACTAAATGGAAATTGAGGTACAAGCATAATAGAGGGTAAGGTCAAGAAGGAAAAATGATGAAGGTATTCTTTAACAGCCACAGGATGGGAAGACCCACCAGCTAAGGTAATCCTATGGATGGTAGTAGCTAAGTTAGAAAATAAGGAAGGATTACCCGAGATGTGGGCATTGGCACCTGAGTCAATAACCCATGGAAGGGAAAATGAAAGAGTAAGGCAAGTAATACTACCTGACTGTGCTAAAGTGGTAGTAGAAGAGTGAGAGATGCAAAGAGCCTGCACGATGGCCTCTAACTTAGTAGGGGTGAAGGGACTTGGGGAAACCGTACTAGACATAACAGGATTACTCGAAGCATAAGTTCTCTATGCAGAAGAGTTAATGCTGGTGGACTCAGTAGCAAATTGATTAACTTAATCAGAACAACCATACTTCTTCCAGCAATATGGTTTAATATGATTAGTGCCCCCACAATGTTCACATTTCTTGGTGCCGCGTCTAGAACCATGACCACCATGAGAACACGAGATCCACTACGGCCTCCAAAACCATTAACAAGAGCAACTGACATGGAACCACTAATCAAGGAAGGTGGTTGAGAGTGATGGGACAAAGAAGAACGCTAATGACAAAAGTAAGCATTGGTCATGTTAGGTATTGTCTCCCCCGTCAGAAGTTGATCTCAATAACTATGGTGATCATCATTAAGGCCAGCAAGAAGTAAAATAGTCACAAGCTCATCCCATTATCGTATTATCTTAGCCTTAGTTTCTAGAAAGAGATGAAATTGAAGAAGACAATCGCCCAAGGCTTTAAGATTACTATAGTATTCAGACAATGGTTGAACACCTTGACGGAAAGAAAAAAAGCTTCTCATATGCCTCAAAATTTCAGAAATATTACTCTTCTGAGAAAAGGAGTCCACTGGTGAGTCCCATATAACTTTAGAGGAGTCACACAAAGTAACTATATGAAAAACCGAAGGCTCCAAGCTATGCTAGATCCAACTTATAACAACAGCGTCTGAAGCTCGCCATTATGAATACGAAGGAGATTATGAATCTGGTGGAGAATCTATAATATGTTTTTCCAATTGTTGACCAACCAAGAAAATTCGAATAGCATGGGACCATGTCATAATTGTGCCTCTCAGCTTTTCACATGAGATAGACTTAGGAAGACTAGCAGTTGGTATAACCAACGCAATAGAAAGAGAAGACTCTGTACTAGTAGTTTTAGTATCATTGGGATTGAGAGCCATCATAGACGGAATAGAAACAAGCAAGCAACAACTAGAATCACAAACTGAACTCCAAACAAAACAAGGAACGCCAATATCAACTGAGAAGCAATTGTGCTTGTGAGAGATCGATTAAATAGAACGAACGAGTTCAACTCGTGTAACTCAGAATGAGAGATCGAGTGACTAAGAACAATCAAAACGAGAGACCGATCGACGATCGCTACTCAATAGCGACGAGAAATGACAACCAGATCCTCCAACCGAGAAAGACATCAACAGTAGGCGGCGAGCACCATGGAGAATCGTCAAAAAGAGGGTCGTCGTCTTACGAGCGTTTACACACAAAGACCAGCAGCGCGTCACACAATAACCGACAAGGTTTCCTCGCCGACAAGGACTTCCGACAAGGGGCGAGTCACACAACTAGTATAGTCGGTAAGAGAAGTCACTGGATGTGGTGCCGGCAGTAGGATTTTTCTTCTGACAATAGGAGCTTTCAATGGTAGGGTTTTTTTTTTTTTTTTTGGTTTTTTTTTTTTTTTAAACGCTCCAGTACCAAGTTGAAAGAAGTAAAGAATAATTGAGAGAGTGAGTTGATTATTCTCAACTCCCTCGTATTATATTTATACTAATAAATTACAATTAAATTAGGAAATAAAATCAATCATAGTCTAAATCAAATCCCTCAAATCCTCACAGCTCATAACAGAATATTCTAATGATTCTAGAAATTTAAAATCTACATCTTTCATCCAATTATAACCCAAAGAAAAAAGGCCTTACCAGTTGGATAAAAATCTATTATCTTTGAATCTTCCTTTGTCATGAGCGCCTGATATGCTCTTGGAAGCACGTGAGCACTATTGGTGTTTATTTATCATTAGATAATGTTTAACCAAATGTAATGACAATGCAAGAAAAATCCAAACAACAACTGAACTCTAGAATTATCTACGTAAACAGTCCAAAGTTACCTTCTGGCTGGTATGAATTTAACAAAATGCAATGACAATTCAAGAAAATGTTTGCATACGGAAACTAGAGTCTATATTTATCCACGTAAAAGAGTTCAAGGTTACCTTCTAGGCGGTAAGACAGCCATAAGTTGATCAAATGGTTTGAATGGGGAACCTTTTTGGAAGTTCACTTTTGCTTGACTAATACCCTTTAGGTCAGAAGCAAATGGGCCATAGTGATATGGATAAAACCTAATTTAATATTTCACGAGTTCAATCTCATCATTGAAATGGGAAACAAGATAGATAAAATCAAATCAATTCTAGCAAAAATCAGATACCATGACCATGATGGAACCCCTGAAAAATAGTATAAAAGCACCCAACATAGTCCTTCAGTGTACTTCTGAACCTACACATAATATATATCATGTGTGAAAGACTTACCGGAAAAATGATATTTCAAAACTGCTGGATTCAATTATCACCAATGGGACTACATATGAAATTTATAGCACTAAAATAACATACTAGTTCTTTCCTAGTACTTTCAACATCCTCTTTGGTTTCTGCAGAAAATTTCTCCTTGTAGTATCTCCCTTTAAAACCAGGGGCACCCAACTTCACCTGGGTAATAATGCACATCACCATTCAACCGTTATACATGATTCAAGACATGCTCAAATAAATCATAAGCCGAAAAAAAAAAAAAAAAAAGCAAAAGAGACTATAATAAGTGGCATAAAGAACAGCAGAGGAACATAAAAGGGCATATACTTTATCCACCATGAAACTTCCATTTTTGAACATGTCTGATCGGTCACGAATGCAATTGCACCATTTTTCTATGATTTCTTCTGTATTCTTTCGAATCTGCAGTACCAAGACATCAAAGGTAGATGCAAAAATGCTTAAAAGAAAACTTTAACTAAATTATACTGTTTACCAATGTAGTAATAGAAATACTACCATTCCCATTGCCTTTTTTTTTCATTGTTTTTCCAAAAAGAGGTTTGTTAATGAAATATTTGTAATGAAAATAAATACATGTTAAAATGACAAGAAAATGGAAAAGGTTAGTAAAAAAATGATATGAAAAAAATTTATTTTTTTTTTGTTTAATTAAGGTTAGAAAATTAAATAAAAAATATTTAATTTTATATGATTGTTAAGAACATAAAAAATAAAATAAACTTTAAAAACATTTCTTTTTACATTTCATTTCATTATATCATATTAAAAATATGTAACTAAATAATGGGAGTTGGAACGCCCATTTCAAATCCACGATGTTCATATCGGTAACCACATAAGGAATGGAATTGTCATTTCATTCCATTATCATCCTCATTCCACTCTCGTTATCATTGTCATTCCATGCTACAATGTCCTAAAACTTTTCCACCTTTTTAACCCCATCTTTGAAAAATTAACATTTAAACCCCAAAATAGGATGGAATATTAATCCATTTAAATTTCATGAAGTATATCAAACATAATCAAAAGGGATAAAATATTGCAGGCTAACATTTATCATTTATCCTTTAAAATCCCTTGCCAAACACACCCTTAGTGGTATAAATATCTTCCCATGGCAGGACAGAGGTGATGACTGTACAAAATATGTGGCAGAGAAAACACAGGATAACATTAACCTACTTCCGAATCATCAGCGCACAAGTTGTGTTCAGAATCTGGACCTGGATCTGGGTCTTTGTCTTCTTCCTGCTACACAATTAAATTTCCTTTCAATAACCAACAAGCAGGAAAAGCACATTTGACAACGGTAATCTTCAACAAAATATCTCAATAGTCAATCCAACTATAAGAGATAGACAATGATTGATACTAACAGCATCTGAATGTTCAGAACGGAGTTGCCTTAGTATGTTGTCTCGAATTTTTGATCTTCTCTTGAATATATGTTCTTCTTTTGCACCAACTAAAAGGATGAATTTCTCAACTCCTTTTAGATTTACAAACCTTGCTTTTTTGTCTCCCAACTGTTTAGAGAAACAAGAGGGGGATTATAATGTTCCCAGTTAATAAGCATGATACAGTAAGTGAAGATATGCCATTACCAATTGCATGTCAACAAGATAGCCTCCCAAATTTTTGAAATCCTTCTTGTATACATACATTAATAAGTCAATGGCACCCTATCAACAACAATACATAATTCATTTAATTGGTCACTTTCACTTTCATCATATGATGCTGCACACACCTCTTGCCAAAGAAAGAAAAAAAAAAATGAACCTCGTGAACTTCCAGGGTAGGCAGTTGAGGTAGAAAATCATTCCCCACAAAGAAGCACATGAAGATAAAATCATCCACAATCCGCTCAAGATCAAACTTCGTATCATTAGGAGTATCCACGATTTTCAAGTCCAGCTCAAGATACTCCCTAAGTATCCAGATATGTAGAAACTGAAAAAGTAGCAGGAAACAAACCCAAAACAGTATCCAACATGAATGGTACTGATTCAGTTTTAATGCTACAAGAAAGATGATGCAATTAATACCTCATAACGCTTTTCTAATAAAGATGGTTCTGCTGCTTCTTCTTTGCCCAAGCTGCTTTCCTGTGCTGATTCACATACTGCTTGCTGCTCTTGTACGAGGGAATCCTATATTCACTATAATAAATGAGTGTTGTAGTGATGAAAACATTCATCATTAAATGTAAAAATTTATCAAAAATTTGAGTAATGTAATATTGATTTCACATGATCATCATCACTAAATGTAAAAATGTATCACAAATATAATTTCAGTGATGTAATATTGACATCGCATATGATCGTCACAATTTGTCCAACACAATTTGTTTTCATTGTCTTATTTTATCAATAAATGATAGTTCTAATTATGAATCGTGGTTCATCACTAATAACTTTTGTATGAGATCCACGCCATCCATAATATTGGCCGTAACAGCCATCCCCCTCCTCTTTGGGTTCCTTGACGGCATCCTGGCCATATCTTGGGCAACCTTCCCCCACTTTGTAACATGAAAGCTCCGACTTTCCCTTTTTGCTAGGGGTCTAACTATCCCCTACTAAAGGGTTTGGAATTCCCCCTTCCTCGGGTGGGTTCACAGGCACACCCACCCACTAGTGAGAAAAGAGGTGGTGGCTAGAGATAGAAGATTCATTAATACTCCTAATAGACTGGTCAATAGAGAGGCGCTGCCTGATAAGAATCGACCAGAACATAGTCACCCGTACAACTACTATCACTAGGGCTAACTACGAGTTACTCGAGCTTGGTTTGTGATCTTAATGAACTTGACTTGAGCTTGGTTTGTGAATCATTTAGAACTGAGCTCGAGCTTGAGTCTAAAAAAGATCGCAAGCTAACTTGATAAAATAATATAATTTTTATTCTATTTATTTATTATAATATAGACAAAAAAATGTCATTTTTATTTAATCGAGTTATTTGCGAGCCTATCTCAAACCTGATTTCTTTTTTATCAAGTCGAACTCGGGTAAGCTAGAGGTCGACTCGACCCCTAACGACCACGATCCTCGTACCAGTTGACTATTTAAGAATGTAGCCACTAGTTGGCTGGGTGTCCTCATGCTCACAGTTGGGTTAGGCCACACAGAGTTGGTCACTAGTTCAAGGACAACTATCCTAGGCACATTAAGGCCAAACTCCTACTTTGACACTATTCCTATAAATAATCCTTCTTTAACCCAGGGATAGAAAAATACTCGTTCCTAATGGGGTACCCACATTACCCATCCTGCTTGAAGAGGGTATGGAAATACTCTTTGTGGTGATGGAGATTTTAAGTTATCCCTAAACAAGTACAAGGATGGGGATGGGGATGGGGATGGTAGCCTTCACCCTACCTCATATCTATTTACATACCCATTTACATATTAATTATATTTCGATAATAATATACCCTTCAAAAAATATTTATATAATAATATCTATTAATATATAAGATTGTTTTTATTATTTTTTTATTTTTAATAAATATTTTTTAACATTATTTTGGTTTAATAAACAATTTTTATTTTTAAATGGGGTAGGTACGAGATGGGGAAGGATTTTATATGGGAAGGGTTCCACTCCCTATACCAACCCCGTCGACATCCCTACTTCACCCTCTCATTCATTCCACCTTCTTACCAAAGCCATAACCCTACTTCAGTACTCTATCATTCTCACTCTCCTCATGTTCAATAATGTCCAAACAAGTTTGTACAATGTGAACATATTTTCTAGCAGCCCCCAAGTGAGAGATTGTTGGGTTTGTGGAGTCTGAAAAATATGGCTTGGATTCCGTTTTGACCTTAGTTATGGGGTCTACGCTTGGCATATTTTTTAGGCTTTTTTTCTTTTGGGTATAAGTATCCTGTTTTGTCTCATGTATAATTGATCACAAAATTTTGATAAAAAGTGAGAAGAGCCAGCAATACCATAAACGTAGCCCTAGTGGTGAACCACATAAAATCTCTCTGTCTCGTCTCCTTAGGAATCACAAAAATCTATTCAATTTTCCTAGTAACTTGTATTAGAGCCCAAATTTACCATTAATCTTCGCCTAACGGGAGAAATGAGTCGTCGCTCTCTCCGATCCAAGGCTTGATGTGTGAAGGAAGTAATTGTTAGGGTTTCCCACATCGGTTGTGAAATGGGTCGTTACTAATTCGAACCTAAAGGCCAATATGTGCCGTATCGATTATGGAAGGAGAACATAGGCCAATCTCTATCCCAAAAGCTAGCTCAAGAAGTGAGACTTTCCCTCACATTTATAAATTAGCCACCAGTCCTTCCACAACCGATGTGAGAAACCCAACACCCTATTTATACTTGGGGGTATGCCCTAAGAATGGAACACCATTTAGAAGAAGGGAAACCAAAAAGACACTTGAAAAGATGACTAATGAAATGTCATGATGACACGACGCTTTGCACACTCCTCCCTCCGGGTGCATTAAATGCGTCGTACAGATACTTGAAGCGACATCCTACCCTAAGAACAATGCACACGCCCTCATTCCATTGTGCCTAGAGCACTCATGCAAGCAATGTTAGAATATTCTATATTAGGTTATGAGACGTTCTTTATATATATACCTATATTACAATATTTTGTATCATAGTTAACTTTATTTTAGTACGTACATCATTACCATACATACCTCACATTATAAGTCTATTAAAGGCCTCTCTCTAGTCTTTGTAATATACACATTACATTATACAGAGCTTATATTTTTTCTCCAATTCTATTTCTTATCTTTTATTTTCGCATGGTATCAGAGCTTTCTGCATTTTTTTCTTCCTTAGTATTTTTTTCAAAGTCTCGCTATGCTATGGCACCATTACAACTATCGCAAAAACTTTTCTTCTACATTCTAAACCAGCTCCTATGGTTTTTTTTTTTTTTTAAACCTTTTGATTTTCTTCATATTTCATCATTTCAGTAAACTTTTTATTCAGGATAACATCACGATATTCTTCATCCTATTAACACTATTTTTTATAGAACCAACTACAATACAAGGCCCTTACAGATGTTAATCTTTCTTATTGGCCATAAACTCTAGAGAGTAAGGTACTGCTAGTTAATTTTTTCTTTTCGAGGATTTGTGGTTTTGTCATTCTTGTTCCATTTTTGCACGCCATATATTCTGTTTGTTTTTTTTCCGATCTCCAATCAGGAAAATAATCATGCCAGAAACTCTCTATCAAAATTTCATCGCCACTAGCAGTCACACGCGTCCTCATGCATTCAGTCGCAGCTCCAGATTCTGCATCACAGCTTATACCGTGTTTGGTTGCTGGTTTTTCACCTAGATAGGTTCACTTTTTTCTGCTCAATTGTTTTTGCCCGGTTCTATGCACTCTCCAACTGATTCCTATAGTTCTCTGCCCAAAATTTTCTAAATTTGATCTCTATTTCTTTTTCCAAAACAACCACCGGGTGGTTTTTATCCTCTTGTCTCCAAACTCAAGTTAATTTCTACCTTACCACCCTGAGTTCATGTGGTGGGAGGGGAAGGAGGCGTTAGAATATTCTATATTAGGTATGAGATATTCTCTATGTATATATATACCTATATTAGAATATTCTGTATCTTAACATTAGTAAGTAGTTAACTTTATTTTAGCATTTAGATCATTACCATACATACCCCACAAAAGGCCCCTCTCTAACCTTTGTAATATACACATTATTTAAAGGCCTCTCTCTAACCTTTGTAATATACACATTATATTATACGGAGTTTATATTTCTCCTCCAATTCTATTTCCTATCTTTTATTTTCGACACAAGGGTAATTAATGTTTGCGATTGTTGCCACATTATCCTTAATAGCCATCCTGTTTATCCTCATTAAGCCCCTTGAGAGCATCCCAAGAGGTGTACCTACAGCAACCGTCCCCTTATTTTAAACCCCTTTAGGGCATTTTGGCCCTGCTAGAAGCATTCTAGGAGGCCTAGCTACAAGAAATCTCCCTCTCTTTTGCTAGGGGTCTATCCTTTGACCTGGAGTAAGGCCCAGGAATTCCCCCTTCCTAAGATGGGTTTACTTGCACACACACCCACCAGCAAGACTACTAGAGACGAGCGCGTCATATTAGCTAACTATGTCTAAATGCCACCATCACTTGATTGGATGTATTCTTGCCCACAGTTGAGTCAAAACCATTGGTCCAGGGACCACTATCCCAAATGCGTGACCTCCTTGCCCTGACCCCCTCTCTATAAATACCCTCCTTCAAACTCTCATTCATTCCAAGTTTCATCGCTCTAACTGTCACTCCACTCGCTTCCGATGACTGCCTCGGTAGATGATCATCAGCATTATTCCTAGCCGGCCTAAACGTCATCAAACTCTACACCAGTCTCCCACATCTTATCACTAAAAATGACACTTTTTTGTTGTGGTAATGATTGCCAAAAGAAAAGATAACTATACTCACAAGAAAGCTATGTATTTCACCAATTAATTTGACGAGGTTGTTTGTCATATGCTCTCTTTGAGCTTATCATAAATCATTTGGTTCCTTAGAGAGCATGCAAAAATAAATAAATAAATGTGGAAGGCAAAAAAAGTAATGGTAGCAACGAAAATTTTAGAGAAAACAAAAGAAACAATTGTGAATCCTTATTGGATTTTAGAGAGACATCAAGAGAATGAATATATAATGCCATAATAGTTATGTTTTAGAGCCATCAATTTCAATACCTGATTTCAACTGACATTTTTTTTTCCATCCACTTTCTAACATGATAAAATGTAATGAAAATAAACTGTCTCATAGTCTGTTTTCCTTTTCTTCCAACATGACAAATTCAACATAGAGGTCAGTGTATTAATCCTATTGATTGTCATATCAAATTGCCACAAAGCACTATCATCCTACCAAGTTAAGACTGATAATATTTGGTAAATGAAATGACAAAGAGTAATGCACCATATATTTGTAGGAAGCTGCCACATTTTATACGATGGAATAGGTTCAGGACATTATGAAAGCATTGAAAATACACCAATTTAAAGGATACTCTGAGACAAGTCCTTTGTTTGCACATTTTATACAAGTTTTTGAAGCTTTACCATAATAAATCAAGTGGGATGGGATGGGATAGGCTTAGGTAGAGGGTAACTAAACAAGTTTGTGAATGGGAACACTAGATTTCGCGAGCGCCTGACTCAATTACATCCCTGTAAATGACAAAGTGTAATGCTCCCCTTTATTTGTAGCGACTCGGTGCATTATTCTGGAATAGGTACAAAGATTATGAAATCACTGAAAATACATCAATTCAAAAAACAATCTGAGACCAGTTGTTTGTTTGCACGGTTCATGGAGCCATATGAGATAAGAATCTCTAGCATAGGTTTGGCCCGGTAGTAAGGAATTCCCCATGAATCAAAGGAATGAACATGGATCAAATAATGCGTGTACCTCTCTCAATATTGAAAAATGAATTTCGTGTGTTGCCAAGGCAAGCATGATAAGGTCTGCATCCTGTATGACAATATATGTTAAAGTTCAAATTATTGAAAATGAGGAAACAAAAACTAAATGTTAAATCCCAAAAGTCATATCAAGAAAAGACACATATCAAAAAATAAGTTACATACATGCCCATAAAGGCAGTGGCGCGTATTTGGATCATAATTAGAAAAATCACGCTGATGGCGAATGAATGACATTATTTTGTGTTCCCCTTCGCCAGGAACATTGGCATCAGAAAGAACTACCTAAACACATAACCAAGAACAATAGACTTGGAAAGTGAGGGTAGATTCAAATGATTTCAATAGGCCAGTAGTTGAACATATGTTCAACATAGATAAGGAGAGAAGAAAACGCATCCAACCTTGATATCCTTCCACGCAGCATCTGTTTTCAGGCGTAGATCAATATAAGACTTAAGTGCTATTGATAGTTCATGCATAAATTCTGTTCCAGGATTAACCATGTTTGTATCAAAAATTTCAGATTCTTCCCTTGGGAAAACAGGTTTCCCTTCCATTTTGAATTCGCTTTCCAGTCTGTTTAACTCTGCCTCCTACATAACAATTGAAGATGCGGATATTGATAAATATACCCTTTAATTGAGAAATATGCACGTTTCAGAAATATCTGCTGTCCCAATCAAGAGAACTCACAGCAAATTCAATGGATTTTGCTGTCCTGAAACGCCCCGATCGTTGCTGATTCATTTTTGCTCTTGGAGAAACACCGTCTGCATAAAAATTACAACAATACAACTTCATAAAACCATATATTGTTTCTTTTTTCTTGGATATTGGCAATTCTAGTCTCATCAGATGATTTGAAAAATGGTACAGAAAATAACTGTTGAAAAATTAAAGAAAATGTTGCATTTCATTGAACATTTGTACAGTTGAACTGGGAAATAAGCAACAAAGAAAATAAATATTATCTTGATCTCTACATCAACTGATGGAGAGGACTATTTGTTCGCCAAAAATGCATAATAAAATGATAAATTCAGAATCAATTAGAATTGAAGGCAGCTCATAGTCATATATTACTGAATGAATTTCCTCCAACCCCCCCCCCCAAAAAAAAAAGAAAAATTACTGATGAAGAAGATCTCACCGATGGCGATGTACAATAGCTTTCGAGGTCTGACGACGTGGAAAAGTCTATCAGTGTACTCATATATGTTGTTGAAGATCTCTTGGACAGTGCTTGGAGCTGAGGGCTAAACATATACACAAGAAGATAAATTGATCAAGAACAGGATATATTACCAAAAAAATATTAGCAATTCTGTTCTCACAGTTGTCATCATGACAATAAATTTGAAGTTTAAACCACAACTATTTCTTCTTCTTCTTCTTCTTCTTCTTCTTCTTCTTTTTTTCTTTTTTTCATTTTTTTTAAAGAAAATTCAGAACCTAACGTTGTGGATATACATTAGGACAACACTAGTCCAACACTGAGTCTTGAAAAAATAGAATTTGATTGGAGAATGGAGATCCATGGTAGGAACAGAAGGAGACAACAGCTGATTAATTTTAGCATAAAACAAACATTTTCATTGTCTACAAGAGGACGCACAGATCATATATGTGCATATCTGCTATACTTTTATACAAAATAAAATATAAAGTATGTCACATTTTTGCGAAGTTATGATAAAATTTTACTCTACAAAAATACCCACTCCCACGAAGGCAGGTACAGAATTTGATGAAAAAGGGTGGAGGATATAAGATTGAAAATGGAAACCATGGGGAAGAAGACACGGCCTGTGCCTCCACCCGTAGTGGATATGCACACATATATATAGTTCAATGCAAGCAGCAATTAGAGAACTGAATCTATGTGTACATATATATATATATATATAGAGAGAGAGAGAGACAGAGAGAAGAAGAAGAAGAAGAAGAAGAAGTAATGAAAGAAGCTGAAGAAGTATAAACGTACCTGATCATCCCCACGGAAACACGGGTATATAACTCCATTCATGTCAAGATAAAAGTTGTCAAACTCTAACCCATTTGGGTTTGGTAAAGTTGCATCTTCTGTGTTATCTACAATGGCTTTCACTACTGTTTTTGGATACCTTTGGACCAACCACCGATAAAATGAAGGAATACCCATCTCTCTCTCTCTCTCTCTCTCTCTCTCTCTCGCGTCACTTTCTCTGTTCAGATTCAGAGAGCGCCAACAGACAGTGTGGAAGGAGAAGCACAGTTGAAGAAGTTGAAGAAGACGACGACCAACACTGGGCAATAATCGAATCGCCAAGTGGGTACGGAAGTGAGACTTTTTGAAAATATTACAAGTGCAAGGGGGTCAATAAAACATATATATTATAAATATATATTTAAGTATATATAATTACTTAATTTTTTTTATTAAGATTTTCAAAATTTTATCACATATATGATGGCATTTTAGAGCGTCAAACTCAGCTAAAAATTTTTAATTTTCTCTAAAATTTCAAACTTTTACAACTTTTTTAAATAAAAAAATTCTACGTTTTCTAATTTTTTATTAACTTTTTTAACTTTTACTAATTTTTTCAAATTTTGTTAATTTTTATTAATTCTTTCTAATTTTCTCTAACTTTTTTACACTTTTCAAGAAATACAATAAAGTGAGGTTAGAGTGATAAAAATTAAGATAAAATGTAGTTTGAAAAAATTTGTTACGTTTGGTGCACATATCTTAAACCGCGTTTTTTGGGATGAATAATAAGATTACCGTTCTGACGGACTGGACTTCCGTTTGGACGAATTCAAAATTTTGAACATTCATAACTTCTTTGCACTACAATCCGTCCAAACAGATTATAGAAACCGTTTGGACGGAAGTTAGTTGCGCGAATCCGTCGGAATAGTTTCTACAATTCGTTGGAACGGTTTCTATGACTCCACAAAAAATAGTCAAAGTAGGTGTCATTCGGTAGTTTGAGAATTTATGATGAGAATGATGAAAAAATTTTTACTATTTGATTAACTGAATTCTACTTATCAACTTTTTTTTGAAAGGTATTGAATTTTTTTGAATTTTGAGAAGACAAGAATATATAAAAATATATAGAAAATTTCACCAAAATTTGGTGCGTTAAACGCACCCTGAATATACAACAATCTAACATTTGCCTACATTTTATTTTTTTTACCAAAAGTTAGCACTCCAAACATACACATGTATATTTAAGTTATAAGGATAATAGCTATCCAAAAACATATAGCCATTAATATTTTAAATTATAAGTAATGAATTTATTAAATTTAAAACTTTTTATAAATTACTATTAATTATTTTGTAATTTACATTGATAATTTAGTGTATTTTAAGTTATTATAGTATTGTACTAATTTTTTTAAAAAATTTAAGAGAAATGTAAATTCATTTGAAATTCAAGAATTTATCAAATAAATTTTTAAATTTAACTAAAATTCATAAAGGATTCGCGAATAAAATATTAAAGTGCGTTTTGCAATCCTATTTTAAAAAGAATGAAGTTGCTTAGGCGAGAAGCATTGTAATGTGCTTTTTTTCTTTCTTTTTTTTTTTTTTTCCGGTCTCTTTTTGGATTTGTCCTTTTCTAATATGTTGAAATTTTTGGCCCCACGCTGCTGTTGGGCTGCTTATGTGGCATGTGCAATTATGCCATTTAGAGGCTTGGGTCGGTCAATTTTTTTTTTCCTCGTCTTTTTCGAGACTTTATAGGTCGGTTTGAAGACTCAAAAATTAATAAAAAATATTAAAAATTATATTTTGTAATTTTAAGTGTGTTTCGTGGAGTTATAAATTTTTTTTTCTTTGCTATAATAAAAAATAAAACTAAAAATTTTATCAAATACATAAAAATTATTACTTTTTTGCTCTGCTATTGTAAAAAACTTACTAAACATATCAAAAGTTATCACTTTTTTACTTTGCTACAGTAAAAAGTTTACCAAATATCTAAAAAATGTAAAAAAAATGTTAAAAATTACACTTTATCTACTAAACACATAAAAAAATATAACTAAAAAAATACATAAAAAAAATTACCTTGAATTACAATTTTTTACTTTTTTTTTTAACATCCAAACGACCTCGTATTCTTTTAAAAAAGCTATGCATGACTTTTTTTTTTTCATGGCTTTGGAGCATTAGTTAACTTTATATATCTACTAGTGATTAGACTGAGGGACACTGGTGCACTATGCGCCTGATTAGCTGTCCAATGCAATATATTGAGCATTGGATGAAATCCGATGGCTTTTGTTACAAATTTAAAAAATATATATATTTTTGTCTCTCTATCACTTTAACTTACACTAGATTTTGTTTACATTTAAAATTATTTCTCTTTATCATAATTTTAATAAATAATCAAAATTTTATATTAATTAATATAAATTTAAATATTTTTAGAAAATAATTAAAATTTATTAGTAGATTAACAACTAAAAATAAAGATATAATAAATTTACATCTCCTATCTTTATTTATCCTTTATACATAATATATCTCTATTATTTAGAATATTTGTTTTCGAAGGCAAAAGTGTATTAGTGGTGAGCGAAAATTGATTAAATTGAAAAAGTCAAACCAAACAAATTCGGTGAAAACAACTGAGTGATTTTGATTAATGGTTTGTTTGGTTTATTTTTTAAAAAAATTAATTTTTGATTTTTGGCTAATTTTAAAAATTTTATAACTAAATTAATTGAAAAATCAAAGTTTGAATTTTTAATATTAAATTATATGTTATTTTATTTAAAAATATTTAAATTTATATCAATATAAAATTTTGATTATTTGTTAAAACTATGCTAGGGAGAAATAATTTTAAACGTAAACAAAATCTAGTGAGAGATATAAAGGGATAGAAATAAAAAAAATCTAATTTTTTGTTTTTAAATTTGAAACATGAAAGATTCCATCCAACGCCTCACATATTGCACTAGAGAACTAGGGCTCGTTTGGAGCCACAAAAAAAATAAAAAAATTTCAAAAAACTTCAAAAGTTTTTAAATCTCTCAAATCACATTTTGTCACTTATCATTTTTACATCACATCAATCTCATCCATTAATTGTTTTTTAGATTTTTTTTGATTCCAAACGCATCCCTAATGGGTGTATAGTACACTGATGCCCCATCAATCCACAAATGAGCTGTATTAGATAATTATCTAAAATATATAAATACTATCATTTAACAAATAATGAAAAATTAACATCTTTCGATAAAAAAACATTTAAATAATAAAAATAATTTTTTTTTACAAAATTTATTTTAAATTTGCCATGTTATTATTAATAATTATTTTTATTATTGCATAGCTCGATTGCATATTTAAAATTATTAAATTATTTTTCGTTTAATTTTAATACTAAACATATAATGGTAGCTTGTATATTTAAATTAAATGGAATGTTAAAGAAAAATAAAATAAAAATCAAATAAAATCACATTAAAGAAAAATATAATAAATTATAAAAATCATACCTTATGTTCAAATAATAAAGAAGTTCTAGTGAGAATCTGAAAAATCTGATTTACAATTAAAAATATTACATATATATAAATATGTACGCACATAAAATATTATATATATATATATATATCTTGAAGAACATATATAGATAGAGAAAAAAACCTTTCAGGTAAAACTTTAACGAGAAGATATTAATCTTAGCTTCTTTTAAAAAAGTATAAATGATTTTTTTTTCTCGGTGGCTTAGGAATATTAAGTTAACTTTATATATCTATTAGACTGGTGTGACATACGAAATTTTCATATTATATTTTTAAGTTGAGTAGTATAACGTGTTAATACAAATGAAGAATTGAGAGGACAATGGTGCACCATTGTGATATCCTGAATTTTTATTTTTTTTAAATACATTATTAATTTAATTTTTATTTTTAGAAATTTTAATTATGTTAATTAGATATCATTTTAAAAATTTATTTAGTTTTTAATCTAAATTAATTAGTTACTTATTAAGTTAGCAATTAACTAATGGAATAAATTAATGATAAATGTCCAGATGATTGAGGTGTCTAACTAATTAACGGTCTCAATTAATATGTGGCTATAAAAGAATGTGTGTAGAAAGGTAGGTGTGGTGGCAAGCCTATGACATAAATGGGCAACGTGGGGAGTCATTGAAGGGGAAAAAAAGGGGGGGAGAGGGGATAAGTTTGATGAGGCAGTGGAATGGGCAGGAGACATGTGTATAAATATAACTTTTACGTGTAAAAAAAAAAGGTAAGAAAGTAAAAGAAATACAGTAAGAAAAACAAAGGGAAAAAAAAAAGATAGTGAGAAGAAGAAGACAAAGAGAAAGAAAAAATTCTAGGAAAGAGGAAAATTTAAAGATTTTGGTCCAATTATTGAGGTAAGTTACTTTATTTGGTTAATTTAAAATAAAATAAATTAAATATGTTGAAGGTGTAATGGTCATATTTTATTTATTTACTAATTTGTTATAAAATTTGATTGTTAATTGCATAATCTAATTGGGTTAAAATTTAGACCAAAAAAATAAAATAATAATAATAAAATACTAATAATTAATTAGTTAAAGAAATAAATATCTACCTAAAAATTAGACATAATCGTTGCTAACGCAAAAAATTATTAAAGTGATTAGACAATAGTATGTGAATATGTGTTGACTAATCATAATTTATTTACACAGAATTTAACGCGAATCTAGAAAAAATCAGTAGAAAATGTTATTGGACCCTTCACGTGAGAAATTTATTATTATAGTTGAAACATAGTATTTTGTATAAAGACATGATAAAAATCTATAATTTCATTGCATAATTATTATGACACTATGAGATTATGTAAAGTAATGGGGTTAAACTTTATGGAGTCTGAGGAACTGCGCTCAAATATTCTGAAATTTGTTAGTAGTTGCGTGAGTAAGAATATTGATTGCATTTTAAGAATTCATGCCATTAAGTTGAGGCAATAGAGTAATGTTATAAGGGTGGTGTAGGGATATAAGGGTGGGAAGAAGTTATTATTACTATTATAATGATTTCGTGTACTCTATATGAAGGATATGTTGAGATGTTATAAAGGCGGCAAAATATCATAAGGGTGGAAAAGGAGTAGGTTTGCATGTTCATTTTCACTGCTTATTATATGTTAAGATGTTATAAGGGTGACAATGTGTCATACAGGTGGAAAATGAGTAATCTTACATGCTCATTTTCACACATGCTCATTTTCACTGTTTATCATATGTTGAGGTATTATAAGGGTCGTAAGGTATCATAAGAATGAAAAAGAAGTAGCTTTGCAAGCTCATTTTCACTGCTTATTAATTTAATTTATACTGTTGTCATTTGATTTATATGATAATGACAATTACTTTGAGCACTTAATTTCTATTTTTATATGAAAATACTTATTGATATTATTTAAATATTTTTTGAATATTTTTCCTATTGGGCTTAACAGCTCACCTCGTTTCATAAGTTTTTATACAGAGAAGCCGTCTGATAGTAAAAATTGAGGCTAACAAATATCCATGGTTGACCAAGAGCAATGATTAATTGCTAGTATAAAGTTTAGTACATGTGTAATATTTTTATACAGCTAAAGTAAGAAGGAACTTATGTAATAAGTTTATATAATAAGTTTTTATATTTCAATTTTTCTGTTAAAACTCAGGATCTGACAACTATACATCAGTTAGAAACCAATGCAATATGTGGAGAGTTGGATGAAATCTCATGTTATAAATTTTAAAAAATTAGATTTTTGTCTATCTATCTCTTTATCTCACTAGATTTTGTTCACATTTAAAATTATTTCTCCTTATCATAATTTTAACAAATAACCAATTAATACAAATTTAAATATTTTTAAAAAATAAAAGTAATTAAAATTTAGTAAATTAACAACAAAAGATAAAGATAAATAAAGATATAATAAATTTGTATCTCATATCTTTATTTATCCTTTCCACATAACATATATATCTATATTTCTAAATGGATTTAGAATATATATATTTTTTGGTAACCTGGAACCTACATTACTTTACTGCAACTCTTAACGAATCGCGTAATTGATAAATAAATTGGGAAAATGTACACTACCCCCATGCACATCCTACTGAAGTTATGAATCGAACCTCATGTAGTTTCTGTAGGGAATATATCACGAGCCACTTGGACTAACCCCAAGGGACAGTTTTAGAATATTAATTTATATATATAATAATAACTAAAATAGAACCAAAATAATAATATGTTTCAAAAATATCTATGATAGACATTAAGAGTGAGCAAAAAATTGATTGAATTGAAAAAATCAAGCCAAACAATTGAGTGATTTTGAATAATCGGTTATGTTTGGTTTATTTTTTTAAAAAATTAATTTTTAATGTTTGGCTAATTTTAAAAATTTTACGACTAAACTAATTGAAAAATCAAAGTTCAAATTTTTAATATTAAATTATACATTATTTTATTTAAAAATATTTAAATTGAAAACAAAGGATGAATTATATATAAAGATATCAATTAAACGAGTGCATGAGGGTACCCGATTCGATCAAATCCAATAAAAACCTGTTGAGAAATATCCTGATAAGATTGGAACGAGCTGAGAATTAAAATTTAATACCCGTAAAGATTTGAGATGTGTTTAAGATTTATCTGTAAGGTACTCGATACTGGATATCCATTTATATTTATAAAACACTCGGTACCCCGTATGGTACTCATTAAGTACTTGTTTAATATATGATATAATATATATTTCTATATTTACAATCTTATTCCTAAAATAAAATTATTTAAATTTAAGACACCGTCATTTATGAAATATTATCGTCTTTTATTCTATGTATATTTATTAGTTATCGTGCTGCAACCTCTAAATACGATTCAAACCCTCACCTCTTAATGCCATTCCTTGATTGAGGCCGCTGAACCCTCTTCTGTGTAATTGCTCTCTATTCTGTATTTTGCCATTGCGTAAAGAATCCACACCACCGTCCTCATCGCTTGGCCACCGTTGTATAATTATAATCTACAAGCACTCAAATCTCTCTTTTTCTCTATACATATATATGTAGAGTTACTGTTGTCTGCATACCTGATTTTTATTTTGAAATTTAATCAAATCTATTAAACTTTAAACTCATAAAAAGTTTTGTAAGTAATTATATTCGAATCTATTAAATCTTGTCCTTAATCTTCATTATGTTCGAATCGATGAAATTTTCAAAATTGAAAAATGATAATTATACTTGAAAGCAAATTTGAAAACAAAATTTCTAAACACGTGTGGTTTGTAATAATTTATAAAAGCCAAAAAAAAAAAAGAAAAACAATAAGAAATATTCCAAATCTCTGCTCTTAGAATTTTTTTCTTTAAAAGTAAACCTTACTTTTTGTTTATTTATTAATTTACCTTATATTAATGGTATTTGTCTCCATAATTTATTTTTATTTTTTTCATGTATTTTTACTTCATATTGGATAATGAGAGCGCAATCATGATTTTTTAATATAATATTTCATAATAATGTAATAGATGAATGAATAAAATATTGATGCACATATTACAAGATCTTCTCCAACAATTACTCCTATTTCAGTTGATTCAATAAATAACACCATTGGCACTTTTAGTTTATAATTATTTTGTTGATAGATTTGACAAAAAAAAAATAAGATATATGTTGATAACATAACCAATAATTATGTGTTAATTAAATTTTACAAATTCCATAGGTTTGAGAGGGACGAGTTTAAAATTTCAACTTAAAAAATAAATGAATTTAGAACCGTAATAATACACAAAAAATAAACACGTTCAATAATGATATTGTTCAATAATGATATTATTTGCTAATTGAACGTGCACTCTATCCGTTTATTCCCTAATTCTTGTTTCGTTTGGTGACAAACAAAATAAAATAAAATCTTATAAATTTCTACAAACACAAATTACGAAACAATAAAATTTAAATGGGTAAATTTCACTAACCTTTCCTGAGATTTCTGACATCAACAGAAACCTCCCCTGAAGTTTCTGAAATAACACTGACCTCCCTTCCTTTACCAGATAAATTTCACTAACCTCCCCTGAAGTTTTTGAATGTGTAAATTTTTTATACAATCATATTATTTGCATCGAAAGTTTTCAAACGAGCATCATTATCGCTATTTTTTTGAATTCGCAGGAACGAATTTAAAAAAATTATTCTCACACTTTGCTACTTTCTAAAAAAAAAGATGCCAAAATCAACCTAAAACTACATTTTATCTCAATTTATCTCACAGTTTGCTACTTTTCAGAAAAAAAGACGCCAAAATTAACCCTAAACTATATTTTATCTCAATTTATCTTATTTTTTCTTACTCCAAACGGGACTTTTATGGGAAAAAATAGATCAGGGGAGATTAGTGAAATTTATCTGGTAAAGAAAGGGAGGGCAGTGTTATTTCAGAAATCTCGGGAGAGGTTTTTGTTAGTGTCAGAAACCTCAGGGGAAATTAGTGAAATTTACCCAATCTAAATTCTTCACTTACTGCACGAATTACGAAACATTTACTTCTACAATTTTATTTTATACACTTTTATACAACTCCAAACACACCCTCACATATAATTTAACCGGCATTAAACATTGCAGCTCAAGGCGTGACAGCTAAGCAGCCACAGAAAGAGCGATCGTTTAGGAGCTCTGGGGCTGTCAAACAGCAGTCGTTTTTCCGATTTGGCAACTGTTTTGAGCATGCTTTCCCCTGTTGCTTCGAAAACATTCCCTTGAATTATTAGGGAACTACCGTACACCTCACTTCTCTGCCCATCACATGTAAGCGGTCACTTGCAATGTGTCACTATCACTCCGTTTAGAATGCTAAATCTGATAGACTTAGGGCTCGTTTGGAGTCCCAAATAAAATTAAAAAAAAACCAATGGATTAGATTGATGTGATGTAAAAATGATAGGTAATAAAATATGATTGGAAGAATTTAAAAATTTCTGAAATTTTTTAAAATTTTTTGATTTTATTTGAGACTCCAAACGAGCCCTTAAATATCATTTGATAAAAATTTTCATTCATTCTTACATTTCGAGTTAAAATAAAATTTTATAAGTTAAATTTAATTTTATTTCATAACTTAATTTTTTAAATTTTTATCATTTAAAAAATTATCTTAAAAAATAATAAAATTTGATAATAATTTATTATTTTTTTAAATCATCTAAATAAATAAACAAATTTACAATCATACATAATAATTAATTATTTTTTTTATTTTGAATAAGATATACAAACACATGTAAAAATAAAAGTTATCAAACGAGACCCAAGTACAGACGAACCAACCCAATAAGAACTAAGAATCCAAGTACAAGTCTACCTTCTAGATGCTTCAGAATTGTATACATATCGACAGAAATCCCAAGAACTAAATTCCTTCAATAGAGACTTTTTTTTTTTAAATTTATAAAATAATTCCGTTGGATATCACACTCCTGAGATCACCATTCAGCCAAGTCCTCACAACTGGAAACAGAAAAAAAAAAAAGGCTCCGAAATTATCCCGTTCATTGGTCAACATTGGCAAGCACGACAAAAGCGTTTGGAGCGATAAAAAGTGAGTGTTTAGAGTGATAAAAAGTGACATAAAATGAGATAAGTTGTGAGTTCGTACAGTGAAATAAAAATTTAAAAAAAGAATAATTTTTACATATTTTTTGAGACTTTTAGAGATTTTAAACGTTTTACCTCACGCCAAACGTATCCAAAACTAAAGATAACAACATTACATGTCATCAAAACTCAAAATACATCAGTTTTGCAAAGAAAAACAAATGACTCCACAAAAGCTTAGGAATTAACCCAATTAAAGTAGTAAAAACAGGGCAAATTATAAAAGATGTCCGGGACACATATCATCAGAAGACTACAAAATCCCATTAATTTTGCCAAAATATATATACATATATATATATATATATTCAATTTCTTTATAGTTTATAAGAGTACCTTTTCAGTGGTAAGAGGGATTAGGCATGCGTCGACCTCTTCCGCGGCCGGTCACTGAATTCCCGGGCAAACCATTGGGCTCTGCACTCTGCCTCCATTCGTAGCTTCTTCTAGACATTGAGAAGTTTCCAGGTTGCCTAAAATTATCACTCTGCCTCCATTCGTAGTTGCTTCTCGACGTTGAAAAGTTTCCATGCTGCCTAAAATTATCACTCTGCCTCCATTCGTAGCTTCTTCTAGATATCGAAATGTTTCCAGGTTGCCCGAAATTATCACTCTGCCTCCAATCGTAGCTTCTTCCAGACATCAAAACGTTCCCAGACGGCCTGAAATTATCTTTTGTAGTCCGAGCTCTTTCGTTTGACTCAAACCCTTGTCCCGAATCTGTTATCTGGAGGTTCTCGATACCCTTCGATTCGACTCGTCCAGGATGAGCCGGCCAGAACGGACGGACATCTTGTGCTCCAAAACTCGAACCACCGCTCCGATGTCTACCTGAGAATGCAGGTCCGTTGCCACGGCCAAATGGAGGTCTGCCATAACTTTCCATGTCATATCCACCGGAATCATATGCATTTTTGTGAGCTCTTCCCCTGCCAGCAATAAACACTTTTACCGCACCCTTAAATGTCTCTCCAGGGGATGAGTTTGGAAAGCTAGACTTCCCTTCATTGTTCGTTTTTACGGGAAATCTTTGATTTGGTAACCTGTAAAAAAATAAAAATAAACAAACAAATTATTCCAATCTGGTTTCCGAACAGAGAAGACCACAAGAAGCAAAACAAGCAACGAACAAAACCAAACTGAACCGAAAATGAGAATTTGAAAGAGAACCTGTTATTGGGCCGGCTGCCCAACTGCTGCTTATGCCATAGTTGTGTCTCCGCAATGTCAGATTCACATATTGTCTTGCAAACATATTTAGATGAAGACTTCAACGATTTAGACGTAAATGCAAGGGAAGCAATGAAAAAGTTGGAAAATGTTGGATAAGCTAATATTTTTCTGAGAAAGTTGGTAAAAGTTGAAAAAAATTGATAAAATATTTGGCGAAGAAAGTTTGAGAAAATTAATAAAAATTTATAATTTTTTATTTTAAATTTCTTATTTTTTATAAACCAAACATCCTATTTATATACATCCCCATATAATTTTATTAATCCGTCCCCAATGTCTAGTCCCCAATGTCTACTCACTACCGGCCCTACATGTACATAGCTAATTCATTTTTTGTTTTTTTTGATAGTTAAGTGGGGAAGGGAGAAGACCCCGGGTTTTGAACCCGGATGGTGACTAGGCCAAGAGCCGCGCTCATGTACATAGCTAATCCATGGCCCAGGTTAATTTTGATTTTTTTTCAAAAATTATCTTCATAAATTTTATTACATTATCGTAATATCTATTAGAAACTAAATTTATTATAGAATATTCTTGTCTTTCTCCTGATTAGTTGACTATAAGAATATCAAATTATCCGTACCCGGCGGGTACTTGCTTCACCCGCTCCATTCGAGAAGGTTATGGGGATACTAATAGCAGGAATAGAAATGGGACGGGAATTTTAAGATATTCGGGAACGGATATGACAGTCTCCACCCTGTTCCGTACACGTTTAAATTCTTATTTATTAATTTAGATACATTATTTAACATGTATTTAATATATGATATTTTTATTTAATATAAATAATTAAATTTTTTACTCTCAATGCGAATTACAAGATTACAACTTTTATAATTTTATACTAATTTGTACAACTCCACACACAAAATATATAATTTATAGTTGTTATTATATTTGACAAGTAAATAGGGACGGGATCCGTTATCTGGTAGGGAGGGACATGTATGGAGAAAATTTTCATCCCCGAAACGGGAACGGGCCCGCCCCATACCCACTTTGTTGACAACCTAGTTGACTGCGAGTAATTTTATCCCCACTGACTAGATAAAAAAACGTTGTGCCTACTCGGCAGTATATAAACACAACTCAGAATATTTTACCTTATCCGGGAAAACTACACCTTCGAGCGGACGTGGAATGTGACGGCAACCTTTAGGCAACTCATAATGAACGCATCTGTAATACATAATAGGCAATCACTTCAAATGCTAACTGAAAACCTGTTAAGTCAACACTAATAGAGTTTTTTGATTCACACACACACAAATTTTCACTTACAAAACATTGTCGACTACACCGTCTTCGAAATCCTTGCCAGTTGAGGAACCAGCAAAATTGATGGAATCGAAGTCCCTATTACAAGGACTGATAAAACCACAAATTCTAACGAACCCACAGATTGCATAATTTGAAAAGAGAATAATTTAGTAATCAGGTTGGAGGGCATGTAAATGGGGAAAAAAAACAAAAAGGTAGATTAGGGGACTTGTATTTTACCACCGATCTAATTTCAACACCTGTACTTTAAACTATCTGACTTTACTTTTTTACATTTGATATTGTCCAAATTTTCTCCTTCTATCAATTATCGCTAAAAAAATGTGAAGAAAAATGTCATGTGTCCATCACACATGTTTGACGTGGGTATTTTTCGTCAATAAATTTGACAAAAGGGACAAAGTTGGACAATTAAGATGTATAGTGGGCAAAGTAGGATGATTTTAAAGTCCATGTCCTGAAGTGGGATTAGTGGTAAAGTATGCTAAGTGTTATTACCCATCTAAAATAATAAAACCAATTTTAAACACCTCACTTAATTATGGAAACATTAAAAAGAAAAAGTAAATGCATTTTGGAAATTCTAGCAAACAATATAAACTAAACAGGCTCCCTGGAGTTAACTCGAATGACTCGTGGGTATACTCCCCACAAAGACCACATGAGTTCAATTCTTGACTAAGCGGGATGTGCGCGAGGAGCAGTGTGCATCTCTTCGGTTTACCCATCGACCATGCAATTCGTTGAGGGTTGCAATAAACCGGTGTAAGTTCCGAGTTACCAAAAAAAAATAAATAAATAAACAGAAGATTTTTGCCGGCAATTTCTTCCATGACAGACCAAGTTTTAGAAACTAAGATCTACAAAAGCCTAGAGAACAGTCTACCAGAAGGCGAATCTGGAATGGGCTATAAAGCATTTAAGAGACAAATAAACCTTAACATGAGGGAACAAAGATGGGTAAGGGGGGCTGACAACTTACCCTAAAGTCCTATCATGAATGTGTTCCTTAATCAGTTCAGTTTCTTTTCCATCAACATTCTTTCCATTAAGGGAAAAATTTTGAGACGAGAGCCTGTTGGAGCTTGTCACATACAAAATATCAACCATGGTGCTGTTCCTAACAGCTTCGTGATCCTACAAATCATTAATGAAGGCCAAAATAAGACAAGTTGAGGGCACAAATTTACCAAGGCAAAGGATTTCATACATAATACCTCTAGTTCGGCCATTAGTTTTTTGGTTTCACATAGCAAGCGTTCTTCATTTATAAAAGGGAGCTTGCAAATACCCTACGAAAGACAAGCATTGATATTTGAGATGTCCCCCCCCCCCCCAAAAAAAAAAGTAGTAAATATATAATGCATGAAAGAAGATAGTCTATTTGAGAAGTAATAACAAACCTGCCACATAAAATATTTACCATCCGTGTCAACTTCAAGATCTGATCACAAGAAAAACAAAATCGTACCAATTCTAATTTAAAAAATCTACATTTTTTTTTTGTCGAAATACTAACCAAAAGAAGAGTCTTACCAGTAGGATAAAAATCAATGATCTTTGAATCTTCCTTTGTCATAAGCGCCTGATATGCTCTTGGCAGCGCGTGAGCACTGTTGTGTTCATTTCTCAGTACTAACATTTTAACAAAATATTACAGCAAAGGAAGAAAGTGAAAGTGTTTCCAAAAGGATTCAAAAGTTACCTTCTCGGAGGCAGGACAGCCATGAGCTGATCTAATGGCTTTAACGGGGAACCTTCTTGGAACTTAACCTTTGCTTGGCTGAGACCCTTCAAGTCAGAAGCAAACGGGCCGTA
The DNA here is from genome assembly GCA_019916065.1 of Vitellaria paradoxa. Taxonomy (NCBI): domain Eukaryota; kingdom Viridiplantae; phylum Streptophyta; class Magnoliopsida; order Ericales; family Sapotaceae; genus Vitellaria; species Vitellaria paradoxa. The sequence goes on from CM034244.1 coordinate 30,878,668, forward strand.
GTGAAATGGATAAAACCTGATTTCAAATTTCACAGAGTTTGATCCCATCATTGTAATATAAAGCAAGATTCCCCCCCCCCAAAAAAAAAGAAAAAGAAAAAGAAAAAAAATCAAATTATTTTAGTGAAAAAAAATCTTATACCATGTCCATGATGGAACTCCGGAAAAATAATATGAAAGCACCCAACACAATCCTTCAGTGTATTTGTGAACCTATACAATAATATACAAGATGGACAACAGACTTGATAAAAAAAAAAAAAAAATGATATTCCAAAACTGCTGGATTCAAGTATCACAGAATAAAGTACATTTGAAATTTAGAGCACTGAGATAACATACTAATTCTTTCCTGGTTCTTTCAATATCCTCTTTGGTTTCTGCTGAAAATTTCTCCTTGTAGTATCTCTCTTTAAAGCCAGGGGCACCCAATTTCACCTGGGTAATATTACACATCAACATTCAGTACATGCTCGAAAAAACTAGGTGGCATTTGGTTTAATTTTCTATTTTCTGTTTTATACTCAAAACAAGGAAATAAAAAATGATCTATTTTCCTTATTTTGAGGCTTTTTTTGTTTTAAGATGAAAACGCTCAAAATGATTTTTTGTTATTTTTCAAATGCGTTGTAACTGTTTTCTTTGTTTTCAAAATGATAAAATGACAAATGCGCTTAAAACAGAAAATTAAAAACAAAAACAGAAAACAAAAAATAGAAAAACAAACCAAATGGGCCCTTATAAACCAACTAAAATAAAGTGAAGGAAACATTAACAAGTGGCCTAAAGAACATCGGAAAAACATAACAAGGGAACGCACTTTGTCCACCATGAAACTTCCATTCTTGAACAGGTTCGATCGGTCACGAAGGCAACTCTTCAATTTTTCATTCATTTCTTTTGTATTCTTTAGAATCTGCAGTCACCATCAGAGGTTGTTAGTGGAAAAAAAAGCTTAAAAGAAAAATGCAACTAAATTATAATGTTTGCCAATGTAACAAAAACTACTATCTTTGCCCATCCTCCACGAGCGTATGCAACTTCTAGCGACGTAATTATAAACAGTTTAAGAAAAACTTTGTCCACCCATAGTTCTTACGGTTTGCAGTATGGAGTTAAAAATTAAGGGAGTCTGCTATGAAAATAATTGTAAACTTTTCACCCTTTTACCTTGCTGATTCAAAAAGTTTAACATTTAACCCTTGGAAATATTGTTTCATTTAATTTTTTATAAAGTATATAGAACATAATCAAAAAGGATAAATTAGTATAATAACATTTTAGCCCCTTTAACTCCATACCAAACACACCCTTAGTGCTATAGATATCTTCCCGTGGCAGGACACAGGTGATGACCATGCAAAATATGTGGTACAACAATCACCATTTCTTCCAAAACCTCAGAGCTTGAATTGTTTGTTCCACTTGAGGATGGAAAGTTTTCATCCGACTTTGGAGCAGCTCTTCCATTTGCAGAAGCAATTTGATTATTTCTACAATCTGGAACTGGGTCTTGGACTTCTTCCTGCTACACAATTAAATTTCTTCTCAATTACAAACAAGTAGAAAAACAAAAAAGGAACATTTGACTGCTTTAGTCGTCAACAATATATCCAAATACTATGAGGGATGGACGATAATAGCTACTGACAGCATCTGAATATTCAGAGAGCAGTCGCTTTAGTTTGCGATCTCGAATTTCTGATCTTTTCTTGAATATCTGCTCTTCTTTTGTGCCAACTAAGAGAATGAATTTCTCGACCCTACTTAGTTTGACATATCTTGTGTTTTTGTCTCCCACCTGTTTTAGCGAAACAAGGGGAACGAATTATATTGTTTTCCATGTCAGTCAGACATGATAAATTAAGTAAAGATGCGTCATTACCCACTGCATATCAACAAGATAGCCCTTTAATTTTTTGAACTCCTCCTTGTATACATGCATCAGCAAGTCAATCGCCCCCTACCAACAAACGATACAGTATTTATTTAACTAGTAATGTTTCATTGTATGAAGTTGTATACAACTCTTACACAAGTTAAAGGCATATCCATCCTTGCATATATAAGGAAAGCCGCATATATACATATGCAGAGGTGGTAGATATGGCTGAGTGATCATGAGGATGAAGTATAGGGCCAGCTTAGATGGCCAAACTTTAACAAAATTTCATAAAATTTTGGCCATTTTCGTTTTCCATGCGCTTATTTTAAAATTTTAAAATTTACAAACTTCTGCCAACTTTCTGACCAAAAGTTGTAATGGGTCACTTAACCCCATTCCAATGGTTTTTGACAAGAAGTTTTAATTTAGCTTTCCAAATGCTAAAAAAGGGCTGAAGCATTATACTTTTTCTAACTTTTGACTTTGCAAACACCCCATAGAATACCAAATAAAAGAAATTTCCATTCTGCTACCTAACCAGCATTTTTGTCGTCAAAGTGTACGGAAGCCAAGGCATGGCATACACCAAATTATATATTCGCAAAACCATTCAAAAAAAAAAATTAAATAAATAGATAGAACCATCAAAAAACGAACCTCATGGATTTCCAAGGTAGGCATGTGAGGGAGAAAATCATTTCCCGTGAAAAAGCAGATGAAAATAAAATCATCGACAATCCGCTCTAGATCAATCTTTACATCCTTAGGAGGATCCGAGATTTTCAGGTCCAGCTCAAGATACTCTCTAAGTATCCAGATATGGAGAAACTGAAAAAGTAGAAGGAAAACAAAACCAAAGCAATGACCAACATGAATGATACTTGTTTGTATATAAATGCCACAAGACAGATCATACTATAATTAATACCTGATAGGGCTTTTTCGAAATAGACGAACTTCCACCAACTGATTTAACATGATCTGACCATCCTCTGGACTTTGACATATTATCTGCAGCTTCTGCTCCGCATATGCTTGTTTGCAGCGCTGAATCACCTTCCCGTTGCTGGACATCCTGCATTCAATATAAGAGATGAAAGGGTTGTGGTGATAAAAAAAAATTTATCAGTAAAGTTAAATGTGAAATTTTATCACCAAAGATATTTTCAATAATGTAATATTGTCGTCACATGATCATCACAATACATCTGACAAACAAAAAATGTTTTACGACAACAAAATAAAATTAGTTTGTTTCATCACTAAATGACAGTACTAGTGATAAATCATAGTACACCACTAAAAATTTTGTTACTAAAAGTCACAATTGTTGAAGTGATTATTTCCAAGAGTAGAAGATTACTCTACTTACCCAAAAGCTATGGATTTCAGCAATTAATTTCACAAGGGCATCTACATGAATTCTCCTTGAGCTTAACTTATTAATCACTTGGTTCTGATCAGATAGCATGTCCAAAAAAGAAAAAAGGGAATTGGGGAAGCCAACAAATTTGAAGGTAATAAGGCAAATTTTAGAAAAATCCCCCCCCCCCAAAAAAAAGAGGGCAACTCCAATTGGTAAACCCTTATTGTTCATCATTATTTCCTCAAGAGTTGTTAAAAAAAACAAAATCCAAGTGCCCAATTTAGACATGGGTGTCAGGCGCATATCCCATATCTTTACGCTGGTTATATATCCTGTGGATACAAGTACTTTTGGGGGGAAATAAAAGAGTCCATAAAATACAAGTTTGCAGAGCTCAAGAGCCACATGAGAAGAAAATCTCAAGCATAAGTTTTGGCCTCATTGTAAGTAATTCCCACAAAACCAAAGGAATGGCTACTGGTCAAACAAAACACATATACCTCCCTCAATATCGAGAAATGCACTTCATGCGTCGCCAAAGCAAGCATGATCAGGTCTGCATCCTACATGATCATATGTGTTAAAAGTCAAACTATTGAAATAAAAGTTAAATCCCAACGGACATTACAACAAAACTAGAATTAGTCATTAGGCCCCACCAATAGGTTTTGAATACCAAGCTTGCACACTTAAGACCCATTTATTTTTTAAACTATATTTTATATTATATTTTTAGACAAAAACTATTTTAAAAATTATAAAAATAAATAGTTACTACTAAAATAAATATGTTTTATAAGAAAATATAAATAATATATTATATAGATATATATGATATATTAAAAAATATATACTTTTTATTTAAGTGAAGCCAACTAATTTTCACAATCCCAAGCCCGGCACATTAAGGCTTGATTTGGAAAGGAAAGTAGCTGTCTTATTTTTAGCTAACTAGCGCTACTTTTATGTTTGTGAAGGGAAAAAATGTGGCTTTTTTTAAAGTGGATTTTTAGTTTTGGTTAATTTGAGATTTTTGCCCTTAAAAATTTAAAAGAATACTAAAATGTAAGAGAGTAAATTTAGTCATTTTACAAATTGGCAAACAAGCCAATTAACTATAAACCAATTAGCTCTTTGGATCCCAAACGATGCCTAAATTAAATGGGCCACAAAAATTTTCCCAAAACCCCCCAAAAAATCAAAAATCAAAATTAACATACCAGGCCATAAAGGCAGTGACGGGTATTTGGATCGTAATTCAGGCAAGTTCGCTGCGCTCGGATAAAGGACATAATCTTATGCTCCCCCTCACCAGGAACACCGGCATCCGAAATAATAACCTTAAAACACACAAAGACAGCAGCATAATAAGAGAAAAAATGAGAGGTGAATTGTGGCGTTCGAACACATGTTCGATAAACGTTAGCTTGAGAAGAGTAACGAATCCAACATTTATGTCTTTCCAAGCAGCATCAGTTCTCAGCCGCAGCTCGATATAGGACTTGAGTGATTTTGATAGCTGGTGCATGAATTCTGTCCCGGGAGTGATGACGTTTGAATCCGAAACTTCAGACGCTCGTCTAGGGAAAACAGGTTTCCCTTCCATTTCGAATTCCCTTCGCAATCTGTTTTCCTCTGCTTCCTGCGCATAACAATTAATGGAGATGAGGCTATTGATACTGCCATCATTCTAAAGTAGAGAGTATGCAAATTTAAGGAAAATCTAGCGTCGTCCTAATCAAGAGAACGGACGGCAATTTCATGGTCTTTTGCTGTCCGGAAACGTCTCGATCGTTGCTGATTCATTTTCGCTCTTGGAGCAACCCCATCTGCATGAAAATGACACAAGAACTTAGGCACCCTATCGCACACCAAATTCAACCAAAACCCACCAATTTTAACTAATTTTTCAACCAAAATCTACCAATTTTAACTAATTTCTTTGTACTTTCTTCTAATCAAATTTAACTAATACTGGAATCCTACATGTCTGAGCCTCCCAGTGTGATTTTATTTCCCATTGAGCACCAAAGGGAAGAAACATATTTGTAAGAAAAAAAAAATATATATATATATATATTTGATAATCAAAAGTAAAGAAACGTTATAATGATCCCTAGATCAACTGACAGAAAAATATTTGGTTGCCAAATATTCATAAAATAAAACAAAAATTTTGAATCTTCAAGAATGAAAAACCCAACAAGGAGCTATATAGTAATTAACATTTAATTTTCTGATTTTAATTAACTTGTAACACACATTCTTGATGGTGACTAGCCATCCCAATGTGTGTATACAAAATAGAGACAATAATCCTTACTCCTTTACAGATAGCTATAGAAATTGATCAGCAAAAGAGCATTTATGCCGTATGGGATTACCGTGAATTTATTGAGAGAAAAATAAATGAAAAGAAAAGAAAAGCTTGAGAATTCAAAATTATTTCAGTTGTTAGGTTGCCGGGAAAGTGTAGAAAAACAAAGTATAGAATTTGAGTAATGGAAAAAAATATAACATTTAATTTATATTAGTTAATGCATTTTGAGTGTGTTTGGAGTTGTATAAAATTATATAAAATAGTATAAAATTGTAAAAATAAACGTCTCGTAATTCGTACTGTAAATAAAAAAGTTAAATTTTACTATCTCGTAATTCGTGTTTGTAAAGATTTGTAAGATTTTAATTTTTTTTTTTTTGAGAGATCCCCAAACGGAACCTTTGTATTTCCTCATTAACAACCATTTGGGTAAAGTAAAATGAAAACAAAAGAAGAGAATTAAAAAGATTTTAGAAACCATCCTTGAGCTTTTTAAGGAAAGAAAAGAAAAGGGATGGGAGAAAAAAGTGAATGCCAAAATTTCAAAATTCTCATCATACTTGTTTGTTTGTGAGCTTAGTAGAGAAAGCAGAAGAAATAATAATAATTTTCTTTCTATCTATTTTAAAGTTTAGAATAATGACTTTTCCCTCCTTATTTATGAGTTAAGAAGAAATGAAAAGAGAAAAAAAAATATTGTGTATTATTTTACCATTAAATTTTTTAAAAATTTTAAAAATTATCCATTTATTTTGCTGTAGAACATGTTTATAATCTACTTTTTGTTATTCTTTATTTTATTAACAAATATCTCAATTAAAAGTTCGATTAATTAACTTTTCTCTTCCTACCATTTCCTCCCATTTTTAGGAAGAATAAAATTTTTAAAATTTAACATTCACTTTTTTTTTATTTTTTTCCTTTTTTCCCCCTTAAAAAACACTCTCACAAGATTGACTCTAAAATCTTTTTTTTTTTTCATTCATTTCATTCCATCCAAATTCATAAAAATGAAGAAAAGAAAAAAATGAATTTATAAAACTTTCAAAATAATATATTTATCCATAAAAAATTAAAAAAAATTACAAACAAGTCTTGAGAAAAAATAAATTGACAATCTTCAAATTTATCCAAAAATTTTAAAATAAAATAATAATACATCACTCCTTTTCCTTCAATTCCTTGTCCTTCCATTCCTACTCACGTAACAAATGGTTCCGTTTGGAGATCTACCAAATAAAATAAAATCTTACAAAACTCTACAAACACAAATTATGAGATAATAAAATTTAAATTCTTCACTTACGGCACGAATTACGTACGAAATATTTATTTTTACAATTTTATTTTATTTTATACACTTTTATACAATTCCAAACACAACCATATATACATATTATCTTCTCTCCCCTAAATTTCAAAATTAATAGAAAGATAACTATTATCAATTTTTTTTCGTTTTTAAATGTTTTTGCTCTTTCTCTCCTTATTCCCCCGGGGGAACAAAAATCCCAAAACTCGCACCCGAAGGACAAATTTTAATCAACACCCGGCCCCCACAAAAAATAAATAAATAAATAAAAGGAAAAGGAGAAGAAGAAAAGAATTATGGATAGAGAGAGAGAGAGAGAGAGAGAGAGAGAGAGAGCGCTCACCAATGGCCATGTACAGAAGTTTTCTAGGTCTGACAATATGGAGGAGTCTATCAATGTACCCGTATACGTTGTTGAAGACCTCCTCGAAAGTGCTTGGAGCTGAAGGCTGGAAATATACAAAAGAGAAATTGATCAAGTACACTATTAAAGCACTTCACTTCTATTGTCAGGGAGCTGTCACCAACACAAATCGAAACCCCACAAATTTTTTTTTTTAAAGAAAACAACTCAAAAGTGTCGATCCCTATCAAGCCAACAACCCATGCTTCCAGGAAACATACAGTGTTTGGTTTATTAAAATAAATCAAATTCTATCAATTTTTATACTTTTTTTTCTATTAATACCCTTTTTACGTCGAATTTTTGTATTTTTATCATACCTCCCTTTTTTTTTTGGCCTACGAAACAGCCTTGTCTGACTTGTAAATTAAAACAAACATTTCCATTACCTATACGTATATTCACAGAGCAGTAGTTCATGTTACACATATAAGAAATGGTTACATCCATAAATATACACACCTTTACCTATATATACTTATATATTATAAGAAGAACCTAACTCTCTCTCTCTCTCTCTCTCTCTAACATATCTTTACCTATATATGGGAGAACCCCAAAAAAAAGGATTTAATCTCGAGAGATTCACTCCCTAGGTCAAACCCCTAGAGAGTGAATCTCTTTTGGTTTGTGCCACACATACCGGTCCCTCAACATGTATAGCGGTCAATCGCGAACTCGCGTAGCGGCGGGGAGTCAGACCCACACCCAAGAACTGGATACGGTTCGTCCAGCCAAGGAGGCCCGTCCTACCAACCTTTACTACGCTTTGCGCCCGGGAGACTGGCCTCAAGTTTTTGCTAGAGAGGAGACTTGAACTTGAGACCTTGGGGTGGTAAGCCTCTAAGTCCCAGTCCAAGACCATCCCATCTAACCCCTTGGGTTTATATGGGAGAACCCCTCTCTCTCTCTCTCTGGTGAAACCCTCGCAATTTCACTTTACGAAAAATACCCTCCTCTTAACTCCCGCTAATTTCTCACCATTTTTTTCATTACTTTCCTTTCAAGCAGATTTTCAACTAATAACTTAATACACTTTTTTTTAACTCCCACCAATTCCTCACCATTTTTCCTGTTACTTCCTCTTCAAGCAGATTTTCAACTCATAACTTCCATTAACTCAGTGAAGAGGAAGGCAGGGAGGGAAACTCTTTGAAGAAGGAAGGATCAGTCGATGAAACGGGAGAGAGGAGAGAAGATTATACAATGAAATCGAGGGAAACATGGACTATACATACAAACGCATATACATATATATATATATATATAGTGCGACGCAAGCAGGAAGTAGAACTGAGACTATATATACACAAAAGTAATAAAGAAGTTAAAATAAATGGAGGTAATTAACGTACACAATCATCGGGATGGAAACATGGGTGTATAATCCCATTCATATCAAGGTATAAGTTATCAAACTCAAACCCATTTGGGTTTGGTAAGATTGCATCTTCAGTGGTCCTTTCAACAGCATTAACCACTATTTTTGGATACTTTTGCACCAACCACCGATAAAATGAAGGAACACCCATCTCTCTCTCTTCACTTTTCTCTGTTCAGATAGAAGCTTAACTCAGCTGACAGAGAGGCCAAGGACGGGAACAGTTGAAGTTGAAGAAGACGAAGAAGAAAGAAGATGATGACGATGACAAAGAAGACCTAGGAGTTTGGTAGCAGACGGGACGGCTTATATGGTTCAAAGAGGTGCACAACACAGGTTGGGGAACAGAGATATGGGAAACTCCGCAGATTTTATTACCTTCACTGGTGCTTCACTTGCACACTCTCGAGGCACATGAAACGATGTTTCACAATGTTCAAAGTTAATAATACGAACCCATTGCCATCAATTTGGTGGCGCAGAATCTACGGACACCGCCTGGTAAATAGTTTGATTTAAAAAGAAACTGTATAGCTTTTTTCATAGTTTCTTTTTTTTTTTCTTTTTTGTCTTATATGAACTTTTTATTAAAATTTAATATTTTTAAAGACAAATTTGTTACGAAATACAAAAATTTCAAAAAAAAATTATAAAAGTAATTATTAACCTAATAATAGTTATTGAGATAATAAATTTGTGATATTTATGTTTAGAATGAGAGAATATTACGCAATAATAATTATGTGAGTACTTTGGGTGACAAAAAAAAAAAAAAAAGTGAAACGATATCAGATAATTTATGAGTTCGTAATCCTTGTAGTAAGATAACTTGTAAAAAGTTTTAGAATTTTTTAATATTTTGTATCAAGCCAAACAAACCCATATTATATTTGAAATACTAACAATTTTGAAAGAGTAAAAATTAATTCTATTTGGAATAAGAATAAATTGACTAAAAGTAAAAATTAATATTTAATTTTAATAAAATATTATAATAAAATAAATCATCATAATTATTATATTTTAATAATAAAATTTTAATAAAAAATATATAATTAAAATATATACTTTTAAATAAAAATATTAATTATCAAAAATATTGTTATCATGATTAATATTTTAATAGTAATTAATTTTAGCAATGAATTATTATTTGTTAAAAATTACTTTTATTTGATAAAATAATTTAATAATTAATTAATTTTAGTTTATTTAGATAAATTATTATTTTAATAAACTATATTAATACAATATATGATCCAGCAAATTATTATTTATGGGACATAATTTTCAATATTAATACAATATATGATCCAGCAAATTATTATTTATGGGACATAATTTTCATTTAATAAAATATTTTAATAAAATAAATTATTATAATAATTGATTATTATTTATTAATGATTAATTTTAATTTGAGAAAAGAAATGGTTTTAGTCATAAATTAATAAGTTAATAGTATTATTTTAATAAAATAAAAAATTATTTTAATAATAAACTTTAGTTATGAAATATTATTTTGATAAAATAATTTAATAATTAATTAATTTTAATTTGATTAAATAAATTATTATTTTATAATATTTATTAGAATTATTTATAGGATAACGTTGTTTAAGGTTTTATGTGGAGGTAAAGAAATATTTGATGGGAATAGTGAGAAATGATAAAATTTTTCCATTACCTCTCATTTCTCACCTCTCTTTACAGTAAAAATTTATCCCGAGTAATTGTTAACTGAAAGTAATTATTACCCTGTCATTTAAACTGATGTAATGGAAGATAAAAAATTATTTCAATAAAATTTATCTTCTCTTACTCTCAAAACAAGCATCTAGTTAGAAGATTTGACATTTTAAGCGTGCTAATTGTATCTATAAAAAAAAAAATTGAAAAAAGTACATCCGTTTGAATAAAAGTTATCCATTTAGATAAAAAAGTAACAAAAAAACTAATTCTTTTTTTGTTTTTTTGACTTTTATCCAAACGGGCATGAATTTTTCTTTTTATGAATGTGATTAAAACACTTGAAAGGTGCATCTTCTAAAAAAAATTTAAATTTTGGTGAAAAATGCCATATAAAGCAGAAAAAAAAAAAAAAAAAAAAGCTAATGAAAAAGCTAAAAGCTTTATCGTAACCAAACAGAAGTCACTTTGAGGTTTTAGCTTTTTTTCGTTAGATTTTTTTTCATCTTATAAGATTTTTTTTTTATCAAAATTTAATTTTTTTTAAAAGATATAACTTTTACATGTGTTAATTATACACGGAAAAAATAAAAAAATTCACATCTATTTAGGTAAAAAAAATAACAAAAATTTATTTTTTTAATTTTTACCTAAACGAATATGAATTTTTTTAATTTTTTTTACTAATGCAATTAACATATTTAAAAGGTGTATCTTCTAAAAAAGAATTAAATTTTACTTATAAAAGTCATATAAAATAAAAAAGTATCAAAAAAAGTTAAAAGTTAAAATGTAACCAAAATATGGTTTTTTTCTTTGAATTCTTTTTTATGTTTTTGGGATTTTGTCCTTTTCCTGTGACTTTGATTATTTTTTCACGTTATTTTGATTTTCCATATTATGTAGTAAATAAATAAATAAATAATCTCTTACAAAATGACGTGATAAACAAAAACCTATTTATTCATAATTGTGCGAAAATCACCACATTTGGTAAAAAACTATGATAATTACCCTTTTTTTTTTTGAAAGGAAAAAAATAAGTTATGAAATTTTTCTGATGTATGAAAAAAAAAAGGTATAATTACCTAATATGTGAAATTTTTCTCAAAACAAATTTAGAGGTGAAATCTTATATAAAATTTCAAAATAAAAGGAGATTAAGTTAAAAATTACAAAAATTGTAAAAAATAGTTGAAAACAGTAAATCTAAGGTTCTCTCAATTTGACCTGGGTTCGTGGAGGTCACACGGGATATGTATTATAGTATAATAAGGGTATCAATTCAGTGCATTTTAGGTGATAATCACTCCACATATATCTCTGGCATTTTTGTTTTCTTTTTCTGCCTTGAAAATCACTTATAATATGAAAGATATTAATTTATTGAATTTCCTGTTTCATGAGATGTATGGCAAGGTAATGGCTGTTGTTTCGGATCCGTTTGACAATGCTGTCATTTTTTTATTATTGTTTTTCTATTATCGTTTTTTATTTTTTATTTTCTGTTACTGTTTATTTTTTTTGAAATGAAAACTGAAACTGCATTTGAAAATACAAGTTTGTTTATAATTATTAATATTTTATTTTAATAAATATTTAATTTTATTAGTTTTAAAAAATTAATAGAACTTAATAAAATATATTTTATACTAATTTAATATAATAAATTAAATTAATACAGTAAATTATTTATTAAAATCATTTAATTCAATAAATATAAAATATATTAAATTATATTATTTATTAAAAATAATTTAATAAAATATATTTCATATTAAATAAATAATTAAATTAGATTAATTATTAAATTAAATTATTTATTTTTAAATTAATTAAATTCATTTAATTATTTATTAAAATAATTTAATAAAATATATTTTATATATAATTAAATTAATTAAATCATAAATAATTTAATTTAATTATGATATTTATTTAAAATAATTTAATAATAATTATTAAATTAAATTAAAAATTAATTTAATTTACTTATTTATTATTAATTATTTTATATAAATTAATTTACTTATTAAATTAAATAAATTAATTATGATATTTATTTCTGATAATTTAGCAATAATTAATTATTAAATTAAATTAATTAATTTGGTTATAATATTTATCAAAAATAATTTATATTAATTTATATAATTAATTTAATTTATTGAATTTAATTATATTATTTATTAAAATAACTTATTTTAATAAAATATTTGAATAAAATAATTTAATTTTATATAATGTAACAAAAATAGACAAAGTTTTAAAATTGACAAAATATTGAAAACATAAAAGAAAATCAGAGTGAAAATATATTTTTTCTATTTATGTTTTTATTTTTTTTAAATAAAAAAATGATAACAAATTTATCAAACATGTTTCTATTGTGAATTTACAAAATTTTAAAAACATAAATAAAAAATAAAAACATTACTAAACAGGGCTTTAATATTCCTAAAGCATAGTTTTGATTATAGCATGTGAAAAGATAGAGGAATCAACTCATACTCTTGGGATACGTACCGTCCTCTATTGTTCATTCAATGCATGGGATGTTATGACCAACATTCATCTATTATACTTGCTAGATGTTTATTTTTTGGTAATAGAGACTAAATTTTATCGAAATAATTTTTATTATTTATTATATTAGTTTGGATAATGAGAGCAATAATTATTTTAAATTAACAATTTCTCTTATATGAGGGTAAATTTTTACTTTAGGTGAGTTAGGAATGGAAATGGAAAAATTTTACCCTTTTGTCATTACTCCCATAAAATATTTCTTTATCTCTATGTAAAACATTAAATAAGATTCTGCTATAAATAATTATAATAAATATTATAAAATAATTATTTAATCAAACTAAAATTAATTAATTATTAAATTATTTTATCAGAACAATATTTAATGAATAATAATTTATTATTAAAATAATTTATTTTATTTTATTAAAATAATACTATTGAAATATTAATTATTTTCTCAAATTAAAATTAATGTTTAATAAAAAATAATGACTTATTAAAATAATTTATCTAATTAAATGAAAATTATGTCTCATAAATAATAATTTACTAGATTATCTATTGTATTAATATAATTTATTAAAATCAATAATTTATTTAAATAAACTAAAATTATTTTTTATTAAATTATTATATCAAAATAAAAATAATTTTAAATGAATAATAATTCACTATTGGAATTAATTACTATTGAAATATTAATCTAAGATAAAATTATTTTTTATAATTAATATTTTTATTTAAAAGTTTATATTTTAATAATATATATTTTTATTAAAATTAATTATTAGTAAACTAACAATGATTATTATGATTTATTTTATTATAATATTTTATTAAAATTAAATATTAACTTTTGTCCTTGGTGAATTTATTCTTATTCCAAATACAATTAACTTTTACCTCTTCAAAATTTTTAACAATCCAAATATAATGTAATTATTATCAAGTCATATTTTCTTATTCCAAATATAAGTATCACAAACTTATTAGCTAGTAATCATTACTAAGCTAATAATTATCATTGCCAAGATAACAATTATTCTCGTAATCTTTTACTTTCAAATTACCCCCTACCAAAAATGTCCTTAATAGGTTTCAAGAGTGTTGTGGAAAAATTCGGATTGAGGAGGCTTGAAGTTGCTTTTAAACTTTAGGAATCTAAAGTTAAATCTCAGCCGCTCAATTAATATGAGTTTGATCTAACGCTTGAATTTTAAAATTCAATTTTCACCTTTAAAAAAAGGTAAAACAGTCAATTGAAAAAATATTAAATGATGAATTGAAAGGAAGAAAGAGAAAATTTTAAATGATGAAAGAGAAAAAAGAAAAACTAAACATAAATAAAGATAATAATCAAATATAAATAAAGATATAGTAAAATTTTAATTATTTTTATTTTTTAAAAATAATTAAATTTATATTAAAGATAAATAAAAATATAGTAATTTTTTAATTATTTTATTTTTAAAGGTATTTTGAAATTTATGTATATTAATTTAAAATTTTAATTATTTATTTATCTTTAGTTGTTCTCTTTATTTAGTTGTTCAATTGTAAATTTTAGTCTGACAAAAAATTTATTGTATCTCTATTTATCTTTAATATAAATTAACATATTTTTAAAAAGAAAAAATAATTAAAATTTATTATTTTTTATTTATCTTTAGTTGTTATATTTATTTGTCGTTATTTGCCATATTCTTACTATTACAAATTCAAAGTAAATAATGATATAATTCAGTTGTAAATCTTAGTCTAACAAAAAATTTATTATATTTTTATTTATCTTTAATATAAATTTACATATTTTTAAAAAGTAAAAATAATTAAAATTTATTATTTTTATTTATCTTTTATTGTTATTTTTATTTGTTTTTACTTATCATATTTTTACTGTTACAAATTCAAAATAAATAAGAATATAGCAACTAAAAACAAATAAAGATAACAACTAAAAATAAATAAAAATAATAAATTTTAATTATTTTTACTTTTTAAAAATATGTTAATTTATATTAAAGATAAATAGAGATATAATAAAATTTTTGTCAGACTAAGATTTACAACTTAACAATTAAATAAAGATAACAACTAAATATAAATAAATAATTAAAATTTTAAATTAATATACATAAATTTCAATATACCTTTAAAAATAAAATAATTAAAAATTTACTATATTTTTATTTATCTTTAATATAAACTTAATTATTTTTAAAAAATAAAAATAATTAAAATTTTACTATATCTTTATTTATATTTAATTATTATCTTTATTTATATTTAGTTTTTCTTTTTTCTCTTTTCTTTTTCATCATTTAAAATTATCTTTCTTCTTCTTCAATTCATTATTTAATGTTTTTTTAATTGACTGTTTTACCCCTCTTTAAAGGTAAAAAATAAATTTTAAAATTGAAGGGTCAAATCAAGTTCATATTAATTAAGCGGCTGATATTTAATTTTAGGCTCCTGAAGTTTAAAAGTAACTTCAGACCCCCTCAATCCGAAAAGTTCATGGAGTTGTAATGCAAGATTAACGGTCTTGATTTAATTACATTTAAATGAGAAATGCATTTTATATTCTGCATTAATTATGATTCAATCAATTTTTTTTTAACTTTCACCTTTATTTTGAAATAAACTTTTACTAAATTAGATTAAGACCCTTAGATTAAATACAATTAAATTGCTCATTTTTCTACTACAATTCCTATAGTAGATTTTTTCATTACAGTCCCATAAAACTCGTACTTAATTTTTATTGGTAGGATATATATTCTATATATGTTCTCAAACTATCATGTAATTTTTCGAAAAAGATAAACTAAATTGCTTGAGTGCAAAATTTCTAGTTTTAAGACTTTAGTCTTAGTGATTTGTGCTTAGGTTTAAATTAGCATGAATTGCATTAGTTCTTTTTCCATTCCCCATTTCTCTCGTTGTGTCATATTCTCGTATTTCTCATTTTTATTGTCTTCCACTAAATTTTTTGTGAATTTCATGACTAAAAAAAAAAAAGAAAAGAGAGAGAGAAGAGAGTTAATTTGATTTACATCAATTTTTATACGGGCAGCGATAATGGAGTTCTATAGGGTTACAGTGCATTTTTTTACTGTAAGGTTACAGTGCATGGATGATATGTTCAGTTTTGATAACATTCTAATGACATGTAACTTTTCATATTCTGTATTGATTATCTTACAATTAGATTTTTTAACTTTTTTTTATTTTAAAATTAATTTTAGCTAAATTAAATTAGAATTGTTAAATTATTACAATCAAAACGAGACCCGTCATCCATGCACCACAGCCCCTTGCAGTGAAAAATGTACTATAACCTCTTGGAACTTGTGCGAGTTGAAAAAATTCATTGCAACCGTTGTGATAAAAAATAAAAGGTTTAGATTTGATTGTATTTTATTTAATAGTTCTAATTTAATTTAATTAATATTATTTTTAAAATAAAAATAAAAGTTAAGAAAATTTAATTGAAATACAATTAATGCAGAATGTAAAAGTCACGTATTATTAAATTACAAATAAATTTAGACCTTTCATTTTTTAATATAACCATCAGTAAAATTTTTAACCGTAACCTCCTATAACATAATAATGCTAGAGTAATAATTTTATGTGAGCTCATTTAATATTCTTTATATCTATTGAGAAAATAACTCTCATCTCATATTTTATGAATCTAAATTCATTCTCAGTTTTTAATATCGCTCATCATTATCTATTAATTAATATCTTTTTCTAATGATTGATACGTCTCCAAAATCCATTATTCTCTCTTCCTCTTGTGAAAAAAAAAATCTCTTTATATAGTTGAATAATAAATTCTTCATTTTAAATTTAAAAATGATACTATTAAATTATAAAAATATCATTTTTAATAATTTATATAATATATGTAAACATTTCTTATCATTGAAATTTTTTTTACAGATTAATGAAATTGTAACACAATTGTATAAAAGAAAATTTTATACTATTAAAAATTTAGATTTGTCTTCAATTTTGATTATAAAAATTTAGAATCAAAATTATTAAAATATTATGAATTTGATATTAATAACAGTTTAAAATATGAAAATTTTAATGCAACTATATAAAAGAAAAATTTATACTATTAAAATTTGGATTTTGTCTTTAATTTTGATTATAATATTTAGAATAAAATTTATTATATTGTCTACATTGAGCTTTTTTTTAATATTTTTAAAGAATATAATCTTTCCTATATATATTTTATAATTTAATAAAAGATGGAGACTAATAATTATAAATAGTTGTTATTTTTTAAATCTATTTGTGTAAAAAATTAATATACTGTTAATATACCAAAAATTAAACATGATTCTTATATTTAGTTTTTAATTTTGGTTTGTATATATATAATATAGGATTAACTTTAGTAATACATGTAGAAAAAATAGAAATTAAATAATAGTAAAAAAGTTTGAAGGAGTGGCTTGCTATACATTTATAAGAGTAGATATAGACCTATAAATTTGCTGATCTATACAAGTTCATCCATATATTTTATAGTTTGTGTTTAATTTTATATTGTTTAAAACGTGTATAGTAAATTTTTCAAATTTAATGTCACGAAAACATTAAAATGTAAATTTATTATTTGTATATTACAAAAATTCTAAAAATATAAAAGTAAAATTAAGTATACAATGCACAAATGTTAAATAATAATTATTTTCTAATTTGTTATGTTATTAATTGAATATTTCAATTTTGTTTAGTTAATTTTTATTATATATATGGTGAATGGGATGTATAGTAAAAAAAACATTTTATAAATTAAGTTAGTTTAATTGAATGGATTTTACATTTAAGAATTAGCACAGGAGTTAGATGAACCCTTTTAAAAGAGAGAGATTAGTCTTTTTTAAAAAGAGATAAAGATAAATAGATAAGAACGAGAGAAATCAAAGATCGAGAGAAAATTTAGACTCATATGAGGGTAATTTTGTCAATAGATGCAAATAACATTAAATTACTTCTATCATTAAATTTTTTGCTCCGACAATATCGTTACCCTATTTATATTAGTGCTTTTCACAATGTTATGATTTTTTTTTGTGTAAATTTTATTTAAGATAGAATATACATTAAGGGAAAGTTCTCACACGTAATGAGTTTATATTTTGGAAAAAGTTATAATTGTTTAAAATTTATAAGAAAAGCATTAATTTTGTCATAAAATTGCCATAGGGAATAATTGCTAGGTTTTAATATTGTAATAGAGAATTTGTGAATTCAAGCTTGTATTTTTAAATATTTGGCTTGAATGTTTAAGTATATATATAAATTTAATAAGAACATTGAACAAAACAAAGTAAAGCAATATAGAGTAACAAAGCAAGAACGAGAAACAAATGAGACCTCGCAACAGTTACCTCAATGGCAACAAGCAGCCAAGGAGGGGTATTTTAAATTCCTTTTTACGTAGTTTTGACACACCGTTAACTTTGTACCTCGTTGGGAAGTCTGTTAAAAATCGCTGAAAAAGACAAATTCAATGTAAAGTTGTGTCAAAACTCACTAATAAATTAACCTGCTAAAATTGGGGAAACTATATAGCCATTAGAAACTTATTTGAAGTTGAAAACTTTTTGA
Organism: Vitellaria paradoxa; assembly: GCA_019916065.1. Classification (NCBI taxonomy): domain Eukaryota; kingdom Viridiplantae; phylum Streptophyta; class Magnoliopsida; order Ericales; family Sapotaceae; genus Vitellaria; species Vitellaria paradoxa. Next base: position 30,897,196 of record CM034244.1, read on the forward strand.
ATCATGCCTAGGGTCAAATTTTTGTACTATTTAAGGTGGGACATCTACACTCCATTTAAAGAGACCTTTTCCTAGGCTTTAAGAGTAAGAGAGAAGAATTACAGTCATTTAGCATGCATCGAGGAAATTTCTCTCAAACACTTAACTGTTAAATTTATCTTTCAATAATTGTCTGTGTGCATTTAAATGTCTTTGAAGGTGTGTTTCTCATTATGTGTCAATGAAGATTCTTCATTATATATTAGTGAAGACGGTCCAATTTAGTCGATATGCAAGATTTGACAATAGATTGTGTATACTATTATGGCTAATCCATTATAACTGAATTGCAAATAGTTGATGATGTTGGTATTCGTGACTTGAAGTTTTTGGCCTTTATTTGTAAAAGATTTCTTCAATAATTTTGTTACTTTACTTTTTCACACTTATAAGATTGTTTATTGATTTGTGATTTATAAGAGATAAATTTCAACAAACACTAAACAAGCCTAAGTCTTTAATAAACTGAGTTAGTTAGTGTTTAGACTCAGCTCATTTACCAAACGAGCCTAGTCTTTTTTTCTTTTTCTACTCAAGCACAAGATATTTATTAATAAGATGAAGAAATTGAATCAAGTGCTAATTTGGCATGGTTTGTTTGGAACTCTTCAAGTGTGTTCATTACTAATTTGATTTGGTTCATTTGCAACTCTCGTGAGTTCTATTATTTAATTGTTAAGAATTACTAAACGATCTTTGCAAGTCGCTTTCTTAACATAAGCTCCATTTTGTAAATACTAAGCCTTTGTTTGTGAGAAAGTGAATGTCAGTGAAATGAAGCAAATGAGAGAAGGTAAAAATATTTACGTTGTTATACGGAGGTGAATGAGATGGAAGAGAAGTAATTGGAGGTAACACATTTACCTCCATTAACCAACTTTTCTCCACTCCCTAATTTGTGTATATATGTATATATACTCGCATGTGTTTATATGAATATTAATTGTTTGATTTGAGAGCGAAGCTAAATCTTTGGACTGGTATACAGATACTTTCAACTAAGCTGTGTGTTATAGTAAAAACGCAAAATGATTTTGTGGTTTTTAGGGCCCTACCGTAAACTACAATTTGACTTTGTGGTTTCTTCTAGCTTGTCAAAAATTATATTTTGATTTTGCATTTTCAAAAGGTTTGGTTTGGTTTGGTTTTTCGCATTTTTAGGTTGATTGTGTAGTAAAACATATAATCAAACTCTCTAAAATGAGTATTGTTACCTAAATTCTAAGAATAAAATGATGATATTGTAAGTTTTTATCATTCTGATAAATATTTTCTTAAACTTGCAAGAAAAAAGCTTTAAAAGGAGAAATAGATGAAGAATAAAGGGTATGGTGGGCACCAAGTTTCAAACAACAGAAGTGAGGTTCATTCAAAAGCCAAGAAAAAAAAGTCAAGGCATGGCAATGGCGCGAATAAGGGTTCAAACATCCCTTTATACACACCTTTGAACGACAATGAGGGGAACAAGTTTTCAACTTTAAAAAAATTTTCCAAGTCATGAGATGGTGCAAACAAGGGCTCGAACAAGCCCTTGTACGCACTTTGGTTCAAACAATAAAGGAGGAATAAACCTTGAAGTTTCAATTTTTGTCTAAGTACAGAAGATGGTTCAAACCCTTGTTAGAACAAGGGCCTTGGGTGCACGCTTGTTTGAACCATGTGAGTTCTCTGCAGATTTTTATAATTTTTCATTAGCTTCAAGGGTTCTTTGGTCATTCAAACTAATTAGTTAGTGCTATATAAGAAGAAAAAGGGTTGAGACATTCAGTTAGTTACATTCATATACACATTTGTAGAGAGAGAAAGTGAATCTTGTTTGGTTGCCAAGAAAGTTTTATTTTCCTTTCAATTTCCTTTTCTGAAGAATGTTTCAATTTAATTCAATTTTTCTTTTCTCTTCATCTATAAGTGTATAAGTGAGAAGTTCTCTTACTTGGATTCAAAACAAGGAAAATAGATGATGTATGAGAATTTTCAAGGTACTTTGAGTTTTTCAATGCTTGATTTTTTTAAGAAGTCTCTCTAAATGATGGTTGAATTGTTTGGATCTATTGAAGTCACTAGTTGTTAATTCTAAATCTAATCTTATTTGTATAGCTTACATAGATTATATATTGGTTGCTAATTAGAATTCTCATGTACTTTCTTAAGAAAATTATATGTGGATTGCTAATATTGAACTTACATATACTCTCTGTAGATTATACACTCTAAGTATTTGATTTAGGTTTTCAATTACGTGAAGTTAACTTCGTACTCAAACTATTTAATCATTGTTCTAAATTGTGCTTCATTTTTTTACAGATCTTCTATTTACTCTTTCAATAAAGTAGATTGAGTTATATTTTGTCCCTGAAAATCTATAAAAATCTCTACTTGAATTGATTTGATCTGAGTCATTTTTATAATTATTTTTATATCAAGTTTTAAACAAAATTTTCACCATCAAAATCCGAAAACCATCACCAGTTCATTATGTTGAATTTCCAAAAGAATTTTTCTAAGTGTTTTTGTGACAAAATCATTCAAAGTTCCTTGTGGTTCGATTCAGTATTCACTAGATTTTTATCGTGCTTACAACCAACCACCTTACACTTGGGGTGTAAATCAAATTCGTAAAATGAACACGAACACAAGCTTACCAGAAAATGCAAAATGATATTGCGTTTTAATTAACAGTAGAGTTGCAATTATCTATTCTTGGACCGTATTGGTCAATTTTTTACCATTTTAAACAATAAAGCAAAAGAAAAAAAAATTGAAGTTTTATAAGTTTGAAATTAGAGGAAAAGTGTTAACTTAGAGTATAATCTACCTTCAAAATAAGGGTAAGTGTTAACTATCTTAAAATTTACCCTCAAAATAGGGGTAAGTGTTGCCTTAGAAGGCTTAGATAACGGTCTATTACCTTACACTTTTCTTACATTTTTGAAAAATTAAGTTGTCATAAATATATCACTGCTAAAAATTAGGCGGTCACTAAAGGGTTTTGGCGATTGCATAGTGATAATTTGTAGAGGTTATTACAACTTGGGTGGCTAAAACTTTTTGGTGACCGCTTGGTGGCAGTTACTAATATTTAGGTGGTCACTAAAAGGGTGTCATAAAACATCATATAAGATATGCAATCGCTAAAGGAAAAAAAAAAAAGTTCACTAAAAACCATCTCAAAAGGTTATTAATAGGTCACTAAAAGTAATTATTTTCCCAATTTAGGCATAAATCATATGTTATGCGCACTTGTATATAATTTGTATTAATTTAATCAATCATATTCACAAAACCTACAGTAACAAACACAAATATAATTAGACAATCTTCTCATAAAAATAAATATTCAATATAATAGAAATATAAAAGTGTAAATATTATAACAAAAATATTACAGAAAGTTTGTATGCCAAAAATTCATAGTACAAGTAAAAAACAAAAATCAAAAGATCTGTTCTCCAGAAGTATAGATGATGCTAATCAACCCTGAAAATTTAACATTTAATTAGTCCACAAATTATAGTTAATAATACTTAAAAAAGAACAAATGAAATATAAACATTTAATTTTTAACCTTTAAAGTTTAAAATTTAAAACTACTTTTGCATACTACGGCAGCTTCGCAACTCGAATTCTCGCACCACTTATTCCTACAACTCATGTGCGTAAAGATGGCACGTGTCAAGTTTCACAGGCAATGGAGCAAGTTTACTTTGTTTGGACTATTGATGTAAACTTTAAATTTCTAAGTCAAAAGTTTAAAACTTAAAATTACTTTTGCGTAATACGGGGCTACCAAGACTCGGATTCATGTGTCGTTCGTTCCTACAACTCACTAGTGCCTAAGAGATGGTGTATGTCAAGTTTTGCAAGTAATGGACTACATTTGTTTTGTTCATGTTATTGATGTAGACTTTAAAGTTCTAAGTTTTATGTTTAAAATTTAAAACTAATTTCATGTACTAAGAAAATACCGAGACTTGAATTTGTTTGCCATTTATTTTTATAACTCATTAGTGCTTAAGAGATGGTGTGTGTCAAGTTTTGCAGGCAGTGGAGTACGTTTGCTACGTTTGGACTATTGACGTAAACTTTAAAATTCTAAATTTTCAACTTAAAATTATTTTTGTGTACTACGGGTACAAGAGACTTGGATTCAGACATTCTTTGTTCCTATAACTCACTAGTACTTGGGAGATGGTGTGTGTTAAGTCTTGCTAGCAACTAAGCAAGTTTGCTTCTTTCGGGCTATCGACACAAACTTTATAATTCTAAGTTTTACGTTTAAAACTTCAAAACTACTTTTACGTATTAGGGGAATATTGGGACTCGAACTTTTGCCTCTTTTGTGTCTACAACTCACTATTGCCTGAGTGATACTGTAGGTCAAGTTTCATGTGAAATGGATCATGTTTGCTCCATTTGGGCTATTGATGCCAATTTTAAAATTCTAAATCAAAAATTTAAATATCTATGACTCAAATTGTTGCATTGTTTGAGTCAATACATAGGACTCTGTTTCCCCCATAGTTTGTTCTGATAATTAACGTACTATGAATAAAATTTGTCTAGAGTAAGTTAAAAATTACAATTGTAAATGAACTTAATTATACTTGATCTTCCCTCTCAAAGTTGACCTGATGGAATGTCTTGATAACAAACATACTCCCGACGAGGCTGGTGACCACTGCCTGCATCCGGAACCTACGAATAAACTAGTAAAATATAAAGTAACTATATTAGTTGATTAAAAGAAACATACACAATCTATAAAAATACCCGAGTCGAAGGTGTATATCGACTATCTAGTAAAATATTGGGACTCGAACTTTTGCCTCTTTTGTGTCTACAACTCACTATTGCCTGAGTGATAGTGTAGGTCAAGTTTCATGTGAAACGGATCATGTTTGCTCCATTTGGGCTATTGATGCCAATTTTAAAATTCTAAATAAAAAATTTAAATATCTATGACTCAAATTGTTGCATTGTTTGAGTCAATACATAGGACTCTGTTTCCCCCATAGTTTATTCTGATAATTAACGTACTATGAATAAAATATGTCTAGAGTAAGTTAAAAATTACAATTGTAAATGAACTTAATTATACCTGATCTTCCCTCTCAAAGTTGACCTGATGGAATGTCTTGATAACAAACACACTCCCGACGAGGCTGGTGACCACTGCCTACATCCGGAACCTACGAATAAACTAGTAAAATATAAAGTAACTATATTAGTTGATTAAATGAAACATACACAATCTATAAAAATACCCGAGTCGAAGGTGTATATCAACTATCTAGTAAAATATTGGGACTCGAACTTTTGCCTCTTTTGTGTCTACAACTCACTATTGCCTGAGTGATAGTGTAGGTCAAGTTTCATGTGAAACGGATCATGTTTGCTCCATTTGGGCTATTGATGCCAATTTTAAAATTCTAAATCAAAAATTTAAATATTTATGACTCAAATTGTTGCATTGTTTGAGTCAATACATAGGACTCTGTTTCCCCCATAGTTTGTTCTGATAATTAACGTACTATGAATAAAATTTGTCTAGAGTAAGTTAAAAATTACAATTGTAAATGAACTTAATTATACCTGATCTTCCCTCTCAAAGTTGACCCGATGGAATGTCTTGATAACAAATATACTCCCGACGAGGCTGGTGACCACTGCCTGCATTCGGAACCTACGAATAAACTAGTAAAATATAAAGTAACTATATTAGTTGATAAAAAGAAACATACACAATCTATAAAAATACCCGAGTCGAAGGTGTATATCGACTATCTAGTGAAGTTCCATGACTCTAACATTTGAGACTCCATCTCCTTTGCTTGAGCCATAACTTCAGCAATTATCTCATTCCATATAGTGGTCATGCGGGTCTCAATTATGGCCTCAATATATACTACAAAATATTAATTAATCACTATTAAATAATTATTAATTACTTAAATTATTTTAATTTATTCAAATATTTATTGAAAACTAATTACTACTAAATGATTTTTTTGACTAAAATGAATTATTTTATTAAATAAAACTTTATTTTAAATAAATAATAAAAAATAAATTATACTTGCCTCTTTTCAACATTTTACTAATTACAATTAACTTCTTATACTGTTTGAAATTTACAATCAAATCCCTTTATTTGAAATCTTTATCATAACAGAAGCTTTTCCTTCACCTACTTGTTAATGTTACACGCAAAACAGTATAAGTCAACATGGAAAAACTATGCGAGTTGTCTTTCTTACCCTTTGGACTGCATGTAAAATGTTTAAAGTACTATTAAGATCTTCATAGATTAAAAATAAAAAAATAAATGAAAAAATTTGTCTTCTCAAATTATAGTATAATTGTATCTCCAATATTAAAGTCAATATTTGTATGTAATTCAGATTTATTGTAATAATTACATATTAAATTATATTTTTATTGATCATTCAAACATAATTAAAAATAATATGTATAAGTTCTCTATATAATCATTTAGAGCCCGTTGGGCAACTCAAAATTAGTAAAAAAATACCAAAAGTTACATTTTACCACTTTTGGTACGTTTGGTAAAATCATAAATTTTTTTATTCTTTTGATTTGCTACAGTATAAAATCAAACAAAAAGTTACCACTTTTTTTATTTGTTACAGTAAAAAATATACCAAACACCCAAAAATTACCACGTTTTTGATTTGCTACGATAAAAAATTTACCAAACACCTAAAAGTTACAAAAAAAAGTTAAAAAATACACTTTGTTCAACCAAACACACAAAAAAATGCTAAAAAAAATAAAAAAACACCCAAAAAACTACCAAGAGTTAAGTTTTTCTTTTTTTTGTGAACTGCCAAACGGACTCTTAAACTCAATCTAACTGTTCCTTTAGTGTGAACACATATCTTATCCCCATGTTCTTTCTTGCTTCTTTAATTATTCTAGTACACTTGCTTCTTTAATTTTAAGGGAGACAAGTGCTTTCTCTTATTCTTCGGCTGTTCGCTGTGCTTTATCTTTTGCCTGTTTTTAATCTTTATCTCCTTTGCATCTTATACTCTAATGCCACATAAATTTGCAACTCTTGCCTTAAGGTGGTTAACTATTATATATACACACAAATATATGCGCGTATATTCACACGTACCTTAATTAAACATGAATTTTTAATTAAATTTATATAGAAAAATTATAAATTATAAAAATAAAATCGTAATATTATTTTAATTAATTAACATCTTCTCAACTTTAGTAATTAATGATTATGAAATATATAATTAAAAGAAATTAAAAAAAAAAAAGAATAGGTGTTATAGCCACGCTTGAATGCAACACTAATGGCATACGGTAACAGAGAAAAGGTTTTTCTGAATGTATTCACAGTGACCACTTTTCATGGCACAAATACATTAGTATTCAGATAACTACAATTATGCAAAGTGTGTGTTTGGGAAGAGTTTATGGTTACTCAGTCTTTTGGTTTTTAAAACCATCAAATTTGTCATCTCACATTCTAAACTTCTTGTAGATTAGAGTTTTCTTTTTTATGAAAATATCCTTTAAACTATTACATTTTTTTTTTTTTGTCATCAAAATATCAAAATATCAAATACACTTATTATATTTTCAAATTATCCAATTTCGTGTTATTTGATCCGATCACTAATTTCATCTATTAAAGTTAATAGAAAAATTGTCACATGCAGATCATGTGACCTTTTTCGCCTAACCCTAGTGGCATAATCATCAATTCATGTCTAATTAATTTAATTTAATTATTTATTAAAAATAATTAATTTAATTTAATTATTTAATAAAATATATTTCATATTAATTTAATTAATTAGATTAACTAATTAATTTAACTATATTATTTATTAAAACATTAATAAAATATATTACATATTAGTTTAGATAATTAAATTAATTATATTATTTATTGAAAAATAATTTTAATTTAATAAAATATTTAAATAAAATAATTTATTTTAGTATGATGCAACAAAAAAGGCAAATTGTTAAAGATGAAAAAAATATTTGTAACCAAAAAAAAAAAAGATTGAAAACATTTTTTTTACGTTTTTCTATTTAAGTTTTCATTTTCTAAAAAACAGTAAATATAAATGTTATCAAATGAACCCTATATATTTCTATTAAAAAAATATAATTTGTTTCCACTCTTTTTTTTTTCTTTCTTCTAAACCAAATAATTAAATTAAATTAATTAGTTAATCTAATTAGACATGAATTTACTATTATGTCTCTGGAGTAGAGTGAAAAAGGTCACATGATTCGCATATGACAATTTTTCCGTTAACTTTAATAAATGAAATTAGTGTTTAGACTAAATAGAGCGGAATTGAATAACTGGAGAATATAATAGGTACGTTTGATAGTTTGAGGATGAAATAGAAAAAAGAGTGATAGTTTGAAGAATATTTTCACAAAAAAAATCTTTAGATTATGAAGAACAAAAATATTAAATTAACAAAAAAACTAGCTTTTAAATAATTAGCTAGTAATCAGTTACTAAAAAAATTATTTTTTTTGCTTTCCAAACTAGGCCTACCTTTTTAATAATTAAGCTAAAAGCTATTAAGATTGATATAATTATCTCTGGTGCATTTGGTGCACTAAAAAAATGCTGAAAACTCAAAAAATTTTTAAAAATTATTTAGTTTTTATCTCACTGCATGAATTATAAACACACGAATTATCTTATTTTATTTCACTTTTTGTTACTCCAAACGCCTCCTTAACAATCAATTGTAATGTGTCGGATTGCTTCAATATACATAATTACATCCTAATAGTATACATAAATCATACCAATGCCAAAAACAATTAAGGTAGTCCACAAGAGATTAATAACTATAGTGCATGTGCCAATTGCAAGCTAACGGGCTTCGAATTAAGCAGGTTGAAACTGAGAAACAAAATAAAAATAAAAAGAATTATTTATAAAAATAAAAACGGATGCAAATTATACGTTGTACATGTCACATGGGTATTCAATAAAAATGGTATTTTTGGAATCTTATAATCGAAATGGGGTTATTTTAAGCATTGGGCTGAATTTGTTCTTTCGGGATTAGTAATTTTTGTTAATGGGCTTGACCCAACTCGTCTTTCAACATGAGGCTGTACGTATTAGGCCGAAGAGGCTTGATCCGTTTGTACTTTTTGTTTTAGAGAAGAGAAGGCTAAAGAAAGAAGGTGCTCTCTCTCTCTCTCTCTCTCTCTCTCTCTCTCTCTCTCTCTCTCTCTCTCCTCTCTCTCTCTCTCTCTCTCTCCTCTCTCTCTCTCTCTCTCTCTCTCTCTCTCTCTCTGAGAGAGATGAAAAAAGTTAAAAGAGTGTTTACTAAAGACCTATTTGATAAAACTATCAATTTTTAATTTTTGTGTTTAATTTTTATGTTCAGTGTTCAGTTTTTAATTTTTTTTGTTCTTGTTTACATAGTAGGAAAAAAAATAAAAACTTGAAAACACGTTTGGTAACGATAATTATTAGTTAATAATTATATTTGTTAATTAATTAAATTTAATAAATTTAATTATTTTAATTATATTAATTATTAAAAATAATTTAATTCAATAAAAATAAAATATATTAAACATATTTATCATAATTATTTTTAAAAACAATTTAAGACAATATATTTCTTGTTAACTAAAGTAATTAATTTAATTAACTTAATTTAATTTAATTTAATTACTTAAATTAATTTGATTTAATAAATTAATTAATTATGTTAATTAAATTTAATTATTTTAATTATATTATTTTTTCAAAATAATTTGATTCAATAAAAACAAAATATATTCAATATAATTTAATTAATTAAATTTAATTATATACTTAATTTAATTTAAATTAATTAAACATATTTATTTTATTTATATTTTTATTAAAAATAATTTAATTCAATAAAAATAAAATATATTAAATATAATTTATTCTATTATTAATTAAAAAGAATTTAATAAAATAATTTTATATTAATTTAAAAATTAATTTCAATTATAATTAATATAATTTAGATAATTAATATATTTAATTTAATTTATGTAATTAATATATTCAATATATAATTTAATATATTAAATTAATTATTGATAAAATTAATTATTAATTAAATTATATTTAATATATTTTTACATAAATAAAAATAATATATTATTAATTTAATATATTTTATATATTAATTAAATATTTTTATATTAAATAGTAACATATTTGGCGGTGATAGAAGATGAGTGGAAGGTAGTGGCGGTAGTGGCTGAATGTTGGTGACAACTAGTGGACGATAATAATTGATATTTTTGACTTGTAGTGATTGTATAAGAAATTGAAAACTAAAAATGAAAACTTAAGAACACACCTTTCTATATTTTTTAAATTTTTAAAAATTTTGAAAATAATTTTCATTTTTTTAAAAATTGAAAACTGAAAACAAATTTATCAAACAAGTTTTAATGTTCAGTTTTAAAAAAAATGAAAACAAAAATAGAAAACTGAAAACGAAATAGTTGTCAAACGGTGCCTCAAATTTTCTTCCCTTCAGTATAGTGCTATTTTTGGTGGATTAGTGCATTAGAATTATGCTATAAATTAGAATATTGTTTATCTATATTCTTATCTTATATGCGATATTTCTTACGCCATATAGGGGGTGTTAGGCAACTCAAAAATTAGTAAAAAAATATCAAAAGTTGGTTTTTGTGTGTTTGGTAAAACCACAAATTTTGTCACTTTTTTGATTTGTTACAGTAAAAAGTAACACTCCATCATTACATCTTTTTTGATTTGCTACAGTAAAAAACATACCAAACACCCAAAAGTTACAACTTTTTTACTTTGCTACAGTAAAAAATTTACCAAACACCTAAAAGTTACTAAAAAAATACTAAAAATTCTACTTAATTCAACCAAACACACAAAAAAGTGCAAAAAAAAAAAAAAACCAAAAAACTATCGAAACTTAAATTTTTTTTTAATTTCCAAACACCCTCATATAAGCTTGTTTGATAACATTGTAATTTTTTTATTTGTATTTTTTAATTTTTGTTTTCTATTTTTTTTAATTTTTTCTTTTTTTTCTGAAATAAAAACTCAAACTGAGTTTAAAAATGTAATTTTGGTTATAGTAATTATTTTTTATTTTAAAAAAAATTTAATTGTTTTAATTTTTTAAAAATTAATTAATTTAATTATATCATTTATTAAAAATAACTTAATAAAATATATTTCATATTAATTTAATTATATAATTTAATTTATTAATTCAATTATATTATTTATTTTTTAAATTAATTGAATTAAATTAAATTAGTTTAATTATATTATTTATTAAAAATAATTTTAGCCTAATAAAATATTTGAATAACATAATTCATTTTAACGTAATGCAAGAAAAATGGACAAAATATTAAAATTCATAAAATATTTATAAAAAAGAAAATGAGGGTGAAGACACTTTTTTATTTACATTTTTCTATTTTCAATTTTTATTACCTATTTTTAAAAATCTGTAAACATAAATAGAAAAATAGTAAATATAAATGTTACCAAACGGGACTTAGTGTAAACACTCTATTATAAAGACATAATTTATTTATATATACAATATATTTTTCTCTCTAATTTCTTTGTTCTAACACGCTATCTAGCTGTGTTTATCTGATTTTTTCTAATTCTTTGCACCTTCACCAAAAGATTATTAGAATATATTATATTCTATTATTATATTATCTCACCAATATTAAAATATATTTCACTACTATATGTAATAAGTATATTCTAGAATATTCTACTTTTCTTATTTAGATTATTTTAGTTTATATATACCATTGCACTCTTTCTTATAAGATATCAATAAAATGTCAATATATTATTTTTTCCTTTTCTCTCCCATTATTATTTTCCTTTTCTAACATGGTATCAGAGAACACAATTTTCAATCCTAGATAGATTAGGTTACGCAATATTGGCGTGCCCTTACCAACCTCTTCAATTATTCAGCTTCTTTTTCACTAAACCTTCCTGTTGACTCTGTCTTCCGATAGATCTGTTCACCTTCTGCCAACGCTGCCACCACCTCAACCCAACCTTGTGTGCTGCTCCTCTAAAAAAACCCCTATTCATCAGCTCTCCTTTATCAACTCAAAAAATCCTGCAGGCTTGCACGCCAACCAAGACAAAGGTTTGAATCCAGTGCTAATTTTTCTTTTTTTCTTTATTTTCATTACTTTGCAGTAAATCTGAATCACCGATTTCTCAAATGAAATCCTTATTTAATTACTTGCAGCCTTTAAATGATTTCCCTACAAACTTTCCTTTATTCTCTATATCCATTATTCTTATTTCCTTAATTTATTGTCCTTATTTCATTAACTAACATACTTTTCTTTTCCAAAATTTCATCTCTCTCTCTCTTAAAAAAAAAAAAAGTTCTCCTTTCCCAAATCACTCTTTCCTAAATTATCCTTTTCCAATTTACCATATCCTCTAAATACCCCAATTTCCCTTAAAATCTGGATTTTCTTTCTCAAAATTTTCCTTACTCTACCACCCTTTGTAATGACCCGAATTTTCATTTAATTTAGTCTATATAAATATACACTTATTTATTTAGTGAATTTATTTCGTTATTTAAATTTAATAATTTATAATTTTGGTATTTAATTTTAAGTTGTATTTAAAAAGGTTAAATTTTGGTAACCTTTGAAAGATTTTTAAAATTTTAGGGAAATTGTGTAATTTTCCTAAACCTATGAGGAGTAGGAAATTAATTTAATTTGTTAAAGTTAAAATTTTGCTATTATATATATATATATATATATATTGCTGTATTTATTTTATAAATAAAACCCTAAACAACAAAAGAGAAAAGAAGAGAGGTGAAGAAGAAGAAGAAGCGGCGGCTTCCCTATTTGTCGGATTTTTCTTTTATTTTGTTACTACAGAGGTAAGGGGCTGGAACCAAATATTATTATTATTTTTTTCACTTTTTGATGCACTGTAATTGAAAGCGGAACCCACACATTTGCTTTATATACATATGTGTGTGTATATATATAATAGAGGCAAAATTGTGATATAATCATCACGTTTAGAATAATTGCACATAGAAATTAAGATGATTTGTAGCAATTACAACTGTGGTGGATTGGATAAATTGTTTAGTACTTATATATATATATATATATATATATGATATTTGTTAAGAGATGTCCTGGAAGTATTTAAGGAACGAGATATTAATAATGAATGTCACGGCCACCCTTTAAGAGGACACCTATATATACATCGAAACTTTTTAGTGCTTCGCACTGAATGCCTTCAATTGGCAATAAACACCATCAGGTCACTTTAATAAACTCTTAAATTTCTTTTTTTGTTTTTCTTATTATTAATTTTTTTTATTAAAAATCTTGGCTATGCTTTACGTATTGTCAATATATGTATATATATATATCTATATGTGTTGTTGATTTAAAACCCATTGAATGACAGGCGTGTAGAGCATTTAATCTTTTCTTATTTTTATTTATTTATTTTATTTAAAATCCTCATTTGATTGATTGAAACTTACAAGAATTGATTGAGTTGTAAATATATATATATTCTTATGTGTCCCATGCGTGATAGAATCAAATGAATTGAAGAGGCTTTTATTTTATTTATTTCTACTAAATACACAGAATGAATGATTTGCCTGTGTGATTAATGGGATGGTTTAAAGTTAAAGCATTTATTGCATATGTAAGCACTGTGGGTATTAACCGTGGGATTGTTTGCTTTAATTATGAGATTAAAGTTTGTGTTTTGGTTAATAAGGCTTCAAATTTTAATTAAGAAAAATTTATATAATGTGAATTTAAAGTGAAATTAAATTTTGTGTTTTGTTGGGTCGAGGGGTACTGAAAATATCGGGTATACGTACTCAAGGGTTGAAAGTCCAGAAACCCGCGCGAGATTGATTATCGATTTCAGTAGGCTAGTAACCTACGAACAAGCAGATGCTTAAGGGTGGCATATTATAATCCTGAGACTTCGGTCTAGGAAGCAGACACCGAAGGATAGTGTATATTGGTTGGGGCTTGTTTCTACGAGACAACCAAGTAGACATCGAAGGATTACGTATATTGGTTGGGTCTGTTTCTACGGGACAACCAAGTAGCAGTACCTTAAAATTGATTTGTTTTTCTTTGACGTGTGATGTGTTGCTAAAACACAAATAGTTGTAACGAAGATAAATTAATTTAATTTATTTCTTGAGTTTGCTATCTGTGCATAATTGTTTCACTTAGTAGTATGCTGGGACATTACTGCATTTATATTATTATTAGGGTTTCAAGCACACGTGGAATTAGTGCTCATCTCTTTACAGCTTATGATGCAGGTAACGAGTTTGAGTCATGTGCTGGCCTATGTTTTCAGAAGCATCTGGATTACTGCCTGAGTGGGAGGTTGAAATTGGAATTGATCTGATCCCTAGTACGTAACCTATTTCTATAGCCTCATACAGGTTGGCACCAGCAGAGTTAGTGGAGTTAAAATCCCAGATAGAAGAGTTGAGCTCTAAAGGATTTATCCGTTCTAGTACTTCGCCTTAGGGTGCACCGGCGCTATTTGCTGCTAAAAAGGATGGGACTCTCAGAATGTGTAGATTATCGGAGGCTAAACCAAGTTACAATCAAGGATCGGTATCCCTTACGAAGACTTGATGACCTATTCGATCAACTGAATGGTTCAGTCATTTTCTCAGAGGTTGATTTGAGATCCGGTTACCACCAGTTGAGGGTGAAGCAAGAGGACATTCCCAAGACAGCATTTAGGACTCGGTATGGCCACTACGAGTTCTTGGTGATGCCATTTGGACTGACTAATGCTCATGCCGTGTTCATATATTTGATGAACTGGGTGTTCAGCAAATATTTGGACAAGTTGTAGTAGTGTTTATTGATGACATTCTGGTGTATTCTTGATCAGAGAAGGAACATGAGGAGCATTTGAGAGTTATATACTTCAAACCTTGAAGGATCACCAGTTCTATGCTAAATTGAGTAAGTATGAGTTCTGGCTCAAGAAGGTGAAGTTCCTCGGGCATGTTGTTTCTAAAGAAGGAGTTGCAGTTGACCCATCTAAAATTGAAGCTATCATAGATTGGCCAAGATCGAAGACAATTTTTGAGACGCAAAATTTTTTGGGTTTGGTAGGGTATTACCAAAGATTTGTCCGTGACTTCTCGAGGTTAGCCGGTGTGATGACTAGGCTGACTTGAAAAGGGATAAAGTTTGTTTGGGATGAGAAGTGTGAGCAATCTTTTCAGGAGTTAAAGAAGTGGTTAACTACTGCACCAATGCATATGATTCCGGAGAGGAGACTGGGTTATTCAATTTATTGTGACATATCTAGGGAAGGTTTAGGCTGTGTGCTGATGCAGAGTGATGGAGTAGTAGTCGCTTATGGGTCTAGGCAGTTGAAGACTTATGAGCATAACTACCCAGTGCATGATTTGGAGTTGGCAACAATTATCTTTGCTCTGAAAATCTGGAGACACTATTTGTATGGTGAGAAATTTGAGGTATTTTCTGATCATAAGAGTTTGAAATATCTTTTCACTCAGAAGGATTTGAATTTGAGGCAAAGGAGATGGATGGAGTATATGGAAGATTACGATTTTGAACTCCAGTATCACTCGGGTAATGCAAATGTAGTTGCTGACGCACTTAGCCGGAAGGCTCGTGGTACTTTTGCGGGTCTTGCCGTGCAAGAGTGGGAGATGATAAGAAGTCTTGGTGAGTTTGATTTGGAGCTTCAGGAAGATGATGGTCATGCTATTTTGTATGCCTTAGTTACTCAGCTAATTTTATTAGGTCGTGTGATTGAGGCTCAGGGGACTGATATTGAATGTGAGGCGATTCGAGCTAAGTTGTTGAGTTCTGATGAGATGCCAGGGTGGATGATTGGTGAGGATAATGGTTAGAGGTATTTAGAGAGACTTTTCGCGCCCATCTTTGCTCGAGATATAGTTTTAAAGGAGTCCCATTACTCTAAATTTGTAGTACATCCTGGAGGTACTAAGATGTATCATTACTTGTGCCGTCAGTTCTTTTAGACAGGTATGAAGAATGATGTGGCAGAGTTTGTGAGTAGGTGCCATACTTGTCAGCAAGTTAAGGCTGAGCATAAAAAATCGACGGGTCTTTTGCAGCCTCTACTAGTGACAGAATGGAAGCAGAGAACATTACAATGGATTTTGTTTCTAGTTTGCCGAGATCTCCAAAGGGTCATGACACTATTTTGGTGATAGTGGATAAGTTGACGAAGTTAGCTCACTTCTTGTCGATTTGATTGGCTGACTCTATGAATGTCTTGGCTAAATTATATGTTAAGGAAATTGTGAGGTTTCACGGAGCCCCTGTTTCCATTGTCTCAGATAGGGACTCACATTTTGCTTCTCAATTTTGGCAGAGTCTCCAGGTAGCCATAGGAACAAAGTTATTTTTTAGTACTATCTTTCATCCTCAGACCGATGGACAGTTAGAACGTACAATTTAGATTTTAGAGGATATGTTCAGGGCATGTGTGCTTGATTTTCGTGGCAGTTGGGAGAACCATCTTCCTTTGATTGAGTTTGCGTATAATAATAGCTACTAGTCGAGCATCGGGATGGCTCCTTTTGAAGCTTTGTATGGTAGGCCGTGTAGATCTCCTATTTGTTGGGTTGAGGTTGGAGAAACTGCAATTATCAGGCATGAGTTTGTGCAAGAGATGACAAAGAAGGTCAAATTGATCCGACAGAGACTCGAAACAGCACGAAGCCGCCAAAAGAGTTATACTGATAAGAGGCGAAGACCATTAGAATTTGAGATAGGAGACCATGTGTTCCTAAAGATTTCACCGTGAAAGGGTTAGTTTCATTTTGGGCGCAGAGGAAAGTTGTCCCCGAGATATATTGGGTCATTTCAAGTTTTGACTAGGGTTGGAGAGGTGGCTTATCGTCTCATTTTGCCACCGCAGCTTTCAAGAGTACATGAGGTGTTTCACACATCTATGCTTAGGAAATATAACCTGAATCCTTCGCATATACTAGATTGGATTGAGCTTGATGTTGACTCAGACGTGACATATGAAGTGAAACCAGTGAAAATTTTAGATTTTCGAGAGCAAGTGCTACGGGGGAAAACTATTCCCTTAGTTAGGGTGTTATGGAAACACTATAGTATTAAGGAGTCAACTTGGGAGCGAGAGGCAGATATGCGGAGTAGGTAACCTGAATTGTTTCTTTAATTTTCTTTTATTCACCTCCTAAATTTCGAGGACGAAATTTTTGTAAGGGGGGTAGGATGTAATGGCCCGAGGGTGTAATTTTAGGGAAAAGGTGTAATTTTCTTAAACCTATGGAGAGTAGGAAATTAATTTAATTTGTTAAAGTTAAAATTTTGCTATTATATATATATTGCTATATTTACTTTATAAATAAAACCCTAAAAAACAAAAAGAGAAAATGAGAGAGGAGAAGAAGAAGCAGAAGTGGTAGCTTCCCTATTTGCTAGATTTTTTTTTCTTTTGTTACTACAGAGGTAAGGGGCTGGAACCAAATATTATTAATTTTCTTTTCACTTTTTGACGCACTGTAATTGAAAGCGGAACCCACACGTTTACTTTATATACATATGTGTGTGTCTATATATAATAGAGATAAAATTGTGATATAATTATCACGTTTAGAATGATTGCACATAGAAATTAAGATGATCTGTAGCATTTACAGCCGTGGTGAATTGGATAAATTGCTTAGTACTTATATATATATATATATGATATTTGTTAAGAGATGTCCTGGAAGTACTTAAGGAACGAGATATTAAGAATGAATGTCACGGCCACCCTTTAAGAGGACACCTATCTATACATCGAAACTTTTTTGTGGTCTGCACTGAATGCCTTCAATTGGCAATAAACACCATCAGGTCACTTTAATAAACTTTTAAATTTCTTTTTTTTTTATTATTAATTTTTTTTATTAAAAATCCTGGCTTTGCTTTATGTAATGTCTATATATATATATTTGTTATTGATTTAAGACCCATTGAATGACAGGCGTGCAGAGCATTTATTCTTTTCTTGTTATTTATTTATTTATTTATTTTATTGCATTTATATTATTATTAGGGTTCCAAGTATACGTGGAATTAGTGCTCATCTCCTTACAGCTTATGGTGCAGGTAACGAGTTTGAGTCACGTGCTGGTCCTACTGAGAATAGAAATTAAAAGTTTTATTTATTGCAATATAGTCATGTTAAACTTTAGGAAAGTTTTATTTTTTTAGTGGATTGTAATAAACCTCTGTTTGTGAGGTGAAGATAAATTGTTGATTTATTTAATTTTGTGGAGATTGTTTGGGTTTAATTTTGGAGCTTATCGCCTGGTTGACTTTGACTAAAGTATTTATTTAAATTTAAAGTTTAGTTTTATTTATTTTTATTTTTTATTGCTTCATAGAGTGTGTGTATGGCTTTGACGATTAATAGGAGAAGTTGTTAAAATGTGTATTATTTATCTTTTATTCACGTGCTTGGGTTATGAAAACCCGGGGCGTGACACCCTTGCTATTGTTTCCCAAAATTTTCAACCCTCTCATCTCTATATTGGAGACCCAATTGCACTCATGTAGCACTTCGACCTTGCAATCTGCTTTCTTGCGCTTCTGGCCTTTCAACGTGCTTCCATGCGCCTCTTTCAGCGCGCTTTCACATGCTTAAGATTGTTCGATGCACTTCTATGCACCTCAAACTTTTTAACGCGCTTCCATGCATCTCTTTCAACGCACTTTCACGTGCCTTCAGCTTTTCAATACGCTTCTACACACTTTCAATTTTTGAACATACTTTTATGCACCTCTTTTAATGTGCTTCTACGTGCCTTCTTTAACGTGCTTCCATGCGCCACCACTCAGGCCACTCGGCTTCTATGACATTGCTTTTCTTCCAACTTCAACTTCAACCGGTTCAGTATAGTTTTTACTCTTCAAACTCAAGTTGATCTTTGCTATACCTCCTTAAGTTTGCAGAGGAACATTAGAATATATTATATTATTATATTATCTTACCAATATTAGGATATATTTCATTACCATATGTAATTAGCATATTCTAGGATATTCTATTTTTCTATTTAGATTATTTAAGTCTATATGTACCGTTATATTTTGTCTTACAAGATATCAATAAAATATCAATATATTATTTTCCTTTTCTCTCCCATTATTATTCTCCTTTTCAAACAAAAACAATCTAAAAACTTTAAAATTTCTAGTCTTTTCTACTATTCTAAATTTCTGCATCTAGCTATGTTTATTGGATTTCGATCATTTGATATATCATCTTCTTCCTATTGTCGAGACGAATCTAGTCGTAAAAAAATCAGTTCGTATTGTCTTTTTTTTTGCTATGTAACTCGAGTCGTTGTAGTACATGCTTCTATGCACTGCCAATAGATCCCATCCTCCAGCTCACCAATCATGCGATTCGACGTGCCATCTAATTGATTCATAGGTCAAATCCAACCATGTGGCCAGATCCTGATCGTTTAGCTCTCGCATAGTTCATCTTTATTTTCAACTCCCTCACGACATAAGCTTCAAGGATCGACTCCCACTTCAACTACTGGCTCCTATATGACTGTGTCAAGCCATTGTCTTTTGTCTAGATCATACTAACTCTAACCCTACATGCATTGCTCTCGGTAAGATTGTGACTACCATTAGGCAAATGAGGCAGTCGTCTAGGACCCCACAAATAGATAAGGCCCCTATTTTTTAAATTTCTAAAAATAATAATAGTTTTTGAATAATGTTTAAACCAATCAAAATTTAATTAATATATTAATTGTTATTTTTTTAATTTTATTTAAAATTTTATTTTGATTTTTGAACTTATCTATACCTATTTTTATCCGTTAAACACCACCATAACTATATTCATAAATAGATAATTATTCATTATACATTAACATAACTATCTTTATAAATGGATAATTATTATCTTATTAATTATATCACCAACAGAAACTATCTTTATAAATAGATTATTATTATCTCTTTAATTATATTTTTTATAAACTATCTGTTGCACACTATTTATTTAATTAACTCATCAGTCTGATAATCCAAATCCCTCTTATCTTCATCTTCTCACTATGATATTATTTCAACTGAGTTCAGAAAAATATTTTGCCATATATTCGTTTGTGATATTATTCTCATCGTTCAAATCCTTCTTATCTTCATCTGTTTCATTGTGCTATCCAAATCCAGTATTTTTTCAAGATACAACTAAGTTGAGATTAGACTAGAAAGATATTTCACCATATATTATACTCATCTATGATATTCATCGTTCTACTCCAAATTCAATATTTTTTCAAGGTACAACTAAATTGAGATTAGATAAAAAATGAAAAAAAAATAAAGATACTACTTACCTATCAAGTTGTGTTAGTTCATACATTTTTTTATTTTATTTTGAGCTTATTTATAATATTTTTATTCTGTATTGGTTACTTAATTTTAGTATTTTATTTTTTATTTAAAAATTAAATTTATATTGTTAAATATTGTGTTTGTTTATTTTTCAATTTTGTAGTGAATAATATGTCAAATAGAAAATATAAATGTGGTTATGAAAAATTAAAAAAAAAAGAAAAGTTAAAAAATTAATTCAATCTCAATGTAGTGCTCTTGATAAATTTGTTACTAGTAATAAAAAAAAGATGTTGAAATAAGTTCAAGTAGTGATAAAATAGTAGAACAATCATTTATAGAGAACGAACTATAAAATAATTCTACATTATTAGGATAAGATAATATTGATAATATTCCTAATTTTGATCAAGAAAATGAGGAAATTTTATATGAAGATAATTTATTAGAAGAGAATGTTGGACATAATAGTAAATCAAATGAATTTTTAAAAAATATTTATGATACGAGACAATGGACAATTATTGATGTGAAGTTTAGAGATTTGATGGTAGAAAGTGATCTAATTAGATATAATGATTTACAATTTCCAATAGATGAAAATAATAGACATTTTTTTTTCATTATTTTACCAATGAAAATTGTCAAATGGAGAAAAATGTGATAGAGGATGGCTAGTTTATTCAAAAGATTTAGATAAAGTTTATTGTTTTTGTTACAAGTTGTTTGATTCAAAATGTGGTGCTAATCAATTACTTAATGAAGGGATGGGAGATTGGAAAAACCTTGGTTCAAAACTTAAAAGTCATGAAACAAGTCATGAACATATTACTAATATTAGCAATTGGTGTCATGCCCCGAAATCCACAACTCGAAGACGTGAGGACTAATATTGTATTCACCTTTAGAATACTCTAAAGATCAAACATATGCCACAAAGGGCTACAAGGCAATATGCTTCGAACTTGGCCTAAAACCAAATATCTAAAATAGTACATGAAATAAATAACAAACAGAGATGCTTAGCTAGTTTATCTCATGGTTCCATCACGAGCATTTGTCCCTATAAGATCAGCTGTAGGGGGTGAGTATTAAATCACGTGTGCTTAGTATAAAACATATAAGAATAACTTTCTTAATCATGCAAGGCAAATAGCATTTAATTAACTTTAAAATTTAGTAAACTCTTAGTAAATTTCATAATATTATGACCATGTCTATAATCATCAAGTCATTTTAAATTAAACAACAACTTAGCCATGAGCCTATAGTCTCATGATAGGTAATACCCATCAATTCAATCACAATGCACATCACAATATCATACTATGGGTCAGGTACTCTACAAAGTTAACTTGTGGTTACTGAACTAAACTCAAATAATCCAGATAACCCTAGTCCCACGATCTGAGTTTATCGATAGCCCTAATCTTATCGTCTCAGTCTATCAAAATAAATTCCCAAACCTCAGTCGTGGGATACAAATGGTCCCAAAGTCCCAAGTGTACAGATAGCCCTAGTTCCTTAGTCCCAGTTTATCACCCGATAGCCTTGATTCTTCAGTCATAGTCTATCAAAAGCCTTGGTTCTATAGTCCCAGTTTATCAAGTCTTGCCTCAATACGCAAACTGGTCCCACAGTCTCAGTACTAATATATGCTAGTGCACTGGTTAAGCTATACCATCCTGTGTAGGTTTCGGAGCTTTCAACCCTTACGCTCTAGAACCCACTATATCTAGTACCCTTAATGACTCCAATATCAAAAATCAATCTCAATTAATGTCTTTTAATTAATAGCACATCATACATAAGATTCTCCCTAAATCAGGTTCCTTATGTTCATCCTTTACTTTATAAGTTTTATGAAGCATAATATATCTCGAGCCTAAGTTTCATATTGCCCATACATGCTTGTGTTTAAATAAGTAAACAATTCGCATACAAACTCTTAGTACACATATTTAAAGAGTATACGATTAATGAAATTTGAGAACTCAAATAACCTTAATAAGTCGTAACATCAGTTTAGAATAATCTACACCATTTTTGGAACAAAAGTGTTTCAAAAATCTAAAGTTTTTAAGAAAAATAGTGGATCTCGTAGCCTACACGTAGGCAGCTTGAGGCTTCAGGTCTTTCACAGAATAGCTACAATTTGGGTATAGGTAGCCCGAAGTTTCGAACCTCTCAGATTTCAGTACTCAGAAAAATTACAAAATGCCTCGCAGCTTGCCTGTAGGCAATGCGAGGCTTTAGGCCTTCATTTTACTAGAATTTTGTATAGATTTTAAACCAAAGATGAAAATTTTTAAAACATAAAATATTTAAATCTCCCACATCAAAATAAATATAAAACCATTTTAAACAAATCAAAACATGAGTTATTTCATTTACTCATTTATTTAGTTATAAAACCAAAATACATATCATGTATCACATATACATCCCTAAAGACATTCAAAAGCATAGATTTATATCATATTAACATTTTCCTTGCAACACCACAGATTAAATCTTAGAATTTCATATAACATATTCAGAAAGAACATGGCTCATATTTCCACCTCATGTACATATTCAAAACAAATAAAATCCCACCTACCTCATTACACATGTAGGCGAACAATGTGCAAAAGCATATCTACCAACCTGAGTTGGTTCTTCTCACAAACTCTGTAGCGAATGCACTCCAAGCTACACATGAACACATTTCGAAAATGGCCCCCTCTTATTCTTTTTTACTTAACTTAGCAAGAATGGCTCTTCTCTCTCTCTCTCTCTCTCTCTCTCTCTCTCTCTAGATCAAATGTTGGCGAAAAATCTAGAGACTTAATGAGGAGGAGATTTATATAAAAACTCACAAAAGGCTTCCCCTGTAAGCCTCCTCTATCAATACACCTCCCCAAACTCCCACATGCCAGAAATATCATCTACTACCCTTTGGCCTCCCCTACACTAGCACTTAAACTCTTACCACACACCCAACCAATGGGAACTTCGCCTCTCCTCCCAACCAACCAAAATGCATGCACCTCCCCTTTCTTCCAATAGAAACCCACCTATCTTCTCACCCAATAAGAAAGCATCTCTCTCTTGCCCAATAGAAACACACCCATCACATATTTATTTACATTCTAGCGTTAAATATATATATGCATGAAATTCAAAAAAATACATTAAATAAAAATATAAATTTAAGTTAAATAAAAATCTGAATAAATAAATAATAAAATAAAATAATTTTATTTATCAAAATTTCTAGGTCATTACAATTAGATTGAATTAGAAACAAGATCACAAAAAATAGGACAATTGATAAAAAACATCCAACAACAAATTAATAAAGAAAAAGAAAATTGGAACAAGGTTTTATTAAGAATTATTGCCACAGTGAAACATTTTTCTAGAAATAACCTTACTTTTTGTGGGACAAAAGAAACGATATATCAAAAAAATAATGGTAATTTTTTAAGTTTAATTGAAATGATAGAGGAATTTGATCCGATTACGCAACATCATGTTAGACGCATTAAAGAGGGTAAACTTCATACTCATTACTTAAGTAATACTATACAAAATGAATTGATAGAATTGTTATCTTCTCAAATAAAAAAAATATAATAATTAAAAAAATTAAAGAAGTGTAATATTTTTCAGTTATTCTTGATTGTACCCTCGATGCAAGTCATCAAGAATAGATAACTCTTATTTGAAGATGTGTTAATACTTTAACTAATCCAATAAAAATGAAGAGTATTTTGTAGAATTTTTAGAAGTTGATGACATATCAGAAAAATGTCTTTTTGATGAACTTATTAATATATTGAAAAAACATGAGTTTGATATTAATGATATAAGGAGACAAGATTATGATAATAGATCTAATATAAAAGGTAAACATCAAGACTACAAAAACAACTATTGGATATAAATCCTAGAGCATTTTATACACCATGTGGTTATCATAATTTGAATTTAGTTTTATGTGATATGGTTAATTCATGTCCTAGAGCTATTTCCTTTTTCGGAGTATTACAACATATCTATTCTTTGTTTGCTTCTTCCACTAAACGATAGAAAATTTTGTAAGATATGTATGTAAATTTTCTATTAAATCTTTGTCTCAAACTCGATGGAAAAGTAGAATTGAAAGTGTTAAAGCGATAAAGTTTCAAGCTCCAAAAATAAGAGATGCTTTGATTCAATTATCAAAAGTAGTGAAGATCCCTTGATAAAAAGTGAAACCATGCATTTAGCAACTTATGAGATTAAGAATTTTGAATTTTTGTTAGGAATTAACATTTGGTATGATATATTATTTGCCGTTAATTTTGTTAGTAAATTCTTGCAATCAAAAGACATGTATATAGATGTTGCTATAGATCATGTAAAAAGTCTCATTGCTTATTTAAAAAATTATAGAGAAAATGAATTTGCATCTGCTTTGGACAGTACTAAAAAAATGTGATTAAGAATTATCAAAAGTAGTGAAGATCCCAAGATAAAAAGTGAAGCCATGCATTTAGCAACTTATGAGATTAAGAATTTTGAATTTTTGTTAGAAATGAACATTTGGTATGATATATTATTTGTTGTTAATTCTGTTAGTAAATTCTTGCAATCTAAAGACATGTATATAGATGTTGCTTTAGATCATGTAAAAAGTCTCATTGCTTATTTAAAAAATTATAGATAAAATGGATTTGCATCTGCTTTGGACTGTACTAAAAAAATGGCTATAAAAATGGACATAGAACCTAAATTTCGTGAAAAACGATAATTCATAGAAAAAATAATTTGATGAAATTATTAATAATGATATAATACATTTAGCTAAAGATTCCTTTCGTATTAATTATTTTTTATACATAATAGCTCAATCTATTTCTTTTATTGAAAATAAGTTTGAACAATTTTTAGAATATGAAACTATTTTTGGTTTTTTGTTTGATTCACAAAAATTTAAAACTTTCAATGACGATGAATTAAAAAAAATATTGTATTAATCTTGAATTTTTTTTAAAATTTGGTGAACATTCTGATATTAATGGTCATAATTTATTTTGAGAATTGAAATTGTTGAAAGAAGTGCTAAAAAGAGATATTAGTACTCCAGTAGAAATATTAAACTATATTAAAAAATTAAATTCTTTTCCAAATGCATGCATTGTCTATAGAATATTATTGACA
The DNA here is from genome assembly GCA_019916065.1 of Vitellaria paradoxa. Taxonomy (NCBI): domain Eukaryota; kingdom Viridiplantae; phylum Streptophyta; class Magnoliopsida; order Ericales; family Sapotaceae; genus Vitellaria; species Vitellaria paradoxa. Next base: position 30,922,912 of record CM034244.1, read on the forward strand.
TCCTATAACTGTTGCTACTGCTGAAAGAAGTTTTTCAAAATTAAAATTGCTTAAATTTTATTTGAGATTAACTATGCTACTGGATAGATTAAATGGATTAGTCATATTATCTATTGAGAGTGAAATGTTAGAATGTCTTGATTATGAAACTTTAATAAACAATTTTACAGCTTAAAAAGTTAGAAGAATGAAATAAAAAGTTATACAAGTTAGGCCTCCCGAAGAAGTTTCAGCTAAGGCTCCCAAACTTCTAAACACGGCCTTGGCTACTGATTGACCTAAACTACTAGATTGGCTACCATCCTCTATTGGTAGATTCAGTGTTTTTGATATGATTTTCTATCTAGTTTGAACTAGTTCATAGGGTTTTTCCCCATCTTGAGTCCATTTTTTACCTATGTTTTGACAAAAATCTCTCCTTATCAATGTGTGCTTTAAAAATGACATCTAAAAGATTATTTATGAAGGAATTTACCACATTTATATTTAGCATTTTCCTCACTCTAACTTCTCTTGAAATGGTATTAAAATAAATAAATTAATAAAATTTTAGAGTTAATTTTAGTTCTCAGTAATTTTGTTAATTGTAAGTATTTTTCTAATAGATTATAATAAAGTTTATAGTAATTAATTAATTAATTTAATAGTTTAATTTTTTCATTGCAGGACTTAGCCAAAACAGATCCCAGAATACAACACTCATTTGAACTAGCATTGGAACAGTGAGGCAATTGAACAGTTGTTCGAACAACGGATCGTTCAAACGACTGTCCAAATGACAGTTCCTAGACATTGCTGATTAATTTTGCGATAAACTTAACTTAATTTGGTTTTTTCAATTCAGTTCACAAGGCTTCCAATCCAAGTAAAACTGTATACAATATAAGGTATCGCCCATATCTTAAGTCTGAAAATCCATCATTTCTAATATTATATAGCTAAAAATATATGATCTATAGTTATAGTAGAAATTAATAAATTTTCGTTTTATATGAACTAATCTTGTGTCTTTTGATTTTTATTTTATTTTTCCTGATTTTCTTAATTATTATTTAATATTGGATTGTTCATAATAGGTTTAAAATTTTAAAATATTTAGGTTAAAGATATTTTTTTATGCTTACATTTTTAGAGGCATTTAAATTTTAAATTGTTAGTTTTTTTTTTTCAATATTTATATCACTAATAACAAGTCATAAATTGGATATTGTACCTATAGTAAAATTAGTTGGGTGGTCAGATTTTAGACTATACAAAACAATTAAAAAAAATTATTCAAATTTTAGAGAGGATGGTCAAAAGTTTAATTTTTTTAAATTTTTTGACCCAAAAAATTGTATGTACTGGTGCTATTTATTTTAAACCAACTATCCTATAAAAAAGTTAATTCAAAAATTTATATGTATTAGTAATATTTTTTTTGAAGTAAGGCCCAACATATGTTTTTTAAAATTACATAAGTATTTTTTAGCTAAAAATTTATACAGGAAGAAGCATTTTTCCAAACTCATAAAATAGTACTATCATCAATCTATTTGCATAACATACATTCTTTCGTTTTCCCTTGTTAAACGTTTGCAACTTTGCCCCTACTATTAGTCAAAATGTTCAATTTAATAACATGTCTTACCTTTTCTTGTAAGGGTTTAAAGGTAATGATACCACTTGGAACTCATAAAAAGAGAGAGAGAGAGAGAGAGAAATAAATTTTTAGTAACTTTTACTTTTTTTTTTTTAATGTTTGGCGATACCTTAAAAGTTACTAAAAATTCTTGAAAATTTCTTTAACTTTTTTCTGAATAACTATAAGTTAATAAAAGTTATCAGAAGATAATGAAAATTTTAAATTTTTACTAGACATATAAAAATTACACCTAATAATTTTTGTCAAACAAATTACCAAAAGTTCTTAAAAATTTCACTTCCAAATAGGTAGAGAGTATTTGGCTCACTAATTTTTATTAAAAAAATAATTTTTATCAAATTTTTTCAACTTTATCCATTAAACACATTTTCAAATTTTAATTTTTATCCAAATTTTACTAACTTTTTTTTTAATTTTTACTAATTTTTACCAATTTTATTTAACTTTTATAAATTTTCACTAAACACTCAACAAAAAACTAACAAGACAGGTGTAGCATGCCGGTGCAAAAATTGTACTTTTTTTAATGGTGCCAAACAACCTCATGTTATCTCAAAATATTTTCTTAAGTTTTTCAACACATGATAAGTATTCAATAAAATATTTTTTATAGTAATGGAAGAGAAAATTGAATTTAATTACTTGTGGTGATTTAATATACAATCACCAAGCTATTGCAAATTCATAAGCTAGTCCTAACCCAAGAGATGGTTGGTACGAGGCAAAAAAATTTAAAGTAAAAGATTATTGGGGTAACTGTTACCTTAGTAATAGTTAATAAGGGAATAAATTTATAATATTTATGTTTGAATTGAAAGATTAAATATTACCTGGTAGTAATTATATTATGTCTAAAATGATGAAAGTTTTGAGGGGATAAAAATTAACTATGTTTTGGAATGAGTGTAAACTGACCAAGGTGTAAAAATTGATATTTAATTTTAGTAAAATATTATAATAAAATAAATTATCATAATAATTATTATTTTAATAATAATTAATTTTAATAAAATATATACTATTAAATATAATTTTAAATAAAAATATTAATTATAAAAAATAATTTTATTAGAGATTAACATTTCAATAGTATTTAATTTTAATTATTTATAATAATAATTTTTATTTAGATAAAATAATTCAATAAAAATAATTTTAGATTATTTAAATAAAATATAATAATACAATACATAATCTAGTAAATTATTATTTATGAGAAATAATTTTTACTTAATAAAACATTTTAATAAATAAATTATTTTAATAAGTAATTATTATTTATTAAACATTAATTAATTTCAATTTGATTAAATAAATTATTATTCTATAATATTTATTATAATAATTTATAGTAGAATGTTGCCTACATTTTTACAGGAGTGTAAAAAAATATTTCATGGGATAATGAGAAAAGAGTAAAATTTTTCATTATCCTCCGTTACCTACGTTCTCCCTAGAATAAAAATTTACCGAGAGTAATTGTTACCCAAAGTAATTATTACTTTCTGTCCAAACTGATATAATAGAGAGTAAAAATTATTCTAATAAAATTTACACTTCGTTAGGCCCAAAATAAACATCTCCTAATAAGTTATTAACTACTATTTCAGTGGGTAATGCTGAATTTATATATACCATATCAAGAGAGTTTACGAGTTAGCAGTAGTTATTTTAATTGTCATTATTATTTATTATAATTAAAATAAAGGTTTAGTTTGGTGAATTAAATTCTATTTTTCTTTTATACTATTTTTCATATCTTATATTATTTATATAAGATTATCGGTTCAGTTCAAAATTTAATATTTTTACGATGACAAAAATTAGTTTGATTTTAAATTTAGTGCAAACCAGTATCAAATCGACTTGTGTGCACTCTTACTCTATTTTCAATACAATATAAATCAAGTTATAATGTAATTAAATAAAAAAATTCACATAGCATATGAATAAATTAAAATATCATATATACTTATTTTTAATCATTAATGAAATAAAAAAGATCAAATTTTGATCAATATTTATTTAATTTTTTTAACCCAACCAAAGAATAAAAATAAAAATAAAAATAATTTATAACTGTTATTTTATTTGATTTTTTACATTTTTCCTTCGTGAATACACCAATAAACACGCCTCCCCACCCCAAAATAGAAAGAATTTAATTAAATTATTTAATCCACATGGATATTTTCTTTTATGTAATTTCCCTCATTTTGGGACAAGGAAATTTAGGCTCTGTTGAAAGCTTTATAATTTTTAATAATTTATATTTAATTTTTTTTTGGCTCCAAAACATCCTTTTAATCTCTGCATTTAGGGTTGGATTGGCACACATAAAAAACTCCAAAAATCATTATAAATCTCCAACAATTTTTTTACTTTTAATTTTTCTGCCATCACTATTTTTAAGAAATTTCAATATTTTGCTAAAAAAAATAAAAAATCTGGAAATAGGTTAATCGAAAATGTAAATTTTTATATAATCATATTTTTTATGTCGAAAGTTTTTAAACAAGTATCATTATCACTATTTTTTGTGAATTATTTTTGAATCCGTGAGAATAAATTTGTAAAATCGTTCTCACGATTTGTTACTTTTAAGAAAAAAAATATATTAAAATTAATTTTAAATCACATTTTATTTTAATTTAACTTATTTTTTCTTATTCTAAGAGGTAGTTGAGCCACCAAATGAAGTATTCCATCCTTTTGCCTCACCGTCACTGTTTAATCTTTCTCTTCTTTCTTTAATTTTCACTTCCCCACTATTGCATTCAATTCTCATTGTTGCCCTAATTATTGTCCTCGTCAGTTGTGGGCCAGGGAGTCAATAATAGCAATCTGAATCCACATCTTGGATCAATATAATATATATATATGTTCGTAAACAGTGATTTGGACATTCCAGAGAAGAAAGTTGGGAATGGAAACTTTTTCACCGCTAACTGCAAATTACCGTCAAGATAAACACAACACGCGATCAGCTGTAAATTTCTTTTCGTTTCTTTTCTTTTTTCAAGTCAAGTAACGTTTGAAGTGTTAAAAAATAAGAAAAAATGTGATTTAAAATAAAAAAGAGTATTTGATATTTTTTTTAAATTATATTTTTTAAAAATAAACGGTGTCAAAACTGTTAGAACGGTTTCTCAAATTCATTCTAATGAATTCAAAAAAATATTTCTTCTCTCTCTAGAAAATGTCAAAATTGTTAGAACGACTTTCCAAATCTGTTATAACAGATTCTACATTGGTAAACCATTAGAACGGTTTATCTAAATTCGTTCTAACAGATTTTAAAAAATAGAGATAAATTAGCGACAATGATATTCGTTTGAAACTTTTCGACGCGAAAAATATGATTATAAAGAAAAAGAAACAGTGCCAAAATTGTTAGAACGGTTTCCCAAATTCGTTCTAACGAATTCAAAAAAATACTTATTCTCTCTCTGAAAAATGTCAAAATCATTAGAACGACTTTCTAAATCCGTTATAACAGATTCTAAACTGGTAAACCATTAGAACGATTTATCTAAATCCGTTCTAATAGATTTTAAAAAATAGAGACAAATTAGTGACAATGATACTCATTTGAAAGTTTTCGACGCAAAAAATATGATTATAAAAAAAAAATTTCACACTCAATTAATGTCGTTGCGAATTTTTTATCTTTTAGTGAAATATTGAATTTTTTTGAAATTATTAAAGGTGAAAAAAAGTAACAGTATAATAAAGAATTTTAATAAATTATGTCGTTGAAGTTTGATGGAGTTTTATGAAATTTTTTAACACTCCAGACGTATGGTTACTTTGGCCTTGCATTGAATCTAAGGCGCTTGCGCAAATATGCGCGCGTGCGGCGCGCGTGTGTAGAGATTGACTCAAATAAAATTATATTTTGAAAATTAATTTATAATTAATAAAAGAATTATATTTTTAAAACAAGTAGACGTAAAAGCTGGAGAAAATTTAAAAAAAGAAAATGTGTGTTCGGAGTTATATAAATTTGTAAAAGTTAGTATCCCGTCCTTTGTACAGTGAATAAAAATTTTAATTTTATATTTTCGTAATTCATATTTATAAAAATTTGTTGAGTTTTATATTTTTTTTAACTCTAAAAATGTACCAAAGTCAATATAGGTTAATTTTGTTTTTGGTAGAAAAAAATTAATGACGATTAAAAAGAATTAATAAAAATTAAATCTTTAATATTTTTTGATGCACCAAACAACGCATCGTCTAAAAAGAATTTAAAGCTTTCTGCCCATTAGTTTGAGGAGAATTTTGCCATCAAATTTGAACGAAGAGTTTCACTTTCAAAATTTAAGAAATATTCAAATTAATTTTAAATTTTAAAGTGATTTACTCAAATTTATTATTATTATTATTATTATTATTATGTTTGTATTTTGGGAATGCGAGGGCACTGATAGTGTGCAGCAGTATCAATCCCAAATATTAATTTCAGACTATTAAATCTAAATTTAATTATTCAAGTTTACTCACGTACTTTTAAAATAAAAAATATATAAATACATTCAAATCGTTAAATTTTAATTCAACGGTTCTAAATTTACCGTCACACGACTGACATCAGCCTCCCCTTTTGGAGGGTTTGAGGTTGAGGGTGGTAAAGGGCAGTGTAAACAGTTGTCGTGGACCCTCACGGTGACTCATTTCAGAGGGGGCGCCTAAACCCTAATAATTGCAGTGCTCTACCACTTGGTGACTGGTGGAAGGATTAGGTAGTGAAATTAATGTAACTTTTTTTTTTTGTATTTTTTTTTTATAGGTTAAACGGGGAGAAGGTGAATATTCTGAGTTTCGAATTCGGATGATAAGTAAGCTTGCGAGGGCCTTTATCACTTCAGTCACAACCGTGCTCAAATTAATATAATTTTTTTTTTAAATTTCATTTTTTTTTCCTCCACGCTTGGAAAGGTAGAAAGTTAAAACAAATAGCAAAGTAATTCTTAATTGGCTAGTCTCATAGCCAACGACCATAATAGTGATCTTTGCCAAATTACAATATTAATGCCGAAGAGAAGTGGAATGAAGAAGAAAGGAAATTAAGTTGACATTTTATTTCCTAAATTAGTGGGAGAAAAAGGAAATGAAAAAGAGAAAGAAAGGAATTTTTTTTTTTTCCCAATTATTTTCTCGTCGTCTTTTATTTCTCTTAGACAAATTATCCAGTTTTTATTCCTTCTTCTTTGCCTTGGCTTCTTGATTTTAAAGGAAAATTTATTTACTTTCACTTTCACATTTTTTTTTTTAATTTTTATTTTTGGTTCACGACCAAAACCCGCCGAAGGCTTGCAGATAGTACATTTGTGAATCATCCCACAAGCCCCACGAACCCAAAAAGCTCATAAAAATCTTTTAGTGATAGCCCCCGAGGAGAAACCTTTGTAGAGTTTGTGAACCACCTCCACAAAATTCATGAACAAATAAGGATAGCAGGGCGGGTATAACTTTTTTTTCGTTCCCGTTTAATAATATTTTTTTTTTATTTCCATCTCTATTTCCGTTTCAAAAATAATAATTTTTTTTATACTCATCTCTACTAAATAATTAAATTTCCGTTCTCGTCTTTATTTCCACTTACCTGTCTAACATGCTAACTATTATAAATTATATATTATATATATATTAAATAAAAATAAAAAATATATATATAAATTAATAAATAATATTTAAACGAGTATATGGTGAAATGGGAATTATCATACCTGTCTCTATATTCGTTCAGATAACACTTTAAAATTTCCATAACCGTCCTCGTCCTGTCCCCGCTATTTTTTTTATAACCGAAAACTCACACTAGTTTATTACAACTCACAACAAATCGTGTATCTAACAGATAAACCGGAGAGATACACGCTGCTCTCACGCACATCCCACTTGAGTCAAGAATCAAACTAGTGTAGTTTCTGTGGGAAGTATACCTACGAGTTATTCGACCTAACCCTATGAAGCGTCCCTACTATTAGAATCTCCATATATATCCTTCACGAATGGGACGAGTGAAGCAAATACTCATTTAATACTGATATATTTGTCATCTTTTTAAACAAGGCAGTGTAAGGAGATCATACATGAGTAATTCTAATCAAGAGAAGAAAACTTTTATAAAATTAAAAACCCCCAACCTCTTCGAATTTACCGTTGAGAGTGTGTCTTCCATGTTGCTTATAAGTTACTCCTCAGATTTCAAACAGTCCCGAAATTAATTTATTTTTAAGAATATAAATATTAGTAATTTCAGAAATAAATAATAACTATTTATAAAAACAAAGGCTTATTACATACTGACCTGTTGTTTAATTGGATGAAATTATTTTTTTTTTTTTTTTGAAAGGTGAATTTTTTTTTTTTTTTTTTTAAGGGAGGGGGAAGACTCGAACTCGAGTCATGAGCGGACAGGAAAGGCTCTTAACCACTGAACTAAAGGCCACGCTCTAATTGGATGAAATTAACCGAGTGCATAAATTAAAAATTACCTTAAGGAGAGAAGACAGGATTGTTTAGTTTTAACCATGATTTTAGAACTAACAATGACAGCGCTCACAGTTCCAACATTACGACCGTGTAGGTTAATATTTTGAACGAGCAATTTGGCCAGTACTCATAAGAAATCCCGTCCTGGCTATAATTACATAAATTTTAAATAATAGAGCTTGGTTTGAGGGGTAAAAAAAATTAACTTTTTTATATAGTTAACAGTTATTAACTGCTAAAAGTTAGTTTTTTTTTTTTTTTGGGAGAGAAAAAAATTAATTTTTTAATAATTAACTTTTTAACTTCTTATTAATTTATTATTTTTGTCTTTTAAAATTAAAAATAAAATAAAATATGAGATAATAAATTTAATTATTTAAAAAAATAAAAAAACTAGTAACTCCAACTACTAACTATTTTTGACAAATGGAAGTCACAACTAGTCCAATCCCATCCTAACCCAGAGGAGAAAATAAGGCTACTATGAGGCAGTTTGGCACCACATAAAAAATATACATAATTTTCTAACGACACGTGTTATATTAAATTTTTATTAAATATTTAGTATAAATTTGTAAAAGTTAAAAACAATGATAAAGATAAAAAAAAATTTAAAAATTATTTAAAATTACAAAAAGGAGAAATTTAGAGATGTGTTTATGAAGAAAGTTGACAAAATTAATAAAAATTATTTTTGGGGGGGTTAAAAATCGGTGAGTCAAATACCCTCTTCAAATAAAAATAATCAGGAAATGACATCTAACTAGAAATTTTTACGAGAGATAAGGCCCTGTTTTGGTTTTCTATACAATATTACAAAACTCTACTAATTTTTATAAAATTTAAATTTTTTGCGCATTGAATAAATTATGAGTCCATAATTTTTATAAATTTATATTAGTATTACAAAACTCTACTAATTTTTATAAAGTTTAAGGGATGATTTGATTTATTTTTCTATTTTCTGTTTTGAACTTATTTTTTATTTTATACTTTTAAAAATAAGAAAGATACCTCAAAATTCATTTGATTATTTGTATTTTTTAAATTTGTTTCCAAAAACTGAAGAAAAATTTACACATAAAATAAAAAATGATAAAAAATCGTTTTGAAAATTTTTAACAAAAAATAAGAAAAATTTCAAAATAAGGAAAACAAAGTACTTTCTGTTTCCTCATTTTGAAATTTTTTACACATAAAACAAAAACAAAAAATACAAAATAAAATAGTAAACCAAATGCCATCTAAATTTTTTACGCACTGCACAAATTATGGATCTATAATTTTTATAAATTTATATTAATTTATACAACTTGTACTTAATTTTGAATCTTAGAGACAGAGAGAGAGAGAGAGAGAGATAAAACAGTTGCATTTGATACAAAATTTATTTGCACTTAAAATAAAATATTGTATATTTAGAATTTTAAAATTTCAATTTGTTCAAATAAAACTATCAATTAATTCACAATAATTAAGTCACTTGGGAGTTCTTTTTTTCCCTTGGAAAAAAAAAAAAAAACAAACAAACAAAGAATCCATCAATATTCTCATTTACTTCATAAACAGTAAATACTACCAATCAATATTCCCATTTACTTCATAAATAGCAAATACTACCACCACATCATTTTTGTTTATAATTTTATTTTTTATGAAAACGTGATAGAATATCATAGGTGTTTGGTTGACAAGAAAATTGAGGTAAAAAATATAATAAAAATAAAAAAAATATGACATAAAAGTAAAATATAAAAATTTTTAATTAAAGAAAAGTATAAAAATAATTAAAATTAATAAATTTAAGTGATTTTTGATAATACCAAACGGGCTGTCATTTTTCAATTAATTAGCTAATATATTGTGGCTTGGACCCTAAGTTCTGTGCACAGAATCCCTTGGCTTGGACTTCTGGGATCGGATAGAAGCCCGCAGTCGCTACTCGGTGTACACTGGGTGAAACCCACCCCGTGACCTTAGCAGGCAAAAAACCACGAGAAAATAAACCAGTCTAAGTAAATCCTGCCTGACCAGCTCAGCCGAAAAGGCTATTAGATGACTCTCCACAATTAGAAGAAAGACTGCCCCAAGAAGAGTCGAACCCAGGACCTATTAGTCCCAGATCTTTTAGACCGCCATTCGAACCAACTCGATTACTCCTTTCGGGCATCCCTTGGCTTGGACTTGTCAATTGGTTTGACCAATGACACATGGATCCCTCGGAGACCAAGGGCTTTAAATCACTCACATCATCTGTCTAAATTTCTATTTAAACGGATCACCTCATTAGTTGTAAGTTTTGATCAAGAATAATAGTGCACAATCTAATTAATATTATTTTCTTTTTAGCATACAATCTTCCCATCCCAACTAAAATACAAATATATATGTATATATACATATATGCTCCAACTCAAGTTTTAAATTTTTTTTAAAAAAATTTTAAAATTTTAAAAAATTTTAACATTTTTCGGTTAAATTTTAATACGTGTCAATTTTATTATTTTTATGCTAATTTTTTATTTTTTTAAATTTTTTTCAAAACCTCAAACCCCCAACATCAAAGAAAAAGAAGAAAGGGAGGAAATTTAAACATAGAGTTAAATTTATTTCGTGCTCTCCTCTTTCTTGACATTTTTTTTTTCAATTGTAAAACAAATATACATAATTCCACTCCTTTAAATTAGAAACTAAGATAAACCCAAATTAAAATAACTATTAGAACTTTTAACATGGAAAGTAAGAGAGAGAGAGAGAGAGAGAGAACCCCTCAAACATCAACATGGCATTTTTGCACCAACTGGTACTTGGTGGCCGGTCCAACAGGGATCCCATTATTCTTGTTTCCAAACGATATGTAAGCGGGACAGTTCACATTCAGGTGATAGGTCCCGGAGACGAATGTACCCACTTTAAATCTGACCCGTCCATCAACCTTGATGTTGATCAGCACCGTCCCCGCCACCAGGTCCTGGCCGAGCGCTCCCCCGAGGTACGGCGCCACCGGCACGGAATTGCCGTAGACGAAGGGGGACCAGACGTTGACGTCCTTGTGGCCTTGGTAGGAGGAGGGGAGGAGAGTGGGGAGAGTGATCTGCTGGCTCCTGTAGGAGGCGTAGACGTCGAGCTTGTCGTAGTAAATGCCGATTCGGTCGTTGGGGTTGCGGGAGGAGAGGGTGATTTGGAGGTTGGAGGTGAGGAAGTCTGGGGTTGGGGCGGCGGAGGATGAGACGTTGAAGGCGTAGACGGTGGCGTCGAGGAGGATGAAGCGGGGTTTGGTGGGGCGGAGGATGGCCCAGATTAGGAAGACGACGAATAGGACGAGGATGGCGAAGGCTAGGAACCCCGCGAATAGGCCGCGGTAGAGCTTCTTCCGCTCGTCCTCGTGGTGGCCGCAGTCTTTTGCCGTCATGTCGCGGCGGTCGGAGATGGAAGGGAGAGAGAGAGAGAGAGAGAGAGAGCGGGGTCCCAGTTAAAGAGGACGAGGAAGTGCGGGGTGCGTGTGTGAGAGAGAGGGAGAGTTTCACATGGTGGATAGTGTATATACTGTAATAGAGAGAGAGAAAACGCGGGGAGAGAGAGAGAGAGAGAGAGAGAGGGGGGAGGGGTCATGACATTGGGTGGTTCTTTATTTGACGATGACTCATCGTATATTCACGTAACTTTGGTTTCATTTGAAATTAAACGAAATAAAATAAAATGTTACGAATTTTTACAAATATAAATTATAAAATAATAAAATTTAAATATTTCACTCACTGTACAAATTATGAGACATTTATTTTTATAATTTTATTTTATTTTATACATTTTTATACAAAATCCAAACATATTTGTTTTTCTTTCTTTCGTCTACATTTAAATTGTTTAATAGCTGCACATAATAATATTATTCTTTTTTTAAATTGGCTTTCCAGACAAATATAAGGTCATTCGGAGTCACAAAAATAAAATAAAAGAAAAAAAATTGTGAGTTCATAATTCATACAGTAAGATAAAAAGTGATTAATTTTTAAAATTTTTTATTATTTTTCAAAATTTTTTGTCACTCCAAATAGAGTTATACTAAACATAATTCTAACATTGAGTGTGTTTGGAGTTATATAAATTTTTAAAAATTAGTGTCTTATGATTTGTATAATGAGTAAAAAATTTAAATTTTATAATCTCGTGATTTCTATTTATAGAAATTTATAAAAATTTATATTATTTTTTAACTCCGTGCAAGTTGATTAACTTGCCCTAAAAAATAAATATATAAATTCGAGAAGCTAACAGCAACACTGGTGGACCACAGTAAGCTGAGGGTCGGTGGAGGCCCATGTTGGATTTTAAAAAATAAAAATTATTTGATATAAAAAATTATAAATTTTAATAAAAAAATTTATTTGAGAGTAAATGAGTAGATGAATGATTGTTTTGTAACATATATTTAAAGAGATATTCGAAACCATTGACAATAAAATTATTTTGTAACGTTTTCATAACATAAAAAAACGAAACGAATTGTCATAACTTGTCTTGTTAATTTGAATTTTATTTTGTGTAAGAAACATTTGATATCAATATATAGTATTTTATATTTTATCGTATTCTATGTAATTATTTAAAATTTATAAATTTACGTGTGATTTAAGTCTAAACCGACCCAAATTCCTAAGTCTGCCATTGAACAGCAAAGGTGTTGCCATCTCGGTGATAACTTTGATTTGAGCTGTTAAATTAATATTTAATTATCTAAATCTATTTATAAATTTTTAATTTAAAAATATGTAAATGTGTTCGAAAAATTATATTTTAATAAAATGGTCAAAATTGGCGTTGTTATTGGGTTGACATCACTAAATTTCAAAAAAATAACTTTAATAAACTTTATATGTGGTGTTCTATTTTTTAATTAGCTTTCAAGACATAACTTGTAACATTATTAAACGAAAATTTGCTAGTTTATGCAATGGATGTAACTTAACTTCGAAAAGGACATATAATTTTGAGGATTATTACTTACCAAAAAAAAAATATTGAGGATTATTTTTTGTGTATAATTTTCTTCTTCAAACCATTTAACAAATTAATAAAAATGATATGGTCCTCCTTTTCTAGTTCACTAAAATAATATAATCCTTTTTATTTTATTTTTGTCCTCACTTCCACACTATATGTGGAGGGTTTTATTGCAATGGTTAGCTCTTACCCTTTTGACATTCAAGCCAAATGTTTAAATATGTAAGTTTGAACTCATCATTTTGTTTGCTATATAATTTGACAATTACAAATATAAATTTAATAATTTTCATATATTATTTGTTATTGATGTACAAAATATTTGGAGACAAAATATGAATATCTACTTATATCATATAGCATATATTAAATACTTATTCAATAGGCTTCAAATTTTAATGATTGAACTTTTTTTTTGGGTATCAAATAAGAAATGTGGGGAATCAGGCATTTATAAGAATTGGGTATTCATAGGCTGTGTTTGTTTGAGGGATAAAGAGGTGAGATTGAATGAGTAATTCGTGGGTTCCATGGATTGGAGGAGTAATGAAGTGCTTGTTTGATATTCATGGGCCCCACGGATTAGATAAATAATAAAGGAAATTGTGGGATAAGTTATCCCATGGGGAGTGTGGGATAAATTATCCCCCTCTCCGGGTTGTTTCTTTTCAAAATTTAATTGTTCAAAATTATTTCTTATCACATCACACATCAAATCACATCTTTTATTCTATTTTATATTCCGCTAACCAAACATCAAAAAAATAATTTCACATAAAAAATTAATTCTATCTTTTATCCAACATATCAATGGGTCTCACGGTATTACTTATCCTCCATCATCCAAACCTTCGTACAAACGCAGCCATGAGGTATATAAGAGTTCTTGTTAGGATCGGATAGAAGGGTGATTTAAATTATTAGTTAAGGTCAAATAAGATACGAGTAGTCTAGCCTGTAATCAAATAGGAGTACAAGAATGAAAAAACTCAGCCCTCTCTCAATCTGTTACCATCCCTACCCCTAGCCAGTTGCGGAGCCACGTAGAGATAAAGGTAAGTGACCTTCCGTAATTTTAAACGTGGAATTATTAAAATATTCTCGATATTTTAACTTTATTGAAACATTAAATTAATTCAAAATTAAAATATTTTGACCTTATTAACAAAAATTAAAATAAATTCAAAATTTTTTTTTATATAAAAAGAGTTTACAAGAATCAAATCCAAATACTTTTTGTAGACTAAAGTGTATTTTCTTATTGTACTACTGAATATTATTTTGTATAATATTAGTAAATATAACATACAATATAATAAATTTTATAAATAATAAAACTTATTAATAATTTGTATTTATTTTTGGGTGTTTAATGCCTTTCTTATAAAAATCTTAAATCCACCCTTATATAGAATCAAACCAAACGCACCCTTGCAGATAATCGTATGGTTTGGTATGAACCCTTGCCCTTTTGTAACTGCACCGTTAAGTTAAATTGGGCTAGGAATAAATTCAAGTAGGACTGGCATTTTCAAAATGGCAACAGGACCCCTTAATCCACCGACCGCGGAAAATTTCAAAGGGTACAATCAATTTCATTAATATCATAATTTATTATTATTATTGTTATTTAATTTTTGAGTATCTTTGTCAGTGTTAGAGTGTGTTTAGAATTGTACAAATTCGTAAGATTTAGGGCTTATTTAATTTATTTTTTTATTTTTTGTTTTTTTTTTGTTTTTTAATTTTTGTTTTGAACTCATTTTTTATTTTACGCTTTTGAAAATAAGGAAAAAGTTCAAAACGTATTTGGTCACTTATATTTTCAAAATTTGTTTTAGAAAACAGAAAATAGATTTACACATAAAATGAAAAATGACCAAAAATTATTTTGAGCATTTTTAATTCAAAATAAAGACAATTTGAAAATAATAAAAATAGAACATTTTTTATTTTTTTATTTTGAAAATTTTAAAATATAAAATAAAAATAAAAAATAAAAAATAAAAAAATAAATTAAATGTCACTTTAATATCACGTACTTTATATAATAAATAAAAAATTTAAATTTTATATTTTCATAATTTACATAGAAATTTAAAATTATTTATATTTTTTTAACTCTAAATAGTGTAAACGTACCATATAAACGAATCGATTATTACCGCAGGTTGAGTGAGCGGGCATAGTAATCTTCTAATAGGACAAGGCTGATTGTTGGTATGGGAATCTGATTTCTTTTGTTTTACCAGAGCAGACAGAAGTGATATCTACTCACGGGTGTCGCTACAATCGCTGTCCCTCTGTAAGAAACTGCATCAATGGCTTCTGTCACCTCTGAATGTTTATCTTATCAACCCCAGACTCTCTCTCCCTATATGAGAGAGAGAGAGACACACACACACACACTCACAGGAAGGGAACCGTGCAATATACTTGTGTTACCGTAATTTTTTTTTTTAAAGAAAGTTATATAAGGTTTGTTTGGAGTAAGAAAAAATGAGATAAATTGAGATAAATTATGGTTTAGAGAGAGTTCGTAATACGTGCAGTGAGAGAAAAAAATTGATGTGATATAAAATTAACAGAAATTTATAGAGATTTTCAGCAAATTATTGCACACCAAACAAGCCCATAGGCGTTTAGAGCTCCGAAAATAATGAAAAATAACATAAAAGTGTAATTTAAATAATTTTTTTGACATTTAATACATACCCACCAAATCATATTTTAAGCAATGAATACGTCAATTTTTTAGAGAGAAAATCTGTTCGAACGATTTTTTAAAGTCTGTCTGAACAGTTTCATGTTAAATTTTTTTAAAAATTGTTGAAAAGTTTTTAAGATTTGTAAAAAAATTATTAGAATTTATGGAAGTGTTATTGGGTTTTTAAAAAATTTGTTGGCGTTTGTAAAAATTTGTTGAGATATGTAGATACGTATAAATTTATAAATTTTCGAGGAATGCAAAATGTGTTAAAGAGTTTTAAAAATTTTTAGACTTTTTGCCTAATTTTTATCTCACCAAACAGGTTCTGTAGTTGAGGTTTGAAGTTGAAAAAAGTTCACCAAAAAAAAAAAAAAAAAATTAAAAATTGGTATAAAACGTAGTGAAATTTAATTCGAACGACATTGGAGATTTTTAAAATTTTTTGAAAATTTTTTAAAAATACAAAACTCCAAACAGAACTATATAGTTAATTAAAAAATCTAACAAATTAAAAATATATACACATATATTAATAATATAATAACAATAATAAATTATAGGTAAGGATATTGACACTCTTTAAAAAATTTTCCTAACTCTTTATAATTTTCTTGCTTTATAAAATTACAAAACTAATCTTACAATTAATGAATGACAATTAATACAAAAATAACTTAATTACCATAATAACCCTATGTTTTCATTTATTATTATAAAACTAATGTTCTTCACTTTTTACTTTTATATAACTCCACTTTTTACTTTTTTTTGTGACTACATCCCTCATATTTTCATGTATATTTCAACTCGTATTTATCTCTTTTTTTATTTATTTTTATCGATATATATAGTACTACATAATTTGGATTTTTTCTCTATTAATTTTTTTATCACAGTTCCTATTTATAGTGCTTTTTTTTTGCTTGATAATTTATAAAGAATTTTTGTTAAAACGATTGAATTGTTCTGATCGGTGCCATATTTTTTTTATTTAATGGTGGCTGATTTTGTGGATGAATGTTAGAATTTCAATTTCAATTTGATTTACCTTTATTTCAATTATTTTCATTAATGTATAAATTGATCAATGATTATGATATCTTACTTTGTATCAATTAAAAAAGAATAATTGTTTATTTTCTACTTTGATTTTTTTGGTAAAATAAACTTAAAATATATATTTACAAAATTAATTAAAAAATATTAAAAAAAGCTTTTTCACGCAACCTCATGAAATTACAATTGATTATAGATTTTTAATTTAGACCCGATTTGGCTTCACTACAAACATCTAAAAATCACTATAAATCTCTAACAACTCCTCTACCTTTAATTTTTTCGTCATCACTAATTTCAAAAAATTCTAATATTTCATTAAAAAAATAAAAAATCTGAAAATAGGTTAACCGAATGTGTAAATTTTTTATACAATCATATTCTTCGTGTCAAAAGCTTTCAAACGAGTACCATTATTGCTATTTTTTTGTGAATTTTTTTGAATCCGTGGGAACGAATTTGAAAAACTGTTCCCATGATTTGTTATTTAAAAAAAAATGACGCCAAAATTCACCCCAAATCACATTTTTATCTCAATTTATCTTATTTTTTCTTACCCCAAACGAGGCCTTAATATACAAATTAATAAAAAGTGGAGGATATTATAAAAAAAAATGAAAAGTATAGAGAATATTAATTTTGTAATAATAAATAAAAAGGGAAGGTAATTAAAATGTTTGATCTAGTTTGTATTAATTAACATTTATTACAAGCCTAGTTTTGTAATTTCGTTGGAGCAAACAAGTGATAAAGAGTGGGGGAAGTTTTTAGAGGAATGCCAACATCTCCACCCCAAATTATTTTATAAAAATTAAGTTAATACTACTAAAATTTACAATTAGCATAATAGTGTGTCAATAGTCTATACCTATATTCATTAATATAAATTTCTAAAATAACGTCTATCAAATATAAGCGACTCATATTTTTTTTTAAAATATTTACCTTCTAAAGTTCAAATGCTTTAATAAAATATAAATAAATTGCCTCCTAAAAATTAAATAGGCAAAATAAAGCATCGTAGCTATTAAAATATTCACTCTTTTTTTTTTCCTCCTCCTCTTATTTCTTGGTAGCAATGTATTGTTATTGGAGTGAGAAAAAAAAATGAAGAAACGTAAACATAAACATAAACCATAGAAAAAAAAAAAAAAAACTCATAAAACTCTTCTTAATCAAAATGATAAAAGAAAAAAAAGACAAATAAGTTTAAAAATTAAAATAAATAATCTAAACATGAGAAGAATGAAAAACCTACAAAACTCTACTTCCTCCAATTTTTTTTTTTATTACAAGTTTCTTTCACAAATTTAAGAATATAGGTGCACTTTACGAGGTAATTGTCTTTTCACCTCTTCTATCTAAGGTGAAAATCTATTACACTTTTGAACTTTAAAAATTTATCTTTATATCACTTTTATTTTGGATTAAAGTGAAAATGTTAAAAAATTTGTCAAATATATCAGTTTTTACTCTAAGTAAGTTTAAAAATTACATTTATACCCTATGTACTTCTTATTACCTGCACTTACTTTCTTAATTCTATTTAAATTTTAGTGACTATTTTTGTATTTTCACTTGAAAATTTAGTACTGTTCACAATTTTACTTTAACCCAAAGCATGAGAGATACAAAAGTAGGTTTTAATGGGTATTTTTATATTTTTACTTGAAAATTTAACATCGTTTATAACTTCACTTTAACTCGCAGTATGGGTGATACAAAGATAAATTTTTAAAATTAAAGGGGTATAAGTAATTTTTACTTTAAATACAAAGAGTAAAAAGGCAATTATCCCTATTTTATTTTTTTTCTTTACTTACGTTTTTTTTGTTTGGTGGTGATTTTGTTTAGAAGAAGAAATAATTTGACAGATCAAGACACGTGAAACCATTCTTTTTTTATACATACAATATTGCATTACTATGGATGCTCCAATTTACTAAAACCCAAAAGCAAATATTTGTAAGAGGCGAAAGAAATGACGCATGCGATTTTTACTCGCAAGAAAATCGTGACATGACATCATGTTATGTATTAATATTACATTATTTTTTATGAGTGTGTATTGTTTATATATTTAATTATAATTAAAAAAGATATTTAAACTATAATAAGAGCAGGTTCGAATGAGAATCACCAAACTCTTACACCATCTAATACTCATATTGAATTTTATTATTATTTCTCATATTTGTTTTTTGATTTTATTATTTAAATACAAAACGTTTCATATTAGGATTGGGAAAGCATAAAATAAATACAACTGATATTATAATAAAGGATATTGGTGATTTTTAGTTAGTAGTTAAGATAATTGTATTCAATAATTAAAAAAGAAAGAGAAATTTACAATGGAGAGTGTCACATCCTTAACTTAATTATCCTTGATGAATGACATGAGAATATTGAAACTAATTAAAATAGACAAAAACCTGTTTTAAAGTCAAGTAATAATAATAATAATAATAAGAGCTTCTAATATTGTCCATCATTCCAATATAAAATAATAGAAATAACCTCATAATAATAAAATGTAACATCACACCCCACTGACACAATCTAAGACTTACACAACCATTATAACATAATCATAATACACTTTCAAATATAATCAAGTTTGGAACCCACACACCGGCTCACATATATATCAACTGAGGATCATCCAACGTCTTCAAAATCTCATTTTATTATTTTTCTCAAAATAAAGGATCCTGTCTCTACACATGACCTGTGCCAACAACATAAATATAACACTCTCAACCAATCAATAAACGCATATCAAACTAGATGATGCAACCCCAGTCCCGTGCACATGATATACTCAATCACATAAATAAACATCATCTTAATATAAAAATGCATTCCCATTAGCCATGATGATGATTTAAGTTTATTTAATCTTTAAAATTTAACAACTAATGGGTTTGGGTACAAAATAAGTGTTTATTAATTGAAATTCGGCTCGAGCATTCTATCAAATGGCGTCCCGATGCCAGGGCTGCTGTCTGGATGCCAACACTAAATGCCAGTATCTAGACTCACTGCCAAGCAACGTCCTGATGCCAGGGTTGTCGTCCAGATGCCAGCACCTAACTCTAGTGTTTGTTTTCAATGAAACTCCAATTCTAAAACACCATCAAATCACTCATCTAAGTCCCAAATTCAACAATTAATTGCATATAAACATTTAAACATGCCAATAACACATTTCTATAATATTAGATTCAAGAATAACTCAAAAGAATGTAAGATTTCAACATGAATGTGCACATGTATACATATCTATATATATATACTTCAACCCAAATCCTTCAATACTCAACCAAATTAGGTACAAAATATATCAAAATCATGCTAACAACACATAAAACACATATATAAATTATACCTACCTCGGATTTGAAAAAAAGATGAAGAAATCTTAAAACTTCAAAACTTCTCTTCTTTGTAACTCTCATCTTAAGCGAAGTCACCATCATCCGACACCGTCACGACGATCATGACGTTGAAATTTTCAAGGATCGGCTATCTTCCTTCTTCGAAACACATTTTCTCTCTCTCCCCTCTCTCTTCTCTCCCTTACTCTCCAACTGCGTGAAAAGAGAAAAAGAAGCAAAAGAAAAGAAATAAGAAAGAAAGAAAAAAGGAAGAAAAAGAAAAGAAAAGATTGGACCCCAAGCCCAACTCTAAGCTCATTTACTACTTTAAGCCAACTTCAGTCCAAGAAAACAAAATAAACTTAACAAATCGGACTAAACCTCAGGTCCAAGTATTTAATCTTTTTTTCTAAAATCTCAACTAATTAGCTAAAATAAAATACAGTGTGTTATACACATACAGAGAGAGAGAGAGAGAGTTAGATTGGAAGAGAAGAAAAAAAATAAATAAAAAAGTAAACCCAAAAAAAAAAAAAAATGAAGTGAGCCACTTCATCAAAAGAGTAGCCTTTTTGTTTCAATATATATGTTGGATTAAACACGGATATGGTATATTATTTTGACAGATCCGAGGGCTGAAGTTGGCTTTTAATTTTAGGATCCTAAATTTAAATCCGATCTATTGAATTCATGTAAATTTCATCTCATCATGAAATTTAAAAAATAATTTTTTTATTTTATTTTAAGGGTAATCTAGTAAATGTGCTCTTATGTTTCTCTCTTATTGGGTTGTCTTTACAGTCTATTTCGTTGAAACTCAACAATGGAGTTTGAGAGCTTCTGTACATATATATATATATATATATATATATTTGTATTTGGCTGCGAAAGAAAAATTAACGGAAAAACTTTAGTAATAATGGACTGAAACCCCCCAAAAGTAAAACGAAGGAGAAAATATGTGTTTTAGTGTTTTATCTTTCTTACTTTTGACAGAATGAGCGCTTTCGAAAGTTAAAACTTTCATCAAAGAAGAAGAGCCTGGCAATAGATTCGAACGTTAAAATAGATTTTGAGATTCATGGGCGCAACATTTTAATAAGGGTGTCATTATTCACAATTATACTTTTTCTCCATGTAGCGTAGTTAATTCATACATCTTATATTTTGTCCAAATAACCTAATAATTTTTTTACATAACTCATAAATTATACCTAAAATTTCAAAAATACTTATTAATCAAAACGACAAGAGTCTGCTGAAATGTTTTAATTTTTTCCGTAACCAGTTATTGAAATGTTTCATTTATTTTGGTGCAAATGTATCGAAAGTTTATGTTATTAATTGCTAAATCTTTTTCAGTAACTTATTGTTGAAATTATTTAATTTTTTCAATAAATACTTGTTGAAAATTTTTAATTTGTTCAATAGTTAATTGCTAAAATGATTTGTTTATTTGTCAAAAATTTATTTCATTAAGGATTTGTTTGGAGTAAGAAAAAATGAGATAAATTGAGATAAATTGTGGTTTGGAGAGAGTTCGTAATGCGTGCAGTGAGAGAAAAAAGTTGATGTGATATAAAGTTAACAGAGATTTATAGAGATTTTTGAAGATTTTCAACAAATTATTGTACACCAAACGGATCCTAAGTGATTGTCGAATTTATTTGATTTTTTAACAAATGGTTATCGATATCATTTGTGTAGGGTTTTTTAGAGTATGGGTTATATGTAGTAAATATGGAGAGTAATGAAATCATTTTACATTAGGGTTTTTTTGTCCTAAGATGAAAAAAATTTAATTGAACTACAAGGAAAAAAATAAGATTGCAAATAGCGGCACCCCTTGCCTAACACTTCAGGCATGTATTTTCTCTTCCTACTTTGTTTGGTTTTTGGGGTTTTCAATCCATTGTTGAAACTGTGGTTGGGTCGAGATATGGCTTCTGACATAGTTTCCGACAGTCAACCGAACACTTTGGTTTCCATTTCTCTTTCCTTTTTGTTTTCTCCCTTGTCGTTGGGTCGTCATTCACTAATAAGGTCAACGTTGACAACGTGAACTGGCGAGCTATCGAGTTTCTGGTGTGGCAAACGACTCCGATTAAGTTTCATCGGAATATCTATGAGGGTCAGAGTTTCATCAGAATCATCCACATTTACGACCCCGACTGGTCGAACCATGTTTGGAAATGGGCAACGGCGTCGAAACGTGGGCAGAGATATAGGGAATAGTGTAACTTACTCCTCTGCACGTTCGCTATTATAAACGAGCCGAGAAGCTGGGCATTTGAATACATGCCATGTGTTCCTAGCTCGGATGCATGTTAAGGCGTTTAGATAATTTCCTTCAAAGTTAAAAGATATTTATAGAACAAAAAAAATTATGGTGGAGTTTCACGAGAAATATAAATTACAATTATTTATTACTTAATATAGATACATGAAAAGGAATTTCTATTTATTACTTAATATATTTATTTATTTATAACTAGTGGCTTATATAGAAGTGTGTCTTTTACACCTTGAATCATGAAATAAAAAGATAACTGTATTCAGTGGGCAAAAGTTTATAAAAGGTAATTAAAATAAAGAAGTAAATTTAGCTCTCGTCCATTTTTTATTTTTATTTTTATTTTAAATAGAGATATTCCAAAAATTTTTAATTGATCAGTGCCACAATTAATACCAATCCACATGACGCTCATAATTCTTTCTTAAAAGTTCATAACGCATCTTTTGAAGTCTATTGTATGCCCAACCTCACTTGTTTGTCAAATTTAAAATTAGAAAGACGTGTTACGATGGAGAAAAAGAACGACGTTCCAATTAATACAGAGAGACTACCAATTTGTTTTATGAGTCCTTACTGTGGGTGTTTGGCTCAGCAACGAAAATTTAAAAAAAAAAAATAACTATTATCGGCTTTTTAACTTTTTAAAATTTTTTTCTCTTAACATAAAAGTAACTTTTACCAACTTTTATCAAATTTTTTATCAAGCGATAGTTTAGCTGTGATTGACACAATTGCTTGATCTCAACAGTTAATTTATGTAGATCTTAGATACACGAAATACACAATGATAATATAGTTAAAGTTGGTAAATTATGTAACTAGAAATAATCATACCATTGTTCATAATCTTATAGCTCTCTCTAAATTACGGGGGAAAAAGTATTTCTTGTAACAATATAAAATGGAGTAGTAGTGTTACCTAATTGAATTTTCTTTTTATATGAGAAGAGCCAAAATGATGTATCTTATTTTCTTTTTATATGAGAAGAGCCAAAATGATGTATCTTGTAAGTCAATTACTTTAAATAACAAAACTCACAATGATACACTTTTACTATATTGTCATATATTGATCTATCATTGTTATTTAATTTTTTGAAAAAATTAGTAAAAAAAATATATTTTCATATAAAATGACTTCAACTATAATTTGAACACATTATGGGTTGGTTTGGCATTCTTAAAAAACTCTAAAATTTACTATAAATCTCTAACAATTTCTATACCTCTAATTTTTCTACCATCACTAATTTTAAAAAATTCTAATATTTCATTAAAAAAAACAAAAAATCTAAAAGTAGGTTAATCGAATGTGTAAATTTTTTATACAGTCATATTCTTTGTGTCGAAAGTTTTCAAACGAGTACCACTGTCATTATTTTTTGTAAATTTTTTTGAATTCGTGGGAATGGATTTAGAAAACCGTTCCTTAAATCACATTTTATCTTAATTTATCTTATTTTTTCTTACGCCAAACGAGCTATGATAATATTATACTTATATAATTAAGATGCTAAAATTATTTGAAATAATTTCCCCAAATTAGCACCATACCCATTAATTACACTAATTACACGACACAAGCGATGGTCCCTATTGCAAGCAATGGTAGGTACCATTACGTTACCCAACAAACCTGGAAAGTAGATGTGGACAATCTTGCCATCTCTATCACACTCAGATATATTTGATTGATCAAAATTAATTAAAATTTATTAATTTTTATTAAATATTTATATTTTTTTTAAATCAAAATTTATCACTTATTACTTTTATATCAAAATTTTATACTTTTATTATATACTTTTTGACTAAACATTTTTACTCCAAACACTCTCTCAAGGGAGCTTATCAACCCTTCGTGGAGAGATTGGAGAGCCAACCAACGAATATTTGATTGTGGCAATGGTGTGATCAGGAGCTTCCAATCTCAGCCGTGGTCCCCAGGTAAACATGATTATATATATATATATATAAAAGGATAATGTGTACGCATAGTTGACGCTACTTGTGGGCCTTCTAGCCCAATGAAAGGCTACTTTATGATTGGCGGTTGTGAGTGGGGGTGGTGGGTGACGAGGGTGATCAGGACAATCATCTAATAAGTCCTATAATTCCTTGGCCTTGAAGCGAAATATTTAGAGAAATGGACTATCATGCTTTTTGGAGATGTAAACTTTGCGAAGCAAGCTTTGTTTCTCGACCCCTCTTTCTTTTCTGTTCTTGTCTTGATGTTTTCACAAGTTACCTAACGGATGGTTTGGCTCAATAAATTTTGTTGAAAAAAAATTAGTTTTCTCAATATTTTTTTAATTTTTTTTATCGAACGCATTTTCAAATTTTGAAAAACTTTCCCGAACTTTCACTTTCTCTAATTTTCTTAAATTTTTACCAATTTTTTCTAACTATTTTTAATTTTTATAAAACACCTACTAATTTCTAAAATAACATGCATTAATATATGGTGTAAAATTATTATTTTTTATTATTTATATTTAGTGTGTGTTTAGAGTGAAAAAAATGAGATAAATTGAGATAAATTGAGAATTCGTAATGTGTGCAGTAAAAAAAAATTGATGTGATATAAAATTAATAAAAAGTTATAAAATTTTTTAATTTTTTTTTACAAACCAAATGGTACCTTAGTGTCAGAAGGCATCTAAGTTCCCACTAATGTTTCTACGTAACAAGACAATAAACAAAAGTACACACGAATACATGATGGTTTCTAATTGGATCTTCAGTTAGTTGTAGGCCCTGTTTGGTGTAACTTAATCTTATCAAAAGTGGTCAAAAGATACTAAA
Source organism: Vitellaria paradoxa (assembly GCA_019916065.1). Taxonomy (NCBI): domain Eukaryota; kingdom Viridiplantae; phylum Streptophyta; class Magnoliopsida; order Ericales; family Sapotaceae; genus Vitellaria; species Vitellaria paradoxa. The sequence goes on from CM034244.1 coordinate 30,948,309, forward strand.
AGTTATTAAAATTTTTCAAACTTTACTAATTTTGTGATCCGTGCACTATTGAACTGCGCCAGAAAAGTTAATTTTTTTTTTAAATCTGTTGGAACGGGTGCTAGATAACTTTTACTACAACGCCACTAACAGAGTTTTAGTTTTTTCACATGACAGCTGTTGGAACGTTTTTTTAGCAAATATTCGAATGAAAATTTTGGTGAATCTTCCAAACACCAAAAAATATCTAACGCATTACACTCTTTTCATTTTTTCGATACTTTTTGGTTGACCAAACAGGGACGTAGTACAAATTAATTAGTTGCTTGTAAATTTTGTAGCAATAGTTGGTGGTGGTTGGTTTGTAAAAAATAAATAAAAAATTAGTGAAAGAGTAACACGTGATAAAATTTAATTAAAAATATTAAAAAAAATTGATAAAAAGTTAAATTTTTTAATACTTTTTTAAGAATCCAAACACCCTCATTAATTCCATAAATGTTAAAAAAATTTATTTAAAATTTAATTATATTAATATAAAAAGGGAGAATATAACTCGTGATATTTCATTGTTTTTAGGTCATGTTACAATTTTAAATAACTACAATATTTTTTAATTATTTACTTTTTCAATTTAAATACTGAAAAAGAATTAAAAAGGGCTAGTGGAAGAAAATAAAATTAAAATAAGGAAGCAGATGAGGGAGAACGGGCTACAAAGGAAAAAAAAAATGAAAAAGAAGCAGAAAATGGAGGAGAAACACACGTGGTATCCGCCTCTAAACTGTAGTCTCAAGGAAAAAAAAAATCATTTACAAAATTAATTATGAATTACATCTCCATAGTTGAATGAGGAATTAGAGGCCGTGTTTGGCTTGCTAAAAATTAAAAAAATTTTCTGAAACTCTCTAAAAATCTTTAAAATTCTTTAATACATTTTGCTCATCTCGTATTTCGTGAAATCTCTATAAATTTATGTATGTGTGTGTATATATCCTAATAAATTTTTACAAACGTTAATAACTTTTTCATTAACCTCAATAATTTTTCAACAAATTTCAACAAATCTAACATAAATTTATTGAAACGGGCCCAAAAATCTATTCCAACGGTTTCTGTCTCTAGCATTCTGACACAGAAGTCAAAAAGTTCAACAAAAATCTACAAAAATCCATTGGAACGGACCCGAAAAATTATTTTTCTCTCTAACTTTTTAACGAAAAAATTCAAAAAGTCACACTATTTATATCTAAAAAATATGATTTAATTATTAAATGCTAAACGCTAAAATTTTATCTAAATTACATTTTTCATTATTTTTTGTCACTCCCAACTACCATAATATGGATTAAGTAAAGAAGGCAAATTTATAAGAACGCCTTTTTGTATGCTGATTGAAACTTTAATCATTCTCTTGGATGATAAGCTAAAAATAAGTCCCAATTCAGTAGTTAGAGTAGACTATAATTTGATGCTAATTAACTTAAGTCAACGATGCCCTATTAAATGAAAATATATATTAGGCATTATGGTCCTATTTGGAGCCTTAAATTTTATCAAAAATAAAATAAAATAAAAAATTATTTAATTTTAAATGGTTAGATGTTTGGTGTATTCATATTATTTAGAAAGTTAGATGAAATTAAAAAACTTTGATAAAAGTTAAAAAATTTTGGTATGGTGAAGAAAATTGAAAAAAAATTAAAGAAAGTTGGAAATGTTTCGAAAAATTTAAGCATTCCAAGCATACACTACATGTCAATCTTTCAAACATTTACCTCAATTTATGAAATTATATTCAATTCAGGTGGCGTTTGGATGGACAAATAAAAATAAAAGTTGGTGTAAAAATGATAAATGATGAAATTTAATTAGAGTATGTTAAAAAAATTAATAAAAATTAATATTTTTAGTATTTTTAAGTAAACCAAACACCCATAAACACTAAGTGATGCTATTTTACTACAATAATTATGTTTATGATAATTTCACAATTAAAGTACAACTCAACATTGCATATAGTGTTTTCACTTAAATTAATAAGTTTAATAATCACCACGTGAATAGTACAACTTTTTTTTTTAAATAAAGTTTCCTAACATAAATGTCATTTTCCACCAAGATTTAGTGATCATAAAATGATGTATGCCCGATGCCTCAACCAATTAGAAGAAAATTAATTCAATTGAAAGACATGGATGGGACCTCGGATTCAGTAGATATGTGCCATCCCCATCTTCAATTCTTATTCAGTTCCATCTCCATCTCTCTATCTCTATCTCTATCTCTATCTCTATCCTCTTTCCTTCTCTCTTTTCTCTAAAGCCGCAGAAGTTAAGAATATACTAAAGAGGGTTGGTTTCCTTTTAGCTTTCTTTTTTCGAATAACATAATTAATTAATGGGTGAATCTAATAACCTTATAGTTCTCACAAAGCCACAGCAAGATCTACTTTGAGTCTTCAAAACTAATTAGATTTCTCTCTCTGCAAAGTTTTGTATTAATTGTAAATGCATGCGATAGCTTCTCATTAACAAACAATCAGTAGTGCTTCATGCAGAGAAGACAAAATCTAAAAGCTAAGGGAATAAAGCAAAAACTGAATTAAGGAGAAAAAAAAAAAAAAAAAAAACACTTCATTGGTGGGAGATTCTAAAGTTGAAAAACCCAATTGGAAAAAGAGGGATGCAGGGCATGACTAAAAGAAAGGAAAGGATCTATTCAAATTCAAGAATCAAAATATCACCCACTACACCACCCTCCCCCCCCCCCCTTCTTTTTTTTTTCAATCAACCTAAAATATACTTGCCACTGCTTCAAAGGACTAAGGATAACGGACAAGAGATCAAACAAAAATAAAAGAAAAAGAAGAGAGGGGTGTTTGATACCCCAATAAATACAAATGTTCGTTAATTTTTACAAATTTTTACTAATTTTTATCAAAATTTGCATATTTTTGTTTTCCATGTATTTATTTTCAAATTCTAAATTTTACAAACTTTTGCTAACTTTTATAATTCTTTGACAATTTTTCTAATCGAAACTGTTCAAATTGGTAGGTGATTACGTTTGAACAGGTATAGTCAAAATTTTTGAGTTTTACCAACTACTAACCAAGTTACACTTCTTTCGATTTTTGAACTTCCAAACACCCAAAAAAGAGAATGAAGATTGAGACATTCTTAATCACCTTTATGTCCAAAATATAATGTAAATTTGTATGATAATTTTGAAAGAAACCTTGCCTTTCTAATCAATTGTATTTATCAGTCAAAACCATGGTCGGAATCATACCATGTGATGTGGGACGCTCAACCTCACTGATTTTTTTTTAATTTATTATATATAGTTATTTATGTACCATTTTATATAATTTTGTTAATCTATTTCATATATTTTTGATAAATCACATTCCATTATTCATTTGTAATTATTATTTTTCAGACACGATGCATATGGGTAAGGTCAATTCATACTAAAATTAAAATATATGACCAATTTTGTTAAGATAATTTTAACATATATATTTTTAAATTATTCTCACAAAATTTATTATATTAACATAATTATTTTTAATAATTTTATTCTAAAAAAAATGTTCTCATTTTTCCTGATATGTTATATAATTTTCACTCTTTTTTGCTCGCGGTCAAACTCATTAAAAATTAGACAAAATAAATGATAAATGGTGAAAATTTTGTGATACATATAACATGCATGCAAGGAAGGAAAGCTCTTGGATAAAATAATAGTAATAATAAGGAAACTCATTCGAGTGATCAGTGTTAAACTCAATGGACAAATCAAAAGGCAAGGAGATACAAATTAGAGGTCATAAGAGGGGGGGGGGGGAGACATTCAGTTTTCTATAAATTTTTTCGGTCTAATTTTTAAAACCCAAATTTATATAACCAAAGGTTGGGTATTTGGTTTACAGATTAATATATATTTATTATATTATAATATAAATTATCAATTTTAATTGTAATAAAAATTTTAATTAAAAAAGTTGAGCCAAATTAAAAATTGAAATTATGAAAATATAAAAAATTAAATCAAACCAACCAAACATAAGTTTGGTCTTTCAGTTCCAGTTTAATTCTACTCGTCTCAGAATTTTAATAGAATTTGTGAATAGTTTTAAAATGCGTTATACTAAAAAGATTTTGAATCTACATACATGACACTTCATTTAACTCCAATGATTCAATGTGGAATACAAACATTTCATTGTACCTTGATGGTAACTTGTTCATGTGTAGCAACAAATCGACGTGGGGCAAGAGGTCACTTGTCTGCTTCCTTTTAATGGGTGTGTTTGGAGTTGTATAAAATTGTAAAAGTTAATATCTCGTTTTTTGTGCAGTGAGTAGAGAATTTAAATTTTATTATCTCGTAATTTGTATTTTTAAAAATTTGTAGAATTTTGTAGTATTTTGTGTTAACTCCAAACAAAGCCAATATTTTTAGTAAAAAGATCAAAATATCCCTAGTATTTTGGTCTTGTTACAAGATAGCCATCAGCCCTAATTTTTTTTTCCCTTTTCTCGAAATCTTTATTTCACTCTATTCTCTTTGATTCTCTGAATGATTGTTTGGTTATATATTTTGTAAAATACATATTTAGTAGCTATCAAAGTCATCACGAATTCTTTTCCAAATATAAAAAAATTATAGGAGTCAATTGTATGTCAAACTCCCAAACCAAGAAAAAAATCAAGATTACTGATGGGTTATAAATGAAATCTTTCACAAAACGAAGTAGCAATTGCCCTCCTAACTTACTAAAAAAATCAAGACAGACTAAAATATTTTGATGCCTTGTCTTTTTTATATATTTTGTCTAAAAAAAAAATTATTTTTTATTATAAAATAAAATTATTTTTCATATTATAAATATGTTTTATATTTAATTTTTATATAAGAGTATCTATGACATTATAATTATATAAAGCATACGATGAAAAAAAAAAAAAAGAAACAGTTGTGTAATTTCAATTAATAAAAAAAATAAAGTGAAAGTAGGTAAGATTATTGAAGTGCAAATAAGTTCAACCTTAATAATAATAATAACAATAATCTCAACTTAGTTTTTATTTTTTCAAATTAAATAGTGCAGCCCGTATGATTTTATTTTACTTTATTTTTAAACTAAGGTCAGCTAATAATAATCTAATGTAGAATAATGTAGACGTTGACAATAGAGACTGGCTCAAGTAAAGGGCAGCAAGGCCTCTTGGCTGTGATATGGTTAATTTCTAGGAGGTTGGTAGACTTGTTACAAACCAACCATTCTTTAGGTAGTTTTAAACTTTTTTGGTAGCCTAAATTAGGCAAAACTAATCGCGATCAAGTAGGCAAATGACTACTTTGGCCTTCGAATCTTTTCCTCTTTAGCAAATTAATTATGACAAGTGTCAACAACAAATCAAGCAGCATTCCACTTTTTAGTCATGGAACGTTGGCCACGATCAATTTGATGGGTCGATAAAAAAATATTTGTTGGTACGTTTCTTAATAAAGAAAAAAATTTTGGTCCAATTTAAACTCAAAATGTAAAATAACCATTTTATCCATGAGTATTTTTTCACTCAAAATTTACAATCAGAAAATAAATTTTATTTTTTTTTTGTGATTTTTAAAAGATTAATGTTAGTAATTTTTATTATATTTCGTTTTATTTCATCATATTTATAATATATAATTAAATTATGAAAATTTGCACTTGTATTCAATTCCCATTATTTTCAAGTTGGCAATCAAACAAAGGAATGAAATGCAGTCCCACCCATATTCCATTCTCACCTCTTATTCTATTTCATTCTCATATACCAAACATAACCTTAATAAATTAGAAGTATAATATTATAAGAGTTGATATAAAATAGATTAATTTTATTTCGTGGAATTAATTTTTTAGTATTTTTTTATTACAATATAAAATTAGGAAGAGAATAACTTAGCAAGGGATTTGACTAAAAAAAAATAATTTTGAATTTTTAGATTTTAACATAAACTAATCCAGTGAACGAGAAATCTATAAACAATATCATAACCAATAATTATTTGGCAGATAAAAAACTTAGGTATGAGTATACTTGTAGTTGTTGATTACTTTTTGACTAAATTTAGGATTTGATATATCACCGAATGGGGAATATGTGACACTACATGGGAGCACAGTTTGAATTAACTTTCTATCGAAATCTAAATATCCAAAATTACTTTTGGTCAGATCTCTTGTCAAATTTCATATCTTATCTCATTTTATATCCTATTAGAAAAAATTAATCCTATATAAAAATTGAATCATGCATTATATTCAATTCTACTTCTTATTTTATAGTATTATTCATCCCTAATAATCTAATCTCTCCTGTCAAATGTAGTCTTTAAGTGTTGTATATTCCTGCTTTGAAGGATATATAATCCAAATGGATAAAACTACAGATTTGAACTAGATTTTTTGTCAAACACATGTAAGATGAGATAGATTACACAAATTAATAACCTAAAATCCTACACCTCAAGTCTCTCAACCAAACATAGCATTTGTGGTGCCTGGCTTAGTAAATAAAACTAAGCAAATCATTCATTCGTAAATGTTAATTATTTTTTCTCAAAATGGTTTGAAATTGTTTTAAAAGCAAAGTTTTCATCCTCATTGCCATTTATTGAGGGGCATTAGGCTTTTATTTATTTATTTATTTTAAATTTCGCAGACAAGAAGAGCACAAAATAATACTTATTTACAGAACGGATTGCAATTGGATCGACTCCAATCCATAATTTCTAAGGAGGAAAGAGGTACCATTTTCTAACCACTGTCGTAAAAATATATATATATATATAAAGTGTTGAGTTATGCTATAATTCATTTAACATAATTTCCATCTCATTTTCTGATAACTTGTTATAAAGATAAGATGAAAATATGGCTCCGTTTGGAACCAAACAAAACAAAATAAAATCCTACAAATCTTTATAAACACGAATTACGAGATAACAAAATTTAAATTTTTCACTCACTACACAAATTATGAGATATTTTACTTTTACAATTTTATTTTATTTTATACACTTTTATACAACTCCAAACACACCCTATATGGTGTTATGTATAGAATATTGAGAGGAATAGCAGTTGTGGTGTGGAGGCCCTATTAATTCATTATTATATATATGTGTGCGCTTAGCGCACTGAGAAATTTTAAAAATCTTTAAAAGTTATTTATTTTTTATTTCACTATGTGAATTATAAACTCACAAATTATCTCATTTCATCTCACTTTTCTGTTACCCCAAACACTCTCAAAATATAAAACATGTTTTGGTTGGATATGGTTTTTGGTTGCTCAACTCGTGGTTGGGTTGATGGGCTCCGTACCCAAGATTAGAAGAACTTCAATTACTGGGCTTGGCTTCCATATGGGCTTTTTACAGTTAGTCTTAGGGCACATCTTCAAAACATTTCTCCCTTAAAACTGTTTTAATTCTAAAATAAAGAATTGATTTCATTTCATTTGATTTCGTAAATAAATTTTTGTGGTTGAAACACATTTTAAATTTAAGAATTAAATTGATTTAATTTAAAAGAAATACTAAATTTGACCATATTAATAAGAAATAAAAATATAATAAATATGATTTAAAAAAATAAATTTATCCAATTACTTAGATTGCTTAAAAAAATAATGAATTCTTATTATATTTTATTATTTTAGATTAGATTTCAAATTATTTAGGTGACATTTGGTTTACTTTTCTATTTCCTATTTTCTATTTTTGTTTTATGTGTTAAAAATCTCAAAACGAAAAAATAAAAAATACTTTATTTTTCTCGTTTCTTATTAAAACTTTCAAAATGACTTTTTGTCGTTTTTCATTTCATGTGTAAAGTCATTTTTTGTTTTCGAAAATAAATTTTAAAAACACAAGCAACCAATTTTGTTTTGACCCGTTTTCTTTATTTTCAAAAGAACAAAATGAAAAATAAATTCAAAACAGAAAATGAAAAACAAAAATAGAGAATAGAAAATAAAAAAAATAAATCAAATGAGACCTTAGAAATCCTAAAATTTAAATTATCAAATGAAATCAAATTTAACTCGTATAATTTTATTTTAATTTCAAACATAAAAATTGATGAGAATTATCTTCAAATGAAATTAAATCCCGTTAAATACATCAGTACAAACAGTGTGTAAATTAAGTAAAGTTAACGGAATTTAGACCTTTGGGGTTTGGAGTCAAAGTTTATTCCCTCAGTTTTAAAAGCGAGCAAACGACCAGCGTAGCATGTTTCAAAAATTAGCCATGACGTCCTGTAGCACTTATATAAAAAATTAAAAAAAGAACATGGAGCAAATTACTTCACATCCAGAATTTTTCCTTTTTTTCTTTTAAAATTATTCATCAATCAGTTAATCAATCAAACACACGCATGCAGTTTCGTTGGAAAAAAACTTCTATCCAAGTGCGCGCAATGACAAAAAGTAAAATAATTTATATATTTGTAATTCATATAATGAAATAAAAAAAAAATAATTTTTAGAGATTTTTAAAAATTTTTAGTATTTTTTAACACGCCAAACTTACCCTATAGACTTTGTAAATTTTATAGAAATCCAAGGTTAATGATTCTGACTTTTTTTTTTTTTTTTTGGGAGGCCCAGTGAATTTTCTGGTAAGTACTTTAGGCTTCCTTAGAATATCCGAGGCTTTCTAAGGAGTGCCCAAAAATTAAACGGTCTTCAGGCCATTGGCTGCTAAGGGATTTTCTCTATTTTTTTTTTGGTTTTTCTTTCTTTTTTTTTTGTGGGGGGGGGGGGGGGGTCTGAGGCCCAATCCCGAGCCCAGAAGTGTAGGCAGGGAGCCTGGACGGGGTTTCCGTGGTTCTGAAGCAAAGAATAGCATAGCAATTGCGTCAAGGACCTCAAATATAGAACAACAAAGGTCCTGTTAGGTCCACCAAGAAGTACCAAAAAAAATGAAAAAAAATATAAAAAGTATAATACACTTTTAGCGTTTGAAAGATTCACCAAAATTTTTCAAAATTTCCTTTCAAACATTTGTTAAGTAAACGTTCCAACGGCTGTCATGTGAAAAGACTGAATCTCTACCAGTGACTAGGGGTGGAAACGAGCCGAGCCGAGTTGAACTTTAACATACTCGAGCTCGGCTCGAGCTTTTTATACTGAACTCGAGCTCGATTCGAGCTTTTATATAAACTCGAGCTCGGCTCGATAAAGAAAAAAGTAAGCTCGGTTAGGCTCGCGAATAGCTCGATTAAACCAAAACGATGTCGTTTTGATTTAAAATATAATATATTTAAAAAATATAATAAAAATATTATTAAAAATATAAAAATATTATTAAAAATATATATATTATTCTAACCGAGCTTGCCCGCGAGCTTTCGAGCCGAGCTTCTCTAGGCTCGAGCTCGAGCTCGAATCCAAAACGGCCAATAATCAAGCTCGGTTCGAGCTCGCTTAACTCACGAATCAAGCTCGAGCCGAGCTTTTTTCAAGCCGAGCTCAAGTAACTCGCGAACGGCTCGGTTCGTTTCCACCCTTACCAGTGACGTTGCAGTGAGAGTTGTCAGGTTAAAAAAGAGAAACCGTTGGAATAGGTATTCTAACACCTGTTCCAATAGATTTCCAAAAAAAAAAACTAACATTTTTCACTTAAGCCATTCACGCAATGATCACAAAATTGGTAATATTTAAAAATTGTGGATAACTTTTAGTATCTTTGACCACTTTTGGTAAGTTTTGATTGCATCAAACAGGGCCAAAGTAATACGATTCATAGAAATATCAAAATCAGCAGACAGATTACAGTTATTTTGCCTCCTAGGTGTGTAACTCTTCCTCCCAGATGAACCGTTTGGCCCCAAAAATTTTCTAACTTTTCAGCAATTTTCTCCAACTTTTTGTAATTTTCTCTAACTTTTCTTTAACTTTTAAAAGTTTTTATCAAACATCCAAACTTTTTTCCAAAAGTAACACGTAGTAATATCAGAACAAAAATTACAAAAAGTCGAACTTTTTTAATTTACCAAACGGGCTCATTATCAATTCCTCTCCCCCCAATCCCATCCCTAAATATAAAATAAATAAAAAGATAAGAAGAGAGAGACGAAGAGAAGAGGGGAATGGACAGCAGAATCATCATTCCTGGGACTGTCCCCCAAAAACAATTCCAAATATATAAGAAACCTTTCAAAACAACTTAAAATTTCAATAAAAGAGGCAAGCTACAGAACTTTCTTCCTCTAAAAACAAAGAGAGGCGGGGGAATGGATGGCAGAATCATCGTTCCAAGGAGTGTCCCCCAAAAACAATTCTCGATATATAAGAAACCTCTCAAACAACTTAAAATTTTAATAAAAAAGGCAACTTACAGAACTTTCTTCCTCCCCACCCCATCTCACCACAAAGTTATCATACTGTAGTTTGTAAAGGTTAATCTAAATGCATATGACTCCAATTCAATAAAAAATCAGATAGAGACTTATTAATTTTTCCATTAACAATTAATCACGTAAAGGACCGTATCATTTATGAAAGCCAAATGAGGAGCCAACAGTTTTCTATGCCACCAAGAAAACCTCAACTAACCAACAATGAGCACCTTAATAAACAGTGGGTTTTCCTGTGGCTTGGCTAGAAACTAGCCACATCTTCACCCTCTTTAAGCCAATCCACAGGAGAAATTGTATTCCGTGCGACCAAGAAGACTTCAACGTACCAACAGCGAGTACCTTTAATAAACAATGATCAGGCTTTCTTGTGGCTAAGCTAGGAACTAGCCGCATCTTCTCTCTCCTTAGGCCAATCCAAATAATACATCATATTTCTTTGAGAACTTGTAAAGGACACCATTTACCAAAACCAAGGAGCCAATGGTATTCCATGCCACCAAGAGAACTTAAACTAAGCAAGATTGAGTACCTTAATAAATATATAACATGCTGTGGCTTGTCTGGGAACTAGCCACATCCTCACTCTTTTTCAGCTAATCCAGATGATAGACCACCTCTCTCTTGAGGGGCACATAAGCTCTCTAAAATTAAGCACTAGTTAGGTCCTCACCAGAGAGAGGCACATAAGTTCTCTTAAACTAAGCACTAGTTAGGTCCTCATCTTATACAATACCCTAATACAGAACCATACTTCCATTCCACATTTTTCCTCTATAGGTTCTTTCTCCCTACTGCAAATCTAATACTATCAAACATAAATCAGCATGATTTTGTTAGAATTTTCTTTCATGTACTCTTAAATCCAGACAAATAGGGAGAAAAGGATTATTTCCTCAAGATTATAAATTGGACACAATATTCCTTAAAAAAAAAAATAAAAATAAAAAATCGTCTATTTCTTTCCCAACAGATATTCACAATAGCAGAATGGCATCCCAAGTCTTCCTATCCTTCTATCTTGGATGCTCATGACCCTAGCAAGTTATTAAAGTTACAAGTGAAACAGGAGAGGGCATTACCCATGAAAGAGTATACTTTTGTCACGTTATTGATTATATTATCCGGTACTAATTCTGGAAATATGGTTATGTTTTCTAGAAATACAATGTCATAATTATGTTTTCTGGAAATACATTACTTTCTCCACCTATTAATACACTCTACAAATGAAATCATATAATAGACAAGAAGATCCATATGATATGCAATTAAAAAAAAAAAAAAAATTGACAGCTAAACATGTAGTTAAATATCTAATTCCTAATGGCTTTAGAAAATTAGTAAATTACTAAGGATGGGAATAGGATTGGTATGCATTGGAGGCCGCTAACCTCTCATCGCACCGCCATAGTAAGATTCGCCCCTCCCACCCCACCCCACAATATGAAATCTCACCTTGTCTCACTCTGTCTAAAGATTTAACAAGTATAATCAACCTTAATGGTAGCCTAATTTCCATTAATTTTTCTCAATAACTTTTATACGATAGGATAATCTTGAAAATATATTATTTTGTAAGACTACTTAGGTAATTTTATATATAATTGAGTTGGGTTACATAGGGTTTGGTCACCCTTCCCCACCCGAGCTTTGGCACCAACATTGTTGAACCTACCCACTCCCAAGCTTTCCCTTACCCAAACGCTACCTAATAGGGCTGACAATGTTTAACACGACTTAGTAACACAATACGAACATGACACAACTTGCAACACGAATTAATGAGAGAAAATCTAAATATGACACAACTCGAATGGGTAAATCCAAAATTGACACGATTTAATACAAATTTTTCCCGATTATGAAATAAATTAATTATTCAACATGTTCATTAAGTTTTTAGATATGTGAGTATTGATACAAATAGACAAGATTATAAACTCAAATGCAATTATGAACTCGAACACAACACATGAGCTTGAATCGCCACATCTACCACCTAATCCTACCTAAAAGACTTGAATATAGGCTGTCTGGTGTTTTCGATTCTTGCCATAAACTACATAATGGGACCTTCCCAATTCTAGGATACATCCACACACCCATTATGGGTGACATCACAACTAAATTTTCATTCTCACGTTCTAGACAGCAACTAAGAATCATGAAAATAATGTTCGGCATTAGACAAAACAATTTTGAAAAAATGAAAATAAGAATAGGTAAAAATACGACAAAAAATATTTGGGAAAAAATATAATTAAAACTGAATACGCCAGCTGACTTGCCGGAATATATTTTGGCCGTTTTGAGGAATTTGTGTCTCCAACGCGCATCATACATGTATGAAGCACATACTTTCTAGTGTCCAGGCTTCATAGGAAAGCAATATGACTTTGGAATTTATTTTCAATAACAAGAGAAATCCCACAAATGACTGTCGATATAAAATATCTTTCCACAGTAATAAAATTCATAAACCAATTTATAACAACAACTATAATATAAGTTGATATTCTTTTCACCAAAATAAAAAGTAATAGAAGATATAATTCCTTATAATTTTCATACAAACAGCACAGGGTTCTTAAATTCTAGTGTACATCCAAAGGAATCCATTCTTAATTTTGGTCAACCAAACAAGACCCATTCTGCTCAAAATGCAAAATTACATCCAATCTTCATTTCTAATATACATGCAAAAGTTTTAAAAAAAAAAAAAATTAAGGTTCAATTATGACTTGCCACAGAGACTAAATACCAATGTCACCTCAAGCATATCAGCATTCCAAGCACACCCAATGAATACAAGCATCAATCAACATATTAAAACCACTAAAAAAAAAAAGGCTGTACAGAAGTTGACTAATCGACATATGCGTGTGTGTGTATATGTATATGACCTAAGGACTTATATATAACATTATATCACAATCAGTTCTCGGTCCCAACTTTGTAAAAACTTATTCTGATAACAAGGAACAGAGCAGAAAAATACCTAAAATCACTCACAGACTAACCCCGCATTCTCTAGCTCCACCACCAGCCAAGTTCCCTCCAGTGCCATTCGACGAAATCCCGACCACCAAATCTCCGCAGTAGACCCTCAAGAACCGCCGCCTCGTCCGCCAAAAATTGGCCTTGAACCTAATACTACCCATCCATCGCACATTGAAATTCACAGTCCCTCGATTCGATCTCTCCCATTTGATGTCCTCCGCGTCCCCCTTCTCCACGTAAGCCGACGCCGCCGCGAAGGTCGCCTTCACCGCCGTCTGATTCCTCGTCCCCTGAACGAAAGGCGGCACGGTGGTCTCCGACAGCTGCTGGTCCTTGTAGAAAACGAATGCATCGATTTGGTCGTAGTAGAGGGTGATTTTGTGGTTGGGGTTACGGACTGTGAAACGCACGTCCCAATTGCCGTTGATCAGCGACGAGGAGGAAACGTTGAAGTTTGAGACGGTGACCGAGTCGACCCGGAATTGGGGGTAGCGAGGGCGGAGTACGAGCCATATGATGAACACGATTGTCCCGGCTACGATGAAGAAGGCGATGATGATGGTAAAGAGGCGACGGAAGAAGGTGGCGCGTGGGTCCGGGTAAGGCTGCGCGTAGTAGGTATTGTGGTTGTTGTAGTAAGGCGGATGAGGCGGTGGTGGAGCAGCGTAAGGGCCAGCGGCTCCGGCGGTGGAGTTGGGGTAACCGTTGGGGTTGATTCCGGGCTGCGGTCGAGTTCCGGCCGGGTAGCCCGTCGCTGGTCTCGAATGACCTTCCATTGCTAAAGCATTTGGATTCGAGAAGTACAAAGAGAAGATAGATAAATAGATAGAGAGAGAGCCTCACCTCACAAAGGGAAAGCGGAGTCGGCGAGGAGGAGAGAGAATAGATTCGCTGCGGTCCAGCTGCATCGTATCAAACTTAGAGTGGGCTCGGAGGTATCGTGGTAAAAGCTAAATGGAGGGGGACTCGGGGGCCCGCCGTCGAGGGTCGAGTGCAGCCGTTGTAGTCGGCTAAAACGACGCCGTTTTAATATTTTTCTTCTCAAAATGATGCTATTTTATTTAAATCCTCATATTTGAATACATCCATTTATATTCGAATGTAGTGACTTAATTGGAACGACGTCGTTTTGAGAAGAAAAATACCGAAACGGCATCGTTTTGAGTCGACTGCTCTCCGACTGCAGCCCCCTCTCTTAATGGAGGGGGTAAAAATTTGATAAAAAAATATATAAAAGTATAAAAATTTAATGTAAAAATAATACGTGATAAAATTTAATTAAAAGAAAGTATAAAAAATGTTAGTAAAAATTAATGTGTTTTGGTTAGTTTTGATCAACCAAACACCTCCTAATAAATGATAATTATTAATTTTTTTATTCTTCTAAATTTTTATATTTTTTATATTTTATTTTAAAAATTTTAGCATTTAACCTTTCTACGGTACCAGAATATTAATTTATTTAATTTTCAATAAAATAATTATTATAATTATTTACAGGAATAGCATTTGCCTATTCTAACATTATTTCAAATCTCTTTAGGGGCGTTGCATCCCGAAAACTAAATTTTTTTTCTTTTTCTTAAAAAAAATTTCTCCCGTGGATAATTAGAATTTAAAAAATGTTCATTTAATAAAAAAAATAATGGTATAGTGATTTAATTACTAAAAATAAAAGTCATAAAATGTAAGTTTGGCATACTAGAAATTACAATATATTCAACAACTTAATAACTTACTTTTTTTTTATTATATTAAGGGATGGTTTGGAGCTCCAAAAATCTATTAAAAAATGTCATTTGTGCAACTTTTTACCGTTTGGGTTCAATCACTAAACTATATTTTTTGGAGATGAACAATTCCATTTGAACCGATTTTCGTCCGCTCAAACGAATTTCAGCAAAAATGTTTTGACTTTTATGTCAGGACTTTTTGAAAAATATAGCAACTTTATTGGGATTTGTAGAAATTTATTAGTATTTGTAGATATATATAAATTTATAAAAATATATATTCACGTAATTCGAGGTAGTGGCAGACCTAAGAATTTAGGTCGGTGTAAGCCGAATCACAAGTAAAAGTTTAAATTCCAAATAAATGCATAAAATATAATAAGATACAAAATATTATGCATTAATATCAAATATTTCTTACACAAAATAACCTTCAAATTAACAAAACAAGTTACAACGATTCTCTTCGTTCTTTCATATTTTGAAAATATTGCAAAACAGCTTCATTCAATGGTTTTAAATATATCTCTTTCAATGAATTTTAAATATATCTCTTTCAATGAATGTTACCAAGCAATCATTTATCTATTCATCCCCTATGTGATTATGTAGTGAATTTTTTATAATATTCATTACAAAATAAGTTCTCTCAATTGATGCAATTGTAACTAGTAAGATTAAGGCCAACTTCACTAGTAAATATACCAATGGATAAATAATATCCTTTTTCATCTCAATTAATTTTTGAGCAAGTCCAGCAATCCCCATCACTTGAGAAAATTGATCATTGGATCTCATATCTATAATGAGGAAAAATTAAGTGGATAAAAATGCTGCAAAACAAAGCAACTTTCTCTTATTAAATGTAGAGAACAAATTGCTTGGATCAAGAGATACCTTACACAACAATAGCTCCGTACTCACCTCATTAAAACGACTATTCAACTCTTAAAGTTGCATATCTATCACTGTATAAAACAAATCAACTTGATAGTAGGAAAGATTTATGGTTTCTTGAGCATTGTAATGTGATCTTCCATGTTTAGAACAACTATTTCATGTTTAGTACAAAATAATGAAACTTCATCCATCTAATTTTCCTATTCATCATCCTTCAAGTTCTGTAGTCGTTGCTTGGATACATTGACAAGAGTCATGACATTTACAATATTTTGATTTTTTCTTTGTAATGCTTGTGACAACTCATTTATAATTCCTAATTTAGTTTTCATTAACTGCAACTTGAATGCAAATTCAAAAGATTGGATTACATCACTTGCTTCGACTCTTTGATCTAAATATGCTCCATTATTTTCTACAACATCGAGCACATCAATCACTGGGGAGAATAATATAATCAAACTCAACAATATATAATAATGTGAACCCCAACGTGTGCCTTAACTCTTTTCAATGTTGCTTCTTGATTCAAACCCCGTCCAGTCATAATTTCACCACTACAAATTTCTTTAAACACCTTTTCAAATTGTTTTTCTTGTAGAATATCCCTCCTTTTACAAGAGGCTCTAATAATATTTGACAAATTCGTAACTAAGTTAAAGAATGAACCAATCTTCTTATGTTTTTTTTTAACAACTGCTACAAGTGTCAATTAAAGTTGATGAGCAAAGTAATAGACATACAAAGTAGATTCATTCTCCAATATAATCAAAATTTTTAGACCATTGAACTCACCTTACATATTGCTAACTCCATCATAACCTTAGCCACACAAACTTGACATACTTAATCCATCTATAGCAAAAAGAGACTCAATGGTTACCTTAAGTGATAAGGCAGTAGTGTTTTCAACATGTACAATGCCAAAAAGCGCTCTATGATGTATCCTCTTTTGTCCACGTAACGTAAAACAATTGCTATTTTTTCTTTCACTAATATGTCACAAAACTCATCAACTAAGGTCAGGAATAACTCATCTCCCGTATCTCTTAGGATTGCATTTGTGGTCTCAACTGCACAAACATTCACAACATCTTTTTAAATAGTGGGAGCTATCATTTTCAAGTTTTCAGGAGCATTTTTCAATATAGTTTGTTTGATAATCTCATCGTGGTCTGCATACCACTGTAGAAGTTCAAGAGTGTTTCCTTGATTTCTTGATTGAATCAATTCATCATGACCACGAAAAGATAAGCCTTGACATAAAAGATACCTAATGTAATTAACCAATGCCGTCAAGTGAATACTATAATCAATTTAAGCTTGAACGGATTGATTTGACAAACGCACTTCAATATGCTGATTTTGTTTCATTAAATCCTCACACGCCATCACACATTTGCTATGTATGCTATTATGGTCTCCAATATACATATTTAGTCTTCCTTTTGTTTTCCAATTTGTAAACCTTTGACCAACAAATGAATCACTACCCCCTTATTCACGATGTTCATACTTAAACAGATAATAACACAAGCAAAATGCTGCTTTTTTTGCTATGCTATACTCCAACCAATTACCATGTTCAGTGAACCACACAGGAATAAATCTACATTTATCTTTTTCAAATTGTCTCCAAGGAAACACATGATTTCTAGGTTGACAGGACCTCTTTGCAAATATGCTCTTTGAACTCTCTCTCTATCATTAACATCGTAAGTATAAATATTTTTTCTTGGTCTAGGATCACTAGGAATGTCATCTAAATTGGCATGTACACTGGAAATAGGAGCGAGAGGAATATTTGAAGAGACTTGTGCAATATGAGGACTTTTGACATTCTTGAGAATTGAAATCTTCCACTTTAATTCTTTTCTTCTTATAGTAGTTTTTCATAGCTATCCAAAATAAAATAACAAATATTAGTGCCGTAGTTAGCACATTTGCGATGCATTCTAAAATTACAATGCTCAACTTTGTTTTCGTTCAAATATTTTCAAAGTTTAATTACACGGTTTTCCTAAGAGATGCATTCTAAAATTACATTATCACAAGATCAGTCAATCACTTAATTCTAAAATTACATTAAATATTAACTTTATAAAATGTCCTGGATAATAGATGACAATTACATATAATTCTAGATAGATATAAAAGTGAAAAATAAGAGCTCCAAATTGAAATGGTCTTAGTAAACCTTGACCAATCCCATTATATGTGTAGTAAATTTTATCCCCCTAAATTATAAAGCAAAGAAGCACATAAAGAGAATGAGATTTCTCATGTCTTTAGAACTATCCTAATAGTCACCCAGAAACAACTATCTTTCCAAATAGTAAATTACGATAATTATGTTATAGTTATATTAAAACTTGTCAGCCATATTTACACACCCCATAGAAAATTAAAATCTTATCAGATCACAATCATCAAATTCAAGAAAATCTTTGATAACTTTTCCAATTTCAGATAAATAGATAACTAAACTTCTCGTTCACACTTTTTTTTTCTGCACCAGCCCTAGAAAATTAAACAACTACTACCAAATTAAATGAAGAATAGATGCAGAGAGCACATATGCAAGCCTTTCACAATCTGTCAACCATAAATAATGAAACAATCAATTTCAAAAAAATTCAAATTCAGAGCAATAGAAAAAGGGTATAGAACTATAGATGTGAATTTACCGTGAAAAGAAAAAAAGTTAATCAGCTTCAAAATTTGGCTATAATCATCAATTATAAAAGGCCTCACTTATAAACATTCGTTTCGTCTATTGCAATTTATGCACCATACTTTTTCAAATATGAATTGTTTGTTTTCTCTGTAAATGAATCGCGCCTTCCAAACCCTAGCTTCAACTTGTAGCTTTATATTTGTTTATGTATATAGTACATATACGTACACAGAGATTTGTTAGTTACAACTTACCAGAGAGAGTGTTGGTATGAGTTAGATTCGTGAGAGGATTATGAGAGGTTGATGGCAAGGGAGAATAAACTTGCTGTGAACTGATCTTTAGCGCTGCTTGTGGCCGTTGTTGATGGGGGAGAAAGACCGTGGTTGCCAACTCGTGGGCACCACTTGTTATCGTCGTTGGTGGGGGACACAGAGAGAGAGAAGCATAGTGTTGAGATAGGAGTGCAGAGATAGAGAAACAGAGCGCTTAGGGTATTTTTTATGCAGGTCTGTAGGTTAAGTCAGGTCAGGTCAGATCTAAAATCTCAGGGTAGGCCTTTCCGTACTCTCAGTTTACGATGGAAATTTTTGATGAAGTTTTTCAAAAATTTTCAAAACTTTTTAAAATTTTTAGGTGAACCAAACATACCCCAAATTATTAAGGATAATTATCCATAACTTTGAGGGAACACATGGGGTCCTCTTTCTTTTAATGTTTCAAGCAATTAATTTTAAAAGTTATAATTTCTCATCTATTGAAAGCATGTGAGTGATTATATATTTCAAATGGTACAGGGATTGAAGGGGGCCTATTTTAAACTTTCCTTATATAGTATAGGACTTAATTTTGTTAAATACTTGTTAACTGGTGTTCCGAAAGCACTTATAAAGGGTTAACAAAATGATTTTTTTTGAAAGGTAAAGTTTTTTTTTTTTATAAGGGGGAGGGGGAAGACTTGAACTTAAGTCATGAGCGGACAGGAGAGACTCTTAATCACTAAACTATATGCCACGCTTTAACAAAATGATGCTATGTAATGCTTCGTAATTTTCATACATAGTTTATCTAAGTATAAGATATTATTATATAACATATATTTACTGAAAGTTTGACATTTGTTAACTTTCAGACATCCATTAAAGATCACTAAAAAAACATACTATGTAATAATATTAAACATTTTTTCATTCAGAGTTCTATTCAAAATATTATTACGAGACATATATTTATTAACCTTTAATAATCTTTTTCGGGACATTTTTAACAGAACCCATAAATAAATACAGAATAAAGGAATTGTCGTGATTTTTGCAAGACAGGGGTTGAAGTGTAAAATATCAAAGGTCTTAATTTTCTCCAAATCAGGACCATTAAATGATTTGAAAAGAATAAGGTCCATTGATATTTTACACCTTAATCCTTCAGAGTGCAAAAGCCTTTCCGTCCCTATTTAATAGGCTGATTTGCTTGGATCAGGGAAATTTAGTTATTACGGTTAAAATAACAAATTTAATTAATTCTTTTTCAAATATATCCATCATTAAGACTTCTCCATCCACACCTCATCATAGCTAGAACAGGGGAGAATTTAAATTCTTGAGAGAATGGGATGTTGTATATTTTGTTGACAAAAATGCACATTAAATGAGATCTAACTTACTCATTTTAACTTTTTCTTCAATATAGTAAGTGAACTATAATTTAGGACTGCCAAAAATAGAAAGTCAGCCTATCCAATAGGGACAGAGAGAGTAAATTGGGGCGATTAGGAACTTGTTTTTTTTTTTTTTTTTTGGGTTTTTTAGGATATAAATGATAATTTTATTTTTTTAGTTTATAAATATTTAATTATTAAAAATTACAAATAATATTATTAAATTAATAATTAATTATAAAAAATTTATCAAAGAAGATTTTTACTTTTAAAAAAATGAAAAATATAGAAAATTATATGCTTAGGGAAAAAAAAAGTAGAGAATAAATAAATAAATGGTATGATTTATTATTAATGCTTTTGTTTTAACTTTACAATTTATAAAGTTGTGAAAAACACTATAAATAGATGGGCGCGTAGCTAGCGGCGTCATGTTATGCATCCACAACATTCCCAAGCACCCTATTATTTAATTTTTAAAACCGCAACTAATGCTCTTATATGATATTATGATTCTGCATTAACTAAGGTTGATGTAATATATATTATGATTATAATTAAGGTTGATATATATGATATGATATTACGGGTGCGATTGGTGCACAAAAATATGGTGAGAATCTCTAAAAATTTCTATTATATTTTTATACATTCTTATTTTCTCAAAGTTAAAAAAAATTCAATACCTTTAAAAAAAATCAATAACCAAAATTCGATTAATCAAAAAGTAAAATTTTTTTCACCATTTTCACAATAGACTCTCAAACTATCAAGTGACACCCATTTTGACTATTTTTTGTGGGGTCGTAGAAATCGTTCTAATGGACTGTAGAAACCGTTTCGACGGATTCATACGGTCAATTTTCGTCCAAACGGTTTCTACAATACGTTTGGACAGATTATAATGTAAAGAAGTCATGACTACCCAAAATTTTGAATCCGTCCAAACGAAAATTCAATCCGTTAGAACGGAATCTTGCTGTTCATCTCCAAAAGACACAGTTTGAGATGTGTGCATCAAATGTAAAAAATTTTCTCAAATTACATTTTATCTTACTTTTTATCACTCTAAACACACTCTACAATTATAAATAAACATGACATAAAAAAAATGGAACCTATGACCGCCACACTCTGAACAAATTATGGCTCCGTTTAAGGTGACAAAAAAAACTCTAAAAAATAGTGAAAATATTAAAAAATTAAAAAAATTATTTTTTTATCTTACTGCATGAATTATAGACACACAACTTATTTTAATTTATTTTATTTTATCTCATTTTTTATCATTGTAAATATGCCTAGTTTTTCTTTGCAAACACTTTGGAATCAATTTTCCCCATAGAGCTCTCTCAAGTGCAACAAGGTAACATCTGTTTAATGCATTTTGCTCCATTATAGCGATAGATATAGATGACCGAACCCACACGTATATGTATATATATTTAAATAGTGTGTGGAGTTCCCATTTGGTTGCTCAAAAAACTTTAACTTTTCGTAACATTTATGTCACAAAATTATGCATAGTTGCTTGTTCTTGCTTAATTACCTCACTCCAAAATAAAAGCTCAGATGAAAATTCAGATTATAAATTCAAATTTAAAAAAAAATGTTAAGTGAGGTAAATCAAGACAAGTTTTCCCCCAAGTGCAAGGTGTGGTTGAAGCACAAAATAATTGGTAAGTCCCAGGTCATTTCCACAGGGATCTAGGGAGTAATGAAGTGAATGACTCTAATGGAGATTAATTTGGCAAAACACAACTCACAAAAAATGTGAAACAGAAAATTAAAATCTGATTTGGTTGGTTGATGGTTTTGAACTAGTTTTCCAAAAGCAAAATGAATTTAAACTAAAAGATTAAGTGATAAAAAGGTTGAGCAAGACAAGTTTAATACCAATCCGAATGAATTTCAAGTGCCAAGAGTTTATAAATTACCAAATCAATTTGTGCTGATTTTTGAGAAAATTAATTTCAATTGAAACAAACCATGGATTAAACACTCAATGTGCATAACCTATTTTAAGGACAATAGGAGTTCTAATTCTAGCAACCCACATACAACAATGTCATGAGAGTTCTAAGTTAAGCAACACCTATGAACTCATCAATAGGATATACAAATTTGGATTAATCGGGTCTTGAATCAATGAGTTCTAAGACACCCAGCTGCAAATTGACTTGATAATCATAAGAACTCAAAGTAAATCCATGAAGTTCGGCCACTTGAGATTCATTGGAAGGGCATTACCCTTGCCTTGGCCCAAGAAGACTTAGCCGAGCATATTAAAGAGAAGAAAAACAGAAATGGAAATCTGAATTGAAGACATTTCAACCTGAAAATGAAAGTTTAATGGATTCAGAACTGAAAATCTAATTACAGAAATTGAAATGAATTCAAAATGTAAATCTCAAAAACTCCAATGCCAAATTGAAATTAAAATGTAAAACTATGAACTCTCAATAAAATTTCTCTCAAAACCTCTCTCTACAAAACTGAATTTCTCTCTCCAAACTTCCTCTGCTTTTTTTGCGTGTCTCTCTACAGGAATGCTCCGTGTGTATCTATTTTTGCTTATTTTTTTCTCTCTCCTCCTCTAACAGAATGTAGTCCTCATGATAGCTCATTCTTTCTCCTACTTTTACTGATTTGCCCTCCCTGGATTGCAGGTTACATCACATGGAGAAGTTGGGGTCACATGGAATTCGTTGCTGTGAAGAAGCTTATATTTGAATACAGTAAAACCATATTCGAATATGATCCTCTGCTGCAGAAATTTCCAGAATAGTGATTCTGATCTCTTTGCATTGATTTCAACTGAATTTTCTTCTTCTTCTGAAATAGCTTCAATCCTTTGATGTGCTGTGCAGCATGCTTTCTTCTCAACATCCTCAATGTAGCTTAATTTCTTATTTTTGTGATGGAAATCAACACATATTCCACTTTGGAGATATGGAGATGAAATCTGCACAAAACATAGATTTTATATCTTTTTATGATGTGTGCAAGTGTAATTTGAATATATAAATATGTAACAATTGATGTCCAATCACACACCCCCCAACTACAACATTACTAGTCCCTAGTAATGCTTCTAATAGAAGAAATAGGAGAGAAATCCAAAAGCATTAATTCCATTTCAATTTGAATGACATTTCAGTTATTCATATGAAATTAGTCAACACCATAAGCAAAAACTTTCATAAGCAAAGTTTAAAATTTAAAATTTTATAAGAGATGTGAAACTTGCCAAGTGTGTGAAATGAATGTGAATGAATAGCAGCTTTTAGCTCTATCAACTTAACATACATCTTTAGAACTTCATTTAATTCTGAACTTTGCATTCCATTTCATTCCCAAGTTTTGACTTCAAATCTCACCTTGGAATTCACTCCAAAGAAAATAGAGCACACAAGGTTTCACTCAAGATGCCCCTTATTAAGAGTAAATGTTCATCAAATTCTAGAAGGTGGCATCAACAAGTCAAAAACGATGTATTCAAGAAAGAATTGGACTTGGCATAACTCCATGAAGGAATGATGTAGCAAAGTAATTTCAGAATTTTCACCATGATTTCCTAATTCCTAAATTTCACAATTGAATGAAAATTCTTCCAAAGATCAATTAGGACTTGCAATGGGTTGTAATGGGGCCATGAGGTTTAATAAGGTAATAGAAGGAAAGGATAAGGAATTCAAAAACTGATTTGGAACACTGAAATAAACTTTCTTCTACCCTTCTACAATTCATTATTTTTTTTTTTTTACAGAAATTGAAAATGACCTCAAGTGAATGTATTTCAAGATTAAAACAGTTCCCCCCTTTTTGATTTTCTTTTTATCATCCATTTCCCTTAACATTTTCTTTTTCCTCATTCCATACATTTTTCTTTCTTCTCACCTCCAAATCCCACAATTCAGTCCACTAACCTTCATTTCTATTTTCAGTGCATTCCAAAATACATAGGGAAGGCTAGAGAGCATTCATTTTGGTTAAAGGAATTATGTGGTAAAAATGAAGAAGTATGAATGCTCTAATAAGGCTCAAACTTGGCTACAATGGTCATGTTTATCAAAGAAAGGCATTCCAAGCTCAAATGTTAAGAAAAATGGCCTAATATCACTTCTATGATTTCATTCCATTCAACCATAAAAGTTAAGAATCAGAAATCTAGTTCCATTCCTCTATCACTTCACAAACACCCAAAGCAAAATAGTATAAGTGGAGTTATTGAAGGAATTTGAAGTGCAAAAAGCTTGAGCTTTTGGAAAGCCCTTAGAGTAAATGTAAGTCTCTCATGAACAAAGTTTAAGGCTCAAATATCTCACTTCAGGTTTTAAGTCTCCACTATATCTGGAAATCCATAAAACACATTATTCATTCATAAATCCATTCCTCAAGACAAATGTTAGATCAACAATTCTCAAGCTAAATCCATTCACACACTTTTCAACTTAAAAACACATGGCAAACACAACAACTCTTAAAATTTCATACTTCAACTCAGCTCAATCCAATTTATGCAAATGACATCACTAATTCCAAGAAAACAGAAATTTCATTCATTCCAAGTTGTAAGTTCAAAGTCATAGGTGGCAAAAGTAAAAAAAAAAAAAAAACTTAAACCTAATCAAAAGAAACAAACAGCAAGAACATCAATCCAAATCCTATTGTTGACAAAACATATTTGAAATATTCTAAAGATTTGCTGTCAAAAATCTGGTTTCAAGGAGGAAAGAGTCTGAATCATGGCTGAAATACTGAATTAAGCATTTCTTCCTTCTCGGCTTAATTCGAATATGCTCTCCACCAATCGAATAAGCTTTTGCTGCCCCTGTCTCAGCTCACTAACTTCCCTCATCAGTACTTCTTGATTTTGCTGGATTAACTTCAATTTCTCCTCTGTGCTCATGGGAGCTGCTTCAGTTGCCTCCTCTTCTGCTGGCTGCTGCTGGTTGTTCTCTACTGCAGGTGGAGCAGCCTTCTTCAACTGTCCTTGACTTCTATTCACAGATGTCTTGTCTATCAAAGGAGCAGCTTTCACAGTGGCCATTCCTACCTCTTCCTCTATTCCCAGAAAGTGCTGAATTATCTCTGTAATTAGACCTCCAAAAGGCAGCCCAGCAGTGGATTCTGATTTCTCCACCACATGAGAAATAACCAACCAGATGTGGTAAGGTAAATCCATGGGAATGCCTAACAACAACTTTCCCATAATCATGGCTTGCTCTAGAGTGATGGTTGACTTGTAAGCATGGGGCAGAATTGAAGAACAGACTAGCATGTGAAGGACATTACTTTTGGGAGTAATTCCTGACTTGGACATCCTAGCAGTGGTCCATTGGGCTTGAGGGTTGGCTGTGAAGAGTCTAGCCAAATTGTCCTTATGCAATTGCTCCTCCCATTGTGCTTTTTGTTCAGGTGTGGATTCGGGTACTCTTTCAACAGGTAAGTGACTTATGAAAGAGATCTTCTCAAGATTCAAACTGATTTTCTTCCCTCTAACCTTAGAGTTTATCACAGGTCTCCCATGAACCATACCCAATTCAGCATTTGAGTAAAACTCTCTCACATATGGTACCACAGCCCTCCTACTGGTTGTAACCCAATGCGCCCAGCCCCTTTGCTCAAATAATTCTAACAATTCATAGGGTGGTTCATTGTAGTCCTCCAATTTAATTCCTCTTTCACTCAACACAGCTCTCTTGCTGTAATTCTCATCATATTTCAGCTCTGAGGCTTTATTGGAAAACCTCGAGCTATCAAAAGAATCCTCATCAAAAAGATCTTGGTCAGATTGTGCTTCAGGTTCATCCTCAGGAGCATTTTCAGAGGTGTGGACCTCATGCTCAGGAGCAGTAGTGTGCTCCTTAGTAGGCACATTCTCAGGAACTCCAACAGAGTTTTCCTTTTCAACATTAGAGACATGATCATCATGTCTCTCATTCAAACTCTCATTACCTACAGAATAGAACGATTCTGTTCTAGAGGAGGACCTAGGGTCTGATTTAGAAGATGACAGTTCATACGTTATGGGTTCCTGAACAACAAGTGAAGAACCCTTACCATGTTGGCTCAAAATCCTCATGCTCCTTCTTTTAGCCTCACCTTTATAAGCCATCTTCTTCATCCTCTTTGATGGCATTTTGCTTCAATTGATTCTCAACCCTTTATCAGAAATTTTCCAAAGCTGTAAACCCTAGCTTCTTCAATCGCAGCTCTGTATCTGAATCTTCCTTTCAATGTCAACTCAAAATCACGCTCAGATAATCTGAAAGTTGAGGATTGGAAGAAGATGTGGAATGGTGAAGGTTTCAGGGTTTTGGGCACCAGGGCTCGTATTCGAATAGAACAGGAACTTGAATGGGGCCACTCACGGGTATATACAGGATTTAAAACCGACATCATATTCGAATACCCAGACCCATATTCGAATACAGGTTATCAGCAATTTGCAATTCCAGTGTCCAGAAAACCAGAAATTCTTCCCCCATTTCTTAAGAATACTCAAATTAAGTTTTGCCAACAGCTAGGATTCGAAAATTATTTCAAAAGACAACTAATTCAAGAAGAAGTTTTGCAATTTTTTCAAATTTTCAATTTTTTCAAATTTTCAACATATGCAAACTCAAACTGACATAAGCATGATCTTAATTCAATTCAAACAATTCCAAATCATATTCAAAACATTCTGATCATATCCAATCACTCAATTCAGCAAATTTCAGTAAAAACACTATTCACATCCACAAACTCAGATTGTGTCCCCCCCAACTAAAATCATGCATTGTCCTCAATGTATTAAACCAGCAAATTAAAGAAAGGTTGGGGAAGTAACATACCTGGAGATTGTGAATGAAAATTCAACTTATTACCAAGAATTGAAAGCTCATCATCAGCTGCTGTGACCAATTCCCCCCCAACTTGTTCCAAGCTCACATTTCAGCAGTGGCAAAGCATTCAGTCCAGCTACTGCAAGAACACAGCTGCAGTTGCAATTGCAACTGATCAAATCAGATTTGAATAGATTCTTTTCATCAAGCAGATTCTTCACTTCCTCAGTTGAGTACTACTTGCAGCTGAAAACTGAAGGTTAGCAATAACCATAAACAACTTCTTTTTTTTTTTTAGATGAAAAAAAAGAAAATTACAAAAACAAAAGAAAACAGAAAATCAAAAGCATAACAGAACCTACACTACTATGATACAAAGTCAGAATTCTTCCTTCATTCAAACAGAATTTGGGGGATCTTCGAGATCCCAACTCTCTACTTCAGCAACAAAATTCTCATGATACTCCTTGAGTCTTTGTCCATTCACCCGGAAAACATTCTTTGAACTTGGGTTTTCAATGTCAATAGCCCCAAACTCAGTCACATTCTTGACTACAAAAGGACCAGTCCATCTTGATTTAAGCTTTCCTGGAAACAGATGCAATCTAGAATCATATAACAACACTTTTTGTCCCACAAAAAACTCTCTTCTACTGATGTGTGCATCGTGCCACTTCTTTACTCGATCCTTAGAAATCTTGACATTCTCATATGCATCGTTTCTAATCTCTTCCAGCTCACTAAGTTGCAATTTTCTTTGAAAACCAGATTCAGTGATGCTCTCATTAAAATGTCTCACTGCCCAAAAGGCCTTGTGTTCCAACTCCACTGGTAAGTGACAAGCTTTTCCATATACCAATCTATAAGGGGACATTCCTAAGATGGTCTTGAATGCAGTCCTATAAGCCCACAGTGCATCCACCAATTTCAAAGACCAATCTTTCCTTGTGGGGTTCACTGTTTTCTCAATGATTCTTTTGATTTCCCTATTAGCTAATTCAGCTTGTCCACTTGTTTGGGGGTGGTAAGATGTTCCAACCTTGTGTAACACCCCATACTTCTTCATCAAAAGACCAACATGTCTATTGCAAAAATGTGTTCCCCTATCACTTATCACTGCTCTAGGCATCCCAAATCTGGAAAACACATTTTCTTTCAAAAATTTGATAACCACTCTATGGTCATTGGTCTTTGTTGGAATAGCCTCTACCCACTTTGAGACATAATCTACGGCCACTAGAATGTACTCATAACCAAAGGAACTCACAAATGGGCCCATGAAGTCCATACCCCAACAGTCAAAGATATCAAGCACATAAATGGGATGAAGGGGCATCATGTTCCTCCTAGTGAGGCTACCAAGTCTCTGGCATCTATCACAAGCAACACAAAATGCATACACATCTTTGAACATGGTTGGCCAATACAATCCACATTGCAAAATTTTAGCCACAGTCTTCCTAGCAGAAAAATGTCCTCCACAAGCTAATGTGTGACAGAACTCAATGACACTGGTGGACTCACTCTCAGGTATGCACCTCCTAATCACCTGATCTGGGCAATATTTAAACAAATAAGGGTCATCCCAGAAAAAGTGTCTCACATTCCTAAAGAACTTCCTTCTATCCAACATGGTCCAGTGAGAAGGCACAATACCTGAAGCTAGGTAGTTGGCTATATCTGCAAACCAAGGTACCTCAGAAGAGTCTATGTGGAACAACTGCTCATCAGGGAATGTCTCATTGATGGGAGAATCAAAAGATGCTAAATCCTGATGTGGGAGTCTAGAAAGGTGATCAGCAACTACATTTTCAACTCCCTTTTTGTCCTTGATTTCTAAATCAAATTCTTGAAGCAGAAGAATCCATCTAATAAGTCTAGGCTTAGCATCAGGTTTGGTCAAGAGATACTTCAAAGCAGCATGGTCAGTGTATACTATGACATGGGAACCTACCAAGTATGATCTGAACTTGTCCAAGGCATATACTACTGCTAGCAACTCCTTCTCAGTAGTAGTGTAATTCCTTTGTGCTTCACTAAGGGTTTTGCTAGCATAGTACAACACATGTGGCCTCCTATCCCTCCTCTGTCCTAGCACTGCACCAATGGCACAATCACTAGCATCACACATGATTTCAAATGGTAAAGTCCAGTCTGGTGGCTGCATAATGGGAGCTGAGGTGAGCAAACTCTTAAGTCTATCAAATGAGGCCTGACACTCTGGTGTCCAATCAAAGGGAACATCCTGGGATAGAAGGTTGCACAAAGGTCTAGCAATGGCACTGAATGATGCAATGAACCTTCTATAAAACCCAGCATGGCCTAGAAATGATCTGATATCCTTAACACATCTAGGGGTAGGAAGTTTTTGAATGATTTCCACTTTGGCTTTGTCTACTTCTATCCCCCTAGAAGACACTATGTGGCCAAGGACAATTCCATGAGTTACCATAAAGTGGCATTTTTCCCAGTTCAAAACCAAGTTTTTCTCCTCACATCTAATCAAAACCTTCTCTAAATTTCCCAAACATGTATCAAAGTCACTGCCATATACTGAAAAGTCATCCATAAAAACTTCAAGGAATCTCTCTACAAAATCACCAAACAGACTCATCATACATCTCTGAAATGTTGCAGGAGCATTGCAAAGACCAAAAGGCATACGCCTATATGCAAATGTGCCAAATGGGCAAGTGAATGTGGTCTTTTCCTGATCCTCCAATGCAATCTCAATCTGATTATACCCAGAGTAACCATCCAAGAAACAGTAAAATGCATGCCCTGCCACTCTTTCCAATACCTGATCTAGGAATGGAAGAGGGAAGTGATCTTTCCTTGTGACTGCATTTAACTTTCTATAATCTATGCACATGCGCCATCCTGTTTGGATGCGCATTGGAACTAATTCCTCTTTTTCATTCTTAATCACAGTCACTCCAGATTTCTTAGGCACTACCTGAGTTGGACTCACCCACTTAGAATCTGAGATGGGGTAGATAATTCCAGCATCCAAAAGCTTGATTACCTCCCCTCTAACAACCTCTTTCATGTTGGGGTTGAGTCTCCTTTGCATTTGCCTAATAGGCTTGGCCTCATCCTCCAAAAATATTCTATGAGTGCAAATCAATGGACTTATTCCCTGCAGATCTGCTATAGTCCAGCCCAAAGCTCCTCTATGCTTCCTCAAGACTTCCACAAGTCTATTTTCTTGGTCCAAACTCAGCTGAGATGAAATGACAGCTGGATAGGACTCTCCCTCACCCAAAAATACATACTTCAAGTCACTTGGTAGGGGTTTTCTCTCAGGTTTTGGTGGCTGGTCCAAAAATGACAGAGGCTTGACTATGGGCAGCTCTAAAGACTCAACAGATGGTCTCCACTGATTCACCAATAGCATTGAATTTTTCATTTCCTCCAATTCTCCTCCCCCACAATTCTCCAAGTCACAATCAGCTAGGAAATCTACTTGCTCATTATTCACTAAGGCTTTCTCCAAAGGGTCATCAAAATACTCTCTATCAAAGTGATCTTGAGTGATTGTTTGAATCAAATCAACTTCCTCTACCTCCTCATAATCACTCGGCTGTTTGGTCACCTTGAAGATGTTTTTCTCAATTGTCATGTTTCCAAAGGAGAACTTGATAACTCCGGTTCTACAATTGATCAAGGCATTTGAGGTGGCCAAAAATGGTCTTCCTAGGATAACAGGTACAGCTGGTTGGTTTCCTTGAATGGGCTGAGTGTCTAGCACTATAAAGTCCACCGGAAAGTAAAAATGATCCACTTGAATCAAGACATCCTCCACCACACCCCTAGGGACTTTAACTGACCTATCAGCAAGTTGTAGTGTCACCCTAGTAGGTCTAAGTTCTCCCAACCCCAGCTGTTTGTAAACAGTGAATGGTAAGAGGTTGACACTTGCACCTAAATCTAGCAAAGCTTGATCTACCCTTTGATTCCCAATTAAGCAAGCTATGGTGGGGCAACCTGGATCTTTATATTTGGGAGGAGTTTTAAATTGTAAAATGGAGCTCACTTGTTCAGTCAAAAATGCTCTTTCTTTCACATTCATTTTCCTCTTAACAGTACACAAATCTTTCAAAAATTTTCCATAGGATGGATTTTGTTTAATTGCATCAAGTAAGGGAATATTGATTCTGACTTGTTTGAACAATTCATAAATGTCAGAATTCAAATTCTCTTTCTTGGCTTTGTTCAATCTTTGTGGAAATGGAAGTTTTGGAACAAATTCAGATTTGTCCAACTTGGTTTTATTCAAAATCTCTTTATTTTCAAAATCTTTTTCACTCTTTTCAAACTGATTTTCCTCAGAAATTTTGTTCTTATTCTCAGAAATTTCCTCTTTATTTTCAGAATTTACCTGCTCTGTTCTCTGGATTCTGATTTGCTGCTTACTGCTATTCGAATGTTGCTTGCTGGTATTCGAATATTCCTTCGGCTGCATCAGAATTTTCTGCCCTTCTTGGCTCAGATTCTGCTTTTCCTCAAGTTTTCTGCTGTCCAACTTGCTGTCCCCAATTAGTCTTTCATTTTGCTTCAATTCCTGCTCTTCATGCTGAAACATGATTTCTTTCTCAGAAGTGCTAAATTGCTGTTTCTGTTCACTTTTTGTTCTGCTGTCCAGTTTCTGTTTCAGCTGCATTTCCTCTTCATTTTTCATTATTTCTTGCTCATTTTCTTCCTCAATTTCTTCAGCAGGTGGTTTGTAATCTGGCTTGACAATTTGCTTTCCACTTCTCAATGTTGAAACAGCTTGTACATGCTCCAGATTTTCATTTGCAGCAGATGAAGATGATTCACTGAAATGAACTTGGCTTGTAGGATTTGGTCTTGGCTGAGATGGAAGCTTTCCTGATTCTCTGATGGTTAAAGCTTGAGTTAGCTTTGACAATTGACTTCGGATGTCTTCCATGGCCCTGTTTGTCTGCTCTTGAAACTTGGAATTCTGATTGTTGGTTCCAATCTGCCCTTGCATAAATTGTTGCAAAGTGTCTTCCAAAGATCTTTTGTGAGGTGGCTGATAAAAATTTGTGTTCTGCTGAGGTTGAAAAGGCTGAGAAGGAAATGGTTGGGGTTGCACAGGTTGTTGAGGTTGGTATTGTTGGTTCTGTGCCTCTGCTTTCCAAGAAAGGTTTGGATGATTTCTGTAGCCAGGGTTGTAGTTATTCGAATATGGACTATGGCCTTGTGAATATGTGTTCATCCCCTGATTTTGATTGAAGGGTCTTGCAGCTTGTGTGGGATTTGCTTGACCATAGAGAACTTCCTTAAAAGCTGGAAGTGTTGGGCAATCATCAGTCCTGTGGTCTGCGGTTTCACACAGCACACACTTCACTTCACTCTCCTTCAATGTTTGCTTCTTTTGCTCCATCAATTCAATCTTTCTTGACAATGCAGCCAACCTAGCTCCAACATCATCTGCCTCATTGAGATGGAACTTTCCTCTATCATTTGATCTGTCAGAAAATTCAGAAAAAGACGGGGAGACTACCTCCCATTGTTTAGTGTTTTCAGCTAAAGCATCAAAGAAATGTAAAGCCTCTTCAGCAGTTTTGTCATAGAATTCACCATTACACATGGTGGCAACCAACATTTTCAGATTTGGAGTTAATGCATTATGGAAAAAATTAACAATTCTCCAAGATTCAAAACCATGATGTGGACATGCTTGCAACAATTCCTTGAATCTTTCCCATGCTTGAGCAAATGTTTCATTGGATTTACACACAAAATTCATTATTTGCTGTTGAAGAATTACAGTTCTATTTGCAGGAAAATACTTCTTCAAAAATTTTGTTTGCATGTCTCTCCAAGTACCTATTGATCTAGGCTCAAGTGAATTCAACCACATTTTTGCCTTGTCTTTCAATGAAAATGGAAATAATTTAAGCCTAACCATGTCCTCATTAACATTCCTATCCATGCAAGTTCCACAAACATCTTCAAATTCTTTCATATGCATGTAAGGATTTTCTGAGTCCATGCCATGAAAAGTTGGTAAAAGCTGAATTGTTCCAGGTTTAAAATGAAAATTCTGATGTCCATTTGGAAGAACAATGCAAGATGGAGTGGTTTGTCTAGCTGGATAAAGATATTCTCGGAGAGGTCTAAGGATGTTTTGATCCATTTGGTCATTCTCTCCTTGAACACTTCCTTCCGGCAGAACAGGTGGTGGTGGATCCATATGTGCAACAGAAAATTCAGATTGTGAATGTGATGCAGCAGATTCAATCAATTCAGCAAGAGAAGATGGAGAATGCAATTCAGATCTGTTTCCAACAAGTTTACCAGACCTTAAAAGCATAAACAGAAATTCAGACTGAAGCAAAACTCCAATCTAACCTCCTAACTTCACAATTTCATCTACTGATTCACAGAGAATTGCAACTACAGCTTACAGCAGAGAAATGCAGCAGTATTCGAATATCAGATGAAACAGATTCAAATCAGAAATTCAGGATTCAGATGCAAACAGTTCTAAAACTAAACTAACAACCAAGACTATAAAAGAAATAGAAACAGAGATGGAACAAAGTTACCCAACAAGTTAAGCAGCTCTGTTGTTGAAAATGGTGGTGAGATGTACTGCCAGTTAATGCTCCAAAAGCTCAAAACACCATTGCTTCTCAAAGATCCCCGGCAACGGCGCCAAAAATTGTGCTTGTTCTTGCTTAATTACCTCACTCCAAAATAAAAGCTCAGATGAAAATTCAGATTATAAATTCAAATTTTAAAAAAAATGTTAAGTGAGGTAAATCAAGACAAGTTTTCCCCCAAGTGCAAGGTGTGGTTGAAGCACAAAATAACTGGTAAGTCCCAGGTCATTTCCACAGGGATCTAGGGAGTAATGAAGTGAATGACTCTAATGGAGATTAATTTGGCAAAACACAACTCACAAAAAATGTGAAACAGAAAATTAAAATCTGATTTGGTTGGTTGATGGTTTTGAACTAGTTTTCCAAAAGCAAAATGAATTTAAACTAAAAGATTAAGTGATAAAAAGGTTGAGCAAGACAAGTTTAATACCAATCCGAATGAATTTCAAGTGCCAAGAGTTTATAAATTACCAAATCAATTTGTGCTGATTTTTGAGAAAATTAATTTCAATTGAAACAAACCATGGATTAAACACTCAATGTGCATAACCTATTTTAAGGACAATAGGAGTTCTAATTCTAGCAACCCACATACAACAATGTCATGAGAGTTCTAAGTTAAGCAACACCTATGAACTCATCAATAGGATATACAAATTTGGATTAATCGGGTCTTGAATCAATGAGTTCTAAGACACCCAGCTGCAAATTGACTTGATAATCATAAGAACTCAAAGTAAATCCATGAAGTTCGGCCACTTGAGATTCATTGGAAGGGCATTACCCTTGCCTTGGCCCAAGAAGACTTAGCCGAGCATATTAAAGAGAAGAAAAACAGAAATGGAAATCTGAATTGAAGACATTTCAACCTGAAAATGAAAGTTTAATGGATTCAGAACTGAAAATCTAATTACAGAAATTGAAATGAATTCAAAATGTAAATCTCAAAAACTCCAATGCCAAATTGAAATTAAAATGTAAAACTATGAACTCTCAATAAAATTTCTCTCAAAACCTCTCTCTACAAAACTGAATTTCTCTCTCTAAACTTCCTCTGCTTTTTTTGCGTGTATATATAGGAATGCTCCGTGTGTATCTATTTTTGCTTATTTTTTTCTCTCTCCTCCTCTAACAGAATGTAGTCCTCATGATAGCTCCTTCTTTCTCCTACTTTTACTGATTTGCCCTCCCTGGATTGCAGGTTACATCACATGGAGAAGTTGGGGTCACATGGAATTCGTTGCTGTGAAGAAGCTTATATTTGAATACAGTAAAACCATATTCGAATATGATCCTCTGTTGCAGAAATTTCCAGAATAGTGATTCTGATCTCTTTGCATTGATTTCAACTGAATTTTCTTCTTCTTCTGAAATAGCTTCAATCCTTTGATGTGCTGTGCAGCATGCTTTCTTCTCAACATCCTCAATGTAGCTTAATTTATTGTTTTTGTGATGGAAATCAACACATATTCCACTTTGGATATATGGAGATGAAATCTGCACAAAACATAGATTTTATATCTTTTTATGATGTGTGCAAGTGTAATTTGAATATATAAATATGTAACAATTGATGTCCAATCAATAGTATTTCTCTTTTAACAAAATTTTATTAACTTTTAATATTTTTTTTTAAATTAATGAAACTCAAAAGTTAGAATTTTATAGAATTTTTAAAAATTCTTTTAGAGATTTTTTTTTCAACTTCAAATGGGGCCAATAATTATATTTGCCTTCTTCCTATGTAGAAAAATCTTTGCTTAACCACATACCAAATTTAAAGTTATAGTTAACAAATATATGATTAGGCTTTTTGCCTTTTTGGTGTAGTATGACCATTCGATTATTATTTATGGATATAACTATTTTTAATGAAAAATCATGTAATTAATTTTTATTTTAATTATCATAAAATTATTATCACAAAAAAAAAAAATGCCGGACCCTTTCCCTTCCATACATACATAATTAGATACGAAGCAGTCTATTAGTTTTTTTAAATTACAATTAATGCTTTATTACAATATTCTGATTATGGGCGTTAAATTCATAATTGGGTCCAAGTGCTCCTCGATACATACTACCTGATCGCAATTTGATAGAAGAGAAAAGTGCTAAATTCTGTTATATAACATTTTTTTTATCGGTTCTTAAGGACTAAACTCCCTCATTATTTTTATTTTATTATTTTTTTAAAATCTCAATCGTCCATTTTCATTGAAGGATTGAAAATACAAACTTAATCTGTAATAAATATAAAGATAATTACAACAAAAGAATTGAAGGAGAAAAATCAATATAATGAAACTCACAAAAAATATATATATTCTTAATGCGTGTTAGGCAACTGCATGCCTTCATGATTAATGCTGCTATGGTATATATTATGATCATAATTAAGGCTAATATGTTATGATATTATGATTATCTTTTATTATAAATAAACAAGATCGAAAAAGAAAGCCTTTATTTTCCAAAAAAAAGGCCTCATTTGGAAGGGTAAAAAAATTAAAAAAATATTAATTTTTAGTGTTTACTAAAATATTAAAAGTTACTGATAATCTTATGTGACAAATTGTCAAAACACTAATTTTAGCTGAGTTAGTGAAAGGTATTATGCTCATTTTATTTTAACCTAATTTAAAAGTTAACAAAACTTTTATTAAATATAAAAATTTGCCAAAAGTAACTAAAATTTTCTATTTAATTATTTTACTAAACACATAACAATTACCAAAAATTACAAAAAAAATTTTATTTATTTTACTAAATATATCAAAATTTTTTTACCTACTAATTTTTAATTAAAAAAAATACCGAAAGTTAGGTAAAAATTGGACACTCAAATGGGGTTATATTATGATCATAACTATGATTGATATGATATATGATATGATATGACATGACGTTATGATTATCAATTGTTATAACAAACATGACAAAGAAAAAGAAAAAAGGAAGCTAAGACAGCGAGTTGAATGGAAAGACTTTGAACAAATTATATTTATATTCAGGTATTGGAGATTCTCCTTGCAAACTCTTTGGAGTCGATCTTCATTTTCTCGCCAGAGCTCTCTCTGCTGTGACAAGGTAGCATGTCATTGTGCATTTGTAAGCTGTAACTAACATCTGTTTGATGCATTTTGCTTCATCATAGACACAAATATAGATGCACGAACACACACACACACACATTTGGAAAGTGTTTGGGGTAAAAAAATTAGTATAGATTTGCAAAAATTGTGTAATTTATGTTATGAATAAAAAATTTAAAATTTATAGAAATTTGAAGATATTTATTATATTTTGTAGAGTTCCAATAACACCCTTAAAAGAGTTCTAAGGACAAACTACAAGGTTGAAGGTTCAAGTGCTTCCTCTAGCTAGCGCTTTACTAAAATAATTTGGTAACTTTAGAATACCAAGAATTAGTCGAGGTGCGCAAATTGTCTCAAATATCCTAAGTATTCAAAAAGAATGAATTATAAGGACAAATTTGGTGATGTAAAATCCTTAGCAATGTAAAATTAGTAGTATGCGTGGTCCCCGTTTAGTTACCCAAAAGCTTTAACTTTTAGTAATTTTTGTTTCATGAAATTATACAAAGTATGTGTCTTTTATCAATTTTTTTGTCAACTTCAAACAATTTTTATCCAAAATTATTAAAAATTTTGCAACCAAACGGCCACTAAGACTTTGTTTGATATGTGAGAATAGAATCGAATTATTACACTTCGAAATCCACAACCCAGGAACATGAGGACTAAACCTCAAAACCACCATAAATAAACATATACACATCAAACACTATCAGAGCAGAAACGAAATTATAATATAGTATTCACCATTAGAATACTCCAAGGGTCTAACACATGCCACAAAGGTTTACAAAACAAAATGCTTCAAATTAGGCCCAAAACAAAATATTTAAAATGATACACAAAATAAATAACAATCAGCTAATGCTTAGCTAGTCTATCTCATGGATCCATCACAAGTATCTACCCCCGTAAGATCAAGTGTAAGGGGGTGAGCACTAAATCATGCGTGCTCAGAAATAATCATATAAGAATAAGTTTCTTAATCATGTAAGGTAAACAATAGTACTTAATCAAATTTAAATTAAATAAAACTCCTTTATCATTTTCACGTTAATATCACAATGTCCACAATCAACATACTGTTCTAAATTAAATAGCTACTTAGCTATGATCTCGCAGTCTCATGTTAAAAACCAGATTCATCGTCTCAATCACATCATGATATATCTAAAAACGTATACCATAAAATCATACTATGAGTTAGGGACTCTACAAGTTTAGTCTGTGGCCACATAACTAAACTAAAAAAATCCAGAGGCCTAAGTTATGAGGTACAACTAGTCCCGCAATCCTAGATGTACTCATCAAATTCTCAAACTGAAGTCATGGGGTACATCTGGTTCCACAGTCCCAGATGTACTCATCAAATCCCCAAACGTAAGTCGTGGGATATAATTGGTCTCGCAGCCCCAAATGTACTCATGGCCTTGGTCTTGCAGTCCCAGTCCATCTCATCTTGCCCTAGGAGGCAAACCGGTCTCGTAATCCCGGTACTAATATACGCTAGTGCAAGCCGTATGTATGCTTTGTAAGTTTCTAGCATACTGGTTATGCTATACCATCCTGCGTAAGTTTTGAGACTTTCGACCCTTTAGTTCTAAAATTCACTCTTTTAGTACCCTTAATGATCCCCATATCAAAAATCAGTATCAATTCATGTTCCTTTAACAACAATACATCATGCACAAGATTCTCCCTAAATCCGATTTCTTATGTTTAATCTTTATTTTATAAGTCTTATGAAATGTTACTTAGGCTTAAGTTTCATGCTGCCTATACATACTTGAGTTTAAAACAAGTAAATAATTCACAAACAAACTCTTAGTATGCATTTTTAAAGAGTATACAATTAATTGAATTTGAGCACTCAAATAACCTTAATAAGTTATAACATTAGTTTAGAATAATCCATGCCATTTTAGAACAAAAGTGTTTCAAAAATCTTGAGTTTTTAAGAAAAATAGTGAACCTTACAGCCTGGGCGCAGGCAGCCTGAGGCTTCGAGCCTCTCATAGAATAGCTTGTAGTTTGGGCCCAAGCAGCCTGAAATTTTGAGCCACTCAGCACTTAGAAAAATTTCAAAATGCCTCGCAATGTGCCCATAGACAGCGTGAGGTTTCGGGCTTTCATTTTTCCAGAAATTTTATAAAGTTTAAAACGTAAATGAAATTTCTTTAAACACCAAACTTATGAATCTTCCACATAAAAACATGTATAAAAATTCTTTTTAACCAAAAAGAAAACATGGATATTTGATTTACTCATTTATTTATCATAAATTTAAAATATATAACTAATAAAAGCATGTATCGCATATACATCCAAAGCATAGGTTTTAAATATACTGACTATTTCTTTGCAACACCTCAGATTTAAATATCAGAATTTCATATAACAAATTCAAAATGAACATGGCTCATATTTCCAACTCATATATATATTCAAAAAAAAAAAAACAAAATTTAACAATAAATTAAGAAAAATAGACCTATATGCTACCCCCTATAGCATTACACACGTAGACCTTCGGTGTGTAAAAGCGTTACTATCAACTCAACTTGGTTCTTCCTATAAGCTCTCTAGTGAACCCTCTTTGAACCACACATGGATTTGACATGAATGCATTCCGTAAAAGGTTGCAGGAGATCATTTTACTCCTTGATCTTATTTTCAAATTAGATTTGAACTCGGCTTGTAGAATGATTGTTTTATCCCTAGGTCTATTTTTTTCCCAAATTCGTATTTTGGATTTCCAAAAGGCTAATAAAAATATTCATTTATATTACTTAATAACTAAGTAAATTTTTATTCAATCCAAACTTGAGTTGTAAAATGACCATTTCACCCTTAAGTTTGTTTTTTGTCCAAATTTGTATTTTTGGACTTCCCAAAAGGTTAAAAAATATTTATCGATGTGTTTTTTAATGACTAATAAAATTTTATCTAAATCTAAACTCAAAATCATAAAATGACGATTTTACCCTGGGCCTTGATGCCCAAATTTACATTCTAAGTTAGTCCAGAAGGCTAGAAAAATATTCTTGACATATTTCTTTATAGCTAAACAAATTTTAGCCTGATTTGGATTCAAATTATAAAATGACTATTTTGCCTCTGAGCCTATTTCTGGGCCAAATTTGTAATTTAGGCATCCCAAAAGA
This sequence comes from Vitellaria paradoxa, assembly GCA_019916065.1. Taxonomy (NCBI): domain Eukaryota; kingdom Viridiplantae; phylum Streptophyta; class Magnoliopsida; order Ericales; family Sapotaceae; genus Vitellaria; species Vitellaria paradoxa. The sequence goes on from CM034244.1 coordinate 30,988,396, forward strand.
CAAAAAAATATTTATTGACATGTTTTCTTAATAGTGAAAAAAATGTTAGTCCAATTCAAACTTGAATTATAGAATGACCATTTTACTCCTGTGCCTTTTTTTAACTCAAATTTGGAATCCGAAAATAAAATTTCTTTTTATAGCTTTTAAAAAATTAATGTTAGTAATTTTTATTATATTTCATTATATTTAAAATATGTAATCATATTATGATATTTAGAATATTTATTCCATTCCCATTATTTTAATGTTGGTAACTAAACAAAGGAATGAAATGAGTATTCATTCCATTCCATTACCACTTGCATTCCATTCTCTCTTCTTACTCCATTTTATTCCTTTCCATTTTTATGTACCAAACATAGCGTAAAAAATGACTAATTTTTTACTAAACAATTAAAATTATCATTTATTTTACCAAATGTGTAAAAAAATTCTAATTACTAAAAATTGTAAATAAAAAAAATCAAAAATTACTTAAAAATTTAATCGCCAAGCGTGCGCCTGCCATAAAATTCTTGAAGCTATGGGGACTGTCAATTTTACGGCGAACAAACTTCATTTTTTTTTTTTTTTTTAGCTAGGCCGCCACCTACGAATATTCCAATTATGGAAAGTAAAAATAATTAAGGAAAAAAATGTTATCTTGTCAATTAGATAGATTTTTATTCTTTTATCCTTTCTTTTTTTTTTATTTTTTTCTTGGAAAGGTCTGTAGTTATATAACTTCCATATATCTTTTATTGTCCTAACATATGTTTATAAAATTTTATTGGGATAAATTATATTTTGCACCGTGATATTGTTATCAAATTTTACATAAAGACATAATGTTTGGTCATTAATTAAAAACCTAAAAATTCACTTTGTTATAATAGGAGACCTTAATTCGTCTTGAAATTTTTTTTCTAAAAAGCCCAGCCTCAACCAGAAAATTTATTATAGAAACAAAATTTTGTTAATACGACTTCCGGCACTTTCACAGTTAATTATTCAACATGCTCAGCCCTCGTCAGAGAGAGAGAGAGAGAGAGAGAGAGAGAGAGAGAGAGAGAATCCAAACTCAGTTTCCTGAATTCAATAAGATTAGAAATATATGACAGTTGACTTTTGAACGTTGGATTGATCATACGAGGCCTCTCTTCCTAACATCTTTTTCTGAGTTTGGGGTTGGAAAGAAAAAAAAGTTAAAATTTTTTAACTGATTACTAATTAGTTATTAAAAAATTAATTTTTTTTTAGTGTTTGGAAAGAGAAAAAAGTTTGCTTTCTAGTGGCTGACTTTTTAACTTTTTGTTAGTTTGACATAGGGGTGGACATGGATTGGGTTGGGCTTATTCAGGCTAAGTTTTTGAGTATCGGGCCAAACCCGGCCTAGTCCGATATCGAGCTGAAAATTGTGAACCAAAACCCGTCCATTACTGAAAAATTAAAACCCCGAATGATAAAATATTAAAAAAAACATAAAAATTATGCAAAAACAACCAATAACTTGTTCACAACCACTGTTTAAACACAAACAAACAACTAACTAATTAATTAAAGCACTCTATAAAATAAAACAACACAATGTCATAAGTTCAAATAGGATGATCACAACATCCTAATTTTAAAGTACACAGCTAACTAATTAAACTCCATAAAATAAAATCATTACATTATCCAAAAGATCAAATTAGAAAACCATTAAAATTAAGAAATATAAGCAAATATAAGCACACGTTATGTAAATATAGATAATATATTTTTTAATCCCAGTTTGCAAAGCTATTTTTGAAAAAAGAAACTTGATAAAATTAAATATATTGCTTCTGTTATAATGAAAAAATATATATGAATAAAATTAAGCCAAAGAGAGAGAAGAGTGAAGACTGAAGAGATGAATAAGAGAGACGAAGAAGAAATTGAGAGTGAGAGATACATACTCTGTATTACAGACTGAGAAGAGACGAAAAGTGACTGAGTATTTGGGGCAAGGGTTTGTGGGGGGAAGAGAGGAAGAGCGAAACTAGGGTTTGTGTGTTGGGAGGTATGGGGCTAACTCACTTATTAATTTCAGGCCCGGCCGGGCTGTGATGAATGAACCTAAACCCAGCCCAAAAATAAATTGGGCCTAAAAATTGGCCCGGCCTAGCCCAACCCTATAATCTAAATTCTCAAACTCAAGCCCTACAAATTTCGGGCTGGATTGGGTGGGTTCTTCGGGCCAGCGAGCCGATGTCCACCCCTAATTTGGCATTTTCTCTTGAAAATTTAAAAGAAATTTAAGATATAGGAGAATAAATTTAATTATTTTAGAAAAAGTCAAAAAACTAATAGCTGGCAGTTGAGTTACCAACTTTAGCTTCCTAAACACTATAACAAAAATGTATAAACATAATAGTTTTTAGGTATGATGTTTTACTTTTTATCTCGGTCACACAAGTCTGATCGATTTAGATGAGATTGCAAGTTGCATCTTTTTAATCATGGTTTACAGCCGTAATCAAAAATTTACAATAATCATATACTAAAAGCGTGATCTTTTATGGCAAAAAGCGAGATAAAAAGAAATTCTGTATGATCTTTTACGAGTTTTGATCTTACTTTTTTTGAAAAATTGTGGTCAAATATAGACAAATCATTATACTGTAACATGGGTTAATTTTAAAAAATAATAAAAATTCATGTGCCATCGTGACACCATTTGGCATTCTTGTCACCTTATAAATTTGACATTTTTTTGTTGTTGCTTAAAATCTAACTCATATGATTTCTTTGAAAGTTATTGTGGTTGACCATTAGTCTAAACTATCATTTACATATATGTTTTACATATTAATATATATAAACATATTTTTATCACTTTTGACAAACAATTCTTTTTAAGTTTTTTTTTTAATGATAGTTTATTATCACTTCTGTCGACTTATTAGCAGCCAAAAGTAAAACTTTTCCCAATCAATTAGCTGGGAGAAATGATAAAAAAAAATTTAATTTAATTTAATTATTTTAACTTTTTGTAGTAATTTGATATCATAACTAATATGTAGAACTATACGAATATCTAATAAATAATTTATGAATATCTATCATATTTAATTAAAATTGATCTTAAATCTTTTTTTATTTACTTTAATAGTTATGTATAACACATATTTAATCATGACTCACTATTTATAATATATTTTTCTTCATTTGGTATTATAATTGTAAAAGTAATTAAGTCACGTTTAGTTTTAGTTTTAGAAAATTATTGTTCAAAACCAAATTTTTGAAAATTATTTAAGAATTGATTTGTAACAAAAAAATGTTTTCAATCATTATATTCGAATATTAGTTCTAAAAAGACAAAAAATAAAAATTTTTATTATTTTTATTTCCAAATTTCTATCACTTGCAACAAAATATAAACTAATGTCACTTTTAATATAATTAATATTAAAAATACTCTAAACATTTATTAGATATTATATATTTAATATCCACATAGTTATAAATTATACAAACTATAAAAGCTACTCTCATATATTCACTAGAAAAAATTAATTATACATTTAACATTATTTAAATTTGATTCGATAAATTTAGTTTTAGCATTAATTTTAAAACATTTCTATTTATTGATCTATGATTGTAGTTTTTATAGTATATTAAATTAGTTAAAATTAATAAAAAAATGTTACAATAAAATTTATGAAATCAATTTAAATCATATAGAGTTATAAACAAAATTATTTGAGTAAGATATAAAAAAATAAATAATAATATTGTCTCCAATTCTTTTATCTTGCTTTTTTTAAGAAATGATTTTGCTCACTTTTTTATCCAGGTTTTTTTTTTTTTTTTTTTTTTTTTTTTTTTTTAAAGATGGTTTTCACTAATCTTTTATCTCATAGAGGGGATGCTTGGACACATAGCTCAAATCCACAAGAGGATATTTGGCAGCCATCTAAGCCACCAATGTCTTTTTCACGTTTGATAAAGGCACAGGTAGTACCCTTCCCCCAATAAGCATTGCAGCACTGGCTCAGTTTGCTCCACAATGTATCATAGCTCTAATTTAACCTATCCCGCTACCTGTGATACCCAAATCATAGCCTATACTATGCTTTACAGAAAGATCACATATGTCTAAAAAAGTGAGGACCACACGAACGAAGGAGAAAAGTAAACACTATTCACTATACTAAAACTCTGCCAAAATTACACTTGATCTTTCTCTTTTCTTATACACTATCTGACTTGACCAACAAAGAGGCCTTTCGCCAAACACTGCCTGACAAGTAACTTTATTTTAAGATCTAAAACGAGGGAGCAAAGAGTTTGAAGAAGCATTCTTTTGGACCAAGTAACTGCCTAACCACATCGTCAACATTATTCTTATTGGTCGGACACGTCACCAAAGGAATTTATTGGATTTTTAACACTCCAATTAGCGTCATCTATGGGAAGCGAGATCATACTCCCATGAAGTACACATTCTACTAGTAGCAAAGATAAGTAGAAGTGCCAGGGAGGATTGACCAGTCTGTGACCTCCCTAGAGTGAGATTAAAAGTGTCAAGAAGGTCCATCGATCATGAACTATTCCCTGTGCATGATCGATTCATCAGGCATAAGCATTCTAGGGGGTATGAATAACCTAGAGGCCAATAAAATCGCTGAGCTATCAAGTGGAAATACAGTGAAGAGAGCACGAGTTAGAGATCTTTTGCAATCAGATTAGTTTATATGCCAAACATTCACAGGCTCGAGGTGAATGACGTCATTCCCGTCACGGCTCTTATAGACTCAAGTATAGTGAGCCACCCCAGTACTCGTCTAGAGAGATGAGCCCTACACCACAAAGAAGGAGAAGGTGGTCCACCTCATCAAGTTACTCTTGCTCTCCTGACGAAGGACAGAAAGGCAATTGAGCTTAGATTCTCATACAAATGGGCTCGTTCTAAGTGAGCACATCTGTCAGCAAACAAGACGCTCGACGAGGATGGAGGTGATTTGAAAGATTAGGTGCTCAAATAGCTTACCGTCTACACTGACCACAAGGCCGAACATTCCTCTCACCACTTTGCTAGGAGGCCCCTTAGCTATATCACTTCCTTACCATTTGTCCCCAGCATTGAGCAAATGGACCTCCCTAAAAGTTCATCCCTCTGAGATTCACTCTCTACGATGGAAAGGCTGATCCGATGGGACACTTACACCACTACAAATAAGTAATGTCCCTTGAGAGCTTCAATGATGCACTCAAGTGAAAAGTTTTCCCCTTTAACTTGGGGAAGTTGCTCTACGATGGCTAGGTAAGCTGGAGCCTAGGTCGATCAGCACCTAAACCTAACTGGTCGAAGCTTTCGTGGCTCGCATTATCGCTAACAGTAAACAACCTCACTCGGTGGACACATTGATGACAATGAAAAAAGCAAACAATGAAAGCTTGAGGAGTTATGCTTGGCGTTACATCGAAGCTTATAATGAAGCAGAGGGCTGTTTAAAGAAAATTGCCGTAGCTTCCTTCAAACTCAACTTATCACACGATGACAAGCTCTAGTAGTCGTTGACAAGCAGTTGACAGACAATCTGACTAACCTAATTAATCACATTGAAAAATACTCTAAGGTTGACGACGAGTCCAGAAATGTAGAAAGAGAACCCACTAGGAAAGTGAAGAAAAAAAAAAGGTAGTGTGAAGGTCCGCACTATCGATAAGAGGGCAATCAAAGAATAGAGTAAGAGAGATGTATTCGAGGCTATCTACATGCTCTTTAAGATACCTCTTTTCAAATTGCTACCGAAGATCAAGAATGAGCCCTATTTTGTGTGGTCACATAAAATGGGCAGTGATCTATCTAAGAGGGACCAATCCTTACACTGCGCCTACCATAAAGATAAGGGTCAACGTACTAGAGAATGCTGAGCACTCAAGAAACATTTGGAGGACTTAGTGCACACTAGCCATTTGTGCGACTACGTCGATGATCAAAAGAGTATAGAAAAGTCAGTTGTTCGGCCACGCGAGGGCGGTCGACCTTGAGAACACAATGATTGACCTACCTAGAGGGTCATCAATGTAGTGCACTTCAACTACGAATCTCAAGAAGAAAAGATTAGATTTCGGGCTGACTACATAAAGGTAGCTCACCTTAAAGAAGTGTTGAACCTAGGCAGTCTATCAATCCAGATCCGTAAAAGGGGCAGAGCGAAACCAGATCACAAGGTCGTTTTCACCGATAACGATCTAAAAGGTGTCCAGCAACCGTATAACAACACCTTGGTGGTTACTCTAAAGGTTAGTGATTGCAAAGTGCATTGCATCCTCATTGACTAAGGTAGCTCCACAAAAGTAATATACTACATGCTTTTCAAAGAGCTTAGTTTATCAGAGTCCGATCTTGCTCCAGCCCATTGCTCTCTGATCGGCTTTAGCTTAATACCAGTTTAGCCACCCAAGAGAGTAACAATTCCCGTCTGGACTGGGCCCATCAAGTTGCAAATAGGGTTCTTAATGGTGGATGTTATATCTTTATATAATGCCACAATAGGGCGTCTATGGTTGCATAAGATGAGGGCCATACCATCCATATAACATCAGATAATCAAAATCCTAACACCTCGAGAGTGTTCTTGATTAGGGGAGGCCAAATCATCTCCAAAAGATACTTCTTGATTGCTAGTGGGGCAAAGAACATCCTTAATGAAGTCAAGTTGCTAATTGAGCAAAGGATACGCCGACCTTGGAAGATGTAGGGAGACAACTTAATAAAAAAATGATTGAGGACTTAAAGTCCATCCTTGCTCATGAGTCCAATCTGGACAAATTCTTTCTAATCGAAAAGAATATCCCTAACCGTGGAAAAAGGAACTGGTGACATAGTTGAAACAGAATTTGAAGGTGTTTGCTTGGACTTCAAACAAGATGCTAGGAATCAGTCCTAAGGTTATGTGTCGTAAACTCGGTGTAATACTGACCATGAGGCCGATCATTCAGAAAGGAAGAAGATCGTCCCCTGCACATGTAGAGGTAGTGATTGAAGAGGTTGGGAAGTTATTAGTGGCCAATGTAATTTGAGAAGTCAACTACTTAGAGTGGCTTTCTAGCACGGTTGCAGTAAAAAAAGAAGAATGGTAAGTGGCGAGTCTGTGTTGACTTCACTGACCTCAATAAGGCTTCTCAAAGGACCTCTTCCTAATACCAAAGATTGATCAGCTCGTTGATGCTACAATTAGACATGAGATGATGAGCTTCCTAGATGCCTATCGAGACTATTATCAGATTCCTATGTTTAGAACGGATCAGGAAAATGGCATTTATCATACTCGAGTCATTTATTGCTATAAGGTGATGTCATTCGGATTGAAGAATGTCAAGGTCACATACTAAGGGTTGGTCACAAAGATGTTTGATTCTCAGATTGAGAAAATCATGGAGATCTACATCGACGACATGGTGATCAAAAGTAAAGACCACGCAGATCATTGGTCTGACCTCAAACAGGTGTTTGACATTCTTCAAAATATGGTTTGCAATTGAATGCAGCTAAATATGCTTTCAAGGTTAGCTTTAGGAAGTTCATTGGGCATTTGTTAACCAGGAAAGGTATAGAGGCCGATCCTGACCAAATCGCCTTTATGCAGAGGTTACGCAGGCCGATCATGGTAAAAGAGGTGCAACAATTGACTGGGATGGTTGTTGTATTAAACTGATTCATTAGTAAGGCCTTTGATCAGTGCCGATCTTTTTTTTGACTACTCATATGGAAGCACATTCTGTATTGGGATAAGGAGTACGATCGGATATTTACAGGGCTGAAAGCTTACATTGCCTTCCCTCTTTTATTGTTAACTCCTCAACAAAGAGAAGTACTACAACTGTACTTAGCTGTGTCTGAACACTTCATCAGTGCAGTTCTAGTATAGGAGAAAGATAAAGTGTAGTGACCAATCTATTATGTCAGTAAAATGATAGTCGGAGTCGAGCAAAGGTACATTGCTATTGAAAAGTTGGTCTTAGCTTTGGTCATCGCCTCAAGGAAATTATCACATTATTTCCTTACTTACCCGGTTATGGTGATAACTGGGCATCCGCTCAAGTTTGTGCTAAGAAAAGCTGACCTTGCCAAAAGAATGGCAAAGTGGGTGATCAAGCTCAGAATATATGACATTGCTTTATGCCAAGAACAACTGTTAAAGAGCAAGTGCCAGTAGATTTCATAGCCGAGTTTGTCTCTCCAGTTAGCACCGACCAATGTAATATGGCGAAGATAGTGGATGAAAAAACCTGGAGAATCCAAGTTAACGAGGTTGTGACAAAGGAAATGGTCAGGGGCTGGCATGGTCCTAATTTCTTTGGAAGGTCTAGCGTACGAGCATGTGGTGAAGCTGAGATTCCAAGTAATTAACAACGAGGCCGAGTACAAGGCATTACTGATCGAACTCTAGCTAGCCTTAGCATAGCACGCTCGAAGGGTCACTATGTCTTGAGATTCTCAACTTGTTGTCAGTCAACTAAAAAGAGAATATGTGGTTCAATTAGACAATATGGCAAGATACTGTGAATTAACGTGAACATTGATGTGTAAATTTGATATGGTGGAGCTCAAGTTGGTAGGGAGGAAAGAGAATAGCTGAGTAGACACTTTGGCTACTTTGGGTGCAGCTGACCAAAATAGTAAGACCTAGAATATTAGCATTGAGAAGTTGCTCGCCCTAAGCATATTGTAACCTAAACAATCTATAAATGCAAATTCTCCTTCACCAAGTTAGGTGGACTCGATCATCTGATACTTGAAGGATGATGTACTGCCCTCTGACGAGAAGGAAGTTGTCAAGCTCAGAAGTAAAGCCTCAAGGTTTTGATTATCTCTTGACCAACAATTGTATAAAAAGTCATTCAGCGGCTCGCACTTACTTTGCATACATCTCGACCAAGTACAAGCCATGTTGGAGAAGTTACACAAAGGGAGTAGCGAGGCACACGTTAAGGGCAATCAATGGCCTAAGTAATGTCATAGGAGTACTACTAGCCTTATATTTAGAACGATGCTATTCGATACTCTACAAAGTGTGAAATGTTAGAAGTTTACTTTGATCCCTCATCAGCTAGCCCAGGATATAAGCCTCCTGACCAATCCACGGCCCTTTGCACAATGGGGGCTTGATATAATCTAGCCACTGTCCATAGCCCCTAGTGGTCAACGATGGCTGCTCGTGGCAATGGATTACTTCACCAAGTGGATCAAACTGAGCCATTTAGCACCGTCAAAGATTCTGACACAAGTAAATTTGTATAGAAAAGTATTCCTTAGAGCTTGATTTCTGACAACTGCACTTAGTTCGATAGCAACACTTTTAGAGACTTTTGTTCAGATTTGGGAATTCACAACCATTACTCCACTTTAGCGTACCCTCGAAGTAATGGTCAAGCTGAAGCCTCTAACAAGACAATACTGAATGGAATCAATAAATGCTTGGAGCAAGCTAAAGGTCGTTGGATGGAAGAGCTACAAATTGTGCTTTGGGCTTATAAAACAACACCATGATGATCAATAGGAGAAACTACCATCTCACTTGCCTATGGAGCAGAAGCCATCATTCCATTGGAAATAGGAATGTTGACCATTCGAACAAAAACCTTCTTACAAGAGGCAATGACAGAGTGCTCAAAAGGAACTTGGATCTTCTGTAGGTAAAGTGAGAGTTAGCTCAGATCAGAATGGTTGCTTACTAACAATAATTGAAGAAGTCTTGAAGTAGATATGTCTGAGCAAGGTCATTCAAAGTCAACAATCTCGTGCTCAGAAAGGTGATATTGGCAATAAAGAATCCCGCTGATGGCAAGCTCGGCCTGAACTGGGAAGGTCCTTATAAAGTCATTGAAGTTGTCGACAATGGAGCTTATTGCTTGGAAGATATAGAAGGAAGAGAAGTCATGAGGTTGTGAAATGCCATAAACTTGAGAATATACTATCATTGAACGTTTTATAAACTCACAATCATAAATGAAAAATCTTATTTTCAATACTTGCGCCTCTGTGGTTGATTGTTTCTTTTCAACAAAGTGACTACTTGGCCTTGGGTCACGGTTCAGCCACCTAACTCGCTCAGGTCAGCCATAGCCACACTAGGCGTAAGGCCATGGTCTAGCCATTTGACCTGCTCAGGTCAGCCACAGCCATACCTAGCATGAGGCCATGGTTTGGCCACCTGAGCCACTTTAGCCATACCTAGCGCAAGGCCATGGTTTGGCCACCTAACTCTCTTAGGTCAATCATACCAATACTTGGCACAAGGTCATGGTTAGCTTAAACCAAAATCTATAACAAACGAAAGAAATCTATTCGATCATTGTTTAAGTTCAGCAGTTAAATAAGTTTATTTCAACAAGTGTTTCAATCAGGGTTCGATATGCCCCCAACCCACATTGCAAGACATAGTTCGCTCCTGATCGGACTAATGCTATTCGGACTCTATCATCAAGTTAACTTATTTCAACAAGTGCCTCAAATCGGATGAATGGTGGTAAGCCTCATAAACCCAAATTCAGTATGAAACATGATAAATTTATGTCCCAAGTCCAATTTGAAAGGATAGAGATAAATTAAAAGATAAGAATAAGCAAAAAGGGACATGTTCTAAATAGTCTTATTCAGGTTACACAATCAGATAAATTTTCTTCTTCAATTTGGATACAAAATGGCCAAGTTAACCCTAGCAAATTTGATTTATAAAGACAAGTGATTATGTTTGAACAGATTTTGTTTGGATTAGATCATTAGTATTAAAGATCGGATTACCTTTGTTCAGTTAACTATGCTTCAGATTTAAATTCAATTTATGTTGGACATAATAAGTTCACGAAGTAAGGTTTCTTGGAAAGAAAAAAATACAAGAGCAGAGATATAAAGAAAAAGTCCTTCAGTAATAAAAAAAGGGGGCTGACCCCCTGAAGCCACAAGATAAAAATAAATATATATACATATACATACAAGAAGAAAGGAAGGTAAAATAAAAGAAGATGGCACAAACTAAACACTATTGTCCTTGTAAACATCTTCTAGAAGTCTTGAGGCATCAGTAGTCTGATCTGTAAACTGGACGTGTCAGTCGGCATCTGGAGCAGTTTGGTCAGCGTCTTTGCTCACTAGTCTGATCGGCGTCCCAAGAAGCCTCCTTCCCGATCATTGTAGACAAGGTTTCCTCGTATTTATTGTCATCCCAGGGATGGAACTCGACCTTGTCCTTTGGCTATTTGAAAGCAGTGTAAGCTTAGAGTTAGAGGGATAGCCGACGTTCTTGAGGGCATCGGTCTAGCCATTGCAGTAATAAGTATTGGTCGTGATGAACACTTATTTTTAGTATTCATCACCAGCCTCCTTGTAGCCTTCTGTGTACGTTTTCTTCCTCTCATCTCAAAGTTTGGCTTTGGCTTTGGCCGCCCTATCAAACTCCCTCTTCACCATCTCGTAGTTAAAGCTCAACTGATTATTCTGCTGGATGAGCTTATCATTTTGAATGCAGATTTCTTTAACATTCCCCTCAACCCTCTTGGCTCGGGGACGTTGGGTATCGATAACCCTTTTGATGTTTTAGATGCTTTCCATGAAGCACTTGAAGCGTTGACTAGCATTTCTAAAGAACTCGGTAGCCTATATATAAAGAAGGAAAAAAACTAGGATATAGGTAGAAGTAAGGAAAGACAATTTAATTAAAATGGAAGATTCGAACTTACTAGGAGGGAGTACTAAATCGACTGAAAGAACCAAAGATGATTGGCCAGATTCATAATGTGGTCTCGATTGGTGGGGAGTGTTATGCCATTGGCAACTAACATAGCAATGCCCTAGTAAAAAATGGCAGAATCCCTTGCGGTGATTGGTCGGGTGTCGATCATAGAATTGATGATGAAGTCCTTGCCCTGGTGCTTAGTAGTGGGGTCATTATTGAGGTTGATCAGACAGCTGCTACTCAGAGCACAGTTAGCACCCTTAGGAAAGCCAATCACAAATAACCATTCTTTTATTACCACTTCGCCTCAAGCAGCTGGGTGTGGAGGCGGAGACAGAGACATGGAAGCTTTTTGCTTCTTGCTGGTATCCCTTCTCCCTTTGTCACCTATACCTTTCTTCATTGTGGCGAGTAGGTTCCTCGGAGGCATGCTGTCTGGACTATTGGTAAAGGAAACGGCAACAATCACTGTTTGGAGATTGCTCACCGAAAAATCTGTAGAATCAACTAACTTATTGACCCATTCTTCGTCAACATTCGGTGGGAGGGCGGTAAAGCTTTTGTGGGTAGGTTTGTAGCCGAGCAAGACCAGTGCCAATTTGAACAAGGCCCTTCAGTGGTCCCTCCCCTTTATACGTAAGGACCTCGGCAATCTAACCAAATTCGACACTTTTTGGTTTGGCAAATCTTTTGTTGAAGCCCCTTGCTACAAAAGGGAGAGACAAGTTAGCTAACATTCGATCAAAGGGGGAAGTAAAGGAAACAAACTAAAAAAAAGTTAGGTAACTAACTACACCCCCATGAAGTTCTATATACCGAAGTGTCTATCTTCCTCGGTAGCCATTACCAGTCCCCACCGACCAGGATGTGGTCATCCAGTAAGTTTTTACTTGACTCAAGGAGGGTGTGCATAAGATTATCTTCTGCTCGACACTTCAAATAGTACCGGCCGTTCTTTGATGGGGTGACGACATAGCAATGAAGAATCTCTTGAGGGCCCAAATTAACCCTTAGGACCCTATTGAGTTCTATTACTCCGATCAAAATCCTATACCCATTTGGGTCTAGTTGCCCAAAGCAAATCTCAAACCATTAACCAAAAAAAAAAAAAAAAAAAAAGACGAACAAGGGGTTGGAGTGGGAGAGTCACCCCATACTCCTCTATGGCCACCAATGGCCATCACTTCCATTTAGACCCCATATTTTTAGCTATGCTGAAATCATCCTCACTAGGTAGGGCTAATAGAACATAATCGGTTATTTGATGTCTGGCCCTAAAGGCTTCTATACCCTCCGATTTCCTAAGGGCATTCAAAAATTTTCCCATCTCAAGAAAAACAAAAAAGATGAATGGGTCAAAATCGACACTCACCCAAATTGCTATATGATGAGAGAAGACCTGGTCGGTCATAGAGTAAGGCTGAGCTAAGCAGTGAAGGGAGAAATCTGAAGTAGGAAATGCGTAAGGAGCTCTAAAAGTTTAAAGACGTAAAAAATTCTCACAGCCATGGAAAGTGAATATTTATAGAGATAGAAGATGGAAAGGCAGAATATTAAAGGGCGGTACGCGATATTTATAGCGAAGAAACATTTAGTGTGCCCTATATGACAAGCGTCGGGGATTAACACCTGCATAAGTGGAAATGGGACCGGCCCATTAGTGGCCCACTAACACTCTCAGTCATCATATTTCCTAGTGTATGTGGCTTACATTGATAACATCTGCATACGTACATCGTCAGATATATAGAATGCACCAATTAGAGTGTATTGCTCGAGTATATGCATATACACTCAGAATATTATCTCAAGCTTTTATATGTGCATTGAACATACCACATGCATAAGAGCGGGGGCCAGTTGGAAAGGATGCTTAAATATGTGACTCAGATCCACAAGAGGACATTTGGCAGCCATCTAAGCCACCACCTGTCCCTGCCACGTCTGACAAAGGTGTAGGTAGTACCCTTCCCCAACTACGCATTACGGCGCTAGCTCCGTTTGCTCCACAATGTATCGCGGTTCTAATTCAGCCTACCCCACTACCTGTGATACTCGGATTAAAGCCTGTACCGTCCTTTACAGAAGGATCACACTTGTCTAGAAAGCTATAGATAGGAGAAACGAATGAGAAAAGTAAGCACTATTAACCATGCTAAAATTCTGTCAAAATTACCAGTAGCTTTGTTTCAGGATCCAAAAACAAGAGAGCAAAGAGTTCGAATGTGGACCAAGCAACTGTCCAACCACGTCGTCAATATTATTTCTATTGGTCGAACACATCCCCAAAGGAATTTATTGGATTTTTGACACTCCATCTCCTTTTTCTCTCAATCATGGTTTTAACAAAATTAAGATACAAAGTATTAAAAGTAATTTTTTATCTCAATTTTTTAATTAGATTGAGATAAAAAATTTAGTTTACAAATCTTTATTACACTTTTACTAAAATTGTGATCTTTATAAATTTTCTAGTGTGATCTTTATTAATTATTGTTGTAGTAAAACGCTCACTAAGGTTGAATTTGGGATGAAAAAAACTAATTTTTTTGTATTTGGAAAAGGAGAAAAAACCTAATTTCTTAGCGGTTAGTTTTTTAGTTTTTTTGATCATTTGACATTTTCAATGAAGGTAAAAGAAGTTTAAAGTAAAAAAGAATAACTTTGATCATTTTAAAAAAAAGTTAAAAAACTGAGTAATTAGAAGATGAGCTTCGAACTTCTTTTCCCAAACGACCATGCTTTTTGATTGTTCATTAATTCTACAGTGAGTAATGGCTGCTGATTGGGCTAACCTTCCAACGGAGCATCTAGCTATCATATCACATAAATTTGCTTACTTGAAGATTTTCTTTGTTTGGTGCTGTATGCAAATCATGGGGCACGTTTACTTCAGAAGAAAAAAAGCCTCTACCTCCCAAATTTCCAAGACTCATGCTTTCCGAAACATTCTTTAAAGGCGATGATGAAACTTTAAATATGTTCTGAAATGTTGATTAATGTATATAATGATATATATATATCTTTATTTATTTGTTAAGTGATAAATAATACAAATATAAAATAATATATTATGATATATATTAAAGTAACACAAAAAGAAATTTTTTTAAAAAATGGCATCTAAAAATACTAATCCAAATAAGTAACATCCATAGTTATGTAAAATATGAAGTGGAATTAAAATATTTTAATTGAGATATAGAATTACTTATTAAATTTTAGAATAACTCTTTAAACAATAATTTAAGATAACTATTTTATAATTAATTTAGAATTAATGATCATTAAATATATTTTTCAATTATCATTGGTGAAAATAAAAGAAAATATAGTCCATTTAAATTAATTCTTTTAATAAATATATTTTAAATACGTATTGTTTTTATTAATTAATATAAGTTTCAAAAATCAATTGAAATTGAGGAGATGATAAATTTAAAACAACTAAATATGCATCTATATATATCCTTTTTAATTTGAAATCTTTTTATTGAATAAGAGTCTTAGACTATTAATTACTTAGGTGTCATTTGATATATTTATTTTGAACTAATTTTTTATTTTACGTTTTTTAAAATAAGGAAAATAATTTAAAATACATTTGGTTACTTGTGTTTTCAAGATCTGTTTTAAAAAATAGAAAATAAAAAATGAGTTTACACATGAAATAAAAAATAGCAAAAAATTATTTTGAGTATTTTCAACCTGAAATATAGAAAATCTCAAAACACAAAATATGAAAAATAGAAAATGTTAAATTAAATGTATTTTTTTGTTTTCTTTATTTTGAGATTTTTAAAACATAAAACACATAAAATAAAAAACAAAAAATAAAAACATAAAACAGAAAATAAAAATACAAACCAAATACCACCTTAACTTATATAATCCAATACTACAATGTATTGGAAACGATATATATGAAAGGCAAAGAGAATTGTATTAAACTCACAAACATGGATTATGGAAGAGTTATAATAGGAAAAGACAAGGCTGAAATAACATTATTATAGCAACCCCTGACATCGAATAGGGATTGTTGGACTAAACTCTAATAATTCGGATATATTTGTAATATTTTAATTCAAATATATATATATAAACACATTAGAACCGTTAAATTTTAATTTAATGAAATCATAACGTAGCAATGCTTGTCAGCTCCCAAGTCCATCCTAACGTGTCAAAATTAATTCTAAACTATTAAATATAATAAATCTCATCCTAAGTATAAGAGTACAAAAATTCCATAACGCGTCAAAATTCAAATACTAAATAATTACAATTACAATTTGAAGAATGTGGCTCCCATGCGAATTACAAACGAAACAAACCCCAAAATTACGAGCCAGAAAGCGAAGTCTTGCAATCCTTTGATCCAGTCACCATTGTTCCTCCTCCAGCCGCAGTGGCATTCGATGAAAATTTGACACTCAAACCCTCACAGTAGACTTTCAACGACGAAAAGTACTCCATGAAATCCGACGGTCCAAATTCAACACTAGAACGAAACCCAACATCAAAACTCGCCGTCCCTTTTGTGATCACATCCCTTTCGATAGCACTCAACGCCCACTCCTCCAAATTCTGGGCAGAGCCAACCACGTTCGAACTCAACAATGTCGAAGTCTTCGAACCCAGGTTAAAGGGTTTGAGGGTTGTCCCCGAGAGGGTTTCTTTGCGGTAGACGACGTAGACCGAAACTTCGTCGTAAGAGAATGTCACCCTCTCGTTGGGGTTCGTAACATTGAAACCGATGTTCCAGGAAAGTGGGGAGCTTTCGGAGATATTAATGGAGTTCGACATGAAGAAGGACTCAACCTCGAATTTTGGAATATTAATGAAACTGTTACCGCCGTCGTCATCGCTCCGCCGACCATGATTGACGAAGCAAAAGAGGCCCACCACCCCCAGAAACAACACTAGAATAATATTCAGGACGACTAGAATGATACAGGGGCCGTCTAATGCATGTTCCTGATCATCATCATCATCATCGATAGTACCGCTGCGGCTGATGTCGCTTTGTGGGGCTCTGGAAATTCCGCCGGCGGCGGCGGCCGTGGTTTGTGTACGATTTGGTTGAGGGTGGACGCGGTCGGGTGGTTGAGAGTTTGGTTGTCTCCGAAGATAGTATTCTATAGGATAACCAATAACAGTACTCTGAGGGTAGCCTATTGCAGAAGACATAGTGATTATCGGAACAATTGAGTGTATTATTGACGAGAATTTGAAGAGGAGGAAGAAATTGGCTTACTGAATGTATAATGTAATGTGTGTGTATATATATATATATATAAATAAATCCTATCATGTTACGTATTTGTAAGAAATACAACTGTGTTATTCGTTAATATTATAATTATTTAAATTAAATTATAATTATCACTTAATATTAAATTCTATATGATTAATTTTTTTTATATTCAATACTTATCACTTAATATTTGATTCTAAATATTGCATTTATCTAAATTGAATACTATTTAATTGTCACTAGCTATTATAATTTAAAAGTAATAATAATTTCGAAATATTTTATGCATTAAAATTGTTATTTAAATTTAATACTATTAAAAAGTAATATTTAAGCTGAATTCAGATCGGTCTATTACTTCTAATTGCCTCACGATATCCTTTGATGGTCATTGGCTATTCCTCTCTTCATTAATCTAATTGCCTAGGATTCTTTTGATGATCGTGGACTTATGCTCTTCCATGTTCTAGTTATGTAGGACTCTTTGATGATCCAAACACTTGCTCTTCGAAGTCTTCATGTTGAGACTTCACCATCACTCAAGGCTTAGGCTGCTACTAGAAGCCTCGTTGGCATTTTGATTTGGTTGGATAAAAATGAATGCTTAATAAGTTTCAATATGATGGGGTCAGGAAATAGATGAGATTGAAATAAAATTTATTAATTAATAATTAAAATTAGGTAATTATAACTATCTTTTCTCAATATTTGAGTAATCACACTTATCAAATAAGACAATAACTTATTTCATTTTAATTTATTTACAAATTTTTGTCATAAATTATTTATTTTAATATTTATCACACTTACATTTTAGTTCATTACATTATTTTTAAAATATATTATTAGATTATGAGAGTTGAAAGAATCAATTAAATTTTACTGAGTAACTTGATAATGATGACAAGAGTTAAAATGACAAAAGTTTATAAATAAAAGAAATAAAAGACATTAATTTTTATTTGATTAAATTATGAAATATAATAAAATAAAATTTATTTTTATATGCTTGTTGAAAATTTAGGAATAAATAAAAATTATTTTAGTTTTTAAAAATAATTGTTCTATCCCTTGTAGCAAGATATAAGGGTGTTTATTCAATTTTGTAAATATTTTCTTTATGAATCGCAACTATATCATTTCAAATTAGATATAATAATAGCTAGTCAAATAAGGATAATTTTGTAATTTTAATTAAGGGTAAAGTACAAAAAAATACCCTTACAATTTACCCTCAGTATCACTTTAGTCCCACACGTTTCAATTGTAACAGTTAAATCCCTACACTTTCGGTCAAGTATCAATTCGGTCTTTCCGTTAGTTGACTGTTAGAAACAACCGTTAGACTGAGGATAAAATGGTAATTTCATTTATAATTTACCCTCAGTGTCACTTTAGTCCATCATATTTTCAATTATAACAATTGAATCCCTACATTTTCAACATATATTACAAATATATTTTATTAAATTATTTTTAATAAATAATATGCTCTAAAATATATTTTGTTAAATTATATAACATATTTTAATTTGAAATATATCTTATTAAATTATTTTGATCAATAAAATATTTAAATTATATTTAATATATTCTATTTTTATTTAATTAAATTATTTTTCAAAAATAATATGATTAAATTAATAATATAATTAAAATAATATTTAATTTATTTTAATTAATATGAAATATATTTTATTAAATTCAGTTAATTTTCTTAAAAATTAATAAAATTAAAAATTTTATTAAAGGGTGATTTGATGGTTTCACTAATAATTGTTATAATTAATAGAATAGAATTAAAAAAGTCACATATATAAACGTATACTCTCAAATTGGATATATATACAAAATTATATATAGAAAGAAAACTACAGAAATAGAAAATTTTGAAAATAGCAATTCTAAGGCCGTTTGATAACATTATTATTTTTCATTTTGTTTAACTTTTTATTTTCTCATTTTATTTTTTGTTATCATTTTTTTTCTAAAATAAAAATTAAAACTGCGTTTACAAATGTAATTTTATTTACATAAATTAATTTTTAATAAAATATTTAATTTTATTATTTTTTTAAAATTATTCAAATTTAATAAAATATATTTCATATTAATTAAACTATATTAAAAATTATTTTAATTATATTATTAATTTAATCATAGTATTTATGAAAAATAACTTAATTCAATAAAAAGAAAATATATTAAATAAAATTTAAATATTTTATTTATTAAAAATAATTTAATAGGATATATTTCAAATTAAAATATGTTATATAATTTAATAAAATATATTTTAGATTATATTATTTACTAAAAATAATTTAATAAAATATATTTCAAATATATATCGAAAGTGTAGGGATTCAACTGCTATAATTGAAAACTCGAGGAACTAAAGTGACACTGAAGGTAAATTATAAATGAAATTGTCATTTTATCCTCAGCCTAACGGTTGTTTCTAATGGTAAACTAACGAACTGACCGAATTGAAATTTGATCGAAGGTGTAGGGATTTGACTGTTGCAATTGAAACGTGTGGGACCAAAGTGATACCGTGGGTAAACTGTAGGGGTATTTTTTGTACTTTACCCTTTAATTAATAAAAAAATAAAGTGGAGTACAGGAAACTATTTATGGAGCGTAAATAGGCTCATCCTTTATATATATGTATAATTACTAATTTATAATTTCGATTACGATTGTGTACTTTAAATAGTTGTAAGCGTTACTTTAAATTATATGTATAATTACTAAAGACTGCGCATTTAATGTGTGATTGTTGTAAGTATTGAACAATAGTTTTCGATCACTGTCACGCCCCTAACTCAACTATCTAGGATGGACAATATAAGAATATGGGAACTAATAAAAATCAATTAAAATCTAGTCCAAGATAAGTTAATATCATAAACGTTAATTAAAATATTAACAAATGTCTCTCATTCTCATTTGAAAAGAATATTAAAGAATATCACCAATAATTAAATAATGATATAGTTTAGTTCAATGTCATCTCAAGGATAGCCTCCAAGACTTACACAGTCAGAACATATATTATAATCATTTTATGTCTTTCAAAGTTATGCATGATATCATGAATATAAATATCAGACCCATACTTAGGGTCACAAGCTATAATATTAATAGTTCAGCTCCCAGTTAAGAAAAATAAACATAACTATCATTATCCATAGTTAAGACTAAACTTAGGCTACTCAAGCTTAAGCTGCCTATGTATCACACTTCAAGAATCAGGTTACCATAATTTTTAACTTTATTATTCAATGTTTGCAACTCAACTCTTCATTAAGAAATCACATCTTAAACATCATTATAATTAATAATCTCAGGATATCAACACACAACAATAATATAAACAATCTCATGTAATTGGTAATGATGAATGTAATGCTAATCCATCTACCCCCAATTTTATCGTGGAACGGGTGACGCTTAGCAAAACTCGTGGAGTCACGAACTGCAATTTAATGCTCACGGCTAATAATAATCTCAATATATAATCCCAGGTAGGAAACTGTGTTACATATCCACTGATGTAAGACTCAGGGGATCCATGTTACATCCTCTAACTCTTTTGTTAGGGAATCGTGTTACACTCTTAATCAGGCATCTACTTAACTTAAGCTGAGCCTGGATGCAATGTAGAGAAAATCTTATAATTATATCTCATAATTAATGTTTTAACTCTAAATGACAAAGCTCTAATCATATATATCGACTGAAAATTTTTTAGTATTTTCAAAATCTCATTTTATTATTTTTCTCAAAATCAAAGATCTCGTCTATGAACACGACCTGTGCCTCAGCACGCTAAAATATCAACGTAGTACTCTCAACCAACCAATAATCATAACATCAAAACAGATGATGCAATCCCAACTCTATGCATATGATATGCTCAATTATGTAAATAGACATCATTTCAATATAAACATGCATTCCCATTAGTTTTAATAATAATTTAGAGTTCATTTAATCTTTAAAAAAAATTAACAATTAATGGGTTTGGGCACAAAATAAGTGTTTAGAAATTGAAATTTAGTATTTTTAGACATTCTATTAAACGACATCCTGATGCTAGTGTTGCCATCCTGATGCCAACACTAAACGCCAGCATCCAGATTCACTACCAAGCAGCATCCCGATGCTAAGGCTACTACCCGGATGCTAGCACCTAGCAACCAACTTCTGGATTCGTTTTTAACGAAGCCTCAATTTCAAAACACCCACAAGTCACTCATCCAAGCCCAAAACTCGACAATCAATCATATATAAATATTTAAGCATCTCAATAACACGTTTCTACAACATTAAATTCAAGAATAACTTAAAGGAATGCAAGATTTCAACATGAATATGCACATATATACACATCTATATATATATATATATGTATATATAAACATCAACCCAAATCTTTCGATACTTAACCAAATCAAGCATATAATATATCAAAATTATGCTAACAACACATAGAACAAATATATAAGTCTCACTTACCTCAGATCTGAAGAAAATAATAAGAAAAGAGCAAAGAACCTCGAAATCCTAAAACTTTTTTTCTTCCATTTCTCTCACCTCAGGTGAAATTATTACGATCCGACATTGCCACAATGATCACGACATTGAAAATATCCAAAATTGACTATCTTTGAATTTTGACCTTTACTTTCTTTTTCTACTTTCTCTCTCCTCTCTATCTATCTCCAACTGGCATCCCCGAAAAGAAAAAGAGGAAAAGAAAAAAAAATAAAGAAAGAAAAGGAAAAGGAGAAATGAAAGAAAAAGAAAAAGAAAAAGAAGAGTTGGGCCCTAAGCCCAACACCAAACCTATTAAACAATCTAGACCAACCTTGGTTTAGGAAAAATAAAATAAATTCAACAAATCGGATCAAACCTCATGTCTGAATATCTTATTAGTCCGAAACATTAAATAAATAGCTAAAATAAAATATTGGGTATTACAATCGTTATTTATAATATATTTTTCTTCATTTTGTAATTAGGCCATGTTTAGTTTTACTTTTAGAAAATTATTGATCAAACCAAAATTTTTGAAAACTATTTTAAGAATTAGTTTGTAATATAAAAAATGTTTTCAATAATTATATTCAAAAAATAGTTCTAAAAAGAAAAAAATTGAAATTTTTTATTATTTTTATTTCCAAATTTTTATCATTTCCAACAAAATATAAAATAATATGGCTTTTAATATAATTAATTTTAAAGATACATTAAACAATTATTAGATATTAAATACTTATTATTCACCTGGTTATAAGTCATACAAACTATAAAAGTTACTCGCATATATTCATTGAAAAAAATGATTATACATTTAGCATTTTTTAAATTTGATTTGGCAAATTTAGTTTAGCATTGATCTAAAAATATTTTTGTTTATTGATCTATAATGATAGTTTTTATATCATATTAAATTAATTAAAATTAATAAATAAATGTTACAATAAAATTTATGAAATCTAATTAAAATTAATAAAATTGTTTGATAACTAAATCATATAAAATAATAACACTTAATTTATTTAATTATTTCATTTTTATAATAATTTTTGTCAATTTTGCCAACCAATTGGTAGCCAAAAGTGACACCCTTACCAACTAAGTGGTCTGCAAAAGTAATAAATGTATTACTATTTTTTATCAAAATTTTTAGCAATCAATTGGCCAGGAAAAGTAACTCTTTAGCAATCAAATTAATTTAGTCACTAAGGGTAACTTTTTAGCAACCAATTGCTAGTTAAAAGTGACACCTTTACTAACTATTTGGTCGACAAAGATAATAAATATATTATTATTTTTTATTCAAATTTTTAGCAACCAATTCGTCGAGAAATATGACCCTTTAGCAACTAAATTAAATTTAGTCGGTAAAGGGTAATCTTTTTGCGACCAATTGGTTGAGAAAAGTCACTTTTTAATGACCAAGTTTTATTTGATCGGGAAAAGATTAGTGACCAATCTTAATTTGGTTTGAAAAAGTAACTTTTTAACGACCAAATTTGTATTTGGTTAGGAAAAATGGTCGCCAAAAATGTTTTTCCTTGTAGTGATTCTCTCTCATTCTTTTATTTCACTTTTTTTAAGATATAATTTTCCTCACTCTTTTATCATGATTTTTTTTAGAGATGATTTTCACTGATCTTTTATCTTTTTTTATTTTTATTTTTTTTTCAAAAGGCACACAAGATATATGAAATATAATCATGATTTTGACAAAATTGAGATAGAAAGTATTAAAAGTATTAAAATTGAAATAAAATCACGATTTTGATAAAATTGAGATAGAAAATATTAAAAATAATTTTTTATCTCAGTTTTTTAATTAGACTGAGATAAAAAGTTTAGCTTATAAATCTTTATCACACTTTTTCTAAAACCGTGATCTTTGTAAACTTCCTAGTGTGACTTTTATCAATTATTGTAGTAGTGTAATGCAAAGCATAATAATTTAAAGTATAAATATAAAAAATGTTCACAAAAAAATTTAATAAATTAATTATAATGTAATGTTTATATAAAAAAGATATATCACATCATAATATTAATGTTATTTTTATTAATACTAAGGGTATAAAGATAATTTTATAATATTGAATTGATTAAAAGTTAATTTTTGGATTGAAAATCTAACAGAAGGGGTCAAGTAAATCTAATACAAATCTTAGGGGTCTAGGTGCATATTTATAAAACCTATGGGGCCTAAGTGTATAAAGCTAACTAATAAGGGGTGTAAGTGAAATAAACCCTGAAATTAGTATACTTTACCTCATTTTCACTTATTCTTAGAAAGGAATAATTACCTTTTTACCCCTTAGACTTTAAGTAAAAATCACTTACATCACTTAAATTTTAAAAACCCATTTTTGTATCTCTTGTACTTTAAAACATTAAATTATCAAGTGAAAAGATAAAAATACTGATTAATAACTAAATAGAATCGGGGGTGTAAGTATTGGTAATATAAAATACATAGAGTATAAATGTAAATTTTAAATTTACTTAAAGTCAAAAACATTATATTTAACGGATTTTTGAATATTTTTACTTTAATCTAAAGAACAAGTAATATAAAAATGAAGTTTTTAAAATTTAGGAGTGTAAATAATTTTTACCATAAATATGAAAAGTAAAAAGACAACTACCCCATGTAGTAATTACCAAAAAAAAAAAAAAAAACTACCCCATTTAGAAATTTAGACAAAGGGGTCATTATGCATTGTTTAACTTTATTTTTTTTTCCATGCAAAAATCTTCAATTCAAATAATATATTTTAAATAACAATTCACCTCGAAGTTATTCACTTCCTTCCAAAACCCCTCAATTTAGTATAGAGGTTTGGACTCGGTCAAAATTCATTAAGAAAATTAGGGGGGCCTGACCAAAAGTCAATGTTGACTTCAGGCCGGGATATATTGGACCGAAGACCCAACAACAGGCAATGCAACCTTTAGATTATTAAATTTTAATTCAATACTACTACTAATTGAGCCGTCACCCGACTGAATCCCCCAATTATAGCCTACTCCTAACTGTGGTTGATTATTCCTCTTGTGATTTCTTTTTTTTGGGGAGGGGGGGGGGTTGGGTTTGCAGCAGGCTATTTATGCCAAAATAAAATGTGCCAAGACTAGGGATGCACAAAATACTCGAATAACTTGAAAATCGAATTAATCCGATTAATTTGGTTCGGGTTAGTTTGGATTTATATTATTTTGGGTCGGTTCCAGGTTGAAAAATTAAAAAATCGATTTTTTCGGTTCGGTTCCCGAATTGGTATATTTTGAACCTGAACTAACCTGAATCCGAACTGAAACCGAACTAAATCGAAAATACCCGAACCAACTTGAAAATTTAATATATGTAATTATATATTATATATTATATAATTTATAATATATAAAATAAAAGAGAGTTAGGGTTCCATTTATAATATTATGTGATTGTATTTTATTATAGATTGTATTAAGCGTTGTCTTTTTTTTTAAGTGATTTTATGAAATTGTATTTTATTTTGACTTATACTAAATGTTGCATTCTTTAATGGATCCGACTCAACCTAAAAATGGACCCGACCCAACCCGAAAATTATCTAAACTAAAAATGGGCTGACCCAACCCGAAATAATCTAACCCGAAAACCGAACCGAACTAACCCGATTTTTTCGGTTCGGTTTGGTTCGTTTCCAATTTAAAATCAGTTTGATTTTGAATCTAAATTTTAGAAACTAAAAAAAATTGATTCAATTTCGGATTAAGTACAAATCTGAACCAATCCGACTCATGCACACCCCTAGTCAAGGCCAAGTAAAACTCTTATGCATGACAAATTCCCAACTCACCCAATGGATCTATTCTTCTTTTCTACCGGCAAGACCCCATTGGTACTCCTCCCTCTCCCCTCGCCCCGACCCCCCTCCCTTCTTTTCTCTCTGTAGATATACATATGTATATATATGTTTATATATAAAGGAAGTAGCATAAGGGGTGGGTGAAGAAATAACTGCAACAATGGAGAGTCAACAGGAATGGAGAAGGGGAGAAGGAGGGAGGAGGGTGGTGGTGGTAGGGGGAGGAGTTGCTGGCTCCCTCATTGCTAGATATCTCCAGTTTCATGCAGATGTCACACTTAATGAACCGTAAGCTAGCTTATTTTCAATAATCCTTAATGTCTTTAATTGCCTATTCATTTTTCATTCCTATCATGTTTGATCTCCCTCTCTCTGTCTTTATATCTTTCCTCTATGTTTACTTTTCTTAATTTCTATTGATTTCTCTTCTCTCTGTGAGAGATCCGAAAAAAGGTTCAAACCTTTATTAATTTTAGTCTAATGATACAGAAATCTTTAATTGTGGAGTATGGGGTGAAATCTTAAATCTATTGACATGTTTTTTTGCAATTTCCTAAAAATTTCAGAATGAATCAACAGAGCATAGATGGATGAAGACAATCTCAAAATTAGTAAAAGAAACCACTGAGAGCATTATTGTAAGGTGTAAGTATGAATAAGCAACTACACATCGAGCACAAATTCAGAATGTGCTATCTCATTTAAAAATCAATTGACGTGGTGAGCAAATTTCTTTTATGGTATTTAAAGGTTGCGCCAATCAAATCCCTTTTTTAGAGTGGCTGCAGAGAGCAGCAATGTGTGTACACAAAACCATGCCACATATAGGCGTAACAATTCTTCCCTCGTGATGAGGCTCCTGCGACTTGAATTCATGACCTTTTGTTTTGATACCAGTTGTTGGACCGAAAATGTGTCATCCCATTGAAAAACCAATTGGTGTTTAGTGAGGAAGCTAATTACTTTTACAATACTCACAGGTTACGCTACGCGAGTCTGTTTTTAGAGCAGCCACAAGGTGGCATATTGTATCCCAACAGAACTACGCCATGCACTAACATAACAAACACAAAATCATTTATTGTGGAAAGGAAAGAAGCACCTAATAACACATCAGCAGTAGAAGACCTGGTTAGAGACACATGTCAATAAATCCCTTCTCCATGGAACAATCTCAACAGCCTCAACCCAATCAAATAGATCCCATTTTTTGTGCAACAACCTTAGCTTATCTTCTGAGAGTGCAAAACTTATCTTCTGAGAGTGCAGTACTTATCTTTTGGTTGTATTGTATCTTATATAAATACATGTACATGATGAAATAATTATCCCAACAGAACTACGCCATGCACTAACATAACAAACACAAAATCATTTATTGTGGAAAGGAAAGAAGCACCTAATAACACATCAGTAGTAGAAGACCTGGTTAGAGACACATGTCAATAAATCCCTTCTCCATGGAACAATCTCAACAGCCTCAACCCAATCAAATAGATCCCATTTTTTGTGCAACAACCTTAGCTTATCTTCTGAGAGTGCAAAACTTATCTTCTGAGAGTGCAGTACTTATCTTTTGGTTGTATTGTATCTTATATAAATACATGTACATGATGAAATAATTATCCCAACAGAACTACGCCATGCACTAACATAACAAACACAAAATCATTTATTGTGGAAAGGAAAGAAGCACCTAATAACACATCAGCAGTAGAAGACCTGGTTAGAGACACATGTCAATAAATCCCTTCTCCATGGAACAATCTCAACAGCCTCAACCCAATCAAATAGATCCCATTTTTTGTGCAACAACCTTAGCTTATCTTCTGAGAGTGCAAAACTTATCTTCTGAGAGTGCAGTACTTATCTTTTGGTTGTATTGTATCTTATATAAATACATGTACATGATGAAATAATTATCCCAACAGAACTACGCCATGCACTAACATAACAAACACAAAATCATTTATTGTGGAAAGGAAAGAAGCACCTAATAACACATCAGCAGTAGAAGACCTGGTTAGAGACACATGTCAATAAATCCCTTCTCCATGGAACAATCTCAACAGCCTCAACCCAATCAAATAGATCCCATTTTTTGTGCAACAACCTTAGCTTATCTTCTGAGAGTGCAAAACTTATCTTCTAAGAGTGCAGTACTTATCTTTTGGTTGTATTGTATCTTATATAAATACATGTACATGATGAAATAATTATTCCAGGAGATTAACAAATAAATCTATTTCTTAATTTTCTTTATGGTATCAGAGCATTGAAACTCTAGTGAGTACGATCCACCTAAGTCCTTATTTTACCACTGTTTTTCAATGGTGCATCCTCAAACCCAAAATACCCATATCCTGCAAGTCTCAATATAGCCAATTTTGTATCTCTGAAACTCACCTCCTCCAATTATCTTTTGTGGGAAACACAAGTACTATTGTTGATTGAAAGTCAAGATCTACTTGGTTTCATTGCTAGAAACACACCGCAACCAGCAGTTGAGATTGATAGTGATGAAGGCAAAGTGCCTAATCTAGATTTTGCGGCATGGACTTGCACAGATCGGCTAGTTAAAGCTTGGATCACAGCTACTATTTCAGAAGAAGCTCTCCGAAATGTTGGTGGCCTTGTCACTTCGCTTGATGTTTGGAAGGCTTTGTCCAATGCTTATTCACAAGATTCCGAGGCTCGTGAATGTGAATTACTTCTCAAGCTCCAAGAAAAGAAATGTGATTCTACTTCACTCATTGACTACATCAGGGATTTTAAGTTAACTTGTGACCAACTCAATGCCATTGCCAAACCAGTACCAGATAAGAAAAAGGTATTTTGGCTTTTAACTGGTCTAGGACCACAATATGAATTCTTTTCCATAGCCACGCTTAAGCTACCTGTTCCATCTTATGATGATTTAATTCCCTTATTGCATTGCCATGAATTGCGAAATAAGCCTATGATATCTGAACATCCAAATCCTGCCCTAGTGTTTGTAGGAGAATGCTCTGCCTCTTGTACTCAAAACAAGTATGGGTCTTTCACTTCACGTGACCGAGGTTTTGCCCAATCTAATTCATGACCCAACCATACTTCTAGCAATTCTCAGCCACCCAAACAACCCACAGAATCTTCTTCATTTGGTCACAATTTTCCTCACGTTGTTTAGTGCCAAATTTGCAAGAAGAAGGGACATAATGCTCTTAACTGTTGGCACCATTTTGACAATAGCTACTAGGATGATCAGATTCCTCAAGGTCTAGCAGCTCTCTATCTCTGCCCCTCTGATGCAGGTCAATGGCTTCCAGATACTGGAGCTATTGCCTATATTACCGATAATCCAAGTACACTCTCCCATTTAAAGCCATATCTGGGATCTGACTCTATCATGGTTGGTAATGGTAAAAAGTTACCCACTGCACACATTGGCCAAGCAAATATTTTTTTTAAAGACTCAGGCTTATCGTTGAATAATGTGCTTGTTGTTCCTGACATGAAGAAAAATTTGATCTCTGTTTCTCAACTCACATGTGACTATCCCTGCTATGGGGGTGTTTAGTTGGCCAAAATCAACCAAAATTTACCAAATTTTACTAACTTTTTGTACTCTTTTCCAATCAAATTTTACCACATATCACTGTTATATCAAATTTTTGTACTTTTACTGTACATTTTGGCTATACTTTTGCTAACCAAACACCTCCTATGTGTTATTTAATGATCATGGTTTTGTTATTAAGGACCAAACGACATATCAGGTGATGGCATCGGGGAATAAAAAAGACGGATAATATATCTTGGAAGATGCCATAGTTAAAGCCCTCTTCTCAAATAGATTTCGAGTAGTAGATGAAGATACTTGGCATGGATTGCTAGGACATCCACAGTCACGAGTTCTAAAATTTTTGCAGCACAATAAATTTATTTCAGTAAACAAAAAGACCTCTGGTTTGTGTCAGAGTTTTGCATTAAGCAAAAGCTCTAAGCTTCCATTTTTCCTTCCAGTGTAAGACATGTGCGCTGTTTGATAAGATACATTGTGATTTACGGGGTCTAGCGCCTATTTTGTCAAATCAAGGCTTTCATTATTATGCACTATTTGTCGATGATTTTTCTCGCTTCTCATGGATTTATCCTCTTAAATAGAAATCAAATTTCTACAAAATATTTTTTTACATTTCAAGAAATAGTTGAGAAACAATTTCAATGAGAAATTCAAATTTTTTATTCTGATAATGGTGGAGAATTTACAAAGCAGGAAGTTATTGATCATTTGCTTCACAAAGGCATCATTCATCAACTATCATGTCTTGGAACTCCAGAGCAAAATAGTGTGGCAGTACGAAAACATCGTCATGTGGTTGAACTTGGGCTTGCTATGATGTTTCATGCTTCCATTCCTAAGAAATTTTGAGTCGAAGTTTTTCTCACTTCCACGTTTCTCATAAACCGCTTACCTTCACCTTCTCTTGACATGAACACACCCTATTATTTTTCCCATAAAAAACAACCCACCTATGACTTCCTACGTGTTTTTTGCTATCAATGCTATCCATACCTTCGCCCCTACACAAAAAATAAACTTGAACCCCCATCCCTACCTTATATTTTCATGGGTTATAGTGATAAACACAAAGGATACTGTTGTCTATATCTTCCAACAGGTCGTGTTTACATCTCTTGACATGTGGTGTTTGATGAAAAAACTTTTCCGTTTCATCCATCGTCGTTGTCTCTTCCTCTTGACAATACCTCTCTCATTGACTGGCTATCCCTTGTTTCTTCAATGCCATCTATCCCACCAACAGCTACCTTGTCACCATCTCTTGATAAAAATCTTACACGCCTTTTTAATCCACCTACACTTTCTATACCCGTTCCAAGCTTACCTCCATATTAGATCGATCTTCCAAATGAATCTATTTATCCAACCCAGTTTTGAATCCTATTCAATATCCACCTCTTGCTCAGCCAGAACCGTCTTCCTCACCTCAAGCCACACACCCTATGACCACCCAATCTCAGGCTGGTATCATCAAACCCAAGCCCAAATATGCTTTCACAGTGATCACTCCATCTATTCCTCCTAAACCAAAAACCACCAAAAGTGCCTTAAACCATCTCGGTTGGTATGCAGCCATGGTTGATGACATGCAAGCCTTACATCACAATAAAACGTGGGTTCCTGTACCAAGATAGCCTGACATGAATGTAATTGGGTGTCGATGGGTTTCTAAATCAAAACTCAATTTTGATGGTTCTTTAGATTGTTTGAAAGCTCTCCTTGTTGCAAAAGGCTATAATCGACAAGAAGGTGTTGATTTCACTTAGACGTTCAGTCCTATCATCAAGCCCACTACCATTCATCTAATTCTCACTATAGCTACTGTTAAAGAATGGAGTCTCTGCCAACTAGATATTAACAATGCTTTTCTTCATGGGCATCTTGTTATAACAGTCTTTATGGAACAGCCACCTGGGTTCACTAATATTCATATGCCCAACCATGTCTGTCAACTACATCGTGCCTTATATGGCTTAAAACAAGCTCCGCGGGCTTGGTTTGTTTGCTTTAGCTCCTTTTTGATTGAGTATAGTTTTTGTTATAGCCCGTCCGATTCCTCTCCTTTTGTGTTCAAAGATGGTGTACCTATCATGGTCTTACTCATTTACGTTGATGACATCATTCTTGCTGGCAATTCATCTACATTATTAGATGCATTCATTACTCAATTGGGAGCTGAATTTTCCATAAAAGACCTTGGCATATTGAATTATTTTTTGGGTGTGTAGGTTCAGTCATTCAATGGTGGCATTTTCCTCTTTCAGTCCCAATATATTGTTGATTTACTTCATCGCACAAATATGGCTGATTGTAAGCCCATACCACTCTTATGGTTTCAAAATCAACACATGTTGCAAACAAGGATGCCCCTTATCCTGATATCATTGAATATCGAAGGATTATTGGTACTCTTTAGTGTCTCAGTCTAACGTGACTTGATGTTTGCTATGCTGCTAATACCGTGTGTCAGCACATGCATGCTCCCACGTATGGAGACTTTAAAATGGTTAAACGCATTCTTCGTTATTTCAAGGGGACGATCTTCATGGGCCTTCGAATCCTTAAATAGAGCAGCCTTGATTTATTTGCTTTTTTTGATACCGATTGGGCTAGCCACCCATCTACAAGGCGTTCTATTACTGGGTATTGCATCTTCTTAGGCTCGAATTGTATTTCTTGGAGTGCAAAAAAACCACCTTCCGTATCAAAATCCAATGATGAAGCTGAATATTGAGCAATGGCGTCTACAACAGCTAAGTTGACATGGCTCTCATTTATCCTTCGTGACATTGGCATTTATCAAGATAAATCGGAAATTCTCTTTTGTGACAATCTGTCAGCACTTCACATGTCTGTCAATCCGGTGTTTTATGCTCGCTCCAAACACATTGCCATTGATTATCACTTTGTCTGTGAGAAGATTGCCCTTGGTACTCTTATGACTAGATTTGTTCCTTCCTGGAGGCAACTTGCTGACATCTTCGCCAAACTGTTATCTCGTAAAGATTTTACTGATCTTACAAGCAGACTTGGTCTCTAGATTAATCCCATACCAAGTTTGAGAGGGAGTAATAACACATCAACAGAATAAGACTTGGTCAGAGACACATGTCAATAAATCCCCTCTTCACGGATCAATCTCAATAGCCTCAACCCAGTCACATAGATCTCATTTTTTATGCAACAACCTTAGCTTATCTTTTGAGAGTGCAGTACTTATCTATTTTTTTTTTGGTAAGTACTTATCTATTGGTTGTATTGTATCCTATATAAACACATGTACATGATGAAATAATTATTCAAGGAGATTAACAAATAAATCTGTTTCTTAATTTTCTTTAATTAGCACCATGCATGGGGCATCATTTAAATGAGGAAAAGTTTATTAGAAAAATGCATAGAATAACGTGGCAATGACAATTGTGGTAAAAGAGTATTCTAATGTATTGTTGTTACGAAATGATTGGCCCACAGCCTTGCTACAGTATTCTTGTGAATTTTCAGAAAAACTGCATTAGTTAACACCCAGTATTTAATTTTAGTCATTTATTTAGTTTTTAGGTCATTTAAATATTTGGACCTATTTGGTTTGAGTTATTGGTTTTATTTTATTTTCCTGAACCAGATTTGGCTCGGAATTGTGTTTGGGTTGGAGAACAAGGCCTAGGGCCTAGCCATTTATTTTCTTCCATTCCTTTCTTTCCTTATTTTCTTTTCTTCTCCATCAGCTAAGTGCGTGCGCGCGCGCGCGCGCGCGAGAGAGAGAGAGTGAAGACCGGGTGTGACCTTTGATTTAATTTATGATGATGTACTTTATTTTATTTTAATATGGAAATGATGGAAGATGATTGAAGCTCTAATTGATGTATATTGATTTGAGCTAACCTTGGATGTAGGTTTTTAGTTGTTTTATTTTGTTCCATATTACCATAATAGCACATCGGAGAGCTCACAATTATTCAATATGAAAATTCCTCTGCTCAAGCTCTTTGATCAAATGTCAATCGTACATGGGAATACTCCAATTAAGAAGAATTCTCATTTCAATTTCTACCGTCCAACCAAGCATATAACAACTTCCTTAGAATTCTCCTTTCAGATCTCGATTCCTTCCTGATCCCTTCATTATCCTCTCGTTATTCTTTACAAGAAAATCACAGCAAAAGACTTGTTATAATCTTGTTTATTAAAAGTAAAAAATAAATAGTTGTTTGCTGCAGAAAGGAGTGCTTTGAAATTGCATGGGCAAGCCTAGGGGCAATAGGGGAGCCATCATTTGCTGAAAGATCAGTTATTTGCCATAGAGATTGCCTTACAAATTAAATGGTGGAATCATGACATCTACAGCCATCAATGTCACTGATAAAGAAATCTTGACTGCTGAAGGGCGTTCAGTTGCCTATGATTATCTTGTCATTGCCACTGGCCATGCAGATCCTATTCCAAAAACTAGAACCGAGAGACTCAACCAATACCAAGCAGGTAAAACTCTTCCCTAAAACTTTTCTTTTTTATTTTTCTTTTTCTTTTCCTTTTGTTTTTTTAAATCCTCTTTCTCCTAAGTTTCGGAAAGAGTCATGGTATTAACTTTCACCGGACTGCAAACTTTAGAATTGTATGTGAGTAGGAACAAGCTGGATGTTTTGGTTGTAATAGAAACTGGTAAAGTTAAAACAAGACGGAACGACCTATCAACCAAAGGATAGGCCTTCGACTTTCTTGTTACAAATAATTCTCTACACAATGTAGAAATGGTAGATAAGTCTTTCAAACTGGGATGGTGAGGCATATCAAGTTCATAATATTGCAGTTCAAATCTCAAACAAAGTCTCTATTGATTTGTAAAATCACCAAGGTAAATTCTGTCAACAAGGTTACAAATAGCATCAATGTTGAATGATTTATATCTGTTCTTAGGCTCTAAACTTGAAGTTAGACCAAGAAGTTCAATCCCTAAGGGGCTAAACTAAGCCAATTAAACTACTAAAGTTGTTTGAAAACTAAAATATTGATGGCAGCCCAGTTGTCCAACCATTTATGTTTCTATGTTCCTATGGCCCCTGCTGGCCCTCCCCTGTATTCGCTCCTGAATCTTTTGGATACCTATGAAACTAAATTTTCTTTGGTAAGCCAGTACTAGAGTTCTGAGATAAAAGTGCAGGGATTATTTGAACTGAGTTTCATAATGCCAAATACTAATGATCTTGCTTATCCTTGAACTAAATTTACTACTTTTTTCCAATGACAGAAAACAAGAACATAGGAGGAGCTCGTTCCATTTTGATTGTTGGAGGAGGTCCCACTGGGGGTCGAACTTGCAGGAGAGATCGCCGTTGAGTATCCAGAAAAGAAGGTTACTTTAGTGCACAAAGGGCCCAGATTGCTGGAATTCCTTGGGCCGAAGGCTGCTAACAAGACTCTGGTCTGGTTGAAATCTAAGAATGTGGAAGTAAAGTTGGAGCAGATTGTAAATTTGGACTCTTCTTCTTCAGAAGATCATTGTCAACGCAAAACATATGTAACTTCAGCTGGAGAAACTATCAGAGCAGATTGTCATTTCTTATGCACAGGGAGACCAATAGCTTCGACGTGGCTGAAGGAGACTGTGTTGAAGAGTAGCTGGGATGGTTTTGGAAGATTGAAAGTTGATGGGAATTTGAGAGTCAAAGGTTGCAAAAATGTCTTTGCCGTTGGAGACATCACTGATGCTAAGGTAATTTCTAGTACCTTTCAGTTGCATTAATTGGTTGCAAGGGAACTTCTAAGGTTTAGGTAGAGTTTGGGAAGCAAAAAAAGTTAGCTTTTTAAAAGTTAGCATTTTTTGTATTTGGGAGGGAAAAAAGCTACCTTTTTAGTCGCTAAAGTTTTAGTTTTTTGTTAATTTGATATTTTTGCTTTTTATTATTTAAAAAAAATTTAAAATGTAAATGAATAAATTTAGTGATTTTCAAAAAAAGTCAGAAAGCTGAGTAGTCTTCCCAAACACATACTTAGATTCGTAAAACAAAAATAAGCTGGCTTGTTTTGCCTTCCTTTTTTTTTTTTTTTTTTTCCTTTTAATGACTTTTTTATTTACCAAATTAAAATTTGATTTGAGGTAAATCATTCATATAACTCAAGATGTTTGAAGAGGTCTTTCGTATGAAGTTTTATGGTAAGAAAAAAAAAATGATATATGGTCCATAAATAAAAAATTATTGTAAAAAGTCGTAAGGTAAATATTTCTTTTCTTCGTTTTTTGAGAAACAAAATCATTTATTCAATTTTATACTCAAATGTCATCGGTACATCTCTTTCAATTGTTTCTTGAAGATTTGTATAAATGTAACTCGAATATATTGAAACCAATTGATGATGTTAATACTTACTCCAAAAAAAATAATAAAATAAAAATTGATGTTTTTTAAGACTTGAGAATAAACGTATTTCTGAAAAACAATTGATTTTATTTGTGCATTGTGGACTTGTAGTGTAATTATTCTAGCCGCAATATAGAGAGAGAGAGAGAGAGGGAGAGAGAGAGATTTAAGACATTTTTAGTTATTGGTAGATGGAATAAGGGAAAGAATGAATCAATCAAATCAATAAAGAAAAGAAAAAAAGAGAGAGAGTATTAATTATTGTGTTATAGTATATGATCAATTATTATATATATGTGTGAGAATGTGTATAACCGTATAAAAATTTTTGTGAAAGTATAATTTTTTTTTAACAACTATTATATTTGACTTTGTAAAATAAAATATATAAAAATAAAATATAATTTTATACAATTAATTAATACATTTTAAATGGATCTCTCATGACGTTTTGGGGCTTTCATCATTAGCCTGAATCATGGGTAGACCCTAGTAAGATGGATAAATTTCCAAACATTGAGGGATGGATTTAGTTTAGCAAACTAAATATACTTTATATATGGATTGGTTTTTTTAGATTATGAGATAGCTCAGTAGATAAAACTCATCTATCAATAGAGTTGACTGTGCGTTCGAGTCTTATTGCGTGAGGCGGGGTGGGGCGGGCCCTTCCCAATTATTATGAAATTGTAATGTGTTGAATGTTGTCAAAAATATATATATATATATATATGGATTGTTTTGCGAAAATGTTACCCTGGCAGGAAATCAAACAAGGGTATTTGGCACAAAAACATCCTGTAGTGGCAGCAAAGAACTTGAAACTATTGATAATCACCGCAGAAAAGAAAACAAAATGGCAACATACGAGCCTCGTTCGATAAAGGCTGTTGTGTCACTGGGGAGGAAGGAGGTAGTGGCTCAATTTCCTTTAACAACTGTCATTGGAATTGTTCCTGGCTTGATCAAATCCAGAGACTTGTTTGTTGGGAAAACCAGGAAGCGAATGGGTCTTGACCCTCACATTGAGCATCACTAAAGCCTCAAATTGGTTCATTCTATACGTATTGTTATTGTATTTCTTTTCTTTTGACATTAAATAATCAATTTATTACTATTGTTATTATTATTATATTTTAAGGACTCGTTTGCTTCGTATCAATCATTCCCAATTATTTTCTCGAACATCTCAATGTGGATATGTTTGGGTCAAGAATTTGTTAAGAAAAAGGGGAAAGGAGTAGGAATTGAAAATTACTTTTTTTTATGTGGGATAAAGTGCATTATCTCTATAGTTTACACTCCATGTCAATTTAATCACTTATGTTTTAATTGTAACAGTTAAATCTTTACAGTTTCGATCAAAATACAGATCCTTATGTCAAACATCATTTATACACAGCCATTAGAATGAGAGCAAAATTGTCAATTCACATTACCTCTCCCCTAACAGCTCAAGTAAAGATTGATTTATGCCCTAAAATTGTTTAAGAGTGACTCATTCTCAATCTCTAATCTATTGATAGGTACATGAAGGTTGTCCAAGTCTTTGATGGCAACATAGGTATTCACTTTTATTGAGTTAAGGACTTTCTTTTGTCCTTTCACAAGCATCCGAACAAAGAAAAAAAATTAGTCTAATACTAGTTGTATCCACCCAAGATAAGAAAAAAAAATAGTTAAATATCAATTGTGCTTATCTAAAGAAAGAAAGAAATTTTAATTTAATACACATTAATGCAATTGTACCAGCTCACTCAATATAATTAATGCCCACCTAGGTATAAATTTCTGACTCTGCCCTTTTGTCTAGACCTCTATCCAAATGACTAAACCCAGTTAGAATATCTGGTTCATATTTAAGTTGATCACCAAAACTCGAAATCCAAAATCTCATGATTTAATCTCACAAAATCAACAATAAAACCTATACTAAAATTTATTGGCACAGATAACATGTTAAGAGCAAGTTGTTATGCTTCTGTAGCAAAAATGTTAAGATCCAAACCTATTTACATGCCCACACATTATGTCACGCCTTGGATTTTGCAACCAAAGGACGTGACTTGAACTCAAATGCATCAATGCATGCAAATTACAATTAGAGTAAAATATAATATATTATAACTAAACAAGATAATACAAAATAAGGCACAGTCATCACTTGACAAAATAATCCATGATATAAATACAACTCATCTAAGTACAACAAATAATACAACTTGCCACTTATCTAAGGGCACAAAAGAATAACATAACCTCACAGTTGAGATATCAAAATATATAACTGTAAGTCAAAGGACGAAATAAAAAAATAGTCTAAGTCTCTCAATCAAACGAGCCCTCTGGTAGGCCTATCTCAAAACCTACAATCATAATTATAGGGGAGTGAGCACTAGTCCACATGTGTCCTCCATATACACAAACAAGCAAATCATGCCCTAACATGATACTAATGTGACATGCAAGTCATACACCATGCCAACTAATATCAATATCTCAGCATATCATATCACAATATTAGAATTGCATCATCAT
Organism: Vitellaria paradoxa; assembly: GCA_019916065.1. Taxonomy (NCBI): domain Eukaryota; kingdom Viridiplantae; phylum Streptophyta; class Magnoliopsida; order Ericales; family Sapotaceae; genus Vitellaria; species Vitellaria paradoxa. The sequence continues at coordinate 31,026,216 of CM034244.1, forward strand.
ATTAAAATCTTCTTATCACATATTATCATCAGCTATTTCATTGTTATTATTTTATTAAGTCTTATGTCTACCTGTCATCTCAAGTATATATCCATTCTAACATTGTAATATCGTCAAATCACATCAATAATCTCAATAAAACATATAAAGAATACACACACTAACATCAATGCTCAATAGTAAAACTCAGCCCTGACTCACTTACACATCAACATACCAATACTCAACATTGTTAACTCAATTCCAGCTCACACACACACACAAATACACATAGGACAAGTACTCTGTGTTGCGAAGATAGTCCAAATACACCATCTTAGGTGTGAAGGAAATTCTAATATACCATTGTAGGTGTTTACGCATGAAGGCGATCCATATAAACTGTCATAGGACTAAATTAGAATTTTAAAATTTTAAAATTTGACCAATTTTAACAGATCAACTAAGTCCACGTATACATCCACTTACCCACATTAGAAAACATGCTAATCCACATTTTAATGCAACAAAAATAAAATATTTTTGAAAATACAAGTCATCACACATTATTTATATATATGGATCTATATATTTCTTTCCTTTAGCCATTCTCCATAACACACCCAACATGCTTATATCCACTCATACAAAAAAAAACAAGCAAAATGACAACCCTTACCCCACATCGAAGTAGCTAGAGGAAGGAAGAAAGGAAGAGGAAGAAGAAGAAATTACAACAATAGCAACAAGAACATTAGACTACCACCACTATAGCTAGCCATCGAGATATAATCACCCAACCTCACTTCTTCTCTCTCATTTCTTTCTTCTTTACTCCATTTTTCTCTTTTCTCCCTTTGCTTTCGAGTTCTTTTCTTTCATTCTCTCTTCCATTTGCTTTTTTCCTTTTCTCTTTTCTTTTATCTTTCTCTTCTAGATCATTTTCTCACACACACTGACACACATACAAATCAAGAAGGGCAGGTTTAAGCGATAGGGATAGGTTAGAGGGTGTAGGGGTAGCTTAGGCCTGAGAGAGAGGAGGGGTGATGAGATCCAAAGCTGAAAAAGAAGGGGGGAAAAAGCTATCATGTACAAACCAAGAAGGGTCCATCTGGGCCCTCCGTTCGAACAGTAGGCCCTCTAGACCCCATTCGAACAGAAATCCAACACTAAGAAAATTTGTAAGTATTGAGTGTTATACTCAACCACAGTTAAATTCTAACCCAACTTGACCAAAAGATTTAATACATATCATTATTCATGCTTGATCCATTTTCATTTCTTTTCTGACAGAAAGAAAATGTTTCACTAGAAGGAAAAAGAAATTAAAGTGGACTATAGAAAAATTAATGAAATAAAATGTGAAAATAATACTTTAGGTTACTTTGAAAACATTTGATAATAAGAATTAAAATAATTAATAAACTTTAGAAATGTAAATTTTCATACGATTTAAATTTTATATTATTAAAAATATAATCTTTTGTCACAGGTTTATTTCCTACATAATATTTCATATATATTGTGAATTGAATTTAATTTTTATCACTATAAAAAAAATCATAAATCCTATGTATCTCATGTGTCAACACTACTATATATAATGAAAATGAAAATTTTCTGTTAATATGAAAAATTGACCAATGTGTAGGTTAATTTTCATTTGAGATAATGATGATTCAGATAAAATTACAAAAATGACAAATAAAAATATATTTGATATATTGCAAAAGATATTTATGATTCGGTTGCATGCATTAAACGCGAATTAGATGAAAGTTATTACTAAAAACCATTCAAGAACAAATCAAGCTCAGCTAACCAAATTGTTCAAGAACCAGTTGAGCTTGACTTACTAAGTGCTAGGCTCGACTCATTCATTTAATAAATGAATTGAACCTGAATAGAAAAATTAAACTTGTTTAGTAAAGCAGCCCAGGTTAAACACTGCCATGCTTGAATTGTTAAGAGCTCGAGCTCATTTAGTATTTATATTTATTAATTATTAAATAAAATTCATTTAAAATATAATAATATATTAATTATTTTGTGTTTATGCTACAATGCATTCTAAAAATTGCATTATAATATTTTTATATTTACTTGAATCATTTATATATTAATAATTACTGTTTAAACTATCATTTTTCACAATCCAGTGTCTATATTTGAACTATTACACTACTTAATTCCATAAATTTAAAATTTATTGGTAACACGGTATTGATTTATTGAAATATCATAAATAATACACCAGTAACTGTATTTAAATTTCCTATATCAGATCGTACATATGAAAGCTCGTCCAAGCAACACTACATATAAACCTTTTTATTAACAAACTCATGCTTATCTGGCCAAAAACTCGGGCTTGGCTAAGTTTGTCCAATTAGTAAATGAAATGAGTTTGAAATTTTGAATACAAAATTTAGGCTTGCTTATTAAATGAATGAGTTTGAATAGTGTAAAACTTGGTTTGATTCAATTTAACTAACTCGTTTACACCCTTAATTTTTACATTGAAAATGAGAGAGAGACATTTATAGAGAGAGGAAAAAAGAAGAGGTGTGAGACAAGAAGGAAGAGAGACAAGCTTTTTAAATGGAAAAGTGCAAAGAAAATAAGAAAAATTAAGAAGGAAAGTGGTGGAGACATGCATGTGAAAAGAAGACAAATTCAAGAAAAAATACAGAATAACTTAAAAAAATGTTGGTTTAGCCACGTCATCACAGAAATATTCCTCTTGCTTTAAGATATATATATATATATATATATATATAAAATAGAGTTTGACAACGCCGCTGCATCGTGTAGGACATAACTTGCGCTCTGGTTGTGACATATACTATATAATTATAACTATCTTACAGTACGTAGGATTTCACTTATACCACGTAGGACTTAACCTGCGCTAAAATTGTGACACGTATTACGTAATTATAGTTATCTTAATTATCTTATGAAAAAATTAGTATTTTATATAATTACTGCTTATTCACAATTTTTAATTTTATTCAAACTAAAATGTTCATGAATATAACTTGATATTTTTATTTAATCTATACTTCCATTTATCATAAAACTTCTTATTTTTTAATTTTAATTTTATTTAAAACATATTCTTATTTTTTATTTTTTCTATATTTTAATAAATTATTATTTGAAACATAACATATATTATTATTGTTATTAAACATGATAATGCAAAAAAATATTTATCTTGTTAAATAAATGTTTTAAAAATAAATATTATTATTATTAAACAAAGGAATGAAAAAAATAATTAACTTGCTAAATAAAAATTTTAATTTATTAACATAATTTTATAATTATAATTATCTTAATTTATAATTATATAATCTAAATAGAATTAGTATTGTACATAATTAACACTTGTTCACAATTTTATTAAAACTAGATTGTTTGCTAATATCACTTAATATTTTTATTGAATTATCACACAACTTCTTTAATATTTTATAATTTAATAAATTATTATTTAAAAATAATAAATATAATAATAAATTTTATTAAATAAAATAATGCAAAATATCATTAGACAAAATAAGTAATATCTTAAATCAAATTGTAATTTTATTTATTAAAATTATATATATATTTTAATATTATTTATTAAAAAATATCAAACAATATTAAAAAAATTGACAATAGATAAATCAATCTAATTGAAGTGTCACTCAAACTTTTCTTAGATTTGGACTTTCAATTTAATCAAAATAGTATTATAATCGAAATAAGATAGGGTTTTAAAATGGCATTCTAATCTAAATAGAATAAGATTCTCCTACATGCAAAATCTATAAATAAATACAAAATCTTCTTTTCTTTCAAAATTTTTGAAAACTTTTTATTACAATAATTTTCTCTTTAACTTTACGATTTGTTAGGTAAGTACTTAAATTTTAGTTTTTTAAAGTTCTTTTATGTAATATATATATATATATATATATTTGTTGTAAGTTTTTATATGTAATTGATATAAATACATACACTATGGTAGGAAATATAGAGATAATAATTATAAAAATTGTTTAGTTTTATGAGCAGGTATTATTATTCTTCAACCTTTTCAATTTTTTTCTTTTCTTTTAGTTTATTCGATTGAATTTAATCGAATTGATGCTATTAATAGTATCAATATTTTAATTTATTTTATATTCACTATTTAATTGAATTTATATAAACAATAGTAGATATTGCTTTCAAATATTTCTACAACTTAACCATTTTAGCATATGATAGTACACTCAACTTAACCATATATAACATGATAAATTCGTGCATCCCACTGGTCATATCACTAGTATATTTGTAAAAAATAGAAATAATTAATTTTTTATCTCTTATACTTATAGTTAAAATCACTTACACCATCTAAATTTCAAAAACCTACATTTATATTTGAGACTGAAATAAAACTATAAACGGTGCTAAATTTTTAAGTGAAAAAATAAAAATATCCACTAAAAATCAAATAGAACTAAGGGTGTAAGTGTATGTAATATGAACTATAAGGCGTATAAGTGTATTTTTTAAACTTATTAAGAGCTAAAATCATTATTCTTGACGGATTTTTTAACAATTTCACTTTAGTCTAAACTACCAGGAGTGTAAAGGTAAATCTTTTAAATTTAGAAGATGTACATGATTTTCACCTTAAATATAAAGGATATAAAGAAAATAAGCCCTAAAAGATACACACGAGGATAAATTACCGTGCCAAGCTTTGTCTACAATTCCCTCATCTTTTCTCAAGCAATCCTACAAAAAGAACAGATGTCAGAGCAAAACGATCCATGGGAATTATTAGCCGAGGAGGCTCCAATGCTTAAATTAACTCACAAGAAGTTATGAACAATAGATTAGAAAGAGTGTTTGAGAAGTGTTTAAAGCCTACTTGTCACCGTTCATGTTCAACAAACTTAATTATATTTAGCCGAGATGATGTCTCCCAGCTTCTCGAGGTTACGGAAGAGGGGTGTTTATTCGGGTTGAACCAGAATTGAATTATCCGAATTGTTTTTATTCTTAAAAAAAAAAAAAAAAAAAAAAACGAAATCTATCTGAGAATCGAGTTACCTGAAACCTAAGGGTTCATTTCGTTTGTTTTTTTATTTTTGTTTTCTATTTTTTGTTTTGAACTCATTTTTCATTTTATACTTTTGAAAATAAAGAAAAAGCTTAAAACGTATTTGGTCACTTGTATTTTCAAAATTTATTTTTGAAAATAAAAAAATTGGCTTATACATAAAATGAAAAATGACAAAAAGTCGTTTTAAGTGTTTTTAATCTAAAATAACGAAAACAGAGTATTTTGTGTTTCTTAATTTAAAGATTTTTAAAACATAAAATAAAAACAGAAAACAGAAAATAGAAAAACAAACCAAATGCCACCTAAATAATTTGGTTTAGCTCTAATTAAAACCAAATTAACTAAAATTTTATTTTTTTTATAAATTTATCATTATTGTAGTACATAAAATCATATTATATATATATAAATATACGTTTTTAATTTATTTTTTTACAAAATTATTACATATTATTTTTATATTTAATTTCTAATTTGATTTTCAGTTATTTTTGTACTTCATGTACAAGAATCGAAATCAAATTGAATTTTAATTTGTGTCTAAAAAAAATCAAAATCGAATGAAGAACCAAATTAATTGAAAATTAAAATTTTTAGTTTAGTTTTTGGTTTCGATTCGATTTTGCACACCCCTACCCAAGATGATATCTCCCTAACTTTCTCATGAGGTGTCATCTCCCCAGTTGATTAAGATTATGTCTTACTCATTCACACAACGTAGTAGCATTTAACTTACCAAAAAAATAAAAAAACGTAGTAGCATTTAGGATGCATTTGGTTTGCTAAAAATCTATAAAAAAATTCTAAAAATCTCTGAAAATCTTTAAAAATTATTTACTTTTTATCTTAATGCACAAATTATGAACTTATAAGTTATCTCATTTTATTTCACTTTTTGTTACTTCAAATGTACTCTTAATTGCAGGGATTGACCTACCTTATAAGGGTGTGTATAGATCGGTTCGGTTTGGGGTCACACCTGGCTCGAAACCGAATCAAATTTTTTCAGGTCTTGAAAATTGGATCTGAAACCGAACTAATTTCAACTTGGAACCGAACCAAACTAAACAAAAAATTATTAGGTTGGGTCAATTTAGCTTTCAGGTTACCCTAAATCAGGTTGGGGTCAAGTCGGTTTTGGGTCGACCTGTTTATTTATTTTCAAATCCTAAACATTCAAATAAATAATATATTATATATTAATATAATACTATAAATATTATAATATACATAATATTATATGATATATTATATATAATTATATATTACATTTTTCGGATTGGTTTCGGGTTAATTGGAGTTGGGGTTATTTTTGGTTAGTTTTTTGTCAACTAGTCCAAGAACTGAATAAAAAATATCAAGTTGTTATTTTTTTAACCTAGAACCAAGTCGATTTTGATTTAACTTGAATCAAACCAAACCAAAGTTATCAGATTAGTTCGATTTTCGGTTTATTTGGTTTTTTTGTACACCCCTACTATTTTATGACAATAGGGGGCCATGGCTCTGCAAGTATTAGAAAAAATCGATATATATAATATAGGTGCATTTATGGATATATATATATATATATATCTTTTCAAAATGGCCACCTGAACCCTTTTAATATGAGTCATTAATAACATATGAGACTTGATTCTTAAGTTAGGTCATTAATGTAATATAAGATTTAATTCATAAGTTAGGCCATTAATAATCTAACCTACTCAATCAAATAATTTTTAAGCAAATTTTTGTGAATAGGCTTTATATATTTATTGGATTTTAATTTTAAATCCATGAACCTTCAAATAGACTGCTTGATTTGGAGATTGAATTTTTGAGGCTGGGGGAGAAATATTAGAACTTATAGAATTTGATTATCCTCCTACTAAATTCCTGAATTCGTCCTTGTTTAGTTAAGTTGCCCTCGTGGTTTTACATGTTCGTTATCCTTGTGCTACATATTCAAACAATAATTCACCCCTCCAAGTTCGTGTTAACCTGGACGAGACAGGTTTAACCTGTGCAATATTTCCCTAAGAAAAGGGTGAAGGGGGAAACTAGGACCACCACCCTCCCCTAATGGCAGATTTCCAAATTGTTAATCGTCAGGAAGCTTGATGAGAATGTAATCGGGAACATTATACTTGGCCTTAAACTCTGTGATCTTAGCATTGTTGCTGAGTTCCTTCGCCTATTTACCATAGCCAACGTAAGGCGAGATCAGGTGAAAGAGAAGAAAATGTACTGTTGAAAATAAATGACAGGAAATAAAATTGGGAAGAAAATGTAAAGTCTTCGTCTTATTTACAAAGGTTAGGAGGAAACCTTTAAATAGAATCGCGAGGAAGGAAGAGAAGCAGATGGATGTCTAAAAACCGTAAGAATGAAAAGAAAAAATGACAAAAGCAGGGGGGGAAGAAAAAAGAAAGACTACATAAAGGACTCGCCAAGAAGGAAGAGATGGGTATGGAGATCTGCAAAGGGCGAACACAAAATGTTGTAGGTCACCACTCTAATGAGAAGTATGAAGATTGTAAGCGTGAGCAAAGAATGCAGATATAAGTATTTGCAGGAGGATTGTGTCCAACGGTTTGATCTCTGTTCTTTGCGCAGGATTGCTTGGGGGAGACAAGGGAACTGGAGAAAAAATCTAATGATGTGATTTATCCATTGCAATATAATATATATATATATATATACACATAGAGAGAGAGAGAGAGAGAGAGAGAGAGAGGGGGTAAAAGCCAGTTTTAAGTTGGAGATAACCTGCAACTTCTTGGTTGCATAAATAAGGTCTTGGTTTGCATAGAAATAAGCATGCAAAATAGAGTTACTTCCACAGCTCAAAGCAGTTCTGCTATTGTTTTGAGCGCCCGGAAATCATATGGTATACAATCAACTAAACAAAATACTTGGTTGCATAAATAAAGTCTTGGTTTTCATAGAAATAAGCATGCAAAATAGAGTTACTTCTACTGCTCAAAGCAGTTCTGTTACTGCTTTGAGCGCCCGGAAATCATACGGTATACATTCAACTAGACAAAACAGTATACTTTCATCCTCTGACAGAACAAAATAGGATTGCCACGATAAGAATATGAGCAAATTATCAAATCAAAAGGAAGCGAGAGGACTATTACAGGAAATGCACTGCAAGACTACCACCTTCACTCATCGAGCGTCAGCAGACGTGAAGGACTCTGCAAATCCAGCCGGCCTGGCCGGAATACTTCCCTTGCTGTCCTCCAGACTAGTGCGGCTGAACCCCTTTGTTTCCGCTTCTTGCCAGCCTTTCAACATTTCAGGAAGAGCTAGACCATAATCAACGCCCGAATATTCCTCTGTTTCTCTATCGACTGGTTTCCACTTCTCAACCAGCGGGGCGAGCACGTTAACCGCATGCCCCATATCGGGCCTACGGCTTGGGTCTCTGGCAGTGCAATGCCCAGCCAGTTCAGCTATGACGTAGATGCTATCGAAAATCTCCTCTTTCAGATCAATAGCTGGGTCGAAAGCAGCAATTAGCTTTTCTCTGTTCGACTTTATTTTCCAGAACCACTCGGCCAAGTATCTATTCTCCTCGGACCGCTGCTCGTCGATTGCCACTAGTCCAGTCAAAAGTTCCATCAGCACCACCCCGAAGCTGAAGACATCGGCTTTAGTTGTAATTTTTCCTGTTACTGAAACCCAAAGAAAAATCTTTTTCAGCAGTTTACAGCTACAAGTGGAAAGCAAGATGATGGAAAAATACAAATACGATACTGTGGACGGTACAAAAATTTTCCTGGGTCCTCCCCATCCCTCCCCAAGAAAAAGAAAATTCCAAGGTATTTGTGCAGGGAAATTTTCAAATGTCCTCAGGATAACTGAAGTGTATACTCCAGCGTAAAAGAAAAATCATGGGTCCACGCAGGGGCGGAATGTAAATATTTAAGTATGTATACATAAAAATAACTAAATATTTAAAGCACATAGATTTAATGAAAATTTAATTGAAAATTCTCTTTCAAATGTAGTATATAGAATAGGTCATGTTTGTTTCCGGGATTAAAACTTGGGATTAGAGTCCCTATACGTGAGACCAACTCTAATCCCATGTTTGGTTAAAAAAAATAAGAGGAGATTATTATTAGCATGAGACTACTTATACCCAAGTTTATGCCCCAAAAATAAGGTATAAGCAATACTGTGAGGAATGTGATATTACTTATACCCCCACCTCCGGATTTGTTTTCCGTCAAGATCTAAAGACTCAAAATTATTTTCTGTCACATCACATGTCAAATTACATCTTTTATTCCACTTTATATCCAAGCAACCAAACACAAAAAATAATTTCATGTTATGTTATATCCAATCTATATTATTTTATAATATTACTTTTACCTTATCATTCAATTCCTCAATCAAATATAACCTATGTACCTAACGATATGTCACTTAGTTCTATTTGAAATTTAAATCAAAAGTTGGATAATCCATAAAAGTTTTTTTTCTCCGATAAATAGTGGATAGTTCTTATATAAAGTTGACTAAATATTTAAATTTAATTTGAATATAAATCATGATCAGTTATCTGATTTCCAATGAGGTGAACCTTTGCATCTACGAGGCTTTTTTTTTTTTTTTTGTAGCTATATTCATGTTTAAAATCTTCATTTTTTAATTCATAAGATTAAATACACAAATGTTGTTAGAAAAGAAAAAAAAAAAAAAAAAAAGGAATAGCAAGCACAAATAATGACCTAAACAAGTTATCCACATAATTTTCCATTAAAAAAATATAAATAAATCTATCAAAATTTTAAATTATATGTTACAAATTCGAAAATCTCACCCATAGTGTGTAGTCATAAACAAATAACAGGGGAAGCTCTACATCTACACCACGAGGTATAATCATTCTGAATGTGGAGGGGCGATAATACTTAGGTTCAAAATTGAGCACAACATATGGACGCACAAGTTTTATTTTGGGACTGCAAGAGATCGTGCTTTTCATTGTTTCCACCGAGATAGTCACCGGCAGTTAGATTCATTAATGTCAAGATTGATGCAAACATGTAAAAAAATATTTAATAGTCACTGCTAAAATTAAAAGGAAAATGGTCATGCTGTTTATTGGCAGGCCGCATAATGTGTTAACTACATCAAATATGTGCTTGAAAATTAGAAACTAAATATTATATGGATGTTTTGCATTAAATTGCCAAAAAACAAAGTGACGCATTGCGGTGAGTTTGGAGCAAGAATTTTGTTGTGATATGTGGTTTATATTTAGAATGGAAAACTAGGAAGGGACGAGGAGTTTCTGAAGCAGAACGTAATAGGGTATAATAAGCGGGCCGTTAGGCTCGCTCATGTAACAGAGCGGAGTGGAGCGGAGCATAGGAAATTCCTCCGTAGGGTACACGTGTTGTTGTGTGGAGGGTGAAGGAGTACACGTGTTGTTGGTCTTATTGATAAGGTCAGGATTTTTTAGCATACATATAAATATTTTTGTACTTTGTAACCCTACAAGGGATTTTGCAATTAATAAGAAAAAATATTCTAACCGTTGTGGATGTAGGCAATCTGGCCGAACCACGTTAAATTCTTGTGTGTTGATTTATTGCCTTCTTGTTGCTTTCTTCATTCATATTCACGCTACAGATTTGATGGGGGGGGGGGAAAGAAAAGGGAAGGGCAAAGGAAAATGAAAAGAAAAATAAAAAGGTGGGAAAAAGAGGAGTGAAAAACAAAATTCCAAATATATGCAGAAAACATTCATCAATCAATTAGTTTTCTTGTTTAATTCTTTTTAATTTCTCAAATTCCATGCCTTTTCCCGTTCATTTTCCATCACAAGATAAACAAGATAAGGTATTTTGGATCCTTATCCCTTTGTTTTTTCCTTCCAAAATCCTTACTCCAAACATGCTCTAGTGTGAAAGCAACAAGCAAGAAAAGAAGGATATAGGCTAGTTAGCAAAGCCAGAGGACTTTATCCCTACTGTGGGTATGAAAATATATCATAATAGATGTAACTGATCGTGGCCATGTATTAGTAATATGCTTAAAATGCAAAACCAAGTTTAAAGGTAATCTCAAGGGGAAAAAAAAAATAAAAAAGGAAAGGTCTTTCGTACCAGCATATTCAGGTGCAAGGTAGCCAAACGTTCCAGCAAGCCTGGTCACAACAGATCTCTCTCTATCAGGAGCAAGTTTCACTAACCCAAAATCAGAAACTTTTGCCCTAAAGTCATCACCCAGAAGAATATTGGAAGATTTAAGATCTCGGTGAATGAAGCTTTGGTGTGCCAGAGAGTGAAGATACTCCATCCCTCTAGCAACATCTAAAGCAATATTAAGCCTCTTTGTCCAGGACAGGGGCTCCAAGTTCAGGGTTTTCCAGTGGAAAAGGTGCCTACTTAGAGCACCCTGAGGCATATACTCATAAACCAAAAGCCTCTCATTGCCTTCAATGGAGTAGCCCAAAAGGGACACCAGATGACGGTGCCGAACATTTGATAGAACAGAAATTTCAGACTGAAATTCGTCCAACGCTTTGCTGCTAACGACACCGGCTTCCATTCTCTTAACTGCTATTTTGGTCCCATCTTCCAGCTCACCCATGTAAACAGCACCAAAACCACCACGGCCAAGCTCATTTGTGGGTGCAAAATTATTGGTAACCTTTCGAAGAACCTGAACAGAAATCACCAGGTTCCCGGCCTCGATCACATGAGAATTTTCCATTCCATTACAGCTTCCACTTTCAGATTCGAAGCTGCTTTGGGTGTTATTAGATACCGCAACCTTAACCACATTACCAGGATCAGATGGATCTCTAGGGTGGACTACTATGGCACTTGGAGTTTCTACTGCGACTTTCTTTGTTTTAAAGTGGTACAGTGAAAAAAGAACCAACAGAAGAACCATAACAACGGAACCTGCAGCTGCAACCACAACAGCTACTTTGGATCTTGTATGATTTCTTGCTTCATTAGAGAGAGGGGAACTCGACAATGAAGGTGGTGATTGAGAAGAAGATGAACCACCATTTGGTGAGTGGGTTCCTGGAATGCTAGGGGGTCCCTTTGTCTGATTGGAGTTCAATAGAGGATTACCATCGGTAAAAACCTCAACACTGTCAAATATTGGTAATGGAGGCTGAAAATTGTTGGCGCTGATATCCAACAATCTCAAGGATTTCAATTCAGTTAAATTTGTTGGGACTTGGCCGCTTATATTGTTACCCCCAAGATGAATTTCCCTCAGGGCTGGTAGGTTTGCTAGTGAACGGCTGAGAGTACCATTAAGCCTTTGCTTCTGCAAATTTATAATAGAAACCTCACCTTCTGGATTGCAGCTCAACCCCAACCATGGTCCTTTACATGGGTCATTGCCAGACCACTCAGAAGCGAGATTCGATGGGTAATCCAGAGCTCGGAGAAAATCTAAAAGTGCATTAACTTCAGGAGCACATTGAAGCCCAGGAATAGGTTGGCAAAATGAATTTGAAGAGAAAGTTACATTAGCCGCTCTAAACTTAGGGATTGGACCCATTAACATATTATTGTTTAAATCTAATAATTGCAGATCCATAGTGGCCAAGCTCTCCGGAATCAGACCAACAAGTTGGTTTCTGTTAAGGTTGAGTTCCCTCAAGGAAGACAGAGCTCCAATATTATCTGGGATTGACCCTGTGAATTGGTTTCCATGAAGCCATACCTGCGTAAGATATGGCATTGAGCTAATTACGCCAATTGAGCCAGTCATTCCATCTCCATCTTGGTCATTTAACCACAAAACCCGCAACATCGAGTCACTGAAGCTGGCAGGTATCACACCGGATAATCTGTTATAAGAAAGTCTCAGTGAACTGAGAGATGGCAATTTTCCAAAAAAATCTGGAACGGGCCCAACTACATTGCACCTCGAACACGAAAAATTCGTTAACTGAACCGAATCCTGCAACTCATCCGGAATAGACCATCCCGTGGTGGCATTAAACGGGTTTGAATCCAAAGCAAGAACGCGGACACTACTCAGCCCACGAAAGAAATCAGCAGGGATGGTATCAAATGCATTGAAATCCAAGTAAGCGAATTGCAATTCTGATAACCCACTGAAAGTAGGCAACTTCCCATTGAATTCATTCTTTTGAAGACCCAAATTGTAGAGCTTTGTGAGGTGGTTGAAGTTCTGGGGGAGAGTGCCCTTTAGGCCCAGATTGGCGACCTGAATCTGTGTGACCCTGCCATCAGAGCAGATCACATGAGGCCATGAGGGAGGGCCACAGGGGTCATCATCATCGTCATCCCCATTGCTTGGCCATTTCAGGAGCTCCGGATTTTCCAACCCTTTTCTGAAATCACTCAGAACTTTGGCATCACCAGGGTCTGTGGTACTACAGGCCACATTCATAAGGCACAAAACAGCGGTAGTCCACAGCATTGTCTTACAAACATTCATGGTTATATGTATGTATCACCAAAAAAAACCTCTTCACATCAAATTACTACTACCATACAATACAAGCACATTAATTTCACACAAAACAAAACCCAGATGGCCAAAAGTGGAAAATGTGATCAAAGATCAAAATCACTGCCAAAAAATTAAAAAAGAAATGCAAAATTGAACCAACCTCGTAGAAGCAGCAGTCAGTTCAACAATGACATGAATAAGAATGCTTTTCAAAAAGTAGAGTTGAAAAAAAGGGATGAGCAAAATGTGGAATGTCAGGCAGAGAGAAGAGCGAAAGATGACTCGGTTTAGGGTTTCCTCCTTGGAATTTGCATTGATTGACCAAACCCCATAGACTGATGAGAAGCTTCACAAGAGTATCCTCTGTTGCTTTTTCTTCTTTGCGGTTCCTAATTTTTTTTTGTCAAACGAATTGGCTGTATTGCCCTCTTCTTTTGGCCAGTCATGATGACATGCCGGTTAGTTATGACAGTTGTGGGACCCATTTGTGAAGGCCGGTTTGAACGGCGCGAATTGAGAGGAGCGAAAAGGGGGCTCCCGCGTTCCGGGCTCCCTTATTTATAATTCGTATTAATATCTCCTCAATGGGCCGAGAAATTATTTTTCGTGATTGTTTTTACAGTAACCTACTCTCACTGTGCCTGTCAATTTTCAAATAAAAGATAACATTTTATATTTATAATGACTTTGGACGAAATAGGCGAACGGTGATTGGTACAGAACAAAAGACTAGTGGGGGTAGAATTTTTGTTATTTTTATCGTGGCCGTTTGGTGTACAAGAAAAATTAAAAAATAAATAATTTTTTTAACTTTTTCACCAAATATGAAATTAACTTTTATTATTTTTTTAATTTTTTAATTTTGTCTGATTTTTATAAATTTTTACTAAACGCCTAACTAACTATTAAAATATCACTATTAATTGCAAATGCAAAGTTATATTTTTTTAATTATTTGGATAACACCAAATTTTCCCATAATTTAAATATATATGGTGAGAACTGAAAACTAAATTAAATTGGAAGTACAAAATTCTCTATAAGGGCGGATGTAGGAATTTTTTTTTTCCTAGGTTATGCGCTTGACATAAACCAGGTTATGAAACTAAATATTAAATTAGATTAGAAAATTTTCTTATCATGGGCTATGGAATGGATAGTAAATCAAGTTATGATTTAGTGTTAAACTCGACTATACATAATTAAGTTAGGATATTATATACTATTAGTATTAAAAAAATTTTACACTAAAATTTCACCCGAGTTAGAGCTCACCCTAATCAATACACTCTCCACCCCTGATTCCCTACATCTTCACTTCTTTGTCCTAACAGGGTGGCATCCTTCTTCTAAAACAAATATTCAATGTGCGTTCATTATTTCATTAGCTTATAAAATGGATAGCATTTAACGATATTGCTCTAAAATTAATATTAACTATTTTATATTATTAATAATACAATTAAATTAAATTTTGGTAGCTTTTTTAAATTTTAAATCCAATTAAATATGAAATTTGGCACAACATCATTAAATATTACCCACCATATAAGTTATGGTAAGAAATAAATTAATCAATAATAAAAATAAGTAATTGTATTAGAAAATCTTTTATTATAAATTTTGATGATATCAAAAATTTCTTTCATTTAATTCACTTTATCTTTTTAGTAATTAAATCAAATATATTAGGCAAGGGGGAAGAGGAATAAAAAGGAAACTAGATTAACATATAGCATCTCTATATTATATAATAACAATTACATCAAAAAAATAAGGCGAGTGAGAAGAGAGGGAGAATGGAGAAAGATTGTGAGAACTCCTATCTGATTAGTAAGATAATTAGTTTTAATTCAAATAATTATTTTTTGTGTTATAGTTAATTCTTCTCTCTGAGTTAAATATATTTTTTTAAGTTCAAAAATGTTAAAATTTGTGTCATATTGCATTCTTTAATTTATATTTAAAATTTAAGTATTTACTTATAAAAATCAATTTTTTATTTTAAATAATTTGGATTGTATTTTGATCCCATATAATATAGACATAAGATATCTAGAATAATACAACTTTTAATAAATTTTAATCTTGCTATTAGATTGTAAAAGGCATCAATGTTGTTGTATATGTAATTGTCTTTAGGTAACTCCAATTGTTTTTTTGATTAAATTTATGGTGGGAATAAATAAAAGACTTTCAAAATAACAAAATAAATAGATATATATAAGCTTCCTAATTATTATTTGGTCAAATTCATGGGGAATAATGAAGAGACATGAAATAACAAAATAAATATATATATAAATAGCTCACAAGTTACAAAAAAAAAAAAAAAAAAAGGATCCCGCGGTGTGGATGCACTTGTCGGTGTGTTTGCTTTACACGTAATTGGTTGGAACCCGTTGTAGGTAAAAATGAGAGGGTGGTGATAGATTAAAAAAAATTATTAATGAAAAAATAATACATTTTAAAATTTAATTAAAAAAATAAAAAATTAATAATATTTTAAAAATTTTAATAAAATTTAGTCTTTTTAACGCTACCTAGATAAAATATGCTACTTTTGTGAAGATGTGTGCAGGGGGACAGAGTCAAACTGTCAAAGGGCGATTGTGTTTTTTTCCGTTAATTAGTCCCATCGTTCCTTCCTCTATGCGCAGAGCCAGAACGGTACTATGGCTCCATGTGTCATTCGGATTGTTCTTTCCCCTTTTCTTGAAGTTTCATATTACTGTAAGCAAAATGATAATGAATCGTTTACAATAAATAATTGTTAGCATAATACAATAATTGTTAGAATAATATAATAATAATATTTAAAAAATTAATGTTTTAAATTAAAGAAATAAATGTATAAGAACTCATATTGATGATACCAAAAATGATTTCACATTAGAAAGGAGTTGAGAATTGATATAACTTATAAGCATTTAACTCCTCTCTTTTTAGTATGACAAGTTTTAAAGTCGTGCATGAAAGTGCCTATGAGAGAGTGCACAAAATGGATAGTACTTGCTAGGAAGACATACGGTGTGCGGACAAAAATCGATAATCATTAGCTAGTGCCGTCTGTGAGAATCGAAGGGGCTATGAACTCGCTATTCTTAGTCCCTTACTGATGATATAAAAAATGATCTCACATTAAAAAGGAGTTGCGAAGACTGCACAGTAACTTATAAGCACCAAACTCCTATCTCACTGGCACAACGTATTCTAAAGCTGTGAGCAAGAGTGCCTACAAGCCAACGGGAGAGTGCACAAAGCAAACTAATTGGCATCAAATATTGTGACTATTTTATTATTAAAATAGGCCAATTACTCATTTATATTTGCCTATTATCTAATTTTATATTAAATATTTTACATTTTTATATTTTTGGTGTTTGTATATTTATAGGATGTAAATTCAACATTTAAGGGCATAAAATGCACCAAAAATATTTTGAGAAAGAGTTAAGGCAAGCTAAACAAAATAAAATGTAAGGATGAATAAAAAGGAGCAAAGTCATCAAGACCTTTCGAGCGCCAGTTCAGAGGGTATCTTCTTTGAAGGAGCCTCCGCACGACAAAATGTGGAGCTGGAAAAGAAAAAGTGAAAATGTTCAAGTGTGGTCTTACCTTTGGAACACCCGTTCGAATGGTGCCTTGTTCGCACTACTGTTCGAAGGACAGAACGGTGGGATGATTTTGAGATAATTAAGGAACTAAAGTGTAATTACCAAAAAAAAAAAAAAAAAGGAACTAAAATGTTAGTTTATCCTTCAAAGGGCCCTTCGGAGACTATGCACCTTCGAACCCCTTTCGAATGGACTATGGAATTTTTATAGTTCTTAGAAACCATGATATTTTTACCGTTCTTAGATTGCATCAATGTGTAGTTATATATGCTGATATTTAAGAGGGAGTTTTGTGGCTGGAAGTGGAAGAGTTTGCTGATTTCTTATATAAAATATATGTAATTTTCTCTTAATGTAATAAAGGGGAGTTATTAGTTAGATCTTATTAGTAAGTTTTATTACTGTAATAATGTGAGAGTTTTTAGTTTAGACAATAAAAATGAGATAACCTCTAAGATTTCTGTAGTTCATGAACGTTAGGCTAAGCGTACAATCTTCTCTCTCCCAATTTTCCTTTCAAATAGGTAGTCATTTTTTTTTCTTTTCAGAATTTTAATAAGAGTTTCATTTCAATTTTTAGCTTAGTTTTCTTTCGATTATGGTGAGTTTTCATTTCAACATGAGTTGTTAATTTTTTTACTCCTTACTCCAATTCATAAAATGTTAGATCTCATTTTTTATTTTTAATTTTCCTAATCAAGTGCTTGAGTTCAATATTATTTTTAAATCAAATAAAAATTTTCCTTTTTAATTTTATAGAATTGGAATTGTAAGTTCATTGTTACGATCCTGCTTTCGTATGTTTGGTTTTTAAACCTCGCATACGGAATACTCAATCTGATGGTATAACTTATCGAAGTAAATGTTGAATAAATAAAAATTGAGGAGGAATTTTCTATCTTTCATATTTTAACAGAGAACTTTTCTGGTTTTTAGACCAAGTTATTTATTCGTTGAGTTATAAAATTAAGAAATTAGAGTCAAACTAAACCATAATATGAATTGAATCGGGATAAAGTGTATTTTGTTTTTTAGTATTAATTTAAAAATCTTTTAGAAAATATCAATGAAAAATATTTTCTTTTGTTTTAAAATTCTTTGTGGAATAAATTTTGTTTTCAAAATAATTTTCCTAAATCCATCCCCGAAACCTTACGCTCCCTATGAGATGACCTGGATTAACTGGATTAATTGCTACAATTAATCCTTGCACTTGGAGTGAGCAAGCATATTTTTGGCACCGTTGCTGGAGATCAAACTTAGGTTGCCTGTGTGACAGGCAAGAATGCTTACCACTCAGATACGAAATACTTGATTTGATGGCATGACTTATCGAACTAAATGTTGAATAAATAAAAACTGAGGAGGAATTTTCAATCTTTCATATTTTAACTGAGAAATCTTCTGACTAATTTGCACTGAGTTGTTTATTGGTTGAGATATAAAATTAGAAAAATTAGAGTCAAACTAAACTATAATATGAATTGAATCAGGATAAGATATATTTTGTTTTTTAGTATTAATTTAAAAATCTTTTATAAAAAAAAAAATCAATGAAAAATATTTTCTTTTGTTTTAAATTTTTTTATGGAGTAAATTTTATTTTCGAAATGATTTTCCTAAATCCATCATTAAAACATTACGCTCCCTATGAGATGACCTAGACTTAACCTGATTAATTGCTGCAACTAATCCCTGCGCTTGGCGTGAGCAAGCATATTTTGCCGTTTCTGAGGAGCCTAACAAACAGTGGTGATAGTTTTGGAGTTAGATTGGAAGTGCGATTTACACCACTATCATCTTTAACAATGGAGGCCGAAGCACTTGCTTGGTAACTTCGTTCTGCTTTTCTTTTTTTTTTTTTGTCTATTTTTAATATTAGTTTTTTTTTTAATTTGTGTGTTTTAACATAAATTGCATTCTAGTTAGTTTTTTTTATCTTTTTCAATTTTTTTTTTTAATTTTAATCATAGATATGGATATGGGTGACTTTAAACATGGACTCCTTGACACCTGTAATTATATAAGCTATCTAGGAGACGTTTAGGGTTATGAATTTGCCCTAGAGACTTATTATTTACTCCCCCAATTTTATGGGCACAAGAGTGAAGACCCACGTCTTTGCCTTGATAAATTTAAGGAGGTGTGTGCTATTCATATTAATTTTAGTATAGATGAACACTTGATGTTCTTATTTTTAGCCAAAGAATGGTGTTATGCCATTGGTGAGTTAGCGTGTACCTGGGAAGAGTTATTTTATCTTTTTTGTTGAAAAATTTCTCTCCTTTTCTAAATTTCACAAATTGTCGGCTTCATTTGGAAAATTTTTCTCAAATGAAATTTGAAGCAATTTACAAATATTGGGAGAGATTTTATGAACTTTTAAAAACCTTCCCAAATCATGGTTATGATACATGGAACATCCTAAATTTTTTCTATGAGAGTTTATCTATTGGGACGTGCCACATATTAGATGACTTAGCAAAGGGTGAGTTTATTAATCTCACCCTTGGATGAGGCATGGCACCTTTTCGAAGCTCATTATGAATACTCAAAAACAAAGGGAAAAATTAGACCGAGTGTTGAGTCTAGCACTTAGGAAAGCCACACCAACTTTGTCCCGCGTAACTTTGCTTCATATCATTATAATTTTTCACCTATTAGGAGTCAAATGTGTAGGAGCCCATTAATACTGATTTTGCATGTTCCTACACTTCACCACCATTTGAGGACTCATCTAATGAGTTCTTTGCCTTCAGGTCACTTACACATGAGCATAACCCACACTTAGAGACCTTCGGCCTAGAGTGGGAAGAGAGTGAACCCATTGCTTTGCTTAACACTCAAGTCCTTAAAAAATGAAATTACTCAAAATAAGATACAAAATAATTGGAAAACCTAATTCTTCTGACTAGTAGATCCAGCAAGCAACCTCTTTTCAAAACCTACAACAAAATTTGTAAGAAAGTGGGCATGATATCCATGTGTGGTCACTATGCAAAAATAACATATAACATGTTTTATCATGCCACTATCATAAACATGCATCACAATGTAACAGTACACCTAACACTAACATCATTTTCATCACCATCATTATACTCATCATTAATCATACTATGACCATTAACATCATCACCACCCCGATACTATCGCCACTTCAACATCAACTTCAACATGTATATCATAATAATATATATATACATTTGCATTTATCTCAACACCATAACCATATCATGCACACCCGCACACGCATACACACAGAGACATATATGGGTAGTAACACTTTGTGGCTGACTTGTGTCCATTCAGCTCAGTTACAATCTATTATTTCTTAATCACACAACTAGGATAATAGATAATTATTACTCACACAATTTTGGGATAGAATGATGTACATTCATTCTCACATAGATTTTAGCAAATGTTTATCACAAAGATCGTGGATTCGATTGGTTAACTTTGTACTCTTGAAATTTATATCTTAGTTATAGTAAAAGAAGTTTGATCCATTCTTTGGATAGGGTTCGTGATTTTTCTCTTTTGTTAATAATGGTTTTCCACATAAAAAATTATATGCCTCATTTATTTTCCACACGTGATTTGATTGTTTGGATTGCTTGATACTAGGCCATTACAAAATTTCAAATAATTCCAATAAATCAAACCAATGTCATTTGACTAAACCAAAATGACCTCATTTTGATAAAAAAATATTATAAAATATATGTATATAATTTATCGAGTTGACTCATAAACTTTTGAGGTGAGCTACTCTAGACTAAAGCTCAAATTCAAATTTTCAATAAGCAAATCGAGTTCAATGTGGTCTATTAAAGTGATGAATTAAACTAGAGAAACTCAATTGTGACCCTTACTTCCACTGTTGGCTCAATTCATCGCCACATTCTATCTTCTATTATTGTGGTAGCACATAAGCAATAACAAATCCACAAATTGGCTCACCTTCCAAGCTCCCACTGTGATGGTAAATTCACTTTGGCTTCAAAGATCTAGCTAATCCAGCTAATGGCCAACTGGTTTTCTTTATTTGTTAAGAAATTTGAGAAGTCAACTAAGGAGCTAAATTACACTTGAATTCCAGCTTATGTACAGCTCCTTTTTGCCACCTCATTTAGAGCCTATATATATGTGTTTCAGGCTTTCTCTCAATATTGCAACAAGTATGTAAGAAAACAAATAGAGAGAGAGAGAGTTTAGAGAGAAAAACATAGAGAAGTTTCTCCTAAAAATTATAAGTCTTTCATTTGTTAGTGAGACTGTGTTTCTTCTATTATAAGAAAGAGGGTATTGTCATTGTGCTCTCTTTATTTTAGAGAGAAATTGTTGTAATCCTTTTGCTATAGTGAAATTCTTCTATAGTTTGTCTGTTGTTTTTACCTTGATTTATTTGGAGGTTTTTCACATAAAATCTTTGTGTTCATCAATTTTTCTTTATTTTTCTCATTTCACTTTAGTTGTAATTTTAGTGCTTTGTAACATAACTTCCTAACGATAATATCAGAATGCCGGGTTTATTATTGGTTTTCATACTGTGGTCAAAACTAGTTAGTGGAAAAGAAGCACTTTTAACAATGGCAATGAAGTTTGAAATAGAGAAGTTCAACAGGAATAATTTCTCGTTATGAAAAATGAAGATGAAGGCAATCTTAACGAAAGAAGATTGTTTGGAGGCAATTGGAGAAAGACCGATGGAGATTATCGATGATAGCAAATGGAAGAAAATGAATGATAGTGCTATCGCCAATTTACACTTAGGCCTAGCCGATGAAATCTTGTCAAGTGTAGAAGAAAAAAAGGACTGCAGAAGAGATTTGGGACACAATGATAAGGTTATATGAGGCCAAGTCATTACACAATAAAATTTTCTTAAAGAGAAGACTCTACACTCTTCGAATGTTTGAATCTTCTTCAGTGATTTAAACATATCAACACTATGAATACTCTATTTTCTAAACTCTTAAAGTTAGGTTACAACATAGATGTAAATGAGCATACAGAACTTCTACTTCAAAGTCTACCAAATTTATATAATCAACTCATCATCAACGTGACCAAAATAATATTCTCTTGGACTCCTTAGTTTTTGAGGAGGTTTCAGCTACTGTTTTGGAAGAAGAAAATAGGTGCAAGAATAAGACAAGTTAGAAAATTCACAACAAACGGAGGCGATATCAATGACTAGAGGGAGACCAATAGAATGTGGCTCTAGTGGGAGCCAAAATCTTGGTAGATCCAAATCTAAAAGTCAAAAGAATATTAAATGTTACAAGTCTCACAAGAAAAGGCATGTCAAGAAAGACTGTTGGAGCAACAAGAAGAATGTAAAGAAGAATGCAACAAATTCTCAAGGTCATGTTGCAAGTACATCGGACGGTGGTGAAATTTTGTACCACAAGGCAATAATAGAAGGCATATCTTGCTTTACTGATGTTTAGCTCATGGACTCAAGAGCCACTTGGCACATGACCTCAAAAAGAGAATAGTTTCATTAATATAAACCAATCTTAGAAGGATTTGCATTTATGGGTGATGATCATTGGGGATGGGCATGAGACGGGTCAGGAACGAGTACGCTTGTTCTCATACTCGATTCCTGAACCCAAATCAATCCCCATACACCACTTGATTCTCACTAGAGATTCATTTTTATCCCCCAACTTGCCCCAAATAGGGAACAGGAATCCTCGTGGGGAATCAGGTACCCTAAATGAAAAGAAACAAAAACAAAAATTTTAAATTCCAGATTACAGATTCAAATATCAAGTTCAAATTTCAAAAATTTCAAATTCCATAAGTCTAACTACCTAAGTATCAAGTCCAAATTCTAGATTCAAGCATAATTGTATAAGTATCAATTTAAGTTCTAGTCTTCAAATTCAAGTCTAAGGCCATTAACACAAGTCACAATGAGTAGATTCTGAATACACTCCAATTTAGGTGGGGTACGAATCAAGGATAGACTTATACATGTACCCTACTGGATCTTTGAATTTTTTTAAAAAATGTCTCTATACCTTACCCAATCCCCAAAAAATTTTCGAATATCCTACCCATTTGGGAAGGATCGGGTAGGGTACGGACGGTTCGGTTGAGATGGCCATCCTTAATGATCATACTTTGGAGATCGCTGGAAGTGGTACTATTAAGCTAAAAAATGTACAATGGTATGATTTGCACTATCTAAGAAGTACGATATGTAAAGGGCCTAAAGAAAAATCTATTGTCTTTGGGACAATTAGATGATAGTGAACACAAAACCTATGTTTATAATAGAATCATGAAAATAGTCAAAGGCACATTTGTGGTAATGAAAGTAGAAAAGATAGCTGTATATCTGTACATGTGACACTACAAGAAAGAGAAGTTTTTGTTACATCAAAAAGTTCGGTAGAAGAATCAATGATGAAGTGGCACTAGCTTGTCCATTTGTCAGAACGAGGTTTGGAGATTCTCTTAGAACAAAAGCTTCTTCTAGGGCTCAAAAAGGTATCATTACCTTTTGTGAGCACTGTATTACTAGTAAGTAGCAAAGATTGAAGTTTAGCAGTTCCATTGCCAAAATTCTAAAGCTGATTTATTCTAATGTTTGGAAAGTACCACTTTTGTCCTTAGGAGGCACAAGATACTTTGTGTTTTTGGTTGAAGATTACTCCAGGATATGTTGAATCTAATTAAAAGAAAGGCAAATGTTTTTTTCAATTTCAAAGTATTTAAAGCGTGAGTAGAACTTAAATCGGGAAAGAAAATTAAGTGCCTAAGGTTAGATAATGGAGGAGAATATACGAGCGATGAGTTTGATGCATTTTGTAAACAAGAAGGCATCAAGAGAATTCACAGTTGCCTACACTGCTCAACAGAATGGAGTAGCGGAGCGGATGAACGAAACTTTGTTGGAGAGAACAAAAGCAATGTTGAGAATTGCTGGGCTAGCCAAGTCATTTTGGGCAGAAGCAGTCAAGACCTCCTATTATATGATTGATTGATCTCCATCAATAGCAATTGAGCTGAAGACACCGATGGAGATGTGGACTAGTAAACCTACTAATTATTCATCCCTTCATATATTTGGATGTTTTGCATATGAAATGCATAATTCCCAAGAAATATCAAAGTTGGATCCAAAATTTAGGAAATGTATTTTTTAAGGGTATGTTAATGGAATCAAGGGGTACCACCTATGGGATCCCACTGCCCATAAGGTGATTATCAACAGAGATGTCATATTTGCAAAAGATAAGGTACAAGAAAAAGAAGATGATAGCACTTCAAAAGAGAAACCAGTGACTACTATAGTTCAAGTTGAAGATAAATAAGAACAAGAAGTTCCAGATTTTTCTGAAGGAGCACCACAGCACAAAGAACAAGAACACACAGAGTCTATGGCTCCAGAATTGCAACGATCGACTCAGAAAAGGAGAAAACCAACTTGGCACTTAGATGACATTATGGGGGGCAATGTCGCATATTGCTTTCTAAAGAATGATGGAGAGCCATCAACTTTCCATGATGCTATAAATAGCCAAGAGGCATATCTATGGATGGCAGCAATGTAAGAAGAAATTGAAGCTATCCATAAGAATAAAACTTGGAAGTTTGTTCCATTACCACATAAAAGAAAAGCTATTGGTAACAAATGAGTCTACAAAATTAAATGAGATGGCAATAACCAAGTGGAACGGTAACGTGCAAGATTGGTGGTAAAAGGATGTGCTCAAAAAGAAAACATTAATTTCAACGAAATATTTTCCCTTGTTGTTAGATGACCGACCCTAAATTGTGTTTTGGGTTCTACCTCTCAAGTGCAAGAGGGCAGTCGTAGTTTTAAAACTTGGTGAGTACCGAGGTCGAATCCACAGGAAGGGCTTTATTAAAAGCTCTAGACTTGTTCCCTTAGTTAGTAGGTGAACCTAAATTAATTTAAACTAATTTTTTAGCAACTCAAACTTTTGTTTTAGATTCTAAATGAAAGAAATTCAATTTAATTTTAAAATGCAAACAGAGCATCTACTCTAAATTCTAAAGCGAATAAATCAACTCATAAATTAAATTAAATAACAAGCACAATACTAAAAAGGTTCTTGATCCAACTTTCAAATCCGGGTAGTTCATTACTTTATCTTGGGATGTTTGTATTCAAATCTAGATTAGGGTTTAATTCGAAAAGTGTTAAGAATATTTTAGTCAAAGGTCAGTACCAGTGATCTAAAGCGGATATGGTTAAAGACCTTTGTTTTCGAAAGTTTTTCAAACAAACGAAACTAGAAATGAATTCGAAACCTATTTTTAACCTTATTCGAAAGTATATAAACGGTTATATTCGAAAACCCATACCAGTGACTTCAAACGAGTGTGGTTAAAAATTTTCGGTTTCGAATGTTTTCGAAACAAGTTGAAAATAGATTTTAATACGGTAGATCCTTACGCATGAGCTCTCATAACCCATGCGAAGGGTCTACTAACACCCCAAGGTTTTTCGTGAACTACCCATTCTTGATTCGTTGAATCAAGAACTAGGGTTTTACGCTAAAACTACTTTAAACATCACAAAAACGATAAAAGAACATTCCATCATGCGAAAAAGGAATCAAAACAAGCAAAACATTATATTACGAAGTAAATCGAAATAAATTGAAGTAAATCGAAGTGCAACTTACAATGTAACTCGGATGTAAAAGAAAAAATGAACAAGTAAT
Source organism: Vitellaria paradoxa (assembly GCA_019916065.1). Classification (NCBI taxonomy): domain Eukaryota; kingdom Viridiplantae; phylum Streptophyta; class Magnoliopsida; order Ericales; family Sapotaceae; genus Vitellaria; species Vitellaria paradoxa. Next base: position 31,052,102 of record CM034244.1, read on the forward strand.
GCAAAGACAATGATGAAAACTCCAAAAAACTCTATAAATCCACAAGTCCAAGTGTACAAATCACTCTAAAATTAATCAAAACCTAATCTAACTCTCAATCTAAAGTGTAGTAATCAAAAAGAGGCGTCCCCTTTCATAGCTGTCCTATGGGTCTTTAAAAAGATGGCCGAAAACCCTAAGAGGCGAGCTCCAGAACTCTGTTTTCTGGATACACGGTGGTCCCGACCGTCTGGTCTGGGGGTCGGGACCACATAATGTTTTTTTCTCAATTTATAGACACTGTGGTCCCGACCATTAGATGGACAGTCCCGACCCCCAAATATCTTTTTTTTCTTGCTTTTCTTCCTCCTTTAGGTTGGGTCTTTGGGCTAGTCTTGGCCATCTAAGGCGAGGTTTGAACCATGACATTTTCTTCATTTTCTCGGCCATTTCCATAGCTATAAACTTTGACATCCTTGCCCTTTTCTCTGCAAATAAAACAATAAAAGTATAAGTAATACGATAAAACTAAAACTTCAACTTTCATTATTTAAATGCATAAATAAGTGTTGAGTTAGGGAGTTTGTAATTACATTTTTCAAGTGTAATCATTAGACTCACAATAGTTCAAGTAGTCTTGGCGATGTGTGCTACATACAATTTACACTTAAAGTAGGTGGATACATTTTTTAATGAAAAACTTGAAGAAGAAATTTATATGATCAAACCAGTAGTTTTTGAAGAAAAAGAAAAAAAGAACTTGGGTTTACCAGTTGAACAAATCTCTATATGATCTCAAACAGTCGCCAAGATGCTAGTATAAGAGATTTGAATCCTTCATCATGAGCCTTGGAAACAATAAAATCAATTTAGATCGTTGTGCCTACTACGAGAGGTTTGGTGATAATGATTTCATTATTTTGCTGTTGTATGTTGACGACATGTTGGTAGAAAACCCCAACAAAGATCGTATTAGAGATTTGAAGGCGCAGTTGGCTAGAGAGTTTGAAATAACGAACTTGGGACTAGCAAGTAAGATTCTAAGGATGTAAATTTACCGAGATAGAAATAATAGGAAAATTTGGTTTTCTTAGAAGAACTATTTGAGTAAAATCTTGCGCACTTTAATATGCAAGATTGTAAGTCAATTTCTACTCTTCTTCCTATTAATTTCAAATTATCCTCAAGTATGAGACCTAGTAATGAAGAAGAGAAGATGGAAATATCTCGAGTATCGTATGCGTTTATAGTGGGTAACTTAATGTTTGCTATGGTTTGCATAAGACTATACATTGCACAAGCAGTGGGAATAGTTAGTCGATACCTGGCAAATCCTGGTAAAGAGCATTAGAATGTTGTAAACATGAGATATGTAAAAGATGCCTCAAATATTACATTATAGAGGATCAGATTTTGTTGTCAAAGGCCATGTTGATTCAGATTATGCAACTGATCTTGACAGAAGCAAATCCACCACAGGATATGTGTTTACTATTGCTGGAAGGGCTATAAGCTAGGTTTCAAGACTACAGTCTATTATGACTACTTCTACAACAGAGGCAGAATACATCGCAACTACACAAGCCAACAAAGAGGCGATTTGATTGCAAATGTTAATGGAGGAGCTTGAACACAAACAAGAGAAGAGTGCTCGATTTTGTGATAGTTAGAACACTTTGCACCGAGCAAAGAATCTAGTATTTCACCCAAAGATAAAGCACATTCGAGTTCAGTATCACTTTTTTCAAAAGAAGGTAGAAGAAGGAAATGCAGAGAAATAGAAAATTCAAACAAAGGATAACCTAGAAGATATATTAACAAAGCAGATTAGCAATGGCAAGTTCACATAGTGTAGATTCTATTGGCCTAGCAAAAACATAAGTAGCATGAAAATGACAAGTGTAGAAAAGATAAAAGGGTTACTGTGAAAAGTGATTTTAAGAAAGAGAAATGTGGTAGTAAAATCACTTTTAGCTTCAAAGATCCAGCTAATAGCCAACTGGTTTTCCTTATTTGTTAAGGAATTTGAAAAGTCAAAATAAAATGCTAAATTGCACTTGAATGCTAGCTCATGTATAGAATTGTTTTGGATGAAAAAAATGCCAAAACGACATCATTTTGGGGTTATTACAGTGGCTACAATAAACTGCCTACTACAACCTCTCTCGAGTTGCCTTTTTGTCAACTCATTTGGAGCATATATATGTTTATTTCAAGCCTTTCTCTCAATATTACAACAAGTGTGTGAGAAAACTAATAGAGAGAGAGAGTTTTAGAGAGAGAAAAAATAGAGAGGTTTCTCTTGAATATTATAAGTCTTTCATTTGTTAGTAATAGTGTGTTTCCACTATTATAAGAAAGAGGGTATTGTCATTGTGTTTTCCTTATTTTAGAGAGAAATTGTTATAATCCTTTTCCTGTAATGGAATCCTTTTACAATTTGTCTGTGGTTTTTTCCCAAATTTGTTTGAGGATTTTTCACGAAAAATCTTTAGGTTCATCATTTTTTTTTTTTTTTCTCATTTCACTTCAATTGTAATTTTAGTGCTTTGTACGACAACTTTCTAACACCTAGAGTCACAGGTACAATCAACCTTAATACCACTTCGAGTTCCCAAGTGAGTTAGTTAAGGGAGTTGTTAATTGAACTCATTACTAGTGCTTACGTATTTAATAAATGTACTCGAAATCTACTATTCATGGTATTAAGGTAAGACTTAATACACTATACAGAGACGAAGTTCCTCAGGGCCACCCGTCTTAAGTTTTAAAAAAAGTTGTTCGTGCATGTAATTTTTTAATTACAAAAAATTTATATTATAACTTGTTCCCTAATAAAATTTTAAAAAATAATTGATTTTAGTTATGAAAATATCACCACTAGTACATATAACTTGTTAGATTAAAAAAAATAGAATATGGGTCACTCTTCTTAAAATTTAATTATTTTTTTAATTATTATATATATAATCTAAAATTTAAAAACTCATCTATATATATATATTAATTTATTTTTATTCACTAAATATAAATTATAATTTTTTTCTAAACCTAAATTCAACAGAAGAAAAAAATTTTTTTTTCCCTTCTAACCCACCCCAACAAAAAAAAAAAAAAAAAAAAAAAAAAATTCCTAACTTGACACTATATATTCAATCACCATTTGAAGATTAACGACATAATCACTCGGATTGGGGAGACTGAAGTGGATTTCCACAATTGCCTCGACAGTTTACAAATTCAACCATCGGACAAGTACGGATTCCCCACCCCATTTTATTACCGTCCCAGAATAAAAACTAGAGGTTTAAGATGCAGAATTCGGCAGTGTAAGTAAAGGACATGAGAGTCCCACTTTGTCGATTATGCCGACATACCATTTATTAGTTCTGAAAGCAGCTTCTTATTTCTGTCCCAACCAAGGATAACAATGAATCAAACAAATTTGCATTATTTATATATATATGTATGTAATGAATAAAGAGAATGACAATACCTTCAAAAGATCAAATGCCAAGGGTCCCTCCCACAACTGTCATTTGTATTCTACTTATTTCTGCTATCCCTAAAAAAGGAAAAGGACAATCCACACACCGAGACTAATTATTTTATGTTTGGTTAGAGATGTCAGTGGGACGGTTACACTGTACACGCGAGGAAACTCAATTTGATCAAATCAGATAAAAACTCGTTGAGAAATATCCTAATAGAATAGGGACAGGTTTGGGGTTGCAATTTAGTACCCGAGCCGGTTTGGGAAAGGTTTAGAATTTGTCTATAGGGTACCTGATACTCTATACCTATTTATACTTACAGAGTATCGATACCCAATAGTCGTAGGATACCTTTTAAATATCCGTTTAATAAATAAAATAAAGTATATATTTATATATTTACAATTTTATCTCTAAAATATAAAAGCACAGTAATACTCTTAATTTTGTTAGGATACTTTATTTGGGCTTGTTTAATTTATGATTTGTTTTGTATTATTTTTACATGTCATGGATTGTTCCATATTAAGTTTGAATGTTCTTTATAAACTATGATTCCTATTGTACAGTTTCAAGAGAATGCCCCTGTATATTTTGTACATTTATTTCTAGAATTTATAATATATTTCTTTTACTTTCAAAAAAATATTTGGAGGTCCTTTGACCAGTAAATTTGTTTAATTTAATAAATTTAACTTTTTTGTCATTTAGTAATTTTTTTATTTTTTATCTCAAATTGGGTATTTAATCGGTAATTTGATCAATTGAACATAAGCATGTTTTGCAGGTTTGGGACAGATTTCACAACTTTGGGACCGGACGAATTTGGGATTTCAATAAAAAAAATAAACGAATTTAAAACGATAATGGTAAGTGAAAATTAATAAATAAGTTTAGTATTAAGATTGACTAATTAGACAAACACTCCACTCATTTACATCCATATGTTCGGTAGTGATTTTGGGTAAGTTAATCTCGTGGTCACTTTATCAGGCCATTTGGATATGGAAATCCCCCGCGAATCTAACAAAGATTTCTACAAGGTTAGTATAATGAAAAGCATGAACCTTCAAACAATTATTGTCTACTTTGACCACCAATTTACTCATTATCACAGCACATGGCTCCAAGTTGCTTTCGGGAAATCCTTTTCCCTTTTTCCTTTTCTTTTTATTTATTTCTTCATTTCTTTGAATTCTTTAGAGCATATTATTTTATTTATTTATATATATGTCTCTATCTATATATATATATATATATAAACAAGGTAAATATTTTTTTATTATCTTTCTAATAACAATAATACTATTTATTGTGCTTTAAATAATAATTTATTTGGATATAAAAAATAAAAATAAAAATAAGAAATTATATGATAAATAGAAGTGTAAATTATATAAAAATATCAAGTGATATTCATGAACATTCTAATTTGAATAAAATTAAAAATTGTGAATAAGTAGTAATTATGTAAAATCTTAATTTCTTTATAAGATAATTATAATTAGGTGACACGTATTATAATCATACACTTGTCACAATTATAACGCAAGTTAAGTCATACGTGACGTAAAATAGTTATAATTAAGTGGTACGTGTCACAACCATTGAACAAATTAAATTTTACGTGACGTAGCGCCGTTATTAAACTTTACTTTATATATATATAATATGATATATTAAGGCCTCCCGGTTGAATGGAGATCTTCGGCGATTATTTAAGTTCTCTAGTGCTTATATATACTATGGGGGTGTGGATTTGAGTAGGGGTGGCAAAATGGGCGGGTTGAGCAGGTTAGTGATGGGTTTAAACGGGTTAGAGGTTAAATAGGTGTAACCCAAACCCACCCATTTAAAAGGCGGGTTAAATATGAGCGAGTTGAATACGGGCTATTTCAAACCCATGAACCCATATCCAACCTATTTACTTATAACCTAACTTACTTTTTAAAAAAAATTAAAATTTTATTTCAATTAAGGTGTATATATATATAAATACATCAATATTTATTTTAATTAATATAATATTACACATATTATATAATATTATATATTATATTTACATTTTTCAGTTAATTTCGAATTTGTACGAACTGATTTATTTTTTATCCAATTTTAAATCAACAACTCTCTCTCTTTCTCTCTCTTTCTGTGCGCGCACGCGTGTATGTGCGTGTGGGGTGTATGTCTGCGCGTCTGTGTGCTTAAGTGCACGCGGGTGTGCATGTGCGTGCGTGTGCGCGTGTGTGTGCGTGAGTGAGCGCGCATGTCGGCGTGTCTGTGTGTGCCCCCACGCGCGCACATGTTTGTGCGTGTCTGCGTGTGCGCGCGCGCATGTATAGATGTGTCTGCGCGCACGCGCGCGTGTATAGGCGTGCCTGCGTGTGCGCACGCGCGTGTGTGTTTGTGTGTATGAGCGCGCGTGCGCATTTTGGCGTGTCTGTGTGTGCATGTGCGTGTGTGGGCGCGCGTGTGTGTTTGTGCATTTGTGCACCTGCACGCGCAAGTGTTTGTGCGTGTGTGCACGCGCATGTGTGTAGGCGTGTATGCATGTGTGAGCACGTGTGGGCGCGTGTGTGTACATGCGCGCGTGCGCGCGTGTTGTTTGAATTGAGTATGGAGAAGAATAGAAACAAAGAATGGAAGAAGAAATAAATTATATATAATGTATATATTATACATTTATTATAGATATTGGTAGAGAGAGAAAGAGCAGTGTAAAGAGAGAGATGGGAGATTAAACTAATTTTTTAATTTAAATAGGTGTTTTAACGGGTCCTGTTTCACAACCCAATTGCATCCGTTTATAAATGAAAGTGACCCAATTACAACCCAATTAATAAAATAATAGGACCCAAACCCATTTATTTTGAGTTTAATTGGGTGAGTTGATGGATTTGAGTTGATTTTACCACCCTTAGATTTGAGTAACCAAGACCCGTTGGTCTGCAGCCTTCACAATACCAATTTCCTGGTGGCACATCACGTCCAAGATCAACAGTACAGCAGGTGAGTGCCGGCGAATCACAAACATCACAAAGTGGAATTGAGCAAAAATCAGATTTCATATGGATCAACACAACCAATAAGTTCTTCTTTAGCTGTTTGGTAAACCCGAGAGGAGGGAGAACTGCGTTCCAACTTCCAAACACATTTACTATATATATATGGACTCATATATGAAGGTCGCATATGGGTGGATTTGGGTAAGGATTAAAAATTAAAAACACTAATTCATTTAAACTCGTTAAAAAACTCAGCCTGTTTGCTTACAATTTTAATTTTTTTAACATTTCTTTTTTTTGGTATGAAGTGTAATGTACCACAAAAATATAAAATATATTAATTTTCTTTACAAAAAATGAAAAATAAATCTGAGTTCGAATTGGCCTAAAATTTACGCAGTTGAAAGGAAAAAATATCTCAAATAATATTTATCAGCCTTTCGGAATGCCTAAAAGGTAAATATGGAGTGAAAACAATCTAGAGATAAAATGGCCATTTTTAATGATTTCAAATTAAGTTAAAATTTTCGTAACTGTTAAAAAATATGTCAATACATATTTTTCATCTTTTGAAAAGAGCACATAATACAAATATGGGCCAAAAATAAACTTAGAGTAGAACGGTTATTTTTTTGACTTGAGTTAGAATTGGTTCGAAATTTGCCAAACTATATAAAACTTACTAAGAATATTTTTTCAGCCTTTTAAAATGTCCACAACACACATCTAGACCACAGGCCCAGGGTTAAAATAGTAATTTAAAGCCCGAGTTAGGATAGTTTCAAAATTTGCTAAATTGATATAAAATTTACTAAGGGATGCTTTCTTAATCTTTTGTAATGCCTGGAATGCGAATATGGATTGAAAATAAGCTAAAGGATAAAATAACAATTTTACAATCAAAGTTCAAATTAGATCGAAATTTGCTTAACTAATAAGAAATATTTCAATGAATATTTCTAGCCTTTGGGGGAGCCTAGAGTATAAATTTAGGCAAAAAAAGAAAAAAAGGCTGAGGAGCAAAACAATTATTTTTTTACTCAAGTACAAATTAGTTCGAAATTTACAAAACTATTATGAAACTTAATAAGAAATACTTTCTTACTCTTTTGAAATGCCTTGAATGTAAATATGAATCGAAAATAAAACTATAGTAGAAAGATAATTTTATGACCCGATTTAGGAGTGGTCCAAAATTTTCTAAAGTAATATGAAATTTGTTAAGAAATATTTTCTCAAAATTTTTAAAAATCCAAAACGTAAATTTGAATAGAAAATAGATCTACAAGTAAAATACTAATATTACAATTAATTTTGAATTGATCCAAAGTTTGCTAGGTTGATATAAAACTTATTAAAATAATATTTATAAACTTTTTGAAACGCCCAATATGCGAATCCAATAAAAAAAAAAATAGGGTCAAAGAGTAAATTAATCATTTTACCGCTCGGCTTCGACCTATATTTACATTTTGGGCTTCAGTATTACTTTGAGTACTTTTCTCTATTATCGCTGTGCAACAGTGGATAGATTTGTGAAATGAGTTAATAGTCAATATTTTTTTTTTTTAAGATGAGCAATAAGTATTTAAGTTTTTACCCATTTAAACCCAATTAAAACTGAATTTTCTGTGAAAATTTCAAGTGAATGAAAACAACAAGAACTAACCCATTTAAATTTTATAATTTTTGATGAATTCATGTATATGGGTTGAAATTACCACCTCTACTCAGATTTTTACCTAAAGAACACTAAAAGAACACTAAATTGATGTAAGCCTCGTTACATGTTACATTAACATTTCAAAAAAAGAAATACACACAAAAATTTGATCAATCATTATAACTACATCTATTATTATCAGTCCTAATTTCCCTTTTTTTTTCTTGCTTTTGTGTTTTTCAAATAATAAATTATGTAAAGTTTGAAAATATTACATATTTCTTGATAATTTAGAAAACACGAAAAACTCTTTTTTCTGAAAATGGGTTATTTTCAAAGTAGGAAAGTTACATGGAAATGAACATTGAATAAAAAAAATACATTTTTATGAATCTAATTTTTAAAATTTTAAAAAGTTGAACTTCATATATTGTTATTGGAAAACTACATATTTTGACATTTCAACTGAAAAAAAAAAAAAAAAAAAAAAAAAAAAAAAAACAACAACAACAACCTTTGTCCCTCGTTCTTGTGATTTGCATTTTATCACAATTCATCACAAAACAACCTGATAAACCCAAAAAAAAAAATTGATCTTTTATTGTGAGACCAATCTTACTTTTTTTTTTTTTTTTTGTAGATTGGTACTTTGTTTAACACTCTGTTTGAAAACATTCTATTATTAAAATTAATTTCATTTGAAAATAAAGAATTGATTTGATTTAATTTAATTTGGTAAATAAAATTTTGTATTTGGAATCCGTTTTAAATTTAAAAATTGAATTGATTTGGTTTAAGTAAATACCAAATTTAACCATGTGAATGGAAAACAAAAAAATATGATAAATATGATATAAGAGGATAAATTTGTCCACTTATCCAGATTGTTTAAGAAAATAATGAATTCTCATCAAATTCTATTATTTTGAATTAAATTTCGAATTTTATAAAAATTTCAAAATTTAAGGTATAAAATGAAATTAAATCCAACTTATAAAATTTTATTTTGATTCCAAACATAAAATTAATAAGAATTCTCGTCAAATAAAATTAAATTCCACTAAATTCATCATCTCAGACGTTGGGAGTGTATAAGTAGTGACTAAACCACTTGGATATCGAACATAGTTAACACGCAATGGAGAGCAAAACTTCTTTTGGGTTAGATGCAACACATTATGAGTGTGTTTGGAGTGATAAAAAGTTAGATAAAATAAAATAAGTTGTAGATTCATAATTTGTACAGTAAGATAAAAAGTGAATTACTTTTAGAGATTTTCAGAAATTTTAAAAAGTTTCCAAAAATTTATAACAAATCAAACGAAATATGTATATCAAGTGCAACATATTCTATACAAAGGACCAGGCGGACAACTGAAACAAGCAATGTTAGATCGGCAGCTCTGATGCTGATCAGAAAATTGATCGACGATTATCTGTCAGATATTGCTTCTGATGCTAAAAGGTAAAATCTTTGGATTTATTCTTTTCTTTTGGAGTTTTTTCTAATTAAGTTGAAAAGTAAAAGTTCATGATTTTTGAATTACAATATCTAAATTTCACTCTTTTAGATGTCATTTGGTTTTTTTTTTTTTTTTTTTCTGTTTTGTGTTTTTTATTTTCTATTTTCTTTTTTGAACTTATTTTTCATTTTACACTTTTAAAAATAAGGAAAATAACTCAAAACTCATTTGGTTATTTATATTTTCAAAATTTATTTTTGAAAACAAAAAATAAATTTACACATAAAATGAAAAATGACAAAAAGTCATTTTGAGAGTTTTTAATAAAAAATAAAAAAAATCTCAAAATAAGAAAAAAATAAAGCACTTTTTATTTTCTTGTTTTGAGATTTTTAATACATAAAATAAAAACAAAAAACAGAAAAATAAACCAAATGCCACTTTAAAACTTCAAAAATTAGGCCAATAAAAATGTAATATTGTTACCTATTGTTCATTTTCATGTAATTTTTCCTAAACAGTATGCTAAAAACAACATTCAGGAGCCACTTACTAAAGAGAATTTCCTTTTCCTTCTTCTTTTCATTGTTGTTTCTATTCATAAATCACTATTCGTAGACACACATTATAGGTACGACGGATTTAAAGTGTTCTTGGGCCAATACAATCCGCCACAATAGGATTGTGCTCGGGTATAGTCCCAAAAGGGCTGGCATGACCCAATTTGCTAATCAAAGGGGCCTTGCCAGCCCAATGACCCACAATTTTTTTTTTAAAATGTAATTTACTTAATTTGTAATTTACAAACTTGTGTTTGTAAATTGAAGTTGTTAATATGCACAAACATATTTAATACAAGGAAAAAAGAAAATTTTAGAATATCAATTTTAAAACCGTTTTATAAGACGAGATTAGCACGGCACAACACGACCCAGTATATTAGAAGTATAAATGCCTCTAACATATGAGTTAGACAAACGAGTTAAACGGCCGACACGACTCACATAATTGATAATTTGGAACACAATCTGATCTAACCATAGATAAGAAGGACTGCAATGTCTGCAAAAATCTTAAATCCAATATTGTTAATGAGCAGCATGTTGGCCATTCCACTATACCAGCTCAACTTGTGCATGTTTTTCCCTCATTATTAATTCGTCTTAACTCAGCAAAACACCGTACTTTCTCATATACCATATCCAATTGTATACACAATTCCATTGTAATCCCCCCAGTCGTGTATGAGATCTACAAAAAAGAAAATTCAAAACACAAACGCACAAGCCACTTAAAATTTATTATTTATACAAGCAAATCACAATTAGTCCCCTTTCAAGAAAGGTACATTTGAGGGACGGAGGAGGACCGGATAGCCGAGAGAGATGGTTATCGTTTCAAGAACATAAGGTGACCCAATCAAAAACCAAACAAATAATTCAACACAAAATTAGTCATATTATACATCCAATTACATATACAATTCCATTATAATCCCCCCAGTCGTCTAGGAGGTCGACATAAAAAATTCCAAAGCACAAACCATACAGGCTACTCAAAATTTAACATATTATTTGTGGAAGCAAATCACAATTAGTCCCCTTTCAAGAAAGGGACAGTGTCCCTTTGGTAGCGTTTAATGGATCCGATAACATGAGTGGCAAAAGATTCATCTTCAGGGTAATAAGCAAGTGGATCAGATAACAGAGGGAGTGGAAGCGTAAGCACACCTTCAAGCGTCGCGTGAAGACAATAAGCTGAATATGTAGCAAGGTATCCGCCTTCTTGTACAATAAGCAGACGCCCATTGCAGTGCTTATCAGCTAGACTACGAATCATCCGCCCAATTTCCCGATAGCCCTTCATTGTCAAGCATTGCCTTCCATTCGGATCAAACTGAACCACGGGAAGTGCAAATCAATAAGAAACCACAGCATTTTGTGAGCATCAAATGAATTTTTGTGTACAAATGTTTTTGCTAAACAAATACAAACCGTTCACAGTTAAGGGTTCATGGTAATGATTTCTAAATCTGAAAATTGCAGCTGTAGTGTGTGAAGAAAAAATAGCAGCAGAACAGTCAACACCACACAAACATCCTATCCAATGCAAATCTGTATATACCTTGTTGAGCTTTTCTCTTAACAGCTCAATCATTCGGGCAATTGGCTACATGGTATGTTTCATTGCAGTGGCTTCAAAATGTAGAACTCTGGGTTTAAGTCTCTTTTCATGTGTCCATTTTCGAACCCATTCTGCATGAGTTTGCCTCATTTAAGTCTGTGCCTAAGAAGCACAGACATGATACAGATACGCTAGCTTAGTAATTTTAAAAAATTGCATGCCGCAACACGACATGCAGTAGGCAAACATTTATATTTTTTTATGTTAGATATTAGTACTTTATTTAAATACTTTATTAAAATTAAAAACTATATATTTCATAACTTAAAAGTCAATATAGACGTCTCGCAATGATTACATTCCGTTCAAAATGATAACCACCACATCATTTTAACATGACATTGCTCCTTGAATCCATAAATTAAAATGCCTCCACATTCCATCAAATAATCCAAATATAAAATCCAGTAAAGAGGTTCAAAACGAGTCCTTGATTTGTCCAAGGCGTGTCTGAAAAATCCAACTCGATTCAACAAAACCTTAGTCCCAAACTAATTAGGGTCAGCTAAACAAATCATTTTTCTTCATTTATTTCTGTCATAAGTTATGTTTTCCATGAAATTATTAGAAATTATGTATTTCCTCGCAATTTTAGTCTATCTAATCTTAGGTCTACTTTTTATCCGCTTTCCCTCTTCTATTTGGATCTACTAACTCATCCTTATTGGTGCATTCATAGGTACACGTTAGACATGACCGAACAATTTTAAACTAAAGTCTCTCATATTTATCTTCTATCGGTGCCATTTTAACTTTTTTTTATTTTTTTTTTCATATATTCATTTCTTAGTTTATATTTTCTTATATTACCATGGATTCATTTTAGCATCCTTATTTCTGCTACAATCACCTTAGCATCCTTAAAATAAAAATCCGACTCGCCAAAAGGCGAGTCTTATATGTGTCCAAGGTGAGACCATCACATGTAGGAGTTTCTCCTGAGTCCAACTTGTCAACAACACCCTTGATGGTGAGTCCGTGCTTCCTAACATTGTTGACTTGTCACTTACCACAAAAAAAAACACTATGTTCACTTGTCTGTGAAGAGATAGCTGCCAGGCAATTTGCACAATAGAAAGGGTATATGAGCTTGATATGCATTGTTGGGCTCACATTTTAACAACTTCAGGATCTGTTTTCTAACATTCAGTCAAAAAAAAAAAAATCCATGTTTTTCACCCTTCCAGCAACAAATAAACAATTCCCTCCTAGCCATGGATTAAAAGTTTGTTTAGTGGTGTTTCAGAAGCATTTTGAAAACATTTCAAGAATATCACAAAAATCTTAAAATATCTAGAAATATTTAGATGTATTTATTGAAAACCTTCTTAATATACAAAAGTTTAATAATAAAATAAATAAGCAACTTACTGTTTTGGTATATTATGTTGTATTATTGGTGCGTTTTGCTGAAATTCAATGTAAACAATAGAACTATTAATCCACTATATTTTGTTTTTGGTATCTGAATTAATGGAAACATTTTTACCGTTTCACAAAATGGAAAACAAAATTTTGAATCTTGCTCCCAGCCCCAGTTACGTTTATTGTTCTTCAGCATTTGAAAACATATAAGCTTTTCTACAAATGCATGCTGACGAAAAATGTGTCAACACAGATTTGTGTAATTCATTCAAGCAAAAGCTTTTGAGAAGCTAGTGGAAGGCATCTATACATTGAAAAGAAAATTGGGATTTCCAAAGGAATTAAAGGGAAATTAATGACAAAGAGCGGAAAGAGTTACAAAAAAGTAAATGTTATGTTAAAAGTTTATAAACACCAAATGATTTATACACTTCTTGAGTCTGGATTTCTCTAGAAAACAAAGCTTTGCTTCGTCCAAGTTCTTGTCCAGATGTTCAAAGGAAGTATATTATCATCCTCCAGTTATGCAATTATTCAAATGATCTGTGCAAATTATATAATATATACACATTCAAGTTTGGAAGATCTGAAAAAAATAAAAAAGTTTGAAACCCTGAATTTGTATGACAATCAATGTATTGGCCTGTAACATATAATGTCACAATATCACATCTGTTCAGACTTATCACACTCACAGAGACAACATTACATCTGTCCATTCTTCTGCATACAGCGAAAACCAATCTTTTTCAAGGCATGGAGCAACAGAATAACAAAATGGGTATGGGTGGAACTCTGGCTGAAGCAACAGAATAACCAAGCTTTTAAGCTTGCCAATTTCTAAATAATTTTAATGAACATAAAAAATATAATTCATACTTTTATCTTTGAATCGTACTAATCAATTTAATTGTAACTCTGTATGAAGGAGAAGTAAAAATCAAGAAAAACAAAAACTAAAATAAGGGAATGAAAATAGATCATTTTAATCTCTCTATGGCTGGAGGCAAAAGTCAGAACAGAAGGAATAATTATCACAAATCAAAATATAAAAACCAAAAATAAAAAGGACTAAAGGAAAGTACCATTCAAAAATTCAACAAGGTCCTACAAATTTAGTGCCTCCTTAGTTTCTGAGAGAGACTAATTTCAATTTCCCATCAATTAGTAAATAGCAAATTGATAAGAACGTAGTTGCATAGAACTACAAAGACCATCATGAAGGTTAAGGAAGCCAAATCTGGAGAAAGAATTCAGATATCCAACATCGTAAAAGAATTCAAATACGTGGTTATTATAAGTTTATACAAGAAAAAAATAAATTAAAAAAATAAAAAGAAAGAAAGATCAACTTACAGCACTTGAATCTTGGCCAACAACGAAAACCATCATATCAGGCTGAAACTTATGCACGGAAGGAACAACCAACTCTGTCATGGCTAACGCATAACCTCCATCTCCTGTTCCATTTGGTAGAGGTATATTCAAATTATAACCAATGCCAGCTCCAACACCAAGCTCATCAACAGTTCCACTCTGCGGATGAGATGGGCCCCACGAACCATGATTCATATGGAGCGAAATGGTAAGAACTTTATCAGAGTGGTAGAACCCCTCAGCAGTCCCATTTCCATAATGAACATCAATGTCAACAACCACAATTTTCTTACAACCAGAATCCAAAGCCACCTGAACAGCAATGCCTGCATTATTAAGAAAGCAATACCCATCAGCTTGAGTTGGCTGAGCATGATGGCCTGGAGGCCTAACCAATGCATAACTAACTTTTCCATATCCATCAAGTATATGCTTCATTGCTGACACTGTAGTACCAGCGGCTAAAAGTGCAGCATTCCATGAGCCAGGATTCAAGAAAGTCCCAGCACAGATCATCTTCCCTCCATTTTCGTTTGCTTTGACTAGTTCATTTATATATTCTGGAAATTATCATATAAAATATCGGTAATCAAATTAAATTGTCCAAAGATTAAGCAAAAAGTAACATCCAAGATCAATGTTTGTCTACATTAATGTTTGTGCCAAAAAATTGACCGCCAAGCACTTCACAGTCTTTCACGGTTTTGGAATAATTAACAATCCGATTTTGGGTCCAAACAATTAACAATCCATAACATCACATATATCATTTTTGTGGCTGGTTTTAAACACAAAATGTCATAAACACAACAAATCCACTCATTTAATTCTTACAACTAACAAATACAATTATCTTAACAAAAATAAATAAATAAATCTTAACTTAGAAAATTTATAAATCAAAATTAAAATTTGAAATTCACATACATTAAGTACCTAGCAACAATTTAACCCATTTCTGGATTAGTGGACTGCAGCTTATAAATTTCCTCCCCTTTTACGTTATTTTCTTTTCATACAATAAATCCACAATTTAAAGTATGGATGGCAATATTCGAATATGACATGAACACGACCTAACACGAAATTACTGATCAAAAAATACCAATATGTTAAGAGTTAATATTGAAACAATTTGATGTGGTTTTGAAATAAATTAACTATTTAATGTTGTTAGGTTTATAGTTATAATTGGCAAATTAGTGAACAAAATAATAATTTCAAACTTATACTTTTAGGCATTTGGCTAAAGTGTCAAAGCTATGGGTCTGTTTCCTGAGATTATTTAATTTGTTCCATGTAGGAGTCCAAGTCTGATTTGGTTTGAATAACTCAACAGACTCATTGTGGAAGGGGTCTGTTACCATTGGCGGGTTGGCGTTGATAAAGATGTTCAGGATTTTGTGGGATTCCTTTGTTTGTTAGCCTCATACGAGGCATTACTTTAGGAGTTTAACAGTTTTGAGTCTCTGCATTTAAACACATTCAGTGAGAAAAGGAAATTCAGACCCACTAATAGACACCAATTGGGAATCCGAACAAGGATTGTCTCCACTAATTTAAAGCACAAATCAGAACAAACCCAATACCGTGTTTGGAGGAAAACCAACAGTGGGCGTACCTGGAGTGTGAAAAGTGAGCAGCTCGGAGATTAGAGCGGGTCTTCCAGAGTGCCAAGAAATATAAGGAGAAATTGGACCTCTTCTGAGAATGGAAACCATGTTCCTCACCCTGTCTGAGTTTTCTGGGTGCTTTTCAAGTACGTCTAGAAAGCCTGGGTCTTCTCCGCTGTCGAATACACCCACTCCTGCGTCGTGTTCCAGCATTCCCTCGTGCCAGAACACGTCGATTCGCTCCTCCGTCGCCGCCGGTGACGAACCGGACGACGGAGTAACAGGCTCAGTGGCCATGTTGAATCTGCGATACGATTGGGTCTCTCCCTGAATCAGAATCTGGAAAATTTTACTCTGGTAGATAAATTAAAAAAAATAGATAAAATATTGGAATATTTTCTTTGAAACGATAGTTGACGTTTGATTTGTTGTAAATTTTTTAAAAGTTTCAAAAATTTTTAAAATTTTTAAATTTATTTACTTTATATCCTATTATATGAGTTGTGAATCTATAACTTATCTCATTTTATTTTATTTTTTATCATTCTAAACACACTCTTAATAAATAATAAATTTACAAATGAATGATAAATTCTAAATTCTTTTTCCTTTTTTTTTTCCTTCTAAGTGTAATCCATTTAATGGAACTGAAAAACTCTACAACATGTGAATTTGGAGAGTTGGGATTTGTTTGGCGCGATGTAAGATATT
The DNA here is from genome assembly GCA_019916065.1 of Vitellaria paradoxa. Lineage (NCBI taxonomy): Eukaryota > Viridiplantae > Streptophyta > Magnoliopsida > Ericales > Sapotaceae > Vitellaria > Vitellaria paradoxa. The sequence goes on from CM034244.1 coordinate 31,068,956, forward strand.
AAAAATTTTTAAAAATCTCTAAAATAATTTATTTTTTATTTTACTACACAAATTACGAACTCATAAATTATCTCAATTTATTTTATTTTTTGTTACTCTAAACATTCCCTTAATATATGTTGTGTTTGGTCTATTAAAAATTAAAAAAAAAAATTCTCTGAAAACCTCTAAAACCTTATTTACTTTTCATTAGTTTTTATTTCACTTTTTTATTCACTTTTTATCTCACTACACGAATTACGAACCCATAACCTATATCATTTTATCTCACTTTATCTTATTTTTTATCACTCCAAACACACTCATAGTATTACTGTATTAGTTTTGTGATTTACAATCAGGATCGTTGATTTTAAACTATGAAGTACAGATACGAATACGGGAGCGAGTATAGATATGTGATACGGTAATTTTTAAAAAATAAGGATACAGGTATGATGAAGATATGGCAAAAAAAAAAAATAAAATATATATTTTATTTAAAATATTTTTGAAGATAGCATTTATATGCTACTAAACATTATATAATTAACAACTATATAGCTTGAAAAATATCATTCAATCCATAAATCAACATCATTCATACTCAAAACTATCAACATCATTCATGCACAAAATACAAATATAAAAAGAAGTATTAAATGCAATTTCATACATCCCAAAATGAATATAGTTTTTTCATTTCCTAAATTTTAGTTAAATCTAACTTCAATCATATCAATATATTTAAGTTAATTACAGTTTGGCTCCTACTAAATTTTTATCATATCAGTTTTACCCCCCAAAAAAAGTTCAAAATATTACATTTGGACCGCTGCCGTATCCTAAAAGTATCCTTTTCGTATCCTACCTGTATCCCAGTCGTATCCTATGCAAAATTTAAAATAAAAAATTAGGATATGCCACGTGGCGTATCCGATACGTATTTAGCCGCATCCTATCTATATCTATATCCCTGGAGTATCCGATACGAGGGCGGCGCCTAGTTTGAAGTATTTGTACTTCATAGATTTTAAATTTATTATTTCAAATGTATCCATATATATTTTGAATTAAAATAATTTAAATGCAGTTAGACTGTTAAATTTTAATACAACAACCTTAAATAAAAGTCGCCAGTTTAGCATTCCCTTTTCGTACTTTTTGGTTAGGAAATAGTACTTTTTGGTTAGGAAATAGTGTGAACGACATTTATTCTGTTTGACCAATTTTTATCCTACTATATTTATAAGTTACTTGGTTTCTAATAAAATATTCTATTACTATATACACATAAACTTAAATCTTGTATATAAACTGTGTATGGCTTAAAACTTATTTGAAACTTTATAAAACTTCATAAAATTTTATAAATTTTTATAAAATTTAAAATTTTTATTTATTACATAAATTACAAGACTACAACTTTTACAAATTTATGTTAACTTTTACAAGTCTAAACAATCCCTTAAAATATAAATATAAATCATGCCTTTTTGCGTGACGAAGGTTTTTGTGATTAACCAATATAATTTCTCTTAATAATGTTTTAATAGAATTTTAAGTAATTACAAAAATATTAGCAACAGTGACATTTTTCTTACGAGTAATTAATATTTTAAAATTTAGTAGCTCTTACCCAATGTTTTAAAAATCAGACTAGACTAGTCAGTTCAATCGGTTGAACCGGGAAACAGTTCAAAAAACGATCCAATCAACTCATAAAAACCGTTTGAAAGTTGAACCAGCTTAAAACCGATGACCCATCAGTTTAACCGGCGAACCGGTAGCGAATTTAAAAAACAGCCTGGTTCATAAAAAATAATTGAGAAAAAAGCTATTCGAATTGGGTTTCTGTTCATGAGGATAAATCTGGATCTAAGAACAGAAAGAATGAAGTGGGTGCCTTCAATTTCACTCCCCACGACATAAAATCAATCATAAATGAAAAATAACAATCACCCAAAAGAAAAAAAAAAAAAAAAGAACAACATACAAACACCTGTACATGCAAATAGTCCCACACATTTAACATATAGAATGTTGATGTGGCAATTACGAGGAGCAATCTTGAGAAGGGAGAGGGGTGGAGGGCAATCACAAACACAAGGACTGCAAGCAGGTGAAGGGCCTCTCAGCTTCAACCCTTTCTTGAGCTTCCAATAGAGAGCAGGCCCAGAGACACATAGAGCTGACACCACCACAAAAGCCACCAAACAACACCTCAAACAAGCTCCAAATCTTTTTGAGTGATTCTATTATTATATATTATTGAGATGATTTTTTACAATAGTTATATTTTAATTATATTTATTTTAAGGCACTTTTTGTTAGTAAAATAAAAAATAATAGAATAATATATGAAAAATGTAAAATTTTAAAGTTATTATATAATTTTAATATATATTTTGGTATTTTATTTATATATTTAAATATATTTATGACGTTATAGTTCAACTTCTGTCCGATTTTGGTTGAACTGACGGTTGAACAACTAACCCGTGACCTGGTCACTTTTCTAGTTCGAAGAACGATTTGATTTTTAAAACATTGCTTTTACCTTTTTAAATGATCTCTAAAATGTTTCAAATTTTTGTGTCCAGAAAATCCAAGTTGGCACTTTGACAAGATTTAATGGAACTAAAAATGAGAGAGAAGAAATTTTATTCTCAGAGTCGTGCTATGTAGCACGAGAATTAATTAAATATCAAATTAATATATTAATAAATAAAATCAGATTTACTAATATGTCGCTCAAAATCCATGTAAAATAATAATTGAACAATATATTATTAAGCAAAAATAATTTTACAACGAATTATTACATCTCATATATTTATAATAAATGATCTAAGGCTTAGTTTGAGAAGAAAAAAAAAAAGCTAAATTTTTTGTAACTGATTACAAGTGACCTAATAAAAAGTTAACTATTTTTTTTTTTAATAAGAGAACAAAAGTTAGCTTTTAGTAACTAATTTTTGAGTTTTCTGTTAATTTGATATTTTTACCCTTCATGAATTAAAAAAAAAAGTTTAAAATATAAGAGAATAAATTTAATTATTTCAGAAAAAGCTAAAAAACTGAAACTGACTAGTTTGCCAAATGGAGCCTAAGTAACAAAATACCTATAAGTTAGGTACAAATCGAATAACTAGTAGTCAAGCTAATCCACAATCAACTCCATAAGGAAAATCACTTAAATACTTAAAAAATATTTTTCCACAACGTGGTGAACTCACTAAAGTGTCTATATATAGTGAGCATAGTACTACTCTGTATTGAACGATTTAATCGCATAAATTATGACTATATAGCATGGTATAGATGCAATGAATAATACAATTAACAGAAAACTTAATAGAAGTTTGATGAATAATATAACAACAATTAAAATCATATATAATACAAGTCATTAAAGATAAAGTATTCAACATAAGTAAATTCAAGGTTATCTTTTCAAGTGTTATATTTGGAGTTTTAAAGTTTTATATTCCAATCATGTCATGCCCTTAACCTCATAGTCCAGGACGGACGGCATGGAAATGTAAAAATTAAATAAAATAAATAAAATTTGATCTAAGGTCAATTCACAATTAATTATAATCATCGATATATCCAAAATCATTCTTCATTCCAATATAAAATATTATTTGAATACATTACCATCAATTAAATAATAATGAAATTCACTTTAACGACATCCCCAATGACAGCATCCAAGATCTGTACAGTCAGAACATATACTATAGTCATACTTATATCTCTCAAAATAATGATATTATGAAAATAAGAAACAAACCCACACTTTGGGTCACACAATTTATAATATAAATAATTCAACTCAATTTAGAAGAATAAATACAATTATTATTATCCATAGTTAAGACTAGACTTAGACTATTCTAGTTTAAGCTGCCTACGTATCCCACCTCAGGAATCAGATTACCGTAGTTCCTAACTTTATTATTCAATATTCAAAACTCAATGTTTCATTGATAAATCACATATTAAATAACATTATAAGTAACAACCTCATGATATCAACACATAACGATAATATATGCAATCTCATGCAATGGGTAATGATTGAATACAATGCCAATGTAGACTCTCTAATCTCCATCTATTGCCAACTTTATCCTAGGATAGATGATGCTTAGCAAAGCATGCAGGGTCATCAACTGTACCATCTAACGGTTAAGACGAACGACAACCTTAATATATAATCACAGGTGGGAAATCATGTTACACCTCTACTGATGTAAAACTCAAGAGAACCATGTTACACCCTCTGACCCTTCTTTTAGGGTACCGTGTTACTCTTCTAGTCAAGCATCTGCTCAGCTTAAGGATGGTACAATCACAAGTGAGGAACTATGTTACACCTCTATTTGTTAAAGACACGGGAGACACGTGTTACACCCCCTGACCCTTCTGCTAAGGAACCGTGTTACACATCTAATCAGGTATCTGCTTAGTTCATGCAAGGTTCAGCTACAATCTAGAGAAAATCTTATAATCATATTTCATAATTAATGTCCCAACTCTAAATGAGTATACTTAGTCATATATATTGACTAAAGATCATCCCATATTTTCAAAATCATATTTTATCATTTTTCTCAAAATCATAGAACCTGTTCATATACATAATCCATACCTCAGCACGCCAATACTATCAATATGGCACTCTCAATCAATTAATAATCATAACATCAAACTGGATGGTGCAACCCTAACTCGAGGCATATGACATGCTCAATCATATAAATAAATAACATCTCAACATAAAAACACATTTTCATTAGACCTAATGATGATTTGAGATTCATTTAATCTTTAAAAATTAACTATGAATGGGCTTGGGCACAAAACAAGAATTTTGAAATCAAAATCCAACTTTTTTAGACATTCTACCCAACGGCGTCCTAACATTAGGGCTACTGTCCGAATGCCAGCACCAAATGCCAACATCCAGACTCACTACCTAGTGGCGTCCCAACGCCAGATTTGTCGTCTAGATGTTAGCACCCAACACTCAATTCAACAAAACCCCAACTCCAAAGCACCACAAATCACTCATCCAAGCCCCAAACTCAACAATCAATCAAATATAAACATTTAAAGACCTCTATAACACGTGTCTATAATATTAGATTTAAGAATAACTCAAAGAAATGCAAGATTTCAACATGAATATATTCATATATACACATATACACATCTATATATATATATATATATATACATCAACCCAACTCTTTCAACGCTCAATCAAATCAAGCATATAGCATGTCAAAATCATTCTAACAACATATAGAATACATATATAAGTTTCACCTACCTCTGATCTGAAGAAAAGATGAAGAAAAGAGAAGAGAACCTTGAAGCTCCAAAACTTTTCTTTTCCATTTCTCTCACCTCAGGCGAAATCACAACGATTCAATACCACCACGATGATCACAATGCCGAAAATACCAAGAATCTGTTTTCTTCCTTCTTCGAAACACCATTTCTCTCTCTACTTTCTCTCTCCTCCCACTTCTCTCTTTCTCTTTTTCAATTCTAGAAGCCGTAGGAGAAAAAGAAGAAGAAAGAAGAAAATAAAATAAAATAAAAAGATAGAAAAGAAAAAGAAAAGAATGGCTGGGCCCCTAGCCTACTTGTTTAACCCAATATTACTTTAAGCCAAATTTAGTTCAGAAAAAATAAAATAAGCCCAACTAAATAGACCCAATCTTGATTTAATTATTTTATTGGTCCAAAATAACACTTAAAGGGTTAAAAATAAATACCAAGCATTACAAATCATATCCTCCAATCTATCTCAAATCTTGGAAATTAGTATATTCTAATGATTGTAGATAAAATGGTATGCAAGTCAGCCACACTTCCAAACTAATAGCTTCTTTTTAAGGATCAATTATATCCACACATCGAAGATGACTGATCCAAATCTAAACTAACGTATTTCTAAGGATGACCAACCCACCTAGGGCAGTATGTGTCAGTTACACCCTAGCATAGCGCCTTGCCAGGGACCACCACAACTTGGCAGTATGTAGGTCTGCCATACCCAAACATAATTTAGAGTCACTAGTTATATATGCGACCATACATAAGAGGGTAATCACTCTTACATCAAATAATGGCTAAGTTCTCATCACCATGTTTTACCAATCCAATCCATATCATAAACTATATGTCATTTCCATTATATTCAAAACACAGTTCAAGTGTTCAAGTGTCAAGACAATATTATTTAAAACATAATTTAAGCATTGAGTGTAACCATATGATGGTACAATATTAATATTATACTAGTAGGTCATCATTTCCAACGTAGCATATAAATAATTCACATAAATTGTAAATCATACATAAATCATCAAAAGCATAATAAAATATTTATCAAGATATGAAAACAATTAACAAAGCTAATCTCATAATTCAACTGATTTAGTTAACAAACATGAGCATATTTAAATAATTTCATAATAAGGTGAGTTACAAAACTTAATAAATTTTATTATCAAGAAAATATTTTATTTATCAAAATAATCTGTAATAGGTAAGGGAGAAGATTGCATTCAGACAAACAAATAAAGAAAGAAAAGTAGCATGGCCCTCAAAATTTTCATTTGAATCTGCCAGTTTAATATAAATAAGCAATGTTGTCTAATCTAATATATGTTGATTTCAAAAGAATTAATATCATTTCACAAATGTGACATCTGTAATTTAATTCAGAGCTTGATTAACCCAAATCACTCAAAAATAGAGGTGACACTGCTCGAAATTAAAACTTAATAGCTAGTTATAAATATTTTTTTTGGATTATATATAACTCAAAATTTAACGAAATATAGTAACTCTTGTATGTGTCTAAAATAACGTATAAAAATTTAAGAACTTAGTTAAATACGTAGACAGGTCAATTGGCAAAAATGCAAACAAGTTATTGCTAGGAAGATAATTTTGGACAATTACCTTTGAAGAATTTTAGAAAATTTAATAAAAGTTAACAATTTATGAAATTAAATTTAGAAAGTCAAACACATGTCTAATATTAAAAAAAAAAAGTTCTAGAATTTGAATAAATTTTTGGATAGAGATTTGTTTACAAAAACTAGGATGAGTGTAATGACTCATGCTTTTATATGTATTATTTTATTTATAATGCACTGCATTTTGGCTTATTATTTTGTTTTGATGTGATAAATTGATGCATAAGTTAACTTGGTTATTTGGTTTTTGGTTTGAGAATTTTCGTATTGGGGTTTAGGAAGTCTATCTTAGGCATTTGTAGGTTATGTGCACCCCGTTGGGTTTCATGGCGTGCTCATGATTTGTCATTTCTAGTTTGCACAACCTAATCCTAAAGTTCGTGTATGCAAGTCAACCCTTTCCCTGTGTGCATGCCCTATCCAGTATCTAATTAGCTATTAGTTGCTTGTTTTGTTTTGTTTTGTTTTGTTTTTCGGCTAGAGACTATTCTCAATTGAATGTCACTGTCGAACCTAGTTAACTACCTCCCTAACTGCTACCCACTTATCCCCTCACATTTTTCTTCTTCTTTTCTTCATGGTTAAGTAATATATCGTCTAAATATAGATGGGTATAATCGAGTAGCTTTCTGAAGCCAAGAGAAAAAAAGAAGTATGAGTAGAATGAGTGTGTGTTCTTCAAAAATTAAGTCCTTATTTTGATTCTATAATGAAATTAGTGTTAAAGGGAGTAAGGTTTAAGTCTTTGTTTGGTGTTAGATGCTTCATTGGTGGTATTCGGTGATTGTTTTTAGTTTCAATATTTGGTGATTGTATTCGATAAAGAATATCATGTGCACTATAATAAGGGTCCACCATAATAACGGTTTCGTACGCTCAGCATATGGCATGCACATGACATTCGTGCTTTCATGTGCATTGAGTCATCTTGTGGCATGCATAAGACATCTTCTCTTCTCCTTCCCCAACTTTCTCTCTCTCCCTCTTCAGTTTTCTCTTTCCTTTTCTCTATATATATATCATTAACATAATTTTTTTATTTTTCATTTTGCGTTGAGTTTGTTGAAGCCAAGTTTTTATCCTCTCTTCTGTGGATTTAGCTAAGCCTAACCCATTTTTTCTTTTAACCAATTTGATTTCCTTTTTTTTTTTTTTGTTTTTTAAGTATACTTTCAGTTGATTTTTTTTTTTTTTTGTGTAAAATATGTAGGTTAGTTAGCATTTTTTGTTTATTTTATTAGTGTTTGTGTTGTAAATAAAGATTATTGAAACTATTCTGTCTTTTTTCTTTTTCTTAAAGATTATAGTAAATAAAGATTAGACAAAATGCAGATTATTAATGTGAAATGGCCCTTTTTTGGCATTTTGTATGTTGTTATTTGTTTTATTATTATTGTTGTTGTGTTTTGTGAAAATTACTATTTTTTTATTTTTTTATTGGCATTTTGTATACTACAGGATATGTTGTTGTTGTGGTGTTTTTATTGTTAATTAAATATGTTGTTTGGTTTTTATAAATATGTTATTGGCTTTTAATTATAAATATGTTGTTAATGTTGGATTTTATAAAGATGTACTGTTTTTTCTAATAATATTGGACTGATTTTTTTTAATGTTGAGTATGTTGTTAGATTTTTGGGCAATTATAAACTGACTAGAAATTAGATTTATTTCAAAGTGAATCCTAAAATTTCAAAGCGACTAGCTAGAAATTAAATTAATTAAATTTATAATAATATAATAATGAATTGTAATAGTAAATTATAATATTGAATTACAATATTATAATATTAAATTATAATAATATTAATTATAATAATCAAAGTATAATAAATTAATTAATATTATTAATAATAAACAATTTAAATAATTAAATTAGTTAAATTAATATTATTATAATATTCAATTATAATATTCAATTAATAATATTAAGTTATAATATTAAATTATAAAATTGAATTATATAATTATAATATTAATTAAATATAATAAATTAATTAAAATGTTAAAAAATAAATTATAATATTAATAATATAATTAAATTACTTACACCAAATTAATATTAAATTATAATATTAATTAAAAAATAAATAAGTTAAATTAATATCCTAATTGGAATAATAATATTAAATTAGTTAAATCAATAAGAATTTATTATTATTTAAATTATTAACTAATTAATTGATTAATATTATAGTAACTAAATAAATTAATTAATAGTATAATAATATTAAATTATAATATTAATAATATAATTAAATTAGTTAAATTAATAATAAAGTAATATTAAATTATAATATTATAACATTAAATTATAATGTTACATTAGTCAAATTAAATTATAATATTAATAATATTAAATAATAATATTGGATGACAACATTAAAAATAATAAAATTAGGTAAATTAATATTCTTACTGCTATTAATATCCTAATGGCAATAATAATAACAATAGTAAATTAGTTAAATTAATAAAAATATTATTATATAAAATATTAGGTAATAAATTGAGTAATATTATAATAATAAAATTAAATTATAATATTAAATTAAATTAATTAATTAGTTAAATTAAATTAATATTAAAATATAATATTATATAATAAATTAAATTAGTTAATTTAATATCCTAATGGCAATAATAATATCATTAAATTAGTCAAATTAATAAATATATTATTATTTAAAATATCAAATAATAATTGATTAAATAATCTTAAATTAATAACATTAAATTGTAATTTATAATAGTTAAATTATAATACTAAATTATAATAATATTATTAATTAAATTATAGTAAATTGGTTAATATTATAATAACTAAATAGACTACTTGGATCCAATCAAATCCCATATTTATTACTTAGGCCAATCCAATCTCTAACCTATGAATGGACCCAATCCAATATATTACTTGGGTCTAGTTCAGTTAATCAAAATTCAAATTTAATCTAAATAATTTAAGAATAATCTAGTTCATTTCAATATTGAAATAATAATAATAATAATACACAAACCCCTAATGATGATAATAATGATTTAAATAATTTAATATCATTAGCCCAATCTAATCCAAATTAATAATATTAAATTATAATTTATAATAGTTAAATTATAATATTTAAATTATAATAATATAATAATATTAATTAAATTATAATAAATTAGTTTATATTATAATAACTAGATAAATTACTTGAGCTCAATCCAATCCAATATTTATTATTTGGGCCTATCCAATTTCTAATCTATGATTGGGCCTAATTCAATATTTTACTCGGGCCCAGTTCAATTAATCAAAAATTCAAATTCAATCCCAATAATTTAAGAATAATCCAATTCAATTCAATATTAAAATAATAATAATACACAAACTCCTAATGATGATGATAATAATTTAAATAATTTAATATCATTAGCCCAATCTAATCCAAATTCAACCCATCAATCCAAATTCAATCAAATATTAGCCCAATTTAATCAAAATTGGGCTCAATCCCATCCAAATTCAATCCAGTATATTGCTTAAGTCCAATCGAAATTCAAATTCAATCCATTAGATAGCCAATAAACAAATGAAAAAATTGAAGTTAGAAATAAAGAAAAACTTATAACTGCTTTACTTTATTCATTTGCATGCATTAGTAAAACTTAGACCTGTTTGAGAATCATGTACGTCAACCGTTTGGTCATCTTTGTACAACAGATTAGGTTTTCGACTAGTATTGAAATTTAAGAATCGTGTATGCCAATCTCTACGTATTATCTATTAATGGGACAGTCTAGGAAAACAACTATTGATCTTGTTTTCAACAACTCATGCAATGTACAATGTTATATAGAGTTTTAGTTGATGTCCTATTGTTCTTTGGATGCATACACAAAGTACAACTAATGTTGTTTCTACGTCGTGCATTTGGAGAATCACGCAAATATGCTGCCAAAATTTTGTTTGACTAGGGGACAAAGGCATCGAATTGTTGAGTACAAGTTGGATCATGCATTGTCAAATGGGATAGGACCAACTACCCTGTAATAAGAAAGTAGAGTTTAAGATTAGGTGACTTGCATATTGCATGATCGTTTAGGCTAATTATTACTCTTCATTTCGGGACTTTACAGAAATAGTTAGCGAGATGGACATGAGTTGGACAAATTTGTCAAATAGGAAATATATAGAAGGGATTAACTAGTTCATCACTTTCACCAACAGGTTTAATAGTTAGTACATCAGTTATCTTTATAGAAAATGCGTAAACCGATATTACTATACACAGGAGCTCGTCAAGGAGCATTTGATATGTAATAGGTTTTTGAAACTATATATGTATTGGACTTTCCATGGAGAAGAGTATGTCCCCCCTCACTGGGAGAAAACAGTTGAGGCGAAGACCAAGCTATAGAGGCTAGTCCGATACTTGCAATGCTAGCCGATATCACATGCAGATTAGCACTGGAAAACATAAGCTGTGATCCTAATTGGTGTGTGGGAGTAGTCCTCGCTCAGCTACAAATGACGAAGCCTTGAGATATTTTAAAATTCTCGACGATGCGCAAATAGAATTATATCCTAGATACAAAGATTTCAATAAATTGTCATACATCGTCTAGTTGTTACATTTAAAGGTGTTGAATAAGTGGTCAGACACATCTTTCGACATGCTATTACAGTTGTTACATAGACTTACTCAGTAAGTCATTCCTCCTTATAAAGAGTAAATTGTTCAACACTTGTATAAATTATCGTGCTTATTGGTAACACAATTTGATCTGCATTACAAAAGACATATAAAGGAGTTAAAACGGGACATCCTTGTGCAACAGATAGCCAAATTTGGCTGTCCCATTATCAATCATTTCACAACTAATTTAAGAATTACATACGTGTTCAATGTTTATATATAGCTTTATTTGTTCCTGTCATATTACTTTCATATTATATTCAATTATTACATGAACTGTATAGGTGTGTAATTTACGAAGCTTCAATAATCCTACTTTGATTGATAAAATGAACCAGTTATTTGATGAATCCTACATGATGGCTCGACGTTACATAACTTGCAACGTCAATGGGTTTTGATTTCGCATCAAACAGGTAGATGATGGGCCGGCGACACAAAATAGTGGTATTGCCTGTCCATCCATTGATGCCGGTTACTATTATAGTCGATTGAATGACACTGTTAAAGTCGTATATAATCGCAAGTTGAGATTTATATTGTTCAAGTGTGACTGGGACGATCTAATTCATATAGTTAAAACTAATATGTACTAGTTTACTTTGGTAAACTTTAACAATTTGTTACACTAAGATGAGCGAATACAAGATGAACCCTACATATTGGCGTCCAAAGTAGAGCAAGTTTATTATGTCTGAGATCTAGCAGACTAACTAGCAAATTGCGATTAAAATATCGAGAAGGAGGTGTATCAGATCGAATGTGATAAACCAGATATTGATGCATTTGTCTAACAAGCTCTTGACCAAGATGCAATCATCGAACGCGTGTTAATAAAGTTGAAGAGATTGTCGAAGGAGATACCATTAACTTACATGAACACTGAAGGGTTGTGCACTTTTTATCTAAACAAAGTTTATTTTAAATATTTATTTTTTTAAAATTATAATGAATATATCATGTGAACATACACGCAGACATGTTCGGACAATCTAAGAAGAGATCTCGTCCTTGGACAATGGCCGAGCATCTCGACCTCTCCTGTACGAGCAGTAGCTCAACAGATATGTCTTGCCAGCACCATCCACGTCGATGTGTCCTTTAACATAGGGTCAAGCATCTTCAGGGTCTAACCATGCATCGTCTAGTATAAATTTTTAGTTTAAGACATTTTTAGCCACTAAAATTTTTTCAGCCACTAAAATTTTTTCTTTCGACTCATTGAACAAATTATTTTGTACGCAACAGATTCTTCTACTCTAAGCAGGCCTTCTAGGTCTAATAGAGAGCCTTCAAAGGCATTGCCGTAGTGGAACTGCAAGTCACAGTAAATGACTATGCAGTTCGATAGCACGCCCCACCTAGTTGGGAAGACTAGACAGATCCTCATCTCCTAAATTAGACATATGATCCTAAATCCAATCAAATTCCCACTAACCACCCTCGATTAGGACGGCTTCCCGCCTGACACTTTTGAGAGCATTTGGCTCGAAATTTAGGTAAATGAATATGTTTTCATATATTTTGTTTGATTTATACCGTACGATGCGTCAGTTTGTAACACATATTAAACAATATTCTATAATTTGTCCTTTTCAGACTAATGTGATTGGGTTCCTTCTGAATTCAGGGACATTTATTACAATAAGTGCCGGAAGATATGAAAAGAGTATAAGAACAAAGCAAAGTTTGACCATTGGAAGGGCCATGAAAATGACCCTGACATCCTTCAGCATGTCCCGCCGTGCATCCTCCCCCACTAATACGCTAAGTTCATCTGTTATTGGTCGAGCCAGGAGGCACGGGTGAATAGATTGTGATCTGATTTTTTTCTTAAGTTTTTAATTTATAAAGTGCAACTTACAAAAATTAATCAACAAGAAATGAAAACAAGATGAGGCCACAAGGAACTCACAGAACGGAGGGATGAAGGGCCTCAGACATAAGGAAGGGACTCGGCACTTTGCGCTTGTCCGCCACAAGGTAAAACCTAATCTACTACGTAAAAATATTATTTCTTTCCATTTTCTACAATAATATATTATTAAAATAATTTGCCATTCAACAGTTAGAGTCACGAGCGCGAGAGGGCTGATTAGGTGGCTGTCTTATTATAAACCCTTGATGAGAATTCGTAAGAGGTTTGAGCCATTAAGGTAATTAAGGCTTTATTTTGGTCAATGAGCAAATGTAGATTTTGCTTTATATAATTTAGTTACTTGTTTTTCTTTATTACTTTTTGCTTTTACGCAGGCTTAGTTTGACACGCGTCTAGCCAAGGTGCCGAAGGAAGAGAGAGAGTCTAAGGCGAGGAGGGATGAAATATTCCACTCTATCATCGGACAGGACAATCACAAATATATGCTCACACGGGGCGCGGGCATTCTACATTGGGCCATCGTACGAGCAGAGTTACCTGCAGCTACCTCGTCCTAGGCCAGATGCTGTGACAAGAACTTGCTCTAGACAGTCTGGGTGGAGATGGACACGCGGGCAGCATCGGTTTAGGCGAAGATGATGGCCAAGATGGAGAGGCACTTATCTCAGAGTTAGAGTCATGCCCCGCTACTCAAGTTGGAAATATTAGTTTTCGTACTTATAATTAATTAAATTTTTAAAAAATTATTTATGTTTTGCTGATTTCAATCATTTGCTTATTTTTTTCATTGTAGGACCTAGGCAATAGCGACTACCCCTCTTAGACTAGATTGAGTTGATTTTGGAGCAAATCAACCATTACACAAACTTTTTCGTTTTTGTTTTGTTTTTTTTTTTTCCTTTTTGTACATTACACTTGTATATATAAAACTTTGTTTTATTTCATTTCTGAAGATTTTTTTTCTTTATATATATATATATAAATGAAGTTTTTTGTTCTATTTCGTTTAAAAAATATTTCAACTACATGCAAGTAATACATGTGCAATTAAAATTATAGTAAAAATAATTTTGAAATAAATATTGTAAAATAAATAATATAAAGTAAATAAATTCAAAAAAATAATTAAAAAATTAATAAGAAATTAAAAAAAATTAAAATAGCTTATTGTAACCGCCAAAATTGGTCACTAATAAATAATAATTAAAAATCAGAAAACTAAAAAAATAATAATTAAAAAAATAAAAGCATAATAAATATTTGTAGCTGCCACTAGCTATCGCTAATAGTCAAAAAACAGTCGCTAATGTCTTCCTTCCATCTACTGGCAAGGCTCGCAGTAGGTGGCGAGAAAGTATGTCCCTAAAACTGTCACAATTAATGTAGCAAATAAATTCACCGATAGTCGCCAATGTCGTTGCTACGCATTTGTGTCTCCTTACTAGCGGTTGCCATGTGGTCGCCAATACCATTTTAGCAACCGTTTTTGGCGACCGCTAAAATGACCAATTCTAGTAGCGACAAGCCACCCAGGCTATAGCCTAGGTGAGTCCTTATTGCGTCCGCCCCTGGTTGGAGGGCTTAGGGCTCAGTGTAAGGTGGATTAATAGTAAGAGAGAAATGGAGAGTGTTTCAATAGTCAAAGGTTATAGGGCTTAATAGAGGTGGAAGGACTAATCAGTGGTAGGGTTTAGCACTTGGCACAAGGTGGATTGACAGCTAGAGAGAGGGAAGTCGGGGGCTGTGGTTGTGGTACATGACAATGGAGGTGGCCTATGATGCTCGTAAAATAGTGATGATGGAGGTGTTCGGTTCAGAGATCGTGTTAGAGGTTTTTAGAAAGAAAAAAGATAGGTAGGATGCAAGAGAAGAGAACATTGGGCATCAATGGTGGGGGCAAGAAATTAATTTGGGGTTTCTTTGTGTTTGTGACTTCCAGCGGCCAAAGAATAATAGCCATTGATTAATGGCGTCAACTCTTTTGATTTAGTCGCAATTGGTCAAGCCAATGGGTTTTTGGCAACAAATTTATTCTTTTCAGCTAACATCACTTGGCGTTTGGCCATGGCCAAAACCTTATGTGGGCAATAGCCTATTTTCTAGTAGTGCATGCATGGATAAATGTAAACGTCTTATTTTAGAACGAAATTGTACCATAGTGTAAAATATATAGTTATTTTAGCCAATTAGGGGCGTTAAGAATCTCTAACAAGGGACTAGTGGTTAAGGATCTCAACGTCAACCCGACTTGATGGGTGGCCATTTGACCTCAATTTGATAAATACAGTTATTTAAATTTTACAGATAATGGAACAGGTTAGGTATAAAAATAAAATTATTAATCACAGGATATGGGTACAGGATAGTAAATGTAGTATACTTGACGGTTATTATCAGAACCCACTATGATTACCTTACTTATAAGTTACTCGACGGATATTACTCGATTACTGCCAAAATTACTTGCATCAATTACCTATTTATTGGATATCCAGCAGATATTACTTGATTATTCATCTAAATTACTTGATTATTAGCCTAAATTATTAAATACTCAAATTTATGCAAATAATACCATTAATTTAGATATTACATTATATATATATATATATATATATATATTTTATTCAAAGAACGGAGTCCATTTAATTAGTACCAAATAACTCAAAATTTTGATACTTGATAATTTATTTTAGATTTAAGATTTGATTCTCGATATAACGAATGGTCACAAATTCTTTTTTTTTTTTACTTAATTATAGTAGAGGTGTAAGATGAAATAAAATATGAGATTTTTTTTAAGCTTTATTTTTATAAAAGTAATATAATATAATAAATTTACCAAGTAAAAAATATTTAAATACTTTTATTTAAAGATATTTTTTTTGTCTATTAAGATGTAAAATCAATTACAAAGTTATTGTATTCAAAAAATATTTTAATCTTTATTATTGATTTAAACACCTCATATTTGAAGGATATGGGTGCTCAATTACCCGATAAGTTAGGGGATGGTAACCAGTTAAAAAACCAGTCGAGTACCCACCTAGTTTGAGTATTATTTTTATCTGACGGATTTAGAAATGGTATAAATAATACCCGCTCCTGATTTGATCCGTTGTCATTCCCACTAGTAGTGTGGTAATAATTTGGTGAAAGAAAAAAAGCTTTTTATACATATGAAATTTTAACTGAAAATATAAGATATTTAGTGAGATCTTAAAGATAGGGAGGGACAGCATGGCTTTCCATAATTTATATATAAATCCGTTCTAATTTTTAGCCAAGCTAGGTAGTGAACGTCTTAATGAATTTCTTAGATTCACTGTAGAGAGTAAGGCAGCAGAAATGCGTTGAAGATATGGTTCTCATTTTTGGAAATATTTTCAATAAGCAGGCTTATGTTGCTATTTTAGAAGTGGTATTGATTTTAAAAGGGTGATGCTTTAATGTTTCAATTTTGCATTATGTTGTATTTTTTGATGATAATTGATGTTAGGGACAAAGTAGAAATAGATTAACAATCCATTGGGATGGAGAGAAATGAGAAGGAAAGAAGAGAAAAGAAAAGATTTTCAAATTAAACTCTTGTTTGTGTGTTTTTTTTTTTTTTTTGGAAAAGAAAAGAAAAGAAATGCGAAGAAAAGTAAGTGATCAATTTTTAAAATTTTCATCCTCCCAAAAGTGGGAAGAAATAAAGAGGAGAGAAAAATTGTTAAATGAAACTTTTAAAATGACACATTTACCCATGAAATAAAGAATAAGAAAAAAATTACAAATATGACCTAGTTCAAATTAACCTTTTTAATTTCATTACTTTGGTAAATTTTCACAATCCTTCTCAAACTTCATCTCTTTCTAACCGTTTCACAACCTAAGTAAGTTTTTTTTTTTTTTTTTTTTTTGGTGATGTGCAATCTGAATTATTATTTTAGAACTGTATTTTTTTATTTGTTTTTCTTTTCATTGCTAACTTATTTCATGTCAATAATTTTTTTTCATGTTTTGATTTTTGTTTATAGTTGTATATGGTAGTAGTTATATTTACGTAAACTCAACATGAATAACGACGAAGAAATAAAAATTAATAAAAAAGTTTAATTAATTTCTTACTTTATTATTATTGTTGTTGTTATTTAGTTAGGTGAAATCTTATGTGCATTTATTTTTTAATCATTTCAAAAAGAATATTTAGTCTTAGTTAATGTACTGATACTTTATTTACTAATAATATGGGAAGGTTTATTTATTGATAATATAATAATAGACATTTTATTTTCTTTTCATTTCTCAACACACAAACAAAAGAAAGAAAATAATTATCTTTTCTCTCCCAAACTCTCAAACAACTTTTCTCTTCTTTCTTAATTAATATTTTCTTTTCTTTTTTTTTTCCCTCTCCTAAACTCATAAAGGACCCCATGTTTACGAAAAAAAAAAAAAAGAGATAATTTAAATTCAGGTCTTGAAAAAAGATTCTTTACACTTAATTATTACGTAATACAACGTATTGATTTCTCTAATGATCTAATGCGTAGAAACGAAGTTGAAATTTTCTTTCCACAGACGAGTGAAAGCATGTATGGGGCCACTAGTACAACTAGTTATCAATTCAAATTTGATTACATAAACTAGTTTTAGTGGTGGTGCTTATTTTATATATTTTATTAATTATATTATATATATAATTAATATATACATACACCTGACGGTGAGCATATATTTTTGGCCAATGCGGAATAAAGATTACCGTCCAGATCTATTGAACCTTATACCACCACAGCAGATTGTTTTTCTCAGTGATGAAAGGGAAGCAAATCTTAGTAATTGAACAACTCTTGAAAGTGATAGGCAACATGATAAGTCAAGTCACAGCACCACTACAGCACTACTATATATATATATATATATATATTGTACTCGTCAATGAAGAAAAAAGAATCTGCAATTGTCTTTAAAGAAGTTTAATAAATTAAAAGGGATCATGTGATTCTTTTACTAAAATCAGCTTCTTATATGCAGAATGGTCTTGTCTATTTCATTTCCATGTGCAAATGCTTTTGTGGGCGCTGAAAGTTTTTCACCTACCAATTTTTCATAATTTTAAATTGTGATAATAGTGGGGTTATAACAATCACTGATATAATTTATAGGTTATTTGGTACGTGATACAAAATTTATCAATTTTGCATAAAATTTTGACAATTGTCATCTTAGAGTGCGTTTTGAGTGAAAAAAGTTAGTAAAATTCGATAAAAATTATAAGTCGATAATTCGTGCAGCAAGATAAAAAATGAATAATTTTGAGAAATTTTTAGTATTTTTCAAGCAAATTTTAGAACTCCAAATGGAGCCTAAGTTGGATATTTAGTGCTTGGTAAAAAGTAATAAAAATTAGTGAAAATTGAAAAAAATTGAAAGAAGTTGATAAAAATAAAAAATGTGTATAAGCTAATTTTATATTTGGTGGAGAAGTTCAAAAAAAAAAATTAAAAAAACTTGTAAAAATTCGTTTCTTTTGGTGAATTTTGACGAGCCAAGCGCAGCCTTAACAGATTATAATTGGTATAAAATAATCAAAATTTAACACAATGGCAGAACTAGAATAAATTTAAAACTTTTATTAAATTATCATACCGTAGTTTCGTTATCAAAAACCATACGGCTCAACTTAATAAAGAATCAGTTCCAAATCAATTAAGGTTGACTAAAGGGGAATGTGATGATGTACAAACTATTCAACAAATAGAATTGATTTCAGCCACATACATGAATTTACGGATTACTTAAACTCAAAAGCCCTTTGAGGAATATCAAGAAAATCAAAAACAGACAGATATGAATTATATACTTATATAAGAAACAATTAATTATATCCAACTTCGTTGACAATATGACAACTTAATGGTTGCATTATGCTGTCTTTGAATTTTCTTCTTCGAGTCATCATGAAAACTTTACCTAATAAAAATAGTGGCCGAAACAAAAAATAGATGAATAAAATAAAAAAGTTGTATGTATATATTATATATATGGAGCGACAACAGCCATGATAAGTGGAGAAGTTTATTAAAGTGATATGAGCTACAGCAAGAGCAAAAGCAAGAGGCGTAGCCGAGTTTTCTAATGTAATTTGTGGAAAAAAGTGTACATATTATATATATAAATATATTCTCTATTCAATTAAATGGATGGCATGCTAGAAAGTTAGTGGGAAACAAACGGGAATTCAAATCCACCTCTCCTTTGACGTTATTCATTTTTTATTTCATCATTTCAAAATTCAGAAGCATTCTTTTATAAAGTAATTAGTTTCTTTTTAGGCAAGACGTACCGTACTTCAGTACCTTGCATATGAAGAGAGAGTAATAATCATCATACCCCTAAAAAAAAAAAAAAAAAAAAGAAAGAGGAAGAGAGAGTAATCGTGAATTCTCTTCTCTTCTTTTAAAAGAAAAGTGCACATATTGATAATAAATAATTATAGACACGTTACGTTTTTCATTTACAAATTTGACAAAATAAGTAAAACAAAATAAATTTAAAAAATATAAGAGACAAAAATTGAATGATTTAAAGAACAAGAACTAAAATAAAAATTAATTTGAGGTAAAATACGATGCTAACTATTCAATAATAAAAAAATACCATTGGACTTACTTATCACGTTAACCAAAAAAGTAGAATTTAAACCTGCAGAGTACAAGAAGTCAGAAGAAATAGTCAGAGAGAGAATTTTCGACCAAAAATCTTCCGATGGTGAAGTCAAAAGTGGCTTGAGAGAATTGTAAAAAAAAAAATAATGCAAACAGTTGATAATTGTGAGTATACTTGAATTTTGTGATTAAGTCTTATGTTTATAGTAAGACAATATGAATAAATTAATATGTAAATAATTGAATTGTAATGATTTTATATATTATATGTATATATTAAAGTAATGACAGTTTACTTTTCTTTAAATGCCTTTCATTCCATGTTTAATAACTCTCATTTAGCATTAAATGCATGTGAGAGCAAGATTAACATTGAGGAGTGTCCAAATGGCACATATCTGTCTGTCACTTATAAAAAAATAATCTAATTGGGCTAACTATGAAGTAATAAATTCAGTTAATTTATTACCATTTTATTTTTATGGTTAGAATTACATCAACACTATGTTGATGAATGGTGGGACCCATCTGGGATGGTCAATTGATTATTAGATTAACGCCGAGCACATTCTTGCATAATGCCCTTGTGCTCGGAAGAATGCCATATGTTCCTAGGTATTTTTGTACCAACACTAACTGTAAATATGTAATCGAGGAAAAAATATAATGAGTCATAAGAAGGTAAGATACTCAAAGTCTTTATCGTGTCCACGATTTATTAGCTTTATTGAATCGACGCTTTCGGATTCTATTACGTTCAAATTAAACCTTCTCAATTATATATAAATAAAAAAATATAATCAAGATTTTTCATTCAAAGGGCGGCTTAGGGGGCTGCAGTACGGGAATTACTACATTCGCTACAGTACTCCCAAAATGACACTGTTTCAGCTATCTTTTTTATTCAAAACGAAGCCATTTCACTTAAGTTACATATTCGAATGCATCAATTCATATTCAAATATACATATTCAAACGCATCAATTCATATTCACAATATGAAAATTTAAGTAGAATGACGTAGTTTTGAGTGAATTAGGAGTACTGCAGTCGTTGTAGTAATCCTTCCTTTCAAAGGGTCCTTACTTCATAGATTTCAATGAACTTTTAATCAAGAATACCCTAGCAGTGGTGCTCTCTCGAAGGCCAATGCATGTGGCACATGAGTTATAAGAGAAGGTTTCAGAAGTATTTGCAATATTGTGAATTCAATTCAACTTATCATTCTGACCACTGTAATGTGCGAGTGCAACTTGAAATTTACTCAAAACTAGTGAATTTTCTTTGCATATATATATATATATATATATATATAAACCAACATGGACATCCATAGGTCTCTAAGAATGTGTTTGGAGTGAAGATTAATTAGTAAAAAAAAAAAAAAGAAAAAGGAACGTGGGAAGAGATATAAAAAAGAATAAAGAAATATAAAATCTTAAATATATATCATTGTCTAAATGGATTAAAAAAAACATAGAATAAAATAAAATTCATTCATTAATATATTAGTTTTTCAATCTAATTAATTTGAATTTCCTAAATTTCTTGTACTTTTTCTTCCATTTTCAATTACAATTCAAACAAAAGAAAGATTTTTGAATTCTCATCCTTTTCCTTTTCCCTTAACAAATGTTTGATTCAAATACAACCTTAGTGTTAGATCAAAAATTTGTATTTTTATTAGGTTTTATACTTCACTAACACAAACACAATAAATATTGACCAATATTGATAGATACAGTACAAAATTCACAACACTAACTTCTGAATTGTAAAGTAGTAATACTAGTAGAGATGCACGTAAAAGAATAAAATAATAACAATAATAATGTTAAAAAATTAGAGTGTCTTTGGAATA
Organism: Vitellaria paradoxa; assembly: GCA_019916065.1. NCBI lineage: Eukaryota > Viridiplantae > Streptophyta > Magnoliopsida > Ericales > Sapotaceae > Vitellaria > Vitellaria paradoxa. The sequence goes on from CM034244.1 coordinate 31,091,023, forward strand.
ATAAAAAGTGCGATAAGTTGTGGATTTGTAAGTCATGCAGTGAGATAAAAAAGTGAATAACTTTTAAAATTTTTAAAAAATTTACAAAAATTTTCAGAATTTTTTAACAAATCAAATGCAGTCATAATAAACTAATCCACATAATTTAAGGATTCGGGTCAAAACAAGCGTAACCTTGGTGGAATATATATATATATATATATATATATTGTCTGCACTATCAATTTTCATTATCCAACTTTCTAGTCAGTGGTCAGCAACTTGGATTGAAACTTTAGCCGTATGAAGTCAAAGGGTACGGACACACTACCACTGTTCGGCATAACCGTGAGCATATTCGTAGCTCTCTTGTGGAATAAAGATTAATGTCCACAACATGCATGCGCCGTCGTAATCATGATATTTCTTCGTTATAAATAAAAATTATGAATAAAAAATTAAGAGGGGTTGTCGCCCTCTTTAATTAGCTAAACATACATACATATATATATATATATATAAAATATTCACAGTTGGTGAGCCTACCTAGCTCCACATTAGTCTGCTTTTCTCATTGATGAAATGGAAGCTACCCTTGAAATTATTGAGCTACTCTTGGTAGTGCTTTGCAATGTTATAAGTCATAGCACTACTATCATATATGTATGCTTGTATATATATTGTTACTTAATTTTCAATGAAGAAAAAGGAACAAAGTGGCCTATAAAGGTCTAATAAATTAAAATGGGCTTTGTGGTACTAATCACAACCAAGAAAAATTCAACGGTTGGAAAAGGTCAACAGAAAGCAAAACTTGGATGGTTTATTTATTTACTTTTTAAAACAATAAAATTTGATAAAATACTATTATAACTCCATTTAGAATTTTAATTTTTTTGAAATAATTTTTAAAAATTTTAAAAATTTTTAACTTTCTTTCCATTAAATTTCATCACGTGTCAATTTTTAGTTTTTTTTTTTCTTTTTCTTTGGGGGATCCACTCGTTTTTTGGTCTATTTTATTTATATATTTTTTCAAAATTTATTTATTTATTATAGTTTTGGAAGCTTTTAAACATAACATTTACATCATTTAAAAAATTGCCCAAAAAAATACTTGCAAATAAGAAAAGCTACAAATGACCACAAAAAATAGGTTTTTTTAATTATTTTAAATCATATTTATGTAATTTTTGTCAAAATACTTAATGATATGCCTAATATCTACTAAAACCAAAGATTAAATGAAATTTCTATTAAAAAACCCAGACGTAAAAAAAAAAAAAAACTAACTTCTGATTTTTTTTCCAAATTAAAAAAGCTCAGTTAAGCATGCGTGGTTTTGTTTGTTCCTAGCTTTCAAATGCAAATTTAATTCACTTAATACATTGTTTGGTAGGAATTGGAAAAATTTTCATCCACCCACTTTGGAATAAAAGAAAATACGCGTTCATGCTCTTAAAAAGTATATTTGAAAAATTAGTATTGATTTCGAGCAAATATGCATGTGATCAATTAATTTATATATATATATATATATTACAGAAATATAAATTTATATATATGTGTGCCGAAAGGTCTTTATATAAGGTAATTGATACCATTAATCAAAACCAGACGGACAAAAAAAAAAAAAAAAAGATTAATCCATACTTAAATAAGAAACCAAATCTAACTTTAATTGTCGACAACTTAATACGGGTGCATTATGGTTTGTCTTTGAATTTTCCTTTAGCTGAAGTCGTGATCAAACTTAATTTAAAAATTAATTTATAATAATAGTGGCCAAAATTAATTAATTAATTAATTGCATTGGGAGGATACCCATCGACAGCCATGATAAGTGGAGAAGTTTATTAGTGTGATATAACCTATAACATGAACAAGAGCCGCCGCTGAGTTCTCTTATGTAATTTATGGAAAAAGAGAGTGTGTGTGTGTGTGTGTATATAATATATAATATATAGGGTTAATTTTACTTAGATCCCCTATAGTTTTAGCTTTTAACACTTAGATCTCATAAGTTTCATAAATGTGCATCTAGATCTCTTTGGTTTCGATTTTGTACACTTAGATCCCACATGTTTCATAAATGTATACTTATACCTCTTAAGATTTGTTTTACATTCATTCAAATCCTTTCTATTAGATGTTTTTATCTAAAAATTAACTTTTGACTAATTAAATATTATAAAATTACCTTTATACCATTAGCATTAATAAAAGTAATATTTATATTATAATATGGTGTATATTTTTTATATAAAAATTATATTATAATAAATTTATTAATTTTTTAATGAAAGTACTAATATAGAAAAGATTCATAAAAATTAATAAATTAATTATAATGTAATTTTTATATAAAAATACAAGATTTTATAATATAAATATTTCTTTTATTAATAGTAAGGGTATAAAGGTAATTTTATGGTGTTAAATTGGTCAAAAGTTAATTTTTAAATGAAAAGTCTAACAGATGGAGTTTGAGTAAATGAAAAACAAATCTTAAGAGATCTAGTTACACATTTATAAAATCGGTGGGATCTAAGTGTATAAAAGCCAAACCACGAGATATCTCGACGCACATTTATGAAACTTATGGAACCTAAATGTACAAAATCGAAACTATAAGGATATAAGTGAAATTATTCCTATAATATATTCGCTATTTTATTAAACGGATGGCATGCGTGCTATAAAGTTTAGTGGAAAACAGCTTGAAACCCACGTTCCCTTTCACATCATCATCATCATTTTGTATTTCCCAATTTCTTAATTTGTTTGGTGGTTTCTGCTGAAGCTAAGTCATGTAGTTCAGATACTATTTCATTAATTAGTTTCTATTTTTGGCAAGACAATGAAAGCACTTCAATGCACAAAAGGAAGGCCAGACAGTGAGAATTAAATATGATCACTTGCAGGAATACTAGGAACGCTAAACTTTGCTTAATTGTTCAAGTTCAAATTGAATTAAGAGTTTTTAAAATTAAAATATAATTTTAGGATTAAAGTTATATTTTTAATTTTTGGATTCGTTTAAAAGTTCATTCAACAATTAAAATACAAATATTTTCATCCATTCGATAAACTTTCATAAAAATTCAAACGCTAAAAAAACGTAATTTTAACTGCTAATAGCTCGTTTGATAAAGTTGTCAGTTTTTAGTTCTTGTCTTCAGTTTTTAATTTTTGTATTCATTTTTTAATTTTTTATTTTCATTTATATAATATCAAAAAAACAAAAACTTACAAACACATTTGATAACGATAATTGTTAGTTAATAGTTATAGTTGTTAATTAATTAAAATCAATAAATTTAATTATTTTAATTATAATAATTATTAAAAATAATTTAATTCAGTAAAAATAAAATATATTAAACATAATTTATTATAATTATTTTTAAAACCAATTTAATAAAATATATTTTCTATTAATTAGAGTAATTAATTTAATTAACTTAAATTAATTTGATTTAATTAATTATATTAATTAAATTTAATAATTTCAATTATATTATTTTTGCAAAATAATTTGATTCAATAAAAATAAAATATTCAATATAATTTAATTATATTATTTATTAAAAATAATTTATATTAGATTATTTTTATATTAATTAATTAAATTTAATTATATAATTAATTAAATTTAAATTACTTAAAAATATTTATTTTAATTATATTTTTATTAAAAATAATTTAATTCAATAAAAATAAAATACATTAAATATAATTTATTATATAATTAAGTAAAAATAATTTAATAAAATAATTTTATATTAATTTAACAAATTAAATTCAAGTATAATTAGTATAATTTAATCAATTAATATATTTAATATAATTTACATATTTAATATATAATTTAATATATTAAATTAATTATTGATAAAATTAGTTATTAATTAAATTATATTTAATATATTTTTACATGAGTAAAAATAATATATTATTAATTTAATAAATTAATATATTTTTATATTTATTAAATATTTTTATATTAAATAATAATATATTTGATAGTGGCTGGAGATAAGTGGAAAGTAGTGGCGACAGTAACTCGATGTTAGTGACAACTAGCAGTCGATAGTGATTGATGGTTATAACTGATACTAGTTGTATAAGAAATTAAAAACTAAAAATGAAAACTTGAGAAAAAACATATTTTCTATGTTTTCATAATTTTAAAAAATTTTGAAAACAATTTTTATTTTTTGAAAACTGAAAATAAATTTACCAAACGAGTTTTCATGTTCAATTTTCAAAAAAAAAATGAAAACAAAAATAGAAAATAGAAAATGAAATGGTTGCCAAACGGAGCCTAAATGTTGTGCTTTAACTTTGCCAAACGGAGCCTAAATGTTGTGTTTTAACTTCGGAATTCTCTCATTTGCTAAAATTTTAAGGAAAATTAAAGAAAAGGGGGAGGCTTAAGTTATGTCGGTTCGGTGACACGATGGTCGGTGATTGTTGGATTAAAATCTAATAATTCAATTGCATTAACAATTTTTTAATTAAAAAATGTAAATCTATCTAAACCATTAAATTTAAATCCAAAAGTTACCAAAGTCCAAAATAGAAGTGTAATGCCAGAACCTCCATTCCATTGGATTTTATTTGCAATAATTGTACTATTAATGTGATAATTAATTGACTTAACTGTATAATTTGCAAACGATCCAGAGAAGAGGGATTGCAATAGGTGGTAAGGCAATTTCGATAGGACCTACAAAACGACGCTATTTCGATCATTTTTCATTTAAAATGATGCCGTTCTACTTGAATTTCATACTTGAGTATAAATTTGATTCATTTAAATATATATATTTGAATATACATATTTAAATATAAATTGATGTATTTAAATATAGAATTTAAATGAAATAACATTATTTTGAGTGAAAAATAGGTGAAATGATATCGTTCTGGAGTATTACAGTGGCTGAAAATAAGTCTACTGCAGCCCCCGAGTCAACTATATAGTGCGAGTGATATAAACCCCCTCCCCCGGGGGTATTTTATGGAAATAATTGATTGCTTAATTTTGTATATGCACATATGAACCAATAAGGAAAAAAAAAGAAAAAAGAAAAAAAAATCATTATAAGTCCTGAAGAAACGTCGTAGTTCGAGAATCTTTCACATGTATTGTATACTATATGCTTAAAAAAATTAACGTATTTATCTTCAAAATGGGTCCCCCATCGCTTAGTACCTATGAATTTTAGTTATAATTGGAGCAAATTACTTACAGACAATTTATATTTTTATATTAAGATTAATATTTAAAGTAATTATGATAATATAATAAAATTTGTACGAGTAGTTTTAAAATTACTCAAAATTATGATAACTTAGACAGTGAACTGTCGTTATCAATGTGTGGGCAAAGAAAGTCTAATTTGAGAAGACACTGAGGCAAACTAGTAAAGGAAATTCTGTACAACTTAAAATAATTAGAAGATTTCAAAGAAAGTCTAATTTGAGAAGACACTGAGGCAAACTATTAAAGGAAATTTTGTACAACTTAAAATAATTTGAAGATTTCAAAGAAAGACTAATTTGAGAAGACACTGAGGCAAACTATTAAAGGAAATTGTGTACAACTTAAAATAATTAGAAGATTAAGTATAATTTTTAATGTGAGTAGAAAGGAGACAATGGGGCAAACTATTAAAGGAAATTTTGTACAACTTAAAAATAATTAGAAGTTTAAGTGCAATTTTTAAATGAGTGGAGAGGATTGCTTCCCCAATTTACTACCTGAGTCCGCTCATACCACCACAAGACATGATAACAAATGCATGTGAATGATCAAGATTAACACTAATTTAATAATAAACTGTTGGGTGGTCATAGTTATTTCTCATCTCTACTTATATATTGACCACTAATTCTTTCCATAACTGATGTGGGAATCCCAACAGTCTCTCTCTTAGCACAACTAATGTGGAAGCCCCAACAATCTCCCCTTTCATACATTGGGTCTTGAGTTTGAGAAAACGACAATTCAATCTTCTCGATGAGCTGAAATTGATGATACACCTGCGTAACGCGTTCCTCCCAATGGGTTGAGATTACTGGTACACTTGAACTCAGAAATTAGTTTCTTGGGTGATCTTAGACCTCTCTCATCCTTAAAAGTTAGCTTATATGGTGAAATTTTTATTCACACTTATATACTGACCACAACCCCCCTTATATAATCGATGTTAGAATCCTAACAGTCTCTCATTTCATACGTAGGGTCTTGAACTTCCTTCTACAATTAATATGAGAACCCCAACATAAACGTTATACATCGGGTCTTGAACTCCCTTCCACAATTAATATGAGAATCCCAACATAAACGTTGTTGTTAAAATTATTCATGATAGGTATGCCATTAAGAATATATATAGTGATAAAAGTTAAACTATATCATAACAAATTCTTATTTGTTAACTGATCGTACTAATAATTCATCACTAAAAATGTATTAACTATAAAATTATTAAGTATAAATGGTACATGATTAGAGCCATTACTTACTGATAAAATAAAATAATTTTCTTATCTCAAAACACTTCTAATTCAATTATATGTGACAAATTTGTGACAAATTACATTATTAAAAATATGATTATAAACTTCTACATTATAATTAATTTTTTATGCCAAAAACTCTAATAATGTCATAGCATATAGACTAATAAAAATAAAAAAATAAGAAATATTACATGCAATTTATTCCATACTACTCTACTAAAAAATCAATAACACGAAAGAGGAAAAAATTAAAAAAAAAAAATTAATGGTTACTTTGCTATTTAAGAGATTCAATGATTTTTAATAATATGAAATTTGCATTGTATTACTTGTAACAAAAAAAAAAAAAGAAAAAAAAACAGTTAACACATTCGGAAGCTCCGATTTAATAGAATCCTGCTCCATCGACTTTGTTTAAGGTTTAATGAACCAAAGAGATAATATGAGTAAAAGTATATATAAAACTATGAGAGATGTAATTATAAAAAATATAAAAATAAAAGTGAAATTACTAAAAAGTGAAAAGTGGAGAATTTTAGTTTCATGATAATAAATAAAAAAGAGGGTAATTATGATATTTAAGGTATTTTGTATTAATTACCCTCCATTAATTACAAGACTAGTTTTATAATTTTGTATAGTAAAAAAATTACAAGGAGTGAGAGAAGATTTTAAAGGAGGGCAAATATCACCACTCTTTTTTTTTCTTTTCTTTCCAATAATACTGTCAAAAATGAGTAAGCCTCCTCAGATCTTTTGCGAGGTAGAAAAATAAGGCCAGAAAATGAAAATAAAAAGAATGAAAACCTTCATGTCAGTTTTCCTAGTACATATATATTTTGGCAGAGGACAGTGTTGAAAAAAGGATAATAAATTCAGAAAAATTGAAAACAGACTTTGGGGGAGGGGGGAGTGGGGTTTGCACTGGTTATTTATTTATTTATTTATTTTTTCACTTAGAGGATGTTTTTGGAGTGACAAAAAGTGAGATAAAGTGAGAGAATTTAAAATAATTTTTGAGTTTGTAATTCATGCAATGAAATAAAAAGTGAATAACTTTTAGACATTTTCAGATATTTTTAAAATTTTTTAGTATTTTACATTACGCGAATCGGACAATTAGTTCACCTTTATGAGGATGAAGTTGGAGTGCCAATTAAGTCATAAATTATCTTTAGGATGCAATGTATATAGTTCAATGTTTGATTGTGTTTATTGCATAATAATACCAAATTACTAAGCGGTCATAAGATAACAAAGTTATCAGCATTGGAAAAGAATTTCTAGAATAATCAGTTTTCAAAATAAATCGGAGAAAGATGAGAAATGAAATTTTCTTATTGGGCTTGATAATTTAGAGATACAGTAAAGTCTGCTTAGAACAGACATAAAAATTAGAATATGACAGTTGATTAATAATCATATTAATAGTTGAATAACTACCGTAATAGTTAATCACGGTTTAGTTTAGAATTTAAAATTTAAAGAGTTATTTTGTGAAAATATCCCTTAAATTATCTTTTCTTTTTTTTTTTTTTAATTTTGTACTCATATTATCAAACGCACTTATTATATTCTTAAATTATCTAATTCTCTTCTATTTGGTCTAAATACTAATTCTATTCATTAGAGTTAGTAGAAAAATTATTAAGTGCAGGCTGGGTCATGTGACTTTTTTCACCCCGCTTCAGGAGTATAATGGTCAATTTATGTCTATTCCTCTCATTTGGCAAAAAAAGTGTATGTTTTTAAATATAAATTATTAAAATGTAATTTTCTTAAATATAATTTTATGAATTTATTTTAAATTTTAAATATATGTTTTAAATAGAAGCTTTGTTTTAAAATATATTTTTAATATAATTTTATGAATTTAAAATTATAATTTATATTCATAATTTTAAATTTTAAAAATATCTTTTAAATTCTAATAAAATTTGACTTTTTAAATAAATAATAATAAAACATATTTAAAATTTATAAATGCGCTTAGACACTGCATGTGTTCTACATGTATTATAGAATTTCTCAAATTAATTTAAAAGAATAAGATATGCCCAATAGTATTTAAACTCGACCATTAAATACCTCTTTGTATTATTTTAAAAATATTTAACTCATTTAAATTTAAATAAATTATACTTACTTCCCTTAATATTTAGTTAATTGCAAATAATCATCAACACTTGAAATTAACAATTACACACCTCCTCATTTTAAAATATTGTTAGAATTAAATATTCCGTTAATCTAACAATTGATATTAAATATAAAGTAGAGTGGTGATTAAAAAAATTAACATAATATTTTTAAAACTCCATTAAGATCTTCAAAAATCAATTAAAAAAAAGGAAATAAAAAAACGAACAAACAAACGATTTGAGTATGACTTAAAAAAAAAAAAGGAGGAGGAATGTCTACGCTTTTAACTAAATAGAAACAGTGAAATGAACAAGATGGTATGGCTCCAAAGAAAACGAGATTTACTACAAACAAATCAAGATACATATGGTTGTACAACAAATTTGTTTAGGACTCTAGATAAAAATGTTTAAAGATTGAGATTATCTCAACAAAGAAAAACTTCAGTCCTATACTTTTAGCAGTAGACCGATACATATATAAATTGTCATTACATACTATACATATATTTTAATGATTCAGAGTGTTCTGAATTAACTTACATGTATCTTGACTACTTTTTAAGAAGTCTGAAGTAATTAAACATCCTTAAAATTAACAATTTTAGGATATCAACATACAATAATAATACATACAATCTCATGCAATCGGCAATGATGGAATGTAATGCTAATGTATACTCTAATCTCCACCTATCTCCAACTATATCCTGGGACGGGTGATACTTAGCAAAATATACGGGGTCATCAACCGTATCGTTTACGTTTATAGTGACCGTATATCTCATTATATATATATATATATACCAAGTTGGGAACCATGTTAAACCCTCACCAGTGTAAGACTCAGGAGAAACCGTGTTACACCCCCTGTTCCTTTTGTTAGGAAACCGTATTACACATTTAGTCAGGCATCTACTTTTCTCAAGTAAGCACTACAACAAATCACACTTTTGGCGACCATTTTTCCCGACCAAATATAAATTTGGTCGTTAAAGGTGACTTTTCCCGACCAAATATAAATTTAGTCGCCAATAGTCACTTTTTCCCGACCAAAAAAATGTTAGTCGCCAAAGGATAACTTTTCCCGACTAATTGGTCGCTAAAAGGCAACTTTTCCTGACCAAATAGAAATTTGGTCGCTAAAGGCGAACTTTTCCCGACCAATTGGTCGGGAAAAGTGTAAAAAAAATTATTACAAAGAGAGCTAAAATAATTAAATAAAAATAATAAAAATTTAAGGGAACTTTTTCCGACCAATTGGTCGGGAAAAGTGTAAAAAATTATTACAAAGAGAGCTAAAATAATTAAATAAAAATAATAAAAATTTAAGGGAACTTTTTCCGACCAATTGGTCGGGAAAAGTGTAAAAAATTATTACAAAGAAAGTTAAAATAATTAAATAAAAATAATAAAAATTTAAGGGGTAAAAGATTATTACAAAGAAAGTTAAAATAATTAAATAAAAATAATAAAAATTTAAGGGAACTTTTCTCGACCAATTAGTCGGGAAAAGTGTAAAAAAATTATTACAAAGAAAGTTAAAATAATTAAATAAAAATAATAAAAATTTAAGAGAACTTTTCCCGACCAATTGGTCGGGAAAAGTGTAAAAAATTATTACAAAGAAAGTTAAAATAATTAAATAAAAATAATAAAAATTTAAGGGAATTTTTCCCGATCAATTGGTCGGGAAAAGTGTAAAAAAATTATTACAAAGAAAGTTAAAATAATTAAATAAAAATAATAAAAATTTAAGGGAACTTTTCCCAACCAATTGGTCGGGAAAAGTGTAAAAAAATTATTATAAAGAAAGTTAAAATAATTAAATAAAAATAATAAAAATTTTAACACTTTTGGCGACCAATTGGTCGCTAAAGGGAACTTTTCCCGACCAATTGGTCGGCAAAAGTGTTAAAATTTTTTAATATATATATAAATATGTAAAATATATATACAAATGAAAGCTTGGCCTAGTGGCCAAACACGCCAGCTTCCAAAGAGATAGCATAAGTTCGAGTCTCACCAACAACAACAACAAAAATCTCAAAAATATAGATCGACACGTGGCACAATCATAGATCGACACGTGGCACAACACCAAGGTGCCATGTGGCATGATGACATGTCAACAAATAATGCCACGTGGCACCACATTTAAATTTTTATTTTTTTAAATTAATTTAAATTTTCAATTCTAAACTTTTTGCCGACCAATTGGTCGGGGAAAGTGTACAATTGCCGACCAATTGGTCGGGGAAAGTGTACAATTGCCGACTAATTGGTCGGAAAAAGTGAAGAATTGCCGACCAATTGGTCGGCAAAGGATTTTGTATTTTTTCCCATTAAAAATTCTTTGCCGACCAATTAGTCGGGAAAAAGGTTTTACATTTGCCGACCAAATGATTTTTTGGTCGGAAAAAGTTTTCCCGACGAGCCTTCGCCGACCAAATACCGACCAAATAAATTTGGTCGGGAAATGTTTCACCGACTAAATTATACCCTTTAGCGACTAAATTTTTGGTCGGTAATCGTGTGACTTTTTGTAGTGAAGGTACAATTACAGGTGGGGAACCGCGTTACACCCCTCACCGGTGTACGTCTTACACTCCCCGACTCTTCTGCTAAGGAGTTATGCTACACCTCTGGTTAGACATCTACTTAGCATAAGTAGGAAATCAATATAAATAGCGGTTGGTGAATTGAGTTACACCCCCTAACTCTTTTGCTAGGGATTCATGTTACGCCCCTAGTCAAGCATCTGTTTAGCTCAAATAGAAAATCAATATAAATAGTATCTTAAAATTAACATCCTAATTCTAATAATTAAACTCTAGTTATATATATTAACTAGGGATCATCTGATATTTGCAAAATCTCATTTCATCATTTTCTCAAAATCATAGATCCTATCCATATATATAACTTGTGCCTTGACACGTCTATAATATCAACGCGACACTCTCAGCCAATCAATAATCACAATATAAAATCGGATGATACACTCCAGTCCCATACACATGATGTGCTCAATCATGTAAATGGGTTTCGTATCGATATAAGTACGTATTCTCATTAGGCTTGATGATGATTAAGGATTCATTTAATTAGTTAAAAATCAATTATGAATGGGTCTAAGCAAAAATCGAAGTTTTGAAATCAAAATTTTACATTTTTAAGCATTCTGCCCAATGTCAGCACCAAATGCCAACGTTCGAGCATACTACCAAATGCCATTTGGATGCCAAATCTGCCATCCAGACACTAATGCCCAGAACCTGATTTCTGGGTTTGTTGCCAAAACATTTCCAAATCACCCATTCAAGGCTCAATCTCAACAACAAATTATATATGAACATTGAACACTTAAACTACTTGCTTCTACAACATTTAATCTAAGAATAACTCAATATATGCAAGATCTTCACACATATATGCATATGTATACACACATTCAGATATATATACACAAAACTCATGATTTTTAACCAAATCAAGTATATATATATATATATATCAAAATCATCCTAACAACATCTAGAACACGAATATTAGTCCTATCTACCTCAGATATGAAGAAAAGATGAAAAAAAAGAGCAAAAAATCTCGAAATTCCAAAACTTCTGTCTTCCATTTCTCCTACCTCAAGCGGAATCACCATGATCCAACACTGTCACGATGATCACAACACCAAAAATACCACGTATCTACTATTTTCCTTCTCTGGAGCACACTTTATCTCTCTACTCTCTTTCTTTCTCTTTTCTCCACTCTTTTTCCCTCAAATCACTCAAAGCCCACTAGAAAGGGGCAAAAAAAAAAAAGAAAGGAAGAAAAGAAAAGAAAATGGCCAGGCCCTTAGCCTAGTTATTCAACCCAATACCACTTTAAGCCAACTCGGCTTAAGAAAAATAAAATAAAATAAAATGATCCAATTTCAGTTCAAATATTTTCTTAGTCCGAAATAATACATAAATGGCCAAAATAAATAACGGGTATTTTACAACATGAATAATGATGGAAAAGTAAAAGTCAATAGAAAAATCCAATTAGTTTCTTAACTTATTATTATTGTTGTTATTGTTGTTGTTATTGTTATTTTTGTTATTTAGTTAGGTGAAATCATATTTGTATTTATTTTTAATCATTTCAAAATGAATATTTAGTTTCATTTAATGTGCTGATATTTTATTTGCTAAGAATATAGGGAGATTTATTTATTGATAACATTAGGGTATAGCAGTAAAATAACAATAGACATTTCTTTTTCTTTCCATTGCTTCTCAACTCACAAATAAGAAGAAAGAAAGTAATTATCTTTTCTCTCTCAAACTCTCAAATAAATTGAAAAAAAACTATATAATTTTTTCTTCTTTTCTCTTCTCTCCTAATTAATGTTTTCTTTTATTTTCTTTTCTTTTTAAACTCATAAACGAACCCCTAAGTATATGAAAATAAAATTAAATAATTTAAATATAGGTCTTGAGAAAAGATTCTTTACCCTTAATTATTACTTAATACAAAGTATTGATTTCTCAAATGATGTAATGCGTAGCAACGAAGTTGAAATTTTCTTTCTACAAGCGTGTGAAAGCATGTATGAGGCCACTTATACAATTACTAGTTATCAATTCAAATTTGACTACGTAAACTAGCTTTAGTAGGTGCTTATTTTATATATTTTATTAATTATATTATTTATATAATTAATAGATGCATACACATGACGGTGAGCATATATTTTTGGCTAATGTGGAACAAAGATTACCCGTCCAGATCGTGTGAGCCTTATACCCCCACAGCAGATTGTTTTGCTCAGTAAAGAAAGGGAAGCAAATCCTAGTAATTGAACAACTCTTGAAAGTGATAGGCAATTTTTATAAGCATTGAAAGTTTTTCATGTACCGATTTTTCATAATTTTAAATAATGATAATAGATGGGGTATGACAGTCATTTTATATATTTTAGATACTGTTTAATTTGGCAATACCAAAATTTACTAATTTTGCACAGAATTTTGACAGTTGTCATCTTTGTCAGGTAGTGAGTGTTTGATAAAAAATTGTAAAAGTTAGTACAAATTGAAAAAAATAGTAAAAATTAAAAAAAGTTAGTAAAAATTAAAAAAAAATTGATAAAAGTGATTTTGGGTTTGGTAGAGAAGTTGAAGAAATTTAGAAAAAAATTATAAAAATTAGTTTTTTTTTTTTTTTTTTGGTGAGAATTGGTGAATCAAATGCAGCCCTAATGGACTATAACTGATAATTTAACATAATGGCAGAACTAGAATAAATTTAAAATTTTTATAAATTTGTTATACAGTAGCTTCGTTATTTAAAACTGTACACCATAATTCAATAAAGAATCAGTCCCAAATTAATTAAGTTTGACCAAAAGGGAATGTGATGATGTGCAAACTATTTAACAGATAGAATTGATTTTAACCACATACATGAATTTCCGGATTACTTAAACTCAAAAGCCGTTGGAGGAATATCAAGAAAATAAAAAACAGACAGAGAAAATATGAATTATCTACTTATATGAGAAGCAATTAATTAAATCTAACTTTGTTGACAATATGACAACTTAATGGTTGCATTATGCTGCCTTTGCATTTTCTTCTTCGAGTCATCATGAAAACTTTACCTAATTAAAATAGTGGCCGAAAAAAAAAATAAAAATAAAAATAAATAATAAATAAATAAGATGTGTATATATATTATATATATGGAGCGACAACGGCCATGATAAGCTATAGCATGAGCAAGAGACGTAGCCGAGTTTTCTAATGTAATTTGTGGAAAAAAGTGTATATATATTATATATATATTCTCTATTCAATTAAATGGATGGCATTATATATATTCTCTATTCAATTAAATGGATGGCATGCTAGAAAGTTACTAGGAAACAAACAGAAATTCAAATCCACCTCTCCTTTGACATTATTCATTTTTTTCTTCACCATTTCAGAATTCAGAAGCTTTATTTTATAAAAATTAATGCTACACTTACACCCTTTTGTTTACATTTTTCTTACACTCCACTAGTCATGACGGGTCATGACCAATATAGTTTATTCAAAATTATTACAGTCGCACGTAGAAGGTGACATCTAATGACTGTGAAGATTTTAAATAGAACACACTGGTCATGACCCGTCATGATCAGCGGGGTGTAAAAATGGTGTAATAAAAGAGCGTAAGTGTAGCATTACTATTTTATAAAGTAATTAGTTTCTTTTTAGGCAAAACGTAAAGTACTTCAGTGGATGAAGAGAGAGTAATCATCTTACCAAAAAGAAAAAAAGAAGAGAGAGTAACCATGAATTCACTTCTCTTTCTTTTAAAAGAAAAAGTGCACATATTGACAATAAATAATTATAGATACGTTACGTTTGTCATTTACAAAATTGACAAAATAAGTAGAACAAAATAAATTTTAAAAATATAAGAGGCAAAAATTGAATGATTTAAAGAACAAGAACTAAAATAAAAATTAATTCGAGATAAAATACTATGCTAACTGTTCGGCAATAAAAAATACCGCTGGACTTGCTCACCACATCAACCAAAAAAGTGGAATTCAAGCTTGTAGAGTACAAGAAGTCAGAGGAAATAGTTAGAGAGAGGATTCTCGACCAAAAACCCTCCGATGGTAAAGTCAAAAGTGGTAGAGAATTGTAGAGAAAAGAGTAATGTAAACAGTTGACAATAGTGAGCATACCTGAATTTTGTGACTAAATCTTATATTTATAGTAGGATAATGTAAATAAATTAATATGTAAATAATTGAATTGTAATGATTTTGTATCTTATATGTATAAATTAAAGTAATGGCAATTTGCTTCTTTTTAAATGCTTTTCATTCCATGTTTAATACATCCCACTCAGTATTAAATGCACGTGAGAGGAAGAGTATCCAAATCGACAGAATACAACCTTGAGGAGTGTCTAAATATCACATCCGTCTATCACTTATAAATAAATAAACTAACTGAGCTAATTATGAACTAATAAATTTAGTTCATTTGATAATATTATGCTTTTATAGTTAGAATTACATCAACACTATGTTGCTGAATGGTGGGACCAATCCGTGATGGTCAATTGATTACTAGATCAACCCCGATCACATTCTTGCACAGTGCCCTTATATTCGGAAGAATGCCACATGTCCTTGCATATTTTTGTACCAACACTAACTGTAAAAATGCAATCAAGGAAAAAAAATATAATAAGTTATAAGAAGGTAATATACTCAAATTTCTTTATTGTGTCTACAGTTTATTGGCTTCACTGAATAGACGCTTTCGGATTTCGTTGTGTTCAGATTAAACCTTCTTAATTATAAATAAAAAAATATAATCAAGATTTTTCATTCAAAGGACGATTCGAGGGGTTGCAGCAGGGGGATTACTGCAGCCGCTACAGTACCCCCAAAACGATACTATTTTAGCTATTTTTCATCTAAAACGACGCCGTTTCATTTAAGTTCCATATTCAAATGCATCAATTCATGTTCAAATATGCATATTCGAATGCATCAATTCATATTCGAATATGAGAATTTAAATAGAATGGCGTGGTTTCGAGTGAAAAATAACCAAAACAACATCGTTTTAGGAGTACTATAGCTGTTGCAGTAACCTCTACTACAGTCGCTGCAATAACCCCTCTTTCCAAAGGATCCCCATTTCATAGATTTTAATAAATTTAATCAAGAATACCCTAGCAGTGGTGCCCTTGAGGGACAATTCATGTGGCACATAGGTTATAAGAGGAGGTTTCAGAAGTATTTGCAATATTGTGATTCTTTTTAACTTATCATTCTGATCACTGTAATGTGCGGGCACAACTTGAAATTTACTCGAGACTAGTGAATTTTCTTTGTATATAAAAAAAAAAAGAAAAAAAAAAAACCTAGCATGGACATCCATAGGTCTCGAAGAATGTGTTTGGAGTAAGGTTTTTGGTAAGAAAAAAGAAAAAGAAATGTGGGAAGAGATATTAAAAAGAGTAAAGAAATATAAAATCTTAACTATATATATACATATCGTTGTCTAAATGGATTAAAAAACATATAATAAAATAAAATTCATTCATCAATACATTAGTTTTTCAATTTAATTAATTTTAATTTCCTAAATTTCTTGTACTTTTTCTTCTATTTTCAATTACAGTTCAAATAAAAGAAGGATTTTTGAATTCTCATCCCTTTTATTTTCCCTTAACAAATATTTGATTCAAATGCAACCTTAGTGTTAGATCAAAATATGTATTTTATTAGGTTTTCTATACTTCACTAACACAAACATAATAAATATTAACCAATGTTGATAGATACAGTACAAAATTCATAGCACTAACTTCCCAATTGTAAAGTAGTAATACTAGTAAAGATGCACATAAACATAATAATAATAATAATAATAATAATAATAATAATAGTAATAATAATAATAAACTACGGTATTTTTGGAATGATAAAAAGCTAAATAAATCGTAGATTCGTAATTCGTGTAGTGAGATAAAAAGTAAATAACTTCACTACTGGAAAATGGGATATTTTCGCTAAAAATGGAAAAGCGGTCGCTAAAAGTAACAGCGACGGCTTAGCGACCGCCTGCAAGAGGTCGCATTTGAGTCGTCACTAAAAAGTATTAGCGACCATCGAAGCAATCACTAAGTTTTTTGCGACGATGGCTGTGAATGCTTAGGGAAAGACGTCAGACAATTAGCGACCACTACAGGCGGTTGCTAATATCTAGTAGCAGTCGCTGTTTTATTGGTGCGAAAACTTTTCAGATGGTGCCAGGTGGCACGAACTTGTTGTGACCACAGGTAACGGTCGCTGATAGACTAAAAGCGGTTGCAATTACTTACCGGGAAAACCATGCCATTTGGCGCCATTTGACGCAAAGGTATTAGCGACCCTTTTGGTGTATTAGCGACTGCTTTAAGCGGTCGCTAATGCATAGCTTAATATTTTTTTTATAAAAGAATCTCAATAATTTATTATAATAAAATGTCAATAATTTTTTTTACAAATCGAATTATTTAAATTATCTATTTAATAATTATTTATTATTTATTTATAAAAATTATTTATTTATAAAAATTATTTATTTAATAGTTGCTAATTATTTATAATAACTATTATATTTTATTATTTATGTATAAATATTTATATTAAATTAAATTTAATTATATTTTATTAATTTGCACATGGAACTAAAGAATTTTTTCATAAAATCAATTAAAAAAACAAACATGGCTCCTAATTATGATTATATATACAAACATAATATCAAATTAGATTACAATTAAAACAAAATTTTATTATATGTAAATGTTCAAAATACAAAAACTAAAATATATATAAATGTACTGATCAAAATATATACAAATGGATCCTAATCATCCTAATCCAGTCCAAGAGGGCTATCCGCCATCGTCCGGGTCCTACAATGGAATACTAACGAAATTAGAAAATGATAAAAAGACATGAATATATAAATTTATAAAATTTTAAAGAGTAATAGTAATGAAAAATAAAATTTTTAACCTGAGGAAGAAAAGATTGATGGCTCTGACTCTGAGAGAGGCGTCTCTCCATCTCAGCCATCATCTCGGCTCGAAGCGATGCCTCTCGTGAGTCTATCTCATCTCAAAAGGTCTGGAGCAAATCCTGGTTGCGACGTCTGGCCTGAGAAGATGACTCTGCTCGTGCGACGGATTGACGTGGAATACCCGTGCCTCGCGTAAGCGTGTATCCATGACCATCACGCCCGACAATGGAGAAAAATACCTTATCCCTCATCTCCTCGGACTCCTTCTCATTTGGCGGCAGCTCGTTTAGACGTGCATTAAACTGCATCTAATGCAAACAAGCCGAAATAGAAAAAACAAGATAAGTAACTATAATATCTAAAGCAAAATTAAATTATATGTTCATTAGACAAAATATTAAAATTAGTTACCTGTATGGTCTGAACCTTCGGCGAATCAGTACGTCGAGTCGCCAACGACATGGACATCTGATCTATCCTCAGGCCCTTCTCTGTCTTCTGTTGAAAGGTAAATTATATGTTAATAATTTACTATCATTAAATATGAAAATAAAAAAGTCGCTATTGGCATGGTAAGCTAATGTTTTTACCTCGTGGCGAACCTGAGAAAAGTGTCGAGTCCCCTCCTTATGGCCCGAGCCCTGCATTCCTTGATTTCGCGAGTTCCTCTGGGCCTCCGCCTATTTTAAGTTTGTCTCGATTAGTTTTTGTAATTTACGCTTTATAACGTCAAAACTTAAGGAAAAAAAATCAACTCGCAATCTACTCACCTATACCTCGGGACTCGACCAATACTTGACGAGCTCAGCCCACTGGTGGGGAAGAACGCTCGGTGGGACCCGCTAGAGGATGTCAGGGTCATTCTCATGACCCTTATAGTATTTATCTTTAATCTTATTTTTATGATCCTTCCACATCTTCTGACACTTGGGGAACATAACGTCCCGGAAGTCTGGAGGAATATCAACTACATTGGCCTAAAAATGACAAATTGTAGAATATTATTTATGTTACAAGTTTCAGCACATAAACCACATACAATTAGAATATAAAATTTTCATACCTGCACCTCGGTCAATAGACCCTCGAACGTAAAATCTGGGAAACAATCCCACTCAATGGTGGTCAACGGGAATCTAATCGGATTCCAGACCAAATGTCTGAACTATGAAGAGACCGTCCATCCTTCCCTACTGGATGGGGCATGTCATCCCATTGAACAGTCAGCCACTGAGATCCGCAATTCCACTGCGGCAATCCCTTCGAGGGCCCTCTGCCGGACCTCGAAAGCCTGCTCGAAGTAGGAGAATCTATTTCAAACAAATTGTTACGTGATAAGTCTAGACATAATATAATTACCGTTGTTGGATAAGATAAATTCTGAAACTAATGAACTTTACCTACATCTGTATAGTCAGTCACTGAAGGACGCGTGGACATAAGGGGTAAAGGTGGGACAGCATCTGCTGAGCTACTCCTGTTACGGGATAGGCCGAGGCACTCAGCCATCGTCCTGGGACCAGTCCTCTTCCTAGAGCATCCGAACATGGCTCCCTAACTGTTCACAATTTAAATTTATTACAATTTCAAATACAAAGAAAAATCAATTTAAAATCTACTTTGTTCGGATAAAAAAGTACACAACCGTGTATTAGGTATGTAAATCAACTGTATCTCCTTCGACCGTGTCCCTAACCCAATTAACATCTTCATCATGTTAGACGATTGCATCTTGGTCAAGAGCTTGTTGGGCGAATGGATCAATATCTGGCTCATCGCAGTCGATCTGGTACACCCCCTCCTTGACATTTTAACTGCAATTTGTCAATTGGGATCGGCTCGATCGCCAACATAGTAAACTTGCTCTGTCAGGGATGCCAGTATATATGATTCAGCTTCTATTTGTACATCTCGATGTAACAAATTGTTGAAATTGATCAATTTAAATTGGTACTTATCAGCTTTAACCCCACGAATTGGATCAGCCCAGACACACTTAAATAATAAATATCTCAAATTGCGATTGTAAACGATTTCAATAATGTCGTTCAGTTGGCCGTAATAGTAACCACCGTCAACGGATGGACAACCGATGCCACTATTTCGTATAGCTCGCCTATCATCTACTTCCTTGATGCGAAATCGAAACCCATTGATGTCACAAGCTGTGTAACATCGAGCTATCGTGTAAGGACCATCAGCCAACTAATTTATTTCATCAGTCAAAGTAGAATTCGTAGTATTTCGTAAATTGTATACCTATAGAATGTAAAACACCTAGTCTTACACTTTACCTCCTCATTACAGGGTGATTGGTCTTATCCCATTCGAGAATGCACGATCCAACTTGTACTCAACAACTCAATACTTTTGTTCCCTAATTAGATAAAATTTCGGCAGCATGTCCGCGTGGTTCTCCAAGTACACGACACACAGACGACATCAATCGTACCCTGTGTATGCAGTCGGAGAACAACAGGACGTCAACCGAAACTTCATCTAACATAGGACAATACATGAGTTGTTGAAGGCAGGATGGATAATTGCATTCCCAAACTATCCAAACTAGATAATTCAAGAATCACGTACGTCAATCCCCGCACGTTCATCGAAAGGACAACGAATCTGGTCAAAAACCTAATCCGTTGCCTAAGGATGACCAAACGGGTGGCGTACGAGATTCTCAAACGGGTCTAAGTTTCACTAATGTATGCAAATGAATAAAATAAAATAGTTCTCAATGTCTGTTTGTTTTCTAACTTAGAATAAAGTATTTACAAAAATATTGGATTTGACCTAGGCAAGATTAGGGGTTTACTTTTAATTAATAATTGAACTAATTAAATATTATTAATTAACTACTGCTGCTTATCTAATTAATTACTATATTATTCGGTAAATTACCTAGAAACAATATTATAATATTATTATTTGACCTAATTACTTATCGTATTCGTATTGGATTGGACTGAGCGCAAGAAAGATATTGGATTTGGCCCAAGCAAGATTAGGGGTTTACTTTTAATTAGTAATTGAACTAATTAAATATTATTAATTAACTATTACTGCTTTCTAATTAATTATTATATTATTCGGTAAATTACCTAGAAACAATATTATAATATTGTTATTTGACCTAATTTACTTATCGTATTCGTATTAAATTGGACTGGGCGTAAGAAAGATATTAGATTTGGCCCAGGCAAGATTAAGGGTTTACTTTTAATTAGTAATTGCACTAATTAAATATTATTAATTAACTACTGCTGCTTGTCTAATTAATTACTATATTATTCGGTAAATTACCTAGAAATAATATTATAATATTATTATTTGACCTAATTTACTTATCGTATTTGTATTGGATTGGACTGGACCCAAGAAAGATATTAGATTAGGCCCGAGCAAGATTAAGGATTTAGTTTTGGATTGGGCCCAAGGATTAGAGTTAATTATTGTTAT
The DNA here is from genome assembly GCA_019916065.1 of Vitellaria paradoxa. Taxonomy (NCBI): domain Eukaryota; kingdom Viridiplantae; phylum Streptophyta; class Magnoliopsida; order Ericales; family Sapotaceae; genus Vitellaria; species Vitellaria paradoxa. The sequence continues at coordinate 31,112,714 of CM034244.1, forward strand.
TCAAAAAAATAACACTTAAATAAACTATCCGAAGATCAAATATACAATAAATAAAATAATACGATACAAATTAAATAAATTAACAATAGATATTATGAACAATTCAATATTTGCTCATTATAACATAAATCAAATTATGATTTCAAATAATAAAAATATTTTCAATCATTTGAGTAACCAGCCATTACAATATTAATTGAAACAATCTAATTTGACCTAAATTAATTATATTATCAATATTCTAATTCGTTATTTAATATTTTAGCTAATATTAATATTTAATGAACCTAAAAATTATAATTTAATATTATTATTTACCTAATCTTACTATTTTTAGTATTATTGTTTAATTCAAAATATATAAATTAACAACAAATATTACGATATTAATTTTTTTTGTATTATTGTTTCCTATTTATGCTACTTTTTATTTAATATTTTTTATAATATTAATAGATTATATTATCTTATTAGAACTTAATTTTAATTTATATTTTTAATGAACCTACAAATTATAATTAAATATTAATATTTACTTAATATTAATATTTTTAATACTATTGTCTAACATTATAAATATCATAATATAATTTAATTTACCTAAAATAACGTTCATTAATTTAATTAATTTCGATAAGGTAATAACACTAATTAATCTCCTTAACATAATGTTAATTAATTTTAATATCATAATATAATTTAATTTCAATATTAAGGTGACGTTAATTAATATTATTTTTCATGATTGTTTTAGTAAATAATAATAATATATTTAAATTATTTAACAAATTATATTATCTTATTAGAACTTAATTTTAATTTATATTTTTAGTGAACCAATAAGTTTTAATTTAATATTAATATTTAATTAATTCGCAAATTTTTAATATTATTGTCTAACATTATAAATATCATAATATAATTTAATTTCCTTAAGATAAGTTAATGTATTATAACTTAATTTTAATTTATATATTTAATGAACCTACAAGCTATATTTTAATATTAATATTTACTTAATTTTCATATTTTTAATATTATTGTCTAACATTATAAATATCATAATATAATTTAATTTCCATAAGGTAAGTTAATCAATTTATTTTTAAAAATTATACATTTATGTATTTATAATTCCAAATATTTTACTTTAATATTGTTCATATTTAAAATTAATTTCTTAATTGTTTAATCATTACTTCAAAAGCAAATCATGTTAAATATTATTTTTCATGTTTTTATATTTTTGAATATGATAATTATTTCACTCAATGATAATAATATATATAATTTATTAAAGTAAAATTATTTAATAAATTATATTTTCTTACAAAGAGCTAATTTCAATTCACAGTTACCAAAATTTAATTAATTTCGGTAACGTAATAATATTAATTAATCTCTTAACGTAATGTTAATTAATTTTAATATCATAATATAATTAATTTATTTTAAAATTTTATAATATAATTTAATTTCATTAAGGTCACGTTAATTAATATTTTTCATGATTGTTTTAATAAATGATAATAATATATGCAAATTATTTAATAAATTATATTATCTTATTAGAACTTAATTTTAATTTATATTTTTAATGAAGCTATAAGTTTTAATTTAATATTAATATTTACTTAATTTTCATATTTTTAATGTTATTGTCTAACATTATAAATATCATAATATAATTTAATTTCCTTAAGGTAAGTTAATCAATTTATTTTTAAAAATTATACATGTATGTATTTATAATTCCAAATATCTTACTTTAATATTGTTCACATTTAAAATTAATTTCTTAATTGTTTAATCATTACTTCAAAAGTAAATCATATTAAATATTATTTTTCATATTTTTATATTTTTAAATTAAAAAAATTAAGCACTCACTCTTTTATTATTTTTGATAATTATTTCACTCAATGATAATAATATATATAATTTATTAAATAAATTTATTTAGTAAATTATATTTTCTTACAAATAGCTAATTTCAATTCACATTTTTAAATTTAAAAAAAATAAGCATTCACTCTTTTATAATTTCAAAAAATTATATTTCAATCAATATATTTTTACTTTTTTTAATACTGATTTTTAATACTTAATTTTATTATTTTTAATACCTACTTTAAATATTTAAATTTATAAATAATTTTAAGCTTAATTTAATAAAATATTCGCTCTGTTCAACAAAATTACATTTCTCTTTTTAAAACTATGTTCATAATTATTTTAACCAATATTTTTGTCGCCTTTCACTTATACTTAATTAAATTTATTTTTATAGCTAGTTTAATAAATGATAATAAAAGATATAAATTGACAAAAAAGTCACATCTTTATTTAGTCTAATTAATACTTTTTTAAAATTTAAATCTTTATTTAGTCTCCTAAAGTTATATGGCATCTCCTAAAGTTTCCTTGAATTCGAAACTTTTCAAAAAGAATAGTTATTTATCACTTTTTACGTTTTTTAAAATTCAAACTATATTAAAAAAATTAAAAAAGTAAGGTATATGTGGTAATTCTTAAAAATCCCCATTAAAGTAATATTTTAATTTAAATTTATTTCAAATTTTTCTCTCCAAAAATATTTTCCATTAACTAAAATTTTTCTTCTAAAATCTATTTTTTTTCCTCCAACATACCAATTTTTATAAAATAAATTTAAAAAACAAAAAAATTAAAAAATTAAAAAAATAGCAAATAAAAAAACAGCAAAAAAAAAAACAGCAAATTAAAAAAAATGACAGTAAAAAAAACAGCAATGTACATAAAAAAAAACATTACACAGTAAAAAAAAAATTTGACAGCAACATTGCAACAATATTACAATCCACAACCAACAATTCAAAAAAAAAATCCCAATCAATAGCATATATATGAAATAAACAAATTAATGAGTAACTAAAATAAAAAAAAAAACAAACAATAATATATACATGCATGCATGGATGAATCATCAAACCCCAACCACAAAAACAAAAAAAAAAATTATTTACATTAATCCAATAATAAACATGAAAAATACAGAAAATAAAAAAATTCAAACTAAAAAAAAAAAAAAAACTCAAACCTGGTGTAGTGGTAGTCAACCTCAAAAAAAACTCTAATACACAAAAAAAAAAAAAAAATTAGTGTGCAAGAGAGAGAGAGAAAGATAGAGACAGAGAAAGAGAGAGAGAGAGAGAGCTAGAGAAGGAGAGCATTACCGGCCGGCCGGCGATGGTGGCAAGGGTGGTTCCGGCGAAGGCAACGGGGAGGAGAGAGAGGCAGGGGGAGAGAGGAGAGAGCGCGGGGGAGGGAGAGGAAAAAGAGGGAGGGAGGGAGAGAAAAAAGAGAGAGGCATTCTGCACGATATAATCAGAATATTAGCGACCGCTTATGCAGTCGCTATAACGCTTATGCAGTCGCTATAAGAGTATTAGCGCCCGCTAAAAGCTGTTGCTCGAATTTTCTCGTCGCCGATACCTTACCGCGCCGTATTGGTGATGGCAGTTACAACGACCGCCCAAAGTAGTCGCTAATACTCCTATAGCGACTGCCTGAAGCGGTCGCCCGAATTTTCCACTCGCCGATTGGCCAATCTCTAATAGTACTTTTAAAAATTTTCAAAAATTTTTAGTAATTTAAAAAATTTTTTAGTAAACCAAACGTAGTCCTAATAAACTAATCTGCATAATTTAAGGTTTTAGGTCAAACAAAGCGAGCCTTGGTTTAATATATACACATATATATATATATATATATATTGTCTGCACAATCAATTTTCATTATCCAACTTTCTAGTTAGTGGTCAGCAACTTGGATTGAAACTTTAGCCGTGTGAAGTCAAATGTACGGACACACTACCACCGTTTGGCATAACAGTGAGCATGTTCTTGGCTCTTATGTGGAATAATGGTTAATGTCCACAACATGCATGCGCCGTGGCAATCATGATATTTCTTCATTATAAATAAAAACGTAAGAGGGGTTGTCGCCCTCTTTAATTAGTAAAACATATATATATATAATATTTACAGTTGGTAAGCCTACCTCCGCATTAATTTGCTTTTCTCATTGATGAAATGGTTGGTAGTGCTCTGCAATGTAATGAATAACAACACTACTATCAAGGTTTTGTTTGGTGTGAGAAAAAATTTTTAAAAACGATAAAAAATATTAAAAAATTTTAAAAATTATTTACTTTTTATCTCACTACACGAATTACAAATTCATAATTTATCTTATCTTATTATACTTTTTATCACTCCAAATACGCTTAATATATGTTTGTATGTATATATATTGTTACTTAATTTTCAATGAAGAATAAGGAACCCAGTGGTCTCTAAAGGTCTAATAAATTAAAGGGTAACTTACATTAACACCCCTTGAACTTTTCAACTTGTTACACTTACACCTCCTGTAACCCCACAATTTTTAAAATTATAGAATAACCCCTGGAGATCACTCTGGACCACACAACTAATTTACAGAAACACCCTAATAGTTTTTAGTAATTACAAAACACACCTTAAAATCCACACATTCTTCCTAATATTATACTTTTCATATTTATGATATTTTTTGTTTCTTGATTTACTCTACGATCTACGGATAAATCTATTAATATTAAGTATAAATCATATAAACTAGTTAGAGGGCTTCATGAAGCTTTATAATCACATACATAAGCAAAAAAAGATTCAACAGAAGCAAAAAAGACAAGAAAAACTCTAGTATCATAATTCATAAGCTACTAACCTTCATAATATTCACAATCTTAGAATTGTCTTGGCTCTGTTACCACTATAATTTTAGCGCTTGGATGCTTAGGCTAGGAAAAAAAAAAAACTTAAAATGATAAAACACCCAAACTTTTATTAATAATACGGGAGTAGAAGATATATTACAGAGGAAGAGAGAGCACTCTGATTTTTCGTGTCTCCCTACTACATAAAGACCCCTTTATAAAGGCCTCGAACACAAATTCCAAACTTGGATTTCAAACTTACAAAATAAAGATGAGGTCTAAAAAAGAAAAAGACAACTGACAAATATTAAAGTAGTGCAATAATGGAATTACTTTTGGTTAAAACAAATTCCTTCACACAGTGTTCACATTAGCTCTGGCATGTGCTGGATAAGGTTACAGTCATTCATGATCCACTTCTGAAAAAGTTTATTCTTTTTTATTTGGTAGTATTCCTAATTAGTCCACTGTGCTTCCCTGATGGTATAGCTTTTGTTAACCTTCCACCACATTTTTAATATTGTGCCACTCCTCTTCAATCATATTTTCCTAATAATCTTATTCTGCTTAGGCATCATCGGCTGCGAGTGCGACTTCTAATTCCATTTTTTCTTCAAATTTTTCGTACATATCATCGAGATAGATTGCTACATCTAATGGAGCATCAATTTCCATTCGGCTTACTTTGTTTAGAAAGTTGAGTGCCTCCTGTTTCTGTTCTTCAATAACTTGGAACATTAACAGAGGCAAAGGAGAAGATACAAACAATCTCCTTTCATCTGTTACCATGTGTTATTATGGAAAATTTAGTAGAATTTTGGCATTGTAAACCAATTCTACCCAAGATCACAACAGAGTTTGTTCCTCTAAAATAACTTCATTTTCTGCTGGATTAGTGGAAACATAAGTGTCAAGGATGGAACGTAAAATCTTTCATTATATCGCTCGTAAAATCTTTCAGATCTGATATGGCTCGTAAAATCTTTCATTATATCGCCATCCAACAGAACTGTAAACTTCAAAAGCCATGGTTTTTCTTTTAAAACCATAGGGAATTTTGCTGATCATTGTTTTGATTAGTGCTAAAAAATCTTAATAGGTTGTTGTCTCCAATGGATTAAAGATGGTCTTTTTTACCAAACCCCAATCAATTGCTTCGAACCTCCAATTGTCACTTTGAAGGTCAAACTGAATTTTTCTGATATGAAAAACTGAATCAAATCTAGTTTTATTAGAAAATTCTTATTAGAAAATTCTTGAAAGATTGGTTTAATCCTATGATCATTAATATATTTATTAATAATTGAAAATAGTACTCTAGGAAGGACTTGTTTAGCCTCTTCATAAAACTTTATTATTTGACTTTTTCAAAATGAGCATTACCATTAGTAATTTCCAAAATTTCCATGATTTGCTGAATTTCAGAAATATTTTGGTAATCGAACAAAGAAGTTTCAAAGTCAAATTTTGAAATCATATTTTTTGCCAATTCTTTTAATTTATTGATTTTATCCTGTAGCTTTTTCAGCTTGTATGCCATTTCGATCATTACTTTGCAGAATTCATAACTTTTTCTTAAAATATGGCTTTTCCATAGTTTATTTAGGGGCTCATGGAGTTTGTTCTCCAAACTAGGATAGAAGAAATCTAGTATCACTACAAGAAATCACACAATTACCGACCAAAAAATTGGTCGCTAAAGGGTACAATGTAGTCGGTGAAACTTTTCCCAACCAAACTTATTTGGTCGAAATTTGGTCGGTGAAAGCTTGTCGGGGAAACTTTTCTCGATCAAAAAATCATTTGGTCGGCAAATATAAAACCTTTCTCGACTAATTGGTCGGCAAAGAAATATTTAATGAGAGAAATGTAAAATCTTTTCCCGACCAAATGGTCGGCAATTCTCTGCTTTTCCCGACCAATTGGTCGACAAAAAGTATAAAATTGAAAAGTCAGGAAAAGTCCACCATTTAGCAACCAATTAGTTGGGAAAAGTTATCCTTTGGCGACTAACATTTTTTTGGTCAGGAAAAAATGACTATTAGCGACTAAATTTATATTTGATCGAGAAAAGTCTCCTTTAGCGATCAAATTTAGATTTGGTCAGGAAAAGTAGTCGCCGAAGGTGTGATTTGTTGTAGTGTATGGCTTCTTCTGTCAAAACGAGTGGCTTTTTTAACACTGCTTGAGCGTAGCGTCCTTGAGACAAGTTTTTCTTGAATGTTTTCCCAGAAGAAGTATTTTCAGCTTGTTTAGTTGCTACTTCTTTGCCCTTAGAGCTAGTTGCCCTTGACATCTCAGCCTTGTTTGGCTTTTCTGATTTCTGTAGCATAAAAACTTTTGTTAGTCTTTAATATTCATTTGGATGTCTGCTTAGATAATTTGCAAGAACATTTTTAGTGGATTCAATATGTTCAACTTCAAATAAATATTGAGAAATATAATTGGACTATCTAATTCTTTTTAGATTATCTTCAACTCTTTTTTCTTAAGAAAGTTTTTAATCGCTTGATTATTTGTTCTTATTAGAAACTTAACAAGAGCCAAATAAATTTGAAATCTCTTTATACCATTTTTTATGGCTTAGAGTTCTTTTTCAAAGATAATGTAATTAAGTTCATTTGGTTTGAACTTTTCAAAATTATATCCGCATATTAATTCTTCAAAACTTTTTTATTCTTTAAGAATTTTGAGAATATCTGTTTGTTCAGATTTCTCTTTTATTTTTTCTGCTTTTAATACGACTCCCCAAAACATTTCTGAGGCATTTGTATCTAAAATTAAGAGATCAGATTCTGTAGGAAAATAAAGTTTTAGATTAGGTTTAAACAAGGTTTTGATTTCTTTTAATCTTCTTGTATCCTCGTCATTCCATTTAATTTTTCTATTAAAATTCTTTTGATTCTTTTGAGCTTTCTTTAATTTTTCAAGGAATGGTTTTTCCCATTTTGAAAGACTTTTTACAAATTGTCTTTCGTAGTTTAACAAACGAAGAAGACTTTGCAAGTCTTTTAAAATTTCTAATTTTTTTTGAAAACTCTTTAATCTTTGTGATTATATGAGGTTACAACACAATTCCTGTTGAACTGAGTACAATTCCCAAATAATCAATTTCTTCTTTTTCTATCTCAATCGTTTTTGGACTGAAAATTATTCCATTACCAAGAAATTTTTTACAAACTATTTCTAAATGATATTTATGTTCTTCTCTGTTTTTAGAGAAAATCAATACATCATCTATATAGATTAGACAAAAATCTTTAATATCTTTAAAGATATCGTCCATCTATTTCTGAAATATTTGTGGCGCATTACATATTCTAAATGGTAGAACTGTCCACTAGTAATGGACATATGGAGCTGAGAAAGCAGTCAATGGTTTTGACTCTTCAGTAAGCTTAATTTGCTAAAAACCTAATTTACAATCAAACTTACTAAATATTTTAACACCTCTAGTTTGAGTTACTAAAACATCTTTTCTAGGTATAAAATACCCATCAAAGATCAAATTTTCATTCAATTCTTTGTAATTGATGACTATCCTAGCTTTTCCTCTTTTTTTCTTTCACTATGATTCATTATAAGAAAGTAGGGCTAGAATGCTGACTTCTAGTTGGTTCTATTAGTCTCCTATCAAGAAGTTCTCTTATTTGAACATGAAATTCGTCTATATCCTATTTGGTATAGACCATAGGTTTTACTCTAATTATTTTTTGTTCATCTTTTAATTTTAGATTACAGTATCTGGAAGCTTTTTCCCATAACTTTAAAGGATCTTTTGAGAATTCAGGCTTAATTTTTTATAAGCTCAATGCGATTCATCAATTGATTTTAATAAATTGATTAAAATTGGACTACTATCACCACGCTTGACTTACGCGAATCCTTTAGAACAAATTGAATCATGTATTTTCAACCAAGGAATCTGATAAGATTTGTTTCATCAGTCAAGGTTACAGGCTCATGGGATACGCTCATGGGATAATATTGAGTAAGGAAATTATTTCCTAAAAGTATATTCCCATGCATTAAAGGAAAATACAATATTTTTGAGATCCTAAAGGTCTTTTTACCTTGAGTTGTTTTTACTGAAAATATAATGTCTTTCGCTTTAAAGTCTATTATAGAAGTGGTGTCATTAGCATTTTTTGCTAAGACAGGATTTTTCATTTGAATCCAATATTCTTTGGGTATGGCATTTGGTTGACATACCGCAGTTGTAGCTCCAGGAACTATAAGTGCATGTAAGCTGTATGGTTTGTAGCCTTCAAATTCAAATGTAATTTTAATGTAACAATATTTTCTCTTATTTTGATTATAAGAAAAGAATATTGTTTCTTTATCCATATTTAGTTGTTCAAAAATAATGGATTTTTATTTTTCTTCGTTAGAAGAACTTCCAGGAAGAACTGGAACTTGGATTCTTCTTAATCCAGTTTCTCTGTCAAAGCTACTTGAGCTTGAGGAACCTTCTTCAAGATTTTTGAAGTTGTCTATTTTAAATGATTTTCTACTTGCAGATAATTTGTTATTTCTGAAGTAAAGTACATTTCCTGATACTTGAAATTTTATTGATCTACGAGAGGATTTTGGTTGATCTTTATTAAAGTTTTTGAATACCCATTGTTTTAGGATTCTTAAATCTTTTATGTCAATCAATCTTGGTTTAATTTCAGTATCAAATGGTTTGGGTTCATATAACTTAACCATACCAAAGTCAACTTTGTTTGTTTTGATCTCAGTATCACTTGTTAATTGATGAACAGCTTTCCAAAATATTTTTAAATCATTGGCGTTACCATCCATCTTGATATTCTGAGTTTGAATTCTCAGTGTTAATGTGTCTTGGATTTTTTTATCATTTATAGACACAAAATAATTCGGTTTGATTCTGAAGAGGATTTCTCCATAAACAAGATTGGATTCTATTCCCCTTATTAATGATTGAACAAGGTCATGGAATCTCTTATCTTGCACCACACACAAAATTGATAAGTCTATTCCGAGTCTAAACAATAGCCTAATCTCTATTTGAATTATGCCAATATAAATGAATCTTACTTTAGGATACTTTTGTTTAAGTCTCCTAATTTTTTCTTCATCGAAAATTTTTATTTTGACTTGCCCATTGGAGAAGGATCTAGCCTCTATTATCCCTTCACATCTTTCAAAGTTTTGGGCTTGCCAAGGTTTAAACTTAAATTTGATATACAAGTCCTCTGTTTTAAGACTTTTATATTTGATTAGCTTATTATTTTCAATTGTCATATCTTCTTTGATTATAACCCCTAAACAAATTTGGTTTAATTCGTTTTCAGGAACTAACTCAAAGGTTTCCAAATTCTTGTTAGCGGGATTTGTTTCCTGCATCATAAAAATGAATTCTTCACTTTCTTCTAAAGAATCCGAATAAACAAATTCTAATTTATATAAAACTTCTTCTGAATCTATTTCTTCTCCTAAACAGATTTCTAAGTTGTTTTCTTCTAGAAATTTAATTATCTTATTGTTCATTTTTGGACAATTAGGTGCGATATGACCTTTTCATTACAAAAATAGCAAGTGCAATTTTTTATGATTTTTTCTTGAAGTTTTTCTTTTTGAATTTTCTAACATATATATATATATATATATATATTTTTTTTTTGGAAATATTCGTTTATTTCCAGATTTTCACTTTTTGATTTTAAAGTGTTTTCTTTTGCGTCTGTGATATGATTTATTCATAAAACATCTAATTTTCCAATTTTCTTTTAGGATTTTGTCGCAACAAGCTTTTCCTTCCACTAATTTAGACAATTGATTTTTTACCTATTTTTGGGCTTTTCTTTGAAGGCAGTGTTCAGTCATTAGTTTATAACCGAAACTAATTCTTAATCCTAGAGTATGAGAACTTCCAATTTTTTGTTAGTGTTTTAGACATTGTTTTTCACATATTTCATCCCATGAATTTGGGAGTTTGTGGAAAACTTGTTCTTTCCAGTGAGGCATACTTTCAACTTTTAACATCCAAAAGTATTTTTGGTATAACTTTACGAAATCTGTGTATTTACAAATATCACAAAGTTTTATTTTTGATAACACATATTTCACTTCTTTTTGGCATTTGTTTGAAGATATTATTCCACAAAGATCTTTTTTGATTAATGTAGAAAAATTTGTAAGGAATTTTGCAAAATCATTTTCTCTATCTTCACTTAGCAAAACAGAAGTTTTTTCTCGTTTGCCGTCTTCAGATCCTTCCCAGACTTTTAGCTAATTTAGAACATTTTCTTGTAACGTTCCTGCTACATAGTCTAGAAATCTTTTCCTATCTCATGTATTTTTATAATGGGTTACGACAATGGACATGATTTGTGCCCATTCTTCAATAGTGCTTTCATAGTATTTGGGATGTACATCATTAAGGTTTAGATATATCCAATTTGTAGCAGCATTGAATTTATTTAAGTCTTCTCTCTTAGAAGGACGAGGTCCATGTTCTTCTTTAATATAAACCTTATCGGAACTATATTCACCTTCTTCTTTTACATAAATATGCTCAAAGGAAAATCTTTTTCCAGTAACTGGTTTAGTTTCTGGATCTTCATCTAGGTGATCTAATGTTCCTAATTTTCTCTTTCCTAAGTTTTTGTCTAGGTTTAGAGCTTTATCTAGCTTTCTTGCTAGTTCTTCATCTAATTTCGGATTAGTCAATGTTTTGGTTTCAGAATCAGATGAATCTTTACTCACGACGCTAGTTGCGCAATATTATTCATCTGAATTTTCAAAATCAGAGTCTAAAATGAAAACGTATTCATATTGTTTGAATAGCTTCTCATGTTGACTATAGAGAGGTTGCATCTGGTTGGGCAGTTTATCTCTATCTTTCACATCACTCTCATCCTTATATCTAGATCTCCAATTTTCTAATATTTATTTATTAGTTTGGAAATCTTTATAAGTTTTTCCTTAGTAATGTTTTTCACTAGTAGGACTTCATCAAATCCTCTTTTTCCTCTTTTGTACAAGGTAGGAATTTTGTCATCTTCATTTGTTTGAAGATTAGATGTTTCTCCTCCATAACCTTTGTTAGCTACTTTTTCTAGCAAAATTTTTGTGTTTGCTGGGAGATCAATGCTATTTATTTTATTTTTCATTTTATTTAAATTACCAATAGCCTCAAACATACTATCTACTAGGAAATGTAAAGTTCTAGCAATATTTAAACTATTAGGTTCTTTTTTAGAAACATGAACTTGATGTTCATAAGCTTCATTTCCATTTTCTCTTACACATAAAAATCTACTATTACTATTACTAGCCATTTCTAATTTGTTTATCCTTCGAGAACTTCACTCACAAGCTCAGATCTGGCCTAAATAACCCTCAATCATGCCTAACAGTGGCATAAAGATGAGTTGAAGTTGGCTTAATTTTCTATGCTTATGATCTCTTGGCTTGGAAATAATTTTTAATAGTTCTAGGGATATATATGCAAGAGAATTAAAATTTCAAGTTTAAGTTCACAATTCTTACTAAAAATATAAGGTCTAAACAGAATTTTCTTTTCTTTTTAAACTTTCATAAATTATCAAAGGAGGTATGTGTAAGTATATCAAATGTTGGAGGGAGATAAGTGTAGTTTACCCTAAATTAAAATGGGTTTTGTGGTACTAATCACAACCAACAAAAATCCAACGGTTGAAAAAGGTCGACATAAGGCTAAACTTGGATGGTTTATTTATTTACTTTTTAAAACAACAAAATTTGATAAAATACTATTATAACTCCATTTGGAAGTAAAAATTTTTTCTGAAAAATTTAAAAAATTATAAAAATTTTCAACTTTCTTTTAATTAAATTTCATCACGCGTAAGTTTTTAGTTTTTTTTTTCTTTGGCAGGATCCACTAGTTTTTTTATCTATTTTATTTATTTTTTTTCAAATTTATTTATTTATTTATTTCTTAGTTTTGGAAGCTTTTAAACATAACATTTACATCATCTAAAAAATTACCCCCAAAAAAATACTTGCAAATCAGAATAGCTACAAATGACCACAAAAAATCAGCTTTTTTTATTATTTTAAATCATATTTATGTAATTTTTGTCAAAATCTCAATGATTTGCCTAATATCTACTAAAACCAAAGATTGAATTAAATTTCTATTAAAAAACCCTCACGTCACCAAAAAAAAAAAAAACTAACTTCTGATTTTTTTTTTTTTTTCCAGATTAAAAAAAGCTCAGTCAAGTATGTGTGGTTTTGTTTGTTCTCAGCTGCCAAATACAAATTTAATTCACTTGATACATTGTTTGGTAGGTACTGGAAAAATTTTCATCCACCGACTTTGGAATAAAAGAAAATGTGCGTTCATGCTCTTAAAAAGTATATTTGAAAAATTAGTATTGATTTCGAGCAAATATGCATGTGATCAATTAATTTATATATATATATATTACAGAAATATAAATTTATATAGGCGTGCTGAAAGGTCTTTTATAAAGGAATTAATGCCATTAATCAAAACCAGACAGACCAAAAAAAAAAAAAGATTAATCCATACTTAAATAGGAAACCAAATCTGACTTTAATTGTCCACAACTTAATATGGGTGCATTATGGTTTGTCTTTGAATTTTCTTTTAGCTGAAGTCGTGATCAAACTTAATTTATAATAATAGTGGCCAAAATTAATTAATTAATTAATTGCATTGGGTGGATATCCATCGAAAGCCATGATAAGTGGAGAAGTTTATTAGTGTGATATAGCCTATAACATGAACAAGAGCCGCCGCTGAGTTCTCTTATGTAATTTGTGGAAAAAGAGTGTGTGTGTGTGTATATATATATATATAATATATTCGCTATTTTATTAAATGGATGGCATGCATGATATGAAAGTTTAGTGGAAAACAGCTTGAAACCCACGTTCCCTTTCACTTCAGCATCACCATTATCGTCATTATTTGGTATTTTTTAATTTTTTTAAGTGATGTTTAATTTATTAAAATTAATTAAAATTTATTAATTTTTATTAACTTTTTGTATTTTTTCTAATCAAATTTTATTACATGTCATTTTTATATTAAATTTTTATACTTTTGTTATATTTTTTTACTAAACTTTTGTTAATCAAACACTCCTTAATTTGTTAAGTGGTTTCTGCTGAAGCCAAGTCATATAGTTCAGATACTATTTCATTAATTAGTTTTTATTTTTTGCAAGACAATGAAAGCACTTCAATGCACAGGGATGGCCATCTCGACCGATTTGTCCGAATTCAACTCGTTACCTGAACTGAATGAATGTGGAATTTAGATTTTTTTTTTTTTAGAAATTGGATCGAATTTGTATTTGATTTTTTAAAAAATTTTGGATGTTAGATCGGATATGAGAATGAGATTGCCTCCGTCTCGATCTACCCCGAATTTGATATCCAATCCAAATTTTCCCCGATTTACCTCGATCTGTCTCGAAAAATATTCAAACAACCCTAAACTATTTAGTATCATGATGACAATATCATCGCCATACCATGACAAACAATATTCACATTCATAATCCTCTAAACTTATTGAATTTTGCTATTATTATCATTAAAATGAATATTGATAAATAAATTTCAAACAAAAATTGTCATTGTTTTGTATTAATTAGGGTGTGTTTGGGAAATAGATTATAAATTTAATTTTTTTTTTTTTTACTTTTGTGCAAATTGAAATTTAAAAGTTCAATTTATTTCTTTCATACGCAAAAATCAAGAAAGCTTAGAAAAGTAAATTTAAAATCTTATAAGGTATATCATTCGAGACTTTACAAAATTATATAAATCCCTATAAAATTTAAATTTTTTAATTAATGCACAAATTATGAAACTGTAACTTTTACAAATTTATATTAATTTATACAATTTTAAATTCTATTATGACTTGTAAACTCAATTGTTTTCAAAAAAATATCTAAATACAAATTTTAAAAAATAATTAAAATATTTTATTTACTATTTTATTTTATTTTTCCTATTTTTAGTACATAAGATTACTATTTCATTAAGTAACTTCTTTCTGGACCTTTGAATAATTTATTATTTTCTCTATATTTCTAACATTTTTAGCTAAAATATGTTTTTAAACTTTTCAATATTGATATTCAAAGAGTTCTATAGAAAATTGATTTTTTAAATTGTTTAACTAAAATATTTCATGAAACATTCAATATTTTTTTAATGGAAATTATTTTTTTTTAAAATATATAGAGAAGACAACTTATTAATTAAATGGTACTTTGATAAAATATTAGTTTTAAAGATGTTTATGTATTACTTTAGTAAATTATTATTGTGATAATGTTACGTATTATTTTGATTTTGGAGATAAATTATTTGGTAGTAATAGGTTACATATGCAATCAAGTTATGTAACAATTTAGGAGCAAAATCAGAGGCAAACGGATAATTCGGAGTTTCGGATATCTATGAATATATCCGTTCATCTTTTGAAGTAAGGATGAAGGTTTAAAAAAATATCTGTTTGGAGTTCAGGACAAATTCGGAGGTAGACACAGGATTTAGAGTTTGAATTTGAATATTACCATATTCACCTCCGATCTATCCTGTTGCCATCCCTATCAATGCATGAAAGGAAGGCCAAATAGAGAGAATTAAATACGATCACTTGCAGGAATACTTAGAACACTAAACTTTGCTTAATTGTTCAAGCTCGAATTGGATTAAAAGTTTCTAAAATTGAAATATAATTTTAAGAGTGAAAGTTATACTATTAATTATTGGATTCTTATAAAACTCATTCAATGATTAAAATTCAAATATTCAAATGCTAAAAAATGTAACTTTAACTACTAAAGCTTCGTTTGGTAATATTTTTGTTTTTTGTTTTTCTGTTTATATTTTCAAAATTTTGTAAACTAAAAACAGAAACATGTTTGTTAAATCTGTTTACGTTTTTTTGTTTCCAAAAAAATGAAAAGTTAAAAAAAAAACATAAATAGAAAAAGAGTATTTTCACTCTATTTTTTCTATTATAAACATTTTGTCAATTTTAATATTTTTTCCATTTTTATTACATTATATTAAAATAAATTATTTTATTCAAATATTTTATTAAACCAAAATTATTTTTAGTAAATAATATAATTAAATTAATTAATTAATTAATTAATTTGTAATATATAATATAATTTATTACTAATAAATAATTAAATTAAATTAGTTAATTTAATTAATAGGAAATATATATTGTTAAATTATTTTTAATAAATAATAAAATAAAATATATTAATTTAATTTAATTTAATTTTAATAATTAATTTAAAATAATTAATTTAACTAATATTAAATATATTTTATTAAATTATTTTTAATAAATATCATAATTAAATTAAATTAATAATTTAATTAATTTATTCAATATGAATTATTTTGTATTAAATTATTTTTAATAAATATCATAATTAAATTATTTAAATTATTATGAAATATATTTTATTCAATTATTTTCAGTAAATAATATAATTAAATTATAATTAATATATTTTATATTTACTAGATTAAATGATATAATACTTATATTTTATTCAATTGTTTTTAATAAATAATATAATTTAATTAAGTTAATATAAAATATATTTATTAAATTTAGTTAATTTTTAAAAAACTAATAAAATTAAATATTTTATGAAAATAGAAAATTAGTAATTGTAAACAAAATTGTATTTCTAAACACAGTTTCAGTTTTAATTTAAAAAAAAAACGACAACAAAAAATAGAAAACATAAATATATAAACGTAAACAGAAAAACGACGGCATTACCAAACGGCCTCTAAATATTGCGTTTTAACTTTAGAATTCTCTCATTTGCTAAAATTTCAAGGAAAATTAAAGAAATGGAGGAAGCTCAAGCTATGCCAGCTTGGTGACATCATGATGGACGACTATTAAATTAAAATTTAATAATTCAATTGTATTAATAAATTTTTAATAAAAAAAACATAAATATATCTTGACCACTAAATTTAAATTCAAAGGTTACCAAATCTAAAATAGAAGTGTAATGGTAGAACCTCCATTCCATTGGATTTTTCTTACGGTAATTGTACTATTAATGTAATAATCAATTGACTTAACTATATAACTTGTTAATGATTTAGAGAAGAAAGGGTTGAATAAGGGAAAACTGCAACCACTATAGTACTCCAAAATAACGTCATTTCGATCATTTTTCATTTAAAATGATACTGTTCCACTTTAATTTTATATTCGAATATGAATTTGATATATTCGAATATCATATTTGAATATAAATTAATGTGTTAGAATATA
The DNA here is from genome assembly GCA_019916065.1 of Vitellaria paradoxa. NCBI lineage: Eukaryota > Viridiplantae > Streptophyta > Magnoliopsida > Ericales > Sapotaceae > Vitellaria > Vitellaria paradoxa. The sequence continues at coordinate 31,129,777 of CM034244.1, forward strand.
AAATTATATTATTTTAAGTGAAAAATAGTCGGACCGGTGTCATTTTAAATACTGCAAAGACTGTAATTATCCCTACTACAGCCCCGAGTTGACAATCTAGTGCGAGTGATATAACCCCCATGATTATATGGAAATAATTGATTGCTTAAATATGTATATGCACTTACACATATGAACCAATAAGAAAAAAAAAAAAAAAAGAAAAATCATTATAAGCACCGAAGAAACGTCATAGTTCGAGAATCTTTCACATGTATCGAATTCTATATGCTTCAAAAAATTAATGTATTTATCTTCAAAATTGGTCCCCCGTCGCTCGGTACCTATGAATTTTAGTTATAATTGAAGCAAATTACTTACGGACAATTTATATTTTTATATTAAAATTAATATTTAAAGTAATCATGATGATATAATAAAATTTGTATGAGTAATTTTAAAATTACTCAACATTATGATAACTTAGACAGTGACTGTCGTTGTCCACGTGTGGGCAAAGAAAGTCCAATTAAGACAGTGGGGCAAAGTATTAAAGGAGATTTTGTACAACTTAAAAATAATTAGAAGTTTAAGTGTGATTTTCAAGTGAGTGGAGAAGAGAGAGTGAGGCAAACTATCAGAGGAAATTTTGTCCAACTTAAAAATAATTAGAAGTTTAAGTGTAATTTCCAAGTGAGCGGAGAGGACGCCTTGATTTACTACTTGAGTTCGCCCATGCCACCACAAGACACGGTAACGAACGCACATGAATGATCAAGATTAACACTAATTTAATAGTAAACTGTTGGGTGGTATTGGGTTTTCCTCATCCCCACTTATATATTGATCACTGACTTCTTTCACAATCGATGTGAGAATCCTAACAATCTCTTTCTTCACACAACCAATGTGAGAACTTCAACAATCTTCTCCTTCATATATCATGTCTTGGGTTGGAAAAAACGACAACCCATTTCTCCCAATGAACGGAGATTGATGGTATGCCTACGTAACCCTGTTCCTCTCGGTGAGTTGAGATTGATGGTACATTTGAACTTTGATACTAGTTTGTTATGTGGTCTTACACCTCTCTTATTCCTAAAAGTTAACTCGTAGGGTGAAAATTTTCCTCATACTTATTTATTAACCACAACCTCCTTTCATAATTAATGTGAGAATCCCAACAGTTTCTCTTTTCACACATTAGGTTTTGGACTCCCTTGCACAACCAATGTGGCAACCCCCGAGATTGATGGTATACTTGAACTCTGATACTAGTTTGTTGAATGGTCTTACACCTCTCTCATTCCTAAAAATTAGCTCGTAATTAAGGTGAAAATTTCCCTCATACTTATATATTAATCACAACCCCTTCCATAATTAATGTGAGAATCCCAACATTCTCTTCCTTCACACATCAGGTTTTGGACTCCCTTCCGCAACCAATGTCACAACTCTTACATAAATGTTATTGTTTAAAGTACTCACAGTAGGTGTGCCATTAAAAATATATATTGTGATAAAAGTTAAATTATTTTGCAACAAGTTCTTATTTGTTAACTGATCATACTTATAATTCATCACTAAAAATATATTAATTATAAAATTATTAATTAGTAATGAAGTATATATGGTTCATGATTAAAGCCATTATTTAGTGATAAAATAAAATAATTTTTTTGTCGCAAAATACTTCTAATTCAAGTATAATGTGACAAATATGTGACAAATTACATTACCAAAAATATGATTATAATAAACTTTTACATTATAATTAATTTTTCATCCCAAAAACTCTAATAATGTAATAGCATATAGGCCAATAAAAATTAAAAGAAAAAAAGAAATACTACATGCAATTGATTCTATATTACTCTACTAAAAAATTAATCACATGAAAGATGAAAATTAAAAAAAAAAATTCATGGTTGCTTTGCTATTTAAGAAATTTGACAATTCATAATAATATGAAATTAACTTTGAATTACTTGTAAAAAAAAAAAAATAACACATTCGGAAGCTCCGCTTTAATAGAATCCTATTCTATCATTTTTCGTTTAAGATTTAATGAACTAAAGAGATATATACGAGTATAAGTATACATGAGATGAGATTATGAGAGATGTAATTATAAAAAATAAAAAATAAATAAAAAGTGGAGTTACTAAAAAGTGAAAAGTGGAAGACTTTAGTTTCATAATAATAAATGAAAAGGGAGGGTAATTATGATAGTTAAGGTGTTTTGTATTAATTGTCTACCATTAATTACAAGACTAGTTTTGTAACTTTGTAAAGTAAAAAAATTACAAAGAATGGGAGAAGCTTTTGAAGGAGTATAAATATCACCACTTTTTTTTTTTTTTTCTTTTCAATAATACTGTCAAAAATGAGTAAGCGTACTCACATCCTTGCGAGATAGAAAAATAAGGTCAGAAATGAAAATAAAAGGAATGAAAACCTTCATGTCAGTTCTCCTAATACATATATATTTTGGCAGAGGACAGTGTTGAAAAAACAGATGATAAATTCAGAAAAATTGAAAACAGACTGGGGGGGTGTTGCACTGCTTTTTTTTTTTTTTTTTAACTTAAGATGCATTTAGAGTAACAAAAAGTAAGATAATTTGTCGATTCGTAATTCGTGTAACGAGATAAATTTTAGATAATTTTAGAAATTTTTAAAGTTTTCAGCGTTTTACATTACGGTAGAATTAATTCACCTTTATCCGGATGAGGTTGGAGTACAAATTAAGTCACAATTTATCTTTAGGATGCAATGTATATAGTTCAATGTTTGATTGTGTTTATTGCAGAATAATACCAAATCACTAAGCAGTCATAAGACAACAAAGTCATCAGCATTGGAAAAGAATTTCTAGAATAATCAGTTCTCAAAATAAATCGGAGAAAAATCAGAAATGAAATTTTCTTATTGGACTTGGTAATTTAGAGATGCAATAAAGTCTGCTTGGAACAGATATAAAAATTAGAATATGACTGTTGATTAATAATCATATTAGTAGTTGAATAACTACCGTAATAGTTAATCCCGGTTTAGTTTAGAATTTAAAATTTAAAGAGTTTTTTTTTTTTTTTTAAATATCCATCAAACTATCTCTCTCTTTTTTATATATATATTTTGTACTCAAATTATTAAATGCACATATTACATCCTTAGACTATCTAATTCTCTTTTATTTGGTCCGAACACTAACTCCATTCATTAGAGTTGATAAAAAAATTATCATGTGTGGGCTGGGTCATGTGACCTTTTTCACCCCGCTCCAGGAGTATAATGGCCAATTCATATCTATTCCTCCCATTTGACACAAAAGGTGTATGTTTTTAAATATAAATTATTAAAATGTATTTTTATTAAATATAATTTTATGAATTTATTTTAAATTTTAAATATATGTTTCAAATAGAATCCTTTGTTTTAATGTATATTTTTTTTAATATAATTTTATAAATTTAAAATTATAATTTATATTCATAATTTTAAATATATCTTTTAAATTCTAATAAAATTTAACTCTTTAAATAAACAAAAATAAAACATATTCAAAATTTATAGATGCGCATAAACACTGCATGTGTTTTACATGTATTATAGAATTTCTCAAATTAATTTAAAAGAATAAGATATGCCCAATAGTATTTAAACTCGACTATTAATACCTCTTTTTATTATTTTAAAAATATTTAACTCATTTAAATTTAAACAATTTATACTTACTTTCCTAAATATTTAGTTAATTGCAAATAATTATCAACATTTGAAATTGACAATTACACATCTCCTTATTTTAAAATATCGTCAAAATTAAATATTCAAACAGTTGACATTAAATATAATGTAGAGTGATAGTAAAAAAAAAAATTAACATAATATTTTTTAAACTCGATTGAGACCTTCAAAAATCAATTAAAAAAAAGAAATAAAAAAACAAACAAACGATTTGAGTATGACTCAAAAGAAGAAGGAGAGAGAGAGAGGGAGAGAGAGAGAGAGAGAGGAGGAATGTCTGCTTTTTAACTAAAATAGAAACAGTGAAATGAACACGATGATTTGTTGACTTTGGTTTTCGTAAAAAAAAAATGAAAATGATGATATGGCACCAAAGAAAAAGAGATTTACTATAAACAAATCAAGATACATATGGTTGTACAACAAATTTGTTCAGGACTCCAGACAAAAATGTCAAGAGATTGAGATTATCTCAACAAATAAAAACTTCGGTCCTATACTTTTAAAAGTCGACCGATACATATATATAAATTATCATTACATACTATATATATATATATATATATATTTTAATGAATCGGAAGGTTCCAAATCAACTTGTATGCATTATAACTAATTTTCAAGATATCTGTAATTACCGATCGAGTAAATCTTCAAACAAAACGCCCCGAAGAGAATCCAACCGGTGATTATTTTGAGAGTAAACTAATATTTTATATCTTATTTATTTTAGTCGATATGTTCTGTAACTTTGTGTCAGTAACGCATACTCTTCGACTTCAGAAGCTTACTGGCATTTGGAGCAGCAGCATTCTCATTTACCACAATGACCACATAGGGCTGACAATCAGTCTTGGTAACCAGCTCCGACGAACCACAACGATTGGCCGCTGATTTCGTGAAACGCGCGAGAGACGCGAGCTCGTGAACCGAATCGGCGATTTTCTCTACACAAATCACGACATCACTTAGCAACGAAGCCACCGTGGCAATTGGGATGACGTCGACGAGGTTGCTGTCTTCCCACAAGCCCGATTTAAGCAAGAATTGGAGTCTCTTGGCAGCGGTTTTTGAGTTTGCGACGTGGGGGTCGGCTGAGCTTGGGTGAGCCATCGTCTTGATGGCTAGCGATAGTTCTTTCAGAGCTTTTCCAGATTCCAAACTCATCTTTGTGCATACCTCCTTGAATTTTTCTTGGGTTTCTGGCCGTTCCTGCACCAACGCCAAGTGCATGCTTGGGTGAGTAAAAATTAAGGTGATAAGTGACTGAACCGAAAATTCAAGATTTGTCTGTGTTAAACAAAGAATTTAGGGATAAAGTGACTCGAATTATTAAAATTTAATTTGAGTAAAAAGTTTAAAGATAAAGTGAGTTGAGTTACAAAAAATTTAAGTAAATTAAATTTGAAAACAAAAATATTCTTTAAACTAAAATTAAAATTTTTTGAGTTAGACCCGAGTTAAAATTCAGAACAGTTCAAATGTACGTCTACCCAGTTCACTCAATCGCTGCCAAAGTTTTAAATGAAGATAACAATTGTGAATGTCATTTATAGAGAGTGACTTTCTAGAATATTGGTTTAGACATGCAAGCTTTAAAATATGGATGAGCTCAACATACATGTAGTGCATGGATGCGTGGAATATACATGCACAAGAAACAGTTGCCGGTGCAACTTTTAGGAGGTGATATAAAGTGGGTATATTATTATTATAGTATAGCTCTATTTGGAATAATAAAAAAATTTTAAAAATAATAAAAAATATTAAAATATTTTAAAAATTATTTAATTGTTATCCCATTACATGAATTACGAAATCACAACTTATTTTATTTTATATTATTTTATCTTACTTTTTGTTATTCTAAATGCACCTTATATATTGAGAAAGGATGTTAGGATAGTGGAGATATAATATATGTATGTATCATACTCGTATCTTAGGATTAAGGTAGCCATTAAGAGCTTCAATCCGGTAAGCACATTGTCGCACTAGGGTTCCAATTTGCAGGTATTGTCTCCACGGATGACGATACATGAACTGGCCATGACCTGGCTCCCATCTTGCAAAATTTGCCTGCAAATGAAAGAATTGGACATAATAGGACTTAAGAACCGTCAAAAAAAATTATGAAATTTTTATGTGAGAGAGAGAGAGAGAGAGATTTGCTCACCAAGGTTTCCTCGGTATTTTTTGAATTGAGAACACTTTTATAAGCTTGGAGAAATGACTTATCATCTTGGATTTCTATCTTGGATGTATTAAAGTATTCCTCGCCAAATCCTGCAAATTTTCCTTCCGTAGTAAGTTTCAAGAGGCTAACAATTAACATGAAATAAAAGCTAGGGACAGCTTAGACCGTCGAAAAATGAAATGGAGAGGCTGATATTGCACGCCATATCAGATCAGCGACAACCAGAGATATTAGATTAAAATTTAATAGTTTAAATATATTCTTTTAATTTTTATATAGTCAAATAGTCCAATTATTTTAATAAAAAATTAGGTTAATATCATGCGTTATATCAAGTCAATAACAATTGAATTTTAAGTCATTAAATTAAAATTTAATAATTCAAATATATTCGTATAGAGCTCGGCTGGTTGTTTAAAAAAAAAAAAAGACCACCTCCAAAAGAGATGTCCATCGATTCATGGTCATTGCCAACATAGATGAACGATGGACACTATCCCTTATCTATTTGTACAAGAATATTCTTAGAGCATCGAATTTTGATCTTTCTCACCTTGATCGACGGTACAGATGCATTAATCTTGATCGGGTGGCTAATGCTGGGTAATCTTATTACAATATTGGTGACAGGTACGTACCTACTAAAAAGTTGGCAAGCCTGTCGATATTGAGAGAGACTAGATTGTGAAGGTCTTCACCGGCCCAGACGGGGTGAACAAAAATGGACACAATCACACAGACGGATGCACCAATGAGGACCGTCGATAGCCTCTTGTTGGCCATCTCCAAGATCTCGTCTTGTTGTAGACCAGACACCGATACCATACTGAACGTCAAGATGAAAATCAACAAGGCGTAATCGTATCTGGCCTTGACTTTGGGAAAGAACCGTATAAATGTTGTTGTTGCAGCTGCACAGCCACACGCCATAATTAAACTTAAGCATATATATATATATATATATATATATGCATAAATACGTAAAACAAAAGTAACCAACATATTCCAAGGATACAAACTTTTTGCAAGTAAAACCTACGCGGAGCTGAAGTCATGCCCAACTTCAGTAACATGAAGTCGTTATAAAACTGAGTCATCCCTTTTAATTCTAATCAGTTCGTATCAGAATACACCTTGTTAATATTCAGATTTTCGCATCTGGATACACAGAGTCATATCCAAATTTACGGATTAAAAAGAACAATATTATTTTGGTTGTGTTCGATTTACTAAAAATCGTCAAAAAATTCTAAATATCTCTAAAAGTTATTTACTTTTTATTAATTACGAGATTACAAATTATTTCACTTTATTTCATTTCATATTAATTTTTATTACTCCAAACGCATTTTTTTGCAATGGCTCCAGGATGTTAAAGATGAGCCTAACTTCATCTCCTCCTTTTTAATAAAAACTAGCAGCTCATAGATATTAATTTGAGTATTAATTAATTTATTTGCCTTGCTGGAAAACAAACAATCCAATGTGACTTCAGGGTGTTGAAGTTGAGCCTAACTTCAGCCCCTCCTTTTTAGTAAAAACAAGCGGCTGAGCTCATAGAGATTATTTTGCGTATTAATTAACTTATTTACCTTGCAGGAAAACAAACAATCCAATGATGATGGGCTCTCCTATCTTGCCAGCAGTATTAGCCAGGTGATGAGCTCCAACACCTAGAGCACCAGCTAGCAGTGTTGCCAATCCTCTATTCAACCCTTTACCGAGTGTTGCACCTGAAAACCAAAATGTACACAAAATTGACTTTAAATTGATCAAAAAATCTTTTTTTTTTTTAACCTTATCTTGAATTTATTAGTGAATAATTAATTAATAAGACAATTGTAGAGATGTATTATTATTATTTTTTTTTCTGATAAACTTACCGACAGAGAATTCAAATACAACCACCACAGTCATTACAGCCCACATGGCAGAGATACCAAAACTCTTGTAAAAAGGCTGAAAATAGTAGGACAAGGAAATCAAGGTAAGAGATAGCCCCACTTTGAGTGAATGGATCACTCTTCTTGGGTCGTCTTGTCTAACTTTTTTGGTATTCCTAGCAACCTCAACCACTTTTGCCACTAGCTTCTCTTGCAGCTGAGCCTTGAACCAGCACAGAATGCGTTTGAATAGACATGGTTCTTGGAAACTATCAGCTGACCCTCTTTCCATAGCTGAAGGAGAAGTTGAAAACTAAAATGAAATGAAATGTTTGGTAACTGAGACAAAGAAGAGTGCTTGAGGGGAGAGAGAGAGGAGGCCGGGTGTGGAGATGTTGGCCTGATAGATATATGTTCTGGGGCAGACTCTTAATTTATAGGAACAAAAAGCATATGGCTGGCCACAAAAAAATAAATAAATAAATAAATAAAATAAAACAAAACAAAATAAATAAAGAAATAAAAGTACTAGACATGTACTTGCGAGGAAAGTTCATTGAAAGAAAGTTGCTGTCTTTAGAGTGGGTCAACTAAGCTTCTCAAATTTCCCATATATCTTAACTATTATTACCGTCAATGTAAATTAATTTGTCTTGAGCTTCATTACTTATAGGGTAATTTCTTTTTTAATGAATTTTGACGCAGCGAAATATTTGACGAGATATCATTATTATTAAGTGCAACATATTGTTCTTGAATTTAAAAGAATTAAATAAGAATACAAAACTATTAGCTAATCAAAATTATATTGAATATATATGAATTAATTAAAATCGCTCACAAGAAGTTCTATTTAAAAAAAAAAACAAACAAACAATGGAATCCTAATTATTAATAGATTTTTTAAAAGCTTCCTAATCAAATTTTGAAAATAAATCTTATCATAATTCCTAATGATTACAAAATAGTTTTTGCCTCAAAATAAAACTCCTATACTAATACTAAATAAACTAATAATATAAACTAATTTAAGATATAATAACAAAATAACAAATTCATCCTACATCACATTTTTACCTAAAATTCTATTTTGGTATTTTTTTATTCTTATTTTTTCAACAATTGAGGATATGAGTGAGTTCTTTTATTTCTGAAATTTATGCCACTTGAATGTGGAAGCACAAAGCTTTAATGAAAAAAATTATGTACTCTTAATTTGTAAAAAAATCAATAAATATCCTAAGTTAAGATTTTGAGTAAAAGTAATGAGAACAAAGTGAAATTTTTAGTTAATTAATAATTTAATACCGATGAACATTTGGGTGTGGCATTTCTACCACATCATACAAGTGATGGACAGATCATAAAGCATAAAAATTTTGGACTTCTTAGACAAGTAGAATTGGGAAATGCACAATTTTCTCCCAAGGTTATCTACAAGTATAAAAGTTTAATTTCTATTGATATTGAAGGAAAAACATATATTGTGTTTTATGTACAAAAAAATACATCAGCATATCATCCTTGACTCATAATTATATTATTTATAATCTTCTATCTGGACATGTTTATGTGTCGTGGAATTCATATACATATATGTATATATACACATACAGTACTTGGCGTCTCTGGCTACTGTAGAATATGTTGGTAACTTTGGATGCATGTCATAAACATACAGCTGTCCCACTATTGCTCAAAGATTTAAAAATTCAGTAGTGGCTGCTATATTAGGTCAGGTAGCAATTACAATTACCATTCTTGTTGTTTGTTCTCAAGAAGCAGATATATGTATATATATATATATAGCGAAAGTCTAGTATATAGGGTGTGTTTGAAGTAGTAAAAAATGAGATAAAAGTGAGATAGAGGAAGAGTTTGGAATGACAAAAAGTGAAATAATTTGTATGTTCAAAATTCGTATAGTGAGATAAAAAGTGAATAACTTTTAAAGATTTTAAGAGATTTTCATAAATTTTTAGTATTTTACATCATGCCAAATAAATTCAAAAGTGAGATAAGTGGTGGATTCGTAATACGTACAATGAGATAAAAATTTAATAACTTTTAAAAATTTTCAAAACCTTTTAAAAATTTAAAATGGGACCATAACTTTTCTTATTCATAGTTTTACGTATACTTGCACACGTTTACCAAGAGGGGGTATTAGAGTATTGCATCAATTTGGAAGGTTTAATTTTATCGTTGTGGTGAGACAGACATGGAGTACATATGAGAGATTGAGAGAAGAAAGAAATGAACAATACATTAAAGTATTTAACTCAAAATCAATTAATTAAGAATAAAAACTTTTGTTAAAATTTTATAATAATTTGGAAAGAGTTTAATTTTATCTATGTAAAAATTGTTAGAATACTCTATATTATGTTATAATATATTATTTATATATACTACCTATATTAGAATTAATATTCTATATTTTTGTATTTAGCAAGTAATTAGTTTTATTTTCGTTTGTAGATCATTGTTATATATATCTTTCATTGTAAGTCTATTTAAAAGTCTTTCTTTACCTTTATGATACATATGTCAATATATAAACTTTATATTTTCTCTCTTCAATTTTATTAGTAAGTAAATAGTTTTATTTTGACATATAAATCATTGTTATATATATGAAAGATTTGTGGAAAGAAAATAAATATCAATATGATAAAGAAAACGATAAAAGGTTTGTGAATAAATTAAAAAGAAATAAGTTACTTGCTTATTTGATGAAGTTATGAGAAAATTAAAATTTTTATTTTTATATGATTTCTAAAAATATTATGCAAATAAAATTTATTTTAGCTTTTTAAAATATTCTTTTCTTACATAAAATTTATAAACATAAAAATAAGACCACTTATTGATTTAAATTTGTAATTGTCTTTCACACTTATTAACTTTCCTCACCAATTCTAAATTCAAAATAGAATCACTAATTTTTTTCTCACCATTTATTTGTAGAAAAAAATAAAACTACTAAAGAAATATCTAACTAAGGAAATTAATAAACATTCAAGTCATCAGACAGATTTATCAAATAAAGTATAACTATTTTTTTCTTTTTTGAATACATAATTTGAACTTCATGTAATGACAAATATTTTTAAAAAAAATCTGAAATTAGAAATTTTAATGATGCTAAGGTAATTCATATGCAAAAAAGAATTTTTTTAAGAAAGTTAGATTGTAATTGCCCACTCACTTATTAAAATATTAAGAAAAAATTGGTAAATTTTCTCTATATGTATTTTAAAAAAAAATCTATTGCAAAATAAAGATATTTAAAACATTATAATTATGTCTTTGATTGAATTTTTGTATAAGAGTTTTTATGACATTATAAATATGTAAAACATATGTGAAAAAGATAGATGAATAATTGTGTAATTTTAATTATTAAAAAAATGATTGCAAAAGGTTATTTAATTTGTAGAATGTAAATATGCTCACATTAAAAAGTTATTTCAAATTCTCAATCATCATAACTTAAGAGTTGTAGTTATTCCATGCATGTTCTATTTCATATTATCATAACATAAAGAGTTGTAGTTATTTCACAATCAAACGTACTATCTATACTGTATTATTAAAAGAATGCAGTTTATCTCTCCTCTCCTCTTTCATCTTAATTCTACATGACATATTTCAATATTCTCTATTTTTTAAATACTCTTTTTTCATTCATTTACAAAAAATTAACTTCTTTTTGTCGCACATCGATAGATAAATAAAATTTTACTTTTTCTTTTGTGTATAAAGCCACTAGAATTGTAGGAAATGACCTTAATTAATGTGAAAGTTCATTAATTTATAAAATGGACCTATTTGTTTATTGGTCCATTATAGTTGGACCCATTTGCTTATTATTTTATTATAGTTATAAAATTTGTATCTAAATATTAATTTCAGAAAGAGATTTAAAATTACTGAATATTACTTAAATTTAAAAAAAATTAATATGCCCTCAATTTAAAAGCAAAAAAAAAAAAGCCTTAATGTTAATATTAATAAAAAATACTTAAATATTAATAATTAGATTTAAGAGTAATAGTTTTTATAAAAATTTAAATTTGTCATATTGACAATTAGGTTGAAAATTTATTTTAATAATATTTTTAATTCAAGTGAATAATTAAGAAAATAGAAGTGTATATTAAAAATTTGACAAATATTTAAAAAAAAATTAGCTCGATTAAGTAAGTTTGAGATTAAATATATATTCTAGAGCCAAATTGATTTTTTTGAATTGAGTCTGACTGAGATTTGATAAATTATAAATTTTTAATATTCATATAAAAATGTGATTTTAATTAACTCTATCTATTTATTAAAATTGACATAAATAAAAAATATAAATATAAAAAAATAATTCAATAACTAACATTTAAAATTATACAACTTTATTAAAATAATTATAATATATTTAAAAGTTTATTTTTACCAATAAAAAATTATTATATAATTCCTTGCGTGAATGCTAGTATATATATACACATATATATGTATGTGTATGTTGAGCAACATTAATTTGATACAGTAGACCCACAACATTTCTGACGTTATGAAGTAGGTGTACCGTGGACAAAAAGAGTGGCCGCACGACTAATCAAGAAATAAAAAAGTCAGAATCAAACAAAAATGCATTAAGAGAACATGTCCAAATCAAGACCATTAAAAGTCAGAAACGAATAGAAATGCATTAATGGAAGTATCCAAATCAAGAAGAAGCAGCCAGAAACCAACAAAAATGCAGTAAGAGACAATGCCCAACTGGTTCGCCATTTCATCTACTGCCACCACATGTTCATGTATTAAATATATATACATATGCATGGATATGCCACTGCCCTCACTAAGACCCTTTTTCTTCTACTTTTCTTCTCTCTCTCTCTCTCTCTCTCTCTTAAATGAAAGAAGAGCAGCATCTACGGTTTTTATTAATTATCCTCACCTACGGCAGGGGAATACTGTGACATAGTTTAAAAAAGCAGCCGTTATCTTATGTAACATTTTTGAACCCTCTGTTCCTACTAAATTCTCTCTCTCTCTCTCTCTCTCTCTCTCTCTCTCTCTCTCTGGTTACATCTCCGTTACACCCGTTAGGAGACTATTGATGCTAAGATCAAATGACCCCGATTATACAATGCTTCCATGTAACTGACGCCCATTCCATTGCATGATGATCCAGTAGAAATGAAAATTTGATGCACAAAGACCAACATGGATGGGAAGGGAAAGTCACAATCCTCTGACTCGATAAGTCCTCATACGTCTTAGCAAGACTCCCTTCGATACTGATTGCAGAGCTACACCTCATTTCAGAAATATTCAACTTTAAAACAGAAAAAATGTAGATGGTTTCAAAGAAATACCTGTCCTTACAAAAACAGTATTACACTCCAGACTTTCATCAGACTTTAATTTATAACTTCTCCATGACAAGAGCAGACTGAGCTAGCCACATTATTTAGATTCTGTTTCAACATTACAGTGTACAATGTCAAGACAAAGCACAGAAAATGCATCATCTGCTTATGGACCAATTCAAAATTTGCGATTCACCTGGACTGAGTAAAGGGTTTAAAGACAGAGTGGGTTGAGTTACAAAAATTTAAGCTAAGTAAAAAGTTTAAAGGTAAAGTGGGTTGAATTATAAAGATTTAAAGTAGGCTGAATTTAAAAAATAAATTAAACTAAAAAAATAAGTGGGACTACCCCAACTGCAAATTTGAGATTTACCTAGGTAAATAAAGGGTTTAAAAATAAAGTGAGAAAAAAGTTGGTTAAATAAAAATTTTTAAATTAAAGTGGGTTGAATTACAAAATTTTAAAACGGGCTATATTTAAAAAAAAAAAAAAAAATTAGGCTAAACTACTCGAATTGTAGTCCAGTGAAGCCCAAAGCTGTGTCCGCCCGACCCTTGAATGAACACTTTGCCTTCACACTTAGCAGAAAAAGAGTGATGTTTGATTAAAATTTGTGACCCTATCAACTGAATTGCTATTATGCCATGCAATTAAATCATCAGGCCTATTTACCCCTGCTATTTCTAGGCCATCAGTAATGGTGTTTGATTCCTTCGAAGTATGAACAAAGATACATTAATTGAGGAGGTGTGTCATGCATGTTAAGCAAGGAATATGCTTGATTGAATGTGTGCCAGCATGATAAGTTAAAATGTGTTACTTCTTTTGAATTTGAAAGTGTTGGTTCGTATAGAAATTGGTGCGTAATGATTGATCACTCTTGTGGGTAATGAAATTGGGTAATGAAATTAGAGATTCTTGTGAAAATCATCAGCATTCCATGGTCTTAACGGAACTAGGCTGCGTTTGGCGCTAAAAGTTAGGAAAATTTTCTAAAAACCTTTAAAGCACTCTAACACATTTTATCTTTCTCGTATTTCGTAAATTTTTTATAAATTTATATATATCTGCATATCCTAATAAATTTTTACAAACCCCAATAAATTTTTTACAAACCTCAATAACTTTTCTACAAATCTCAAAAACTTTTCAACAATTTTTAAAAAATTATAACATAAAATTGTTCAGACGAACCTAAAAAAATCATTCAAACGGATTCTCTCTCCGAAAAGTTGATGCAAAAATAAAAAAACGACACTTTATTTTTGAAAAAACGTGATTTGATGACTGCGCGTCAAATATCAAAAAGTTATAGAAATCACATTTTCTTTTTTTTTTTAATTGTTTTTCCACGCTCCAATGCCCCCTAAATAGTTGTTTTTGATTGATGAATGCTACCCTATTGTGTGCATCCTTGCTAGGGACTAGCAAAACTCATGTTGGGAGTGTAATTACACTATGAATCTTCCAGTATTCCCTTGCATTTTAGTAGTTTTTGGTACTCCTTTATTTATATGTTTTTAAATTAATTTAGTAACAAGAGGTTTCATCATTGGATTTTAGGAAGTTCTGGATAAATAGAGTTTTTGAAGATTGAAAGATGAATTTGACAGCAGTGAGGTGTTTGGAAGAGTCCCAGGAAGAACAAAATGATATTTTCAAGGCTTAAAGAGACAATTATTAAAAGAAAGAAGATGATGGAGGAAAGAAATATCATTTCAAGTGGAAAAGGAAGCAAAGAGGCCAAAAGAGAGTGTAGAACCGCATTCAAACGCCTAATCCTGATCGAACGCTGTTCGAATGATTAAGAGCCGATTTTTGAGATTTGGACACGGTCAATGGCGGAGGCAGTGTGTGTCTGGGGCCCTCCGAGCACAAGCCCACCCACAAAAAACAATTATGCTATTATTTACTATAATTAAAAAATATTTAACCCTACTTTTGATCCCCTTCCTCTCTCTTCTTCTTTTTTCAACAAACAGTTAAGCCCTTTCTTTATTTCTCCTATGAAACCCTATCAAATACTAATTATTTATATGTCTTATAATTAGTACCCACTCACACATAATTTCCTAACTCCACCCCTGGACACGGCTTGAATACAAAGCTCTTGGAAGTTTAGAAATTATGATTTTTAGTTGAGGACAGTTTGGTCTTTGTATTGAAAACGAGACCTGATGTATATAAGGTCATTTTATAACCTATCTAAGGTAAACTTTTAGGTATGATATTAGATCATTTTATAACCTATCTAAGGTAAGCTTTTAGGTATGATATTAGAGATATACATTCCTTAGAATAGAGATAGTTGAGAAAGAATAAAAAAGAATCAGGAGAGTTGAAAAAGAAAATTAAGGAAAATTTGAGAGAGATATATGAATTCTCTTTTTTCCTAATACTGTATTTATAATGAACGTCAAGTTACAAAAAAAGGAAACGAGCATAAACTTATATATGCTAAAAACAAAAAATAACTAGATTACAATCCGCCAATTATTTCCTAAATATTCTAATACTCCCCCTCAAGCTGGAGCATAAAGATCAAGCATACCTATCTTGGTAGTCATTTTCCGAAATAGAGGACCAGCTAAAGGTTTGGTGAAAATATCACCTAACTGAGAGTCTAATCGTATAAACGGAGTAATGATATCGCGCTTAACCAAGAGATCTCGAATGAAATAACAATCAACCTCTATATGCTTGGTACATTCATGAAAAACAAGGTTATTGGCAATGAAAATCGCAGTCTGATTATCATAGAATATAGACATCGGAGCTGAAATGTCAATATCAAAATCTTGAAAAAGAGATTGAACCCAAAGCATTTTAGATACTATATGAGCCATGACACGATACTCAGCCTCAACACTAGATAAAGCCACTACAGTCTGCTTTTTACTACTCTAAGTAACAAGATTACCACTAACGAAAGTACAGTATCCAAAAATAGACATCTGATTTGAATAACTACTAGCCCAATCTGCATTACTATATCCAATGACATGCATCTTAGCGGAAGCTCAAAAGAGTAAACTTTTGTCAAGAGAACTCTTCAAATACCTCAAAATATGACATACAGCTTCAAAGTGAGATTTGCATGGAGCATGCATGAATTGACTAATTACACCCACTACATATGTAATATCAAGATAAGTTACAATGAGATAAATCAGCTTATCCACGAAGCGTCGATAACGACCAACATTAAGAAAATATCACCACTCTCATTATCCAAGCGAACAGAAGAATCCATATGAGTATCAACAGGACGAGAACCTAGAAGTCCAGTCTCAGATAATAAATCCAGAACATATTTTCTTTGAGATGAAGATATATCCTGATAAGAACGAGCAACCTCAATTCCAAGAAAATAGCGCAAAGCTCCGAGATTATTTATGTGAAACTGTTTTCCCAGATAACTGTTTTCCCAGATAACTGTTTTTCCAAATAACTCTTTAATGCAGAAATGCCCTTAGTTCATCATCAGAAATGATGATATCATCTACATAGATGATTAAGATAATTGTGCCAGACGGTGACTGATGAACAAATAGTAAATGATCAGAGGTGGACCTTTTGAAACCATAATCCAGAAGAGCAAAGATAAACCGATCAAACTATGCACATGGAGATTGTTTAAGTCCATACAAGACTTTCTATAAACGACAAATAAGGTACTCGTTTCCTGTAATAGTATACCCAAGTGGCTAGTCCACATATACCTCATCCTGGAGCTTCCCATGCAACAAAGCATTCTTGGTATCTAATTGGAACAGAGGCCAAGACTTACATACTGCCACTACAAGAAGAATTCGAACTGAATTAAAACGAGCCACAGGTGAGAAAGTCTCAAGATAATTCACACCCTAAGTTTGAGTATAACTCTTATCAACCAAATGAGCTTTGAGACGCTCAACAGAATCATCAGGGTGAACCTGAGCCTATTGCTATTGATGATTTTCCTATTGCCCAAAAACGAGGTAAACGTGCATGTACCTGAACAAGCAACACAACATCAGGAACAAACAATGATCGCGACCGCAGAGGTCACCTGACTAGTTCACGACATCAAGGAGCTTTTAGCAAACGACGAGGCAATAGCCCTCGCCAATAGTAGTCATCGACGAAGGCCAATGCACGTGGTAGAGCCACCAATCAACGAGAATCACCAAAAAAGGCACCTGCTGTAAGTACCAGTCGACGCTACGTTAAGGCTTCGGGCATTTTTTTTTTTTTTTTTTAGGAAGGAAAGAAAGCTCTTATACCAAGTTGAGAAAGAATAAGAAAGAATTAGGAGAGTTAGGAGAGTTGAAAAAGAAAATAGAGGAAAAATTGAGAGAGAGAGATGAATTCTTTCTCCCCTTAATGCTATATTTATAATGAACGTCAAGTTACAAAAAAAGGAAACTGGAATAAACTTGTATATGCTAACAACAAAAAATAACTATATTATAATCTGCCAATTATTTCTTAAATATTCTATCAGAGATAATGTACTTTCCTGTTTGGAAGCTTAGAAAATCACTTTCTTAAGCTTTCCATTTGAATTTTCCTTCAATTTTCCATTGTAAACACTTAATTTTCAATATGCAGCTATGAATTTTGTTTTACAATAAGTAGTCTTCTTCTTGGTTTCAAATCAAGAAAGGTGGTTGATAGATATGGTTCTTCAAGCTATCTTGTGCTTAATTTCTTATTTTTCTTGATGAATAAATGATTGATTATGGTTTAGCTTCATTAGGAATTACTAAGTGATGATTTAAGACTGAACATCGGTATACATGTTCACAATAGATTGCATGGCGGTTGCTTAATTTAAAGCTCTCATGCACAATCTTCCGAGTTTTGCATGAGGATTACTAGACTCAAAATACTCTCCTGCACCATATATGAGTTATGCACATAATGTGTTTAATTTTATGACTTAGTCGTGTTGAATCCAATTTCCATTACCAAGCTCGATTAATCTTTGTTCTAAATAAACTTATAATGCTAAATTCTCCAGTCTGCAACTTTGCACATTGGTTTTAGACTAAGTTATATTAAAATCCATAAATAAACATTAACATCACCACTTGACTTGGTTTGAGCCAAGGTTCTTCCCCTCATTGTTCTAGTTAAATCAATCCAATCACCATTCGGAGTCCAATCCAAGCCACGATTCAATGCGAGATTTTTCTTCCCAAAAAAACTTTTTCTCAAGTTTATTATTATTATTATTTTGTCATTCATTGAGTTTCTAAAATAGCTATCTGTGGACACGACCAGTTCTCACCGATAATTTTTATTGTTACTATTACCATGAATACGTTGCACTTGGGGTGTAAAAAGGAGACAAACAGCTAGTAATCCCAATCAATTTCAATCACACACTAGTAATCAAGCACTAAAACAATTAACCCCAAGTGCAAAAGAATAAAGAGACAATACACAAAGGATTTAACGAAAAAACCCTTTAAAAATATAGGAAAAGACCTTAACCCCTAAAATGAAGGATCAAAACTAATTCACTATATGATTGTAATTAACAAGCCTTCTATCTGATAAGTATCTAATAGAATCCACAATCCTATTGTACAAACACTTTGCTTGCACTTTAGGACTCACAGATTCCCAGCGGATAAACCCACCATAAACCGAAAGTTAAAAGAGAGAAGAAGATTATATTCATCTATTGTGTTCCAAAAGAGACTCATTTGCGGTGTTTGGAACATCAATTAAGGAAAGTTCCGGGTCCATATAAATAAAGCCTTGGAGATTGTCAAGGAGGCGAGCATTGCACAGCAAGCAGTTAACCTTTAATGGCCCAGGAATTCTGGTCACTTTGGGAGTCAATACATGAACATATTTTCAGCTAAATCTAGTACTCAACCCCATCCATATAATTAGATGCAATGAATGATTATCGTTTAAGAAAGAAAACAGATAGATTTTCTTAAATATATATATATATATATATATGTACTTACGAAAATAATGTAGGACAAGAAAATGACATAATTTTTTTAAAAACTAATTTTGAAAGGTGAAAAGTTACTTCACCAGATCAATTTTAAATTAAAAAAACCAAAACAAAAAAAGAAACAATTTCAAAACTCCACAGTCGTAGCGCTGGAAGCATATGAAAGATGTACACAAATCATTTGGAAATGCAAACTTGACAAGGCAACAACTGAATGTCACCTTTGGGAAAGCCTTGTAGGAGGACTGGCGAAAATTGAGAAATTAATCTCTGTGATCAAAATTAATAGCCAGAAGCAATGATCCAATAAGTGATTAAAGACCCTAGAAGGTGTAAACATTGTCCTCAATGAAATCCAAATCCTAGGAACAAAAAGAAATAGAAACATGAAAGAGACTGCTGCCATTAAACCCCTCACCCCCTTCATTTCATGTCCCAGATCTGTACATTTGGAAACAATAACCCACAACAAACACAAAAAAGCCTGCTAAAAAAAATTAAAAAAAAAAAATCAAAAGAGAAGAGAATATGATCCAGAATAGAATTTGATTAGTACAATCAGATAACCCTTTTGAAGAAGCAAAACACAAAGCTCTTGACAGACGTCGTCAACTAAAACAATCCCCCCTCCCCCCTTCTCTCTCTTCAAAGTCGGGCTGGTCACAATTTGGCCAATGGGAGAAGAGAGTGAGTTAAAACAGTTAGAACTGCAAGGAGGGTTATCGGGTCTAGGATAATCATGTTAGTCATGGCAAGGAGGAAAAGGACTTGCTCTCAACACATCCAGACCAGAAAGCTAAGTATTGGATAACTCACTAGAAACTACAAGGCCTACCAGTTTGCAGGCACAGAGGCGGCTTGGTGGAAAGACTGATGGACCATGTCATTTTCAATGGCGTTGCCCGATGCCGAACAGCTCGTAACAGTTTCCTCTAACAGGTGAACGAGAGAAAGAAATATTTCCATCCTTGTGACATCCCTGTTAGCCTGAGGAAAAACAAAAAAAAGATAAATAGTAATAGTAGTAGTTAAGACTAGTATAAAGATGAGAAGGGTTATATTATGGAACACTTCTGGCATGCACAACAAGCAGTAAATGCTAAAGCTTACAAGAAGACAGATATTAGAACTGATACCCAGGTAATTCTTAATTCCAGTATTACATGAACTCTTCTATTTCCTCCAATGTATGCACGTCCACCAAATACACCAAATACGACAACGGTAAGTGTTAGGGATTTTACATTTGTAATTGGCAATTTGTGAACAAAACAATAATGCTTGGAAGGACAGATACTCCAACGTGAGTGCCGTATCCATATCCGATATGTATCGGATACACATACTCTTCGGATACTTCAAGATACGTATCGGATACATCACATGACGTATCCTATTATTTTATCATTTTTCATCAAATATATTATTAAGATGAATGTAAAGTTGAATAGTTGAAACTCCTAAAATTACAAAATTTTATGACTTATTTTTTGTTATATTTTGTATATTAAACTATATATTAAATTAATTTTGTTATAAATGTTATATTCATATATATAACTAATAAAAATATACAAAATTTATATTTTTTGGCCGCATCCCTGCTTTGTCTGTATCTTCATTTTTTTAAAATTGCTGTATCCGTATCCATATCCGTACCTATATCGTATCTGTATCCCATATCCATGCTTCTTAGCAATGATGTCAATCTTATATTCTTAGGCATCAGGCTAAAGTGTTCTAGGATAAAGGTCTGAGAGGTTTAAAAAGATTAGCAGAAAATGTTGAAATTGGATCATTACTAGACATAGGCTGGATATTGCTGAAAGCTAGCTGGAAGATGGATGGATGCTAGCAGGATAGGCTTGATATTCCAGAATACATGTTTTTCCAGCAGTTCAAAATTCAACGAGGTGTGGAGCTCATTGGAAAGACTAGAATGCGTGGTTTATTGAGTAGACCGAAATTTTGGCTAAGGCATGAGCTCACCAGATGCTCACCCCAGTGAGCTGCGGAAAAAAAAAAAAAAAATAGGGAACCCTACTTTTGAAAATTCTGTTTCGCATAGAAATTATCCTCAACTATATAAGAAGCCTTCTCCTAGGCTTTCTAAACATAAAGCGAACATTATTGAGACATACATAGAGCTTGAAACATAAGTTTCTTTCTCTTTGCCACAATAAATTTATTATATCAAACACTTTTTAAGTGTGGTGCCTTTGAAAGCATTCCAAGGTGCCTACGTGCTCTTTATCATATATTGCCAAAGGAATATGTTTTTCCTTGTTTGTTGGCAACAGTACATTTTCCATCATGTGTTTGTGAAAGTGTCCATTGTGATCAGTGTGTTCAAGGAAGGAAGAATATAGCGTATACCAAAGTTGTTAAAATCGAGATTTTACTTAAAATCGGTCGAGGGTCCAAAAATCGAATCGCAAAATCGTAAGATTTTACCAAATACCTATAAAATGAAAATATAGTCTATTACGCTAATATTTTTTATTTAGAGCTTCCATTTTTTTTTTTTTGGGGGTTTTTGGGTAAATTAATAATTTTGTTAATAAGAGAAGAGAGAAAAGATATGTATCATGAAAAATGCTATACACAAAACTTACTCATATTAACAAAACGAATCCTTAACAAGGTTTACAAAATATTTTATATCTGGTTCTATATTCTCTTTATCCACCTGCACAATTGAGACTGTTAAAATTTTTGATGTGATATATGCAGTTGACATTAAAATATTGACTTCATTTTATCCTAATTTTTTGTTTGAATTGAAATGTATTTGTAATATTTTATTATAGGTCTCTTGGTTTCTATCTTGCCTACGACATTTAATTTATGGTAGTCAATTTAATGCAACAATGCACATGGTCCTCAACTAGTATAGTATAATAAATAAAAGTGTTATAAAATAAAAAAAAATCTAAAACAATAAAGTAACAAGTGAAATAGTTCTAGCATATTACTTGAAAAAAAAATTCATAAAAATCTATTTTATTTGATAAAATTACACAAAAATCACTTAATTTATAAAATCGGCAAATCACCTATAAAATCAAGATTTTACTGATTTTATGTCCCAAAATCGAGATTTTACCTATTTTGTCCCTATTAAGATTTTATATAAAATCAAACAAGCTTTCCCACTCTATCATCGTAAAATCGTAAGATTTTAATATTTAAATCGGGATTTTAGCAACATTGGTGTATACTACCATGTTCCTACTTGTAACCGAACTTGCACCTGGTGAAAAGTTTGGGTCTTCTTGTCTATAAATAAGGTAAATGGGCCCCTTGGAGTTGGTCCGAGTGGCTCGTGGGCATGTTCCGCACAGAGATCATACGGATTTGATTCCTAATTTAAGTGAGATGTGTGTTAAGGGGCAACATACATCTCCCCAGTTTACCCATTGGTTACGCAGTTCGTTGAGAGTAGTAATAAATCGTTGAGAGTTCTGGGTTACCAACAAAATAAATAAATAATAAGGTGAATGGTAATTTTTATTTCACTGTAGGGGTATTTTGGTAAATGTCTGAGTGAAAATAAACCTTACCTTTCCATTATATCCTAAAGATTTTTCCGATTGTTTGTCAAACCCAACCATTGTTGAGAGAGAAGATTTGAAGGGGGGGAGAGAGAGAGAGGAAGTTGACGCCAATCTTGGTGGAGTATAGCAAAAAGGTAATCATAAACTTTTGTGTTTCTTCTCCTTTTTACTTCTTTCCAGTTCCATTGCATAAGCTAGGATCATTTCCTTAGAATTGTGTTCAATTCTGGGGACTAGCACGCTGTTTTGGTGGTGTAGGGAATATTTCATCGTTCTTCTAGAGTAAGGATTAGTCCCCTTCATACTTCAAATGATATTTAGTTACTTTCAAACCAAAAAATAAATAAATAAATGAATATACACTATCAAGTAGGACACATGCATAATATTGTTTTATGAACGTAGGAATAATTTAAAATTGTCAACAAAAATGCAAATATTCCATATAATTAGGGTTCCCTTTACAGACAATCTTGCTTGCTAATGGGTTATAAGTATTTTGAGGTTTCAATATGACTTCCTCAAACAAGATTCCTAATTAATACATTCAGAAAGGAACATAATTTGTAGACAAGGGGACAAGTAACGACATTCCCGCAGGGCTGGGGACCATTGGATGTATCACGTATTTACCAACAATGAATATCATGTGTTAATCAGGAAGAGATTTTATCCATGGGACATTAGAGGAATAACTTTACTTCGTAGCTATATCTATGTTGTGTCCCAACGGAGAAAACATATGGAAACAGCGTAACATATGTTTTATCAGGAGAATAAGGAATATAAAATTGTCAAACGATGAGATCAGTCCTCTGACAGGGTGTTACCTCCACTGCAAAGCGTGCCCAGATCTTGTCATTCCGAGTTTCCATCAACCCCTTCAGGATGGTTAATCCCAATCCTCTAATTATATCAGCTATTTCCAAAAACCAACCACGTTCTTCGCAAAGTATCTGTCAAATAAACATAATATAAAAAAATTTTTTTTTTGATAAGTGAATTGTATTATATAAACATAATCTATGACTACAATAATAGCTATAGGGAGTAAGCATAACAATTGCAAGTTGAGCAAATTCAATAAAAAAGCCACAAATAGAGTTCCAAATTTGGAACAAAAACGACGCCATGCACTACCTCCACAAGCATTTGACGAGGTGGATTGAGATCCTCAACTATGATAGGACAAACCATAGACTGCGACCCAACCTCATATGCCCATGTCCGTCCTCCCTCAAAGTTGTCTTTTAGCAATAGTCCAGCATCCTTACCAATAATCTGCAGTTTCACAAACGTAACATAATAAGGAATAACAGGAGCTTTCTTTAATTCAAGTATTTTCTTCAGTTTTAAGTTAGAGAATGGCATACCAACGAGTATAAGAAATTATTATTATTAGTTATTTTTTTTATTATTATTATTTTTTTTTTTGGGGCAAAGTTCTAAATAGTAAATTTGTTTCTTTTTTTTTTATCAGTTCGTATAATTATTTATTCAGTAATACATTACACCCCTACAACTACAAGGCTAAAACCTGGAGTTAAGTTCCACATTTTAGAGAATTTACGCCACATTTTCCCATTTCCACAAGTCTAAGTCCCATTTCCAGCAATCCAACACGAAAGTTTGCCACAACATTGATAACTAACTCTAGTCCACATTAATTCCAAGAAAAACTTAATCAATATAACGCAGTAAAGTTGGTGGTATAGCGCACCTTGGACTCCCCTGTCTGTTTTAGCTTGTCAGCATGTTCGGTGACACTTTGCAAGAAAAGCATGTGCTTGATAGTGCGTTCCAGCAGTGCATCAATGCTACACTGGTGACTCAAATCACAAAAAGTCATATCAATACATGAATGTAACAAAATTTCAGGAAGAACAAGATATGCAAAGGAAAAGGGTTCAAAAGAAGAGCACCTTTGCCCCATTAGGTACAATTTCCCTCAATTCCTTCATACGATCTTGGATCATCTGACGGTCTTTTGGCCTAGGTCTAGGGTTCTCTCCAGGTTTAAGCCTTTTACGATGTGATTTGCTCACTTCATCAGGCATCTTAGAATAAACAGTTGAAGCACTATTGGTTTGCTTCACACTAAGGCCTTGTTCAACCCATGAACTGATTTGAGATCCATAAATGGAACTGGTTTGGGAGTAGTTTCCTGCATCTTCCTTGCTGCACTCAGATTTAAAGGAGCATGATCCTACCACCCCTAATTTTTCCAGAGATTTAGGATGTCGAAATAATTCTCCTTGCATCTTATCAAACACACCCCGGCCATGGGATGGAGAAGCATTAGGAAGAGACGAGCTACTAACTTGAGTCAATGTTGTCCTGCAAGAAACACTATCATCCGAGCCCTGCTTGGCAGCAGCATGGGCTGCATTTACAATGGCGTCTAATAGATGGTCGGTACCAGTTCCAGACAAAACACAACTCACTGAGTTTCCTCTGCTAATGGAATATTCAGAATTTACATCTTCAAGATGCAATGATTTACAATTATCCTCACCCAATATTTTTGTGTTCCTGTCTGGACCATCATTAAGAAAATTATTCCAGCTTTCATTAAATAGTTTGCTCTTAAAATCGGGACCCAAAATATCAAACAGGTCATCTCCTGATGAAGATTTGACAAATTCATCCTTATATTTAGCATTTTTAGAGCTTGGATTCTGATTCCCGTAGTCATACATTTCGTTACCGTGGCAAAAACCAGAAATATTCTGAATCAAGTTCTTACGCTCATTCAGATGGGCCAATGGGATGTTAAAGGCTTGAAATAAATCATCTTCTGTTCTTTCTTTTCTATGAGCCACCTCCACTTGAGAACAATTGTCAGCGTTAGGATGATGTCTGAGATCAGAGCTCCCTGAAAAAAAGTGATTGTTAGCTAAACGATCAGTCAAATCAGATGCAGACACCTCTATGCTAGAAGCATTTGGCCTGCTCCCAATAAGATTCGTCCATGAGACATCAAGATTGGCTGATGCATTTGTAGTTGGAGGAGTACAGTAATTTAAAATTGATCTCGGGTGACTAAGAACTCCATCAAGCAACTGACAACTAGAACTTGAGCTGCCTCTGTTTATTCTAGGCTGAGATGTTATAAAGCCACTGGATGTGCTTAAACTACTGCTAACATGCTCCTGTAGGACATCTGACAAGATATGCTCTTCCATTAATCTTAAATTGCTATAATTTATAGATGACAAACCACCACAAAATTGTTCACTGAATCCAAGCCTAGGATTGCATAAAGAAGCCTGCTGCTTCAGCCACAGCTCTGGATTCGAGGGGATAATTTCAGCTCCTGTTTCGCCATTTTCAAGTTGGCCGCTGAAAGGAAGACTTGGTTTCAGTGCTGGAATTATTTTGGGTTGACAAAAGCTATCGTGTGATTTAACCACATCTGGGGCCGGTTTTGGAGCTCGAATTGCTGACGAAGTACCTTGTGCATTATCCTCTATCTGTCTAATTAGAGAACGAGAAGGCTGACAAATGAGCTCCGAAGCACAAGATGAGATGCTTTGTTCAGCAACACAAGAAACAGAGTTTTTCCCCTTATAACTCCTAGATGGATCGGTGGAAATAGATTTTCCAAGACATACTGGTACCCCAAGCTTTGGAGCAGGTTCTTTTGATATGTAATTATCAGACAACAGAGCACCATGAACATGTCCCAGCTGGAGAATCAAACTCTTCACATCATTCACAAATGGCATATTCTCTGTAATCTGTGGAAGCAGAGATGGCCATTTTTTTAGAGAACTTGAAGCAATGATGAAAAATTAATGAACTTATTTATCATATTGACCAACTCGAGAATGCATTTTATCATATTCTCTGTTAGAAGTGAAGATCAGATATGGAATAATGGAAAACGATTAAAAATGGCAGACTTCTTAACTCCACACTACTACTGTTCATCAATTATTGCAAATCTATATTTTTAAATGGGGAGTTTTAACTCCATTCACCCAACCCATATTTTTCCTTTCTTAAAAACTCAAGGGGAGGGAGGAGCAAGCTAATATTAAGACAAATTGCATACTTATTCCACTCTATTTCAGCATCATAATAAACAATGTCATCTAAGCACAAATTCAAAATTTTGGTAATCATGTATAGCTATGTAAGACAAGAAACACATGATTTGTTAAACCACATGTAACAGGCATAACATGAGTTCTTGAAAGTACTAATGTATTAGAATAATTGAACAAAAGGACTTCTATTGCCACCCCCCCCCCCAAAAAAAATATATATATATATATGTGAAGAAGAAATAAATGACTTACGGCCAAGGATGAACCAAGTTGAACAACACCATGAGTAAGCACAGGGATTACTGCAACAGTCTGCAAACAAACATAACTTCAGTAAGGACCAGTAAAATAGAAAGCTTAACGGACAACTTGGCAGCTATATACCTTCATGCCAGATGAAAATTGTTGGGACAACTCGTTTTGAACCTGAAAGCAGCCATCAAAGCTGGTCATATTAAGTACAGATTCCAGGAGCAATCTTTTTAAAAATCCTCTAGCCTTTCACAAAAGATTAACACCACACAAGAAATTTCTACACAAAATGCATTTTTGCATTAGTCTCCATCATCATTCCGCTTACCACTTCAAAAGTGAAACAGCTATATTAACTTGGAACAACCAAAAATAAATTAATAATGAAATAAATAAAAGACACTAAATGATGAAGCAACTAAATCTAGTACATTTCAATAATCTAGGAAACACAAACTCACCATCAAATGTGTCATTTGCAAGTCAAGCTTTTTCAGTGTTGAATTTATTTTTTTAATTTCTATTGTTTGAATCAGCCTCTTTGCTTATAAAGGGAAGGCTGCCTACACAGCTTGGGCATGTCACAGACTTGTTTTGGATGCAAAAGGGTCATTTGAAATACAATTAATTATCATTTGGATGGAATGTAATCATTATGTGAATTATCTTTTGACTTTTAAGCTATGACATACACAATTTTTAATTTTAGCAAGTGTTACATTGTATTACTTTTATTGTATTTGAATAAAGTATTAATATAAAGACATAAAAATATATATTTTGCCGAGTCCTCGCCCTGCTGTGTCTTGTAATTTTCAAAATCACTAAGTCTGCACATCTGTCTCGCTGCCCCTAGTCAATGTCCATGGCTCGTAAGTTCAGTTTTTCCCAAAAACATCCATTTTCAACTCTTGAACTTAAGTAGGTACCATTTGACAGCAAAATGGCACAGGCAAGCATCGTCAAGGTATGTATGGCATCTTCGTTAAGCTGTGCATATCTTAGAGTAATATGATCTAGCACCTTGTAGGACTATTCATTCTGTGATTTACCTCTGGTGGATGGGTTTCTCTACAATAGTTCTCTGAAAGAATCCACATATGGTCACCAGCAAAAGCAGCCCTCCCAACTAGTCTGGAAAACGAAAAATGTAAATAAAAATCATTATCCAAGAGATCTTAGGTTTTGTGGTTGAACGCACAATGAAAGCTATAAAAAAGTAACAAAGCTAAATGCAGAATAGAAAAACAATGGAACCTAATCATACCCTTCTCCTACAATATTAACCTGGTTACCCATCATCATTTTGTTTATAAGTGAACCAACTTTGTCCTCTGCTTGAACACTAATCTGAGAAGTTCGACTTCCAGGAGAAACCAAACATGCTTCCCACTCTTCAAAAGAAATTTCCGAGCTCGCCATTCGAGGAATGTGCGGGAGAGCAGAACATGGTGTAGGCTCATGATAGCATTCTTCCCAAATTAAAAGCCTGACAAATCAAAACCATTTATTTAAAATTCAATTCAAAGTACACACTGCTATGCAACGAATAATCAAACAAAATTTGACAATCACTTGCAGAAATCAACAGATCATTCTTCTACTTCATTTATGGGGAAATTAAAGAAAAGTTAGCCCTTGCTAGAAACAAACAACAAAATAAGGACACGCATAAGAGCAAAGACGGATTATAAATCACAAGATATATAGGTAGGTGCAGGGTATGGCAGAAAAGAGTTGGTCAAGACTAAGACAAACCTACTTTTTTTTTTCACTATGATTCTGCAGGACAAAGTAGAACCAACCAGACATAAGACTCCAAAAACAGGAAATAAAAGATTTCAGATTACAATGCAAAGGGAGACAACAATACCCAATAAAGCTGTCAAACCATATATTACAAACATATCAATCTCAGAAACCCCATCCCTTAACTAAGACCAATGGTAGTAAAAACCTACATTCTTAACCACAAACTACCCTGTTTGTTTAGAAAGAAAACATATGAGGTGAAAGGAGCCTAATACAAACAAGATGCTTAGTTGATTCAGTGCATGGGGAGCCTATTAAAACAAAGACTATTTGGCCCCATACATTACCCTCTTTTTTTTTTTTTTTTGGTTTCCTCCTGTTTTCCTCCATTTTCCCAGTAACCAAACAGAAGTATGCACAAAATTCTAAAATGAAAGATTGGTGCAAATGGACAAAATAGGCAGCAAAAGCAACACAAAGAAATTTCATTGTCTCCCCACTTTCGCCGAATGATTAAGCAACCAAACAGAGATGAACAAAAAGTCAATACAAGTTACAGATCAAATTACTTTTTTTTTCCTCCACTTTCTCAGCAATCAAACAGATATTCACATAAAGTTGTAAACTTTATAGATCAGCAAATCTTGAGAGTGAAACATACTTAGGGTTTTGGAAACTGATCTTCCAGAAGACGGCGTAAGACCACTGATTGACACCACAGAGTGTCTTCAACACTTCTTTCAATGGATACCCCATAGCCCAAACTCAAACGAAACAGTCAATTGATATAAAGAGAGAAAGATATATATATATATATAGACAGACGCAGAGGCAGTTATAAAGCTCCGTGCCGGAGACGGTGGATTTCCCGGCGACCCGGCTAGTCGCGCCTAACTTCCACGGCACGACCCCCGGCCTGCCTGTTTGGTCCTCAGACCCCCACTCCTCTTTCTCTCCGGATCCAAGTTCCCTGAAATTATGATCTTCCAGCAACCCATTCTAGAGAGAGGTACAGAGAGAAAAAAGAAAGGTCTTTTGCAGAGAGAGAAATTGGGAACACCGACTTGTTGAGGAACCTACACTATGCCAGAAGCTATGAGCTCGTAGTTGGCCATGACTTTCTCCATTTTCAGCTCAAATATGGAGCTATACAAATATATATGTATGTATGTATATATGAGTGGAGAAACGGAGAGATGGGTTGTAACAGTTTCTGGGTTCTCTGTGACTCTCTAAGTGTCTGTGCGTATTTGCGTCCCTGTGTGTCTGGCACTGATATAGAGCGCTGGTGGGTGAGTCGCCTTCACTTGCCTCTTTCTCTCTCTTTCCCTTTTTCCCTTCCTAATGGATTGTGCTAAAATGCGCCAACATTAATAAACTAAAAAGTTAGCTCGCTGCTAAAAAAACAAAGCTGAAAATTTAATTTTTTTCAGTAGCATTTACCTTGTATTTTTTTATTTTTTATTTTTATTTTTCATTTTATATTGTATGTGTTTTATGTTTTCAAAATCTCAAAATAAAAAAATAAAAAACATATTTTGTTTAATATTTTTTGTTTTAATTTTGATATTTTTCTTATTTGAAGTTGAAAACGTTTAAAACAATTTATTATTATTTTACATTTAATATATAAACTCATTTTTTTTTAAAGCAGATTTTGAAAATATAAGTTACTAAATATGTTTTGAATTATTTTTTTATTTTAAAAAATATAAAATAAAAAATGAACTCAAAATAGATATGTTATACCTTAATTTTTCAATAACTGGCTAAAAAAATGTTCTACTTGCCAAACTCAAACTAAGGGTGTGTTTGGAGTGATAAAAAGTAAGATAAAATGTGATTTGGAGAAATTTTTTGCGTTTGATGCACACAATTCAAACCGTATTTTTTGGAGATGAACAGTAAAATTCTGTTCCGACAAATTGAATTTCCGTTTGGACGAATTCAAAATTTTGAGCAGTCATGACTTCTTTGCAGTATAATCCGTCCAAACAGATTGTAGAAACCGTTTGGATGGAAGTTGACCGCGCTAATCTGTAGAAACAGTTTCTACAATCTATTGGAACAGTTTCTACGAACCCACAAAAAATAATTAAAGTGCATGTCATTTGGTAACTTGGGAGTTCAGGGTGAAAATGATAAAAAAATTTTTGCTATTTAATTAATTGAATTTTAGTTATCGACTTTTTTTTTTAAGGTATTGAACTTTTTTTAAATTTTGAGAAGGTAAGAATGTGTAAAAATATAATAGAGATTTTTAAAAATTTTCAAAGATTTTCACCAAATTTTTATGCACCAAACGCACCCTAAGCCTTGGTTTTACGCAGGATTTACAGTTGTGCCACTGGTTGATCTTCCCGGTTTGGGGGGTTTTTTCTGTTTTTCGGATATATTTGGTCTCTTTAGTTACGTGACATTTGAGCTTTCCGATTCTTAAAAAAAATAAATTTAAAAATTTTAATGTTGGAGGTGACCTGGTTAAAATCAGATAGTTCATAATAAAAATAAGAGTAAAGTATAAAAATCACCTCTACAATTTATTCTCAGTGTCAATCCCTTATGTTTCAATTATAATAGTCAAATTTCTAAACTTTTGATTAAGCAGTAAAGCAATTCGATCATTCTATTAACTGGATATTTCATAGAATCCTTAGACTATAGGTAAAAAGGTAATTTTGCATGATAATATACAAAAATCACCTCTACAATTTACTTTTGGTGTCATTTAATTACTCACGTTTTAATTGTAACAGTCAAATCCTTACATTTTTTGTGTATGTTTAAAAATATATTTTATTAAATTATTTTTAATAAATAATCTAATTTGAAAAATATTTTGTTAAATTACATAACATATTTTAATTTGAAATACATTTTATTAAATTATTTTTAATAAATAATATAATTAAAGTATATTTAATATATTTTCTTTTTATTGGATTAAATTATTTTCAATCAATAATATAATTAAATTAATATTTAATTTTGTTTAATTAATATGAAATATATTTTATATTTATAGGTTTTATGTAGGGAAAAATATCTTGAAATACTAAAATAAATTTTATTTTCGTTTATATTTTTTTATCAATTATATAAAACTAAATATTAATTAATTTTATAAACTAATCAAATAAAAAATAACTTATTTCATTTCAATTTATCTACAAACTTTTGTTATTTTCTTTATCATCTTGATATCTATTTATTTATTTTTATAATTCTTTCATAAATTATTAATTTTAACATTTAATAAACTTACATTTTATTTCATTATATTATTTTTAAAATATATTTTTAGATTATGAGAATTGAAAGGATTATATAGAACCTTGCTAAATGACTTGAGAATATGATAAGTTAAAATAACAAAAATTTATAAATAAAATAAATGAAAGAAATTAATTTCTTATTGATCAAATTAAAAATATTTTAATCATTAAAAATAATTTTTTTATTCTCTTGTAGGTTTAAAGATGTGTGTTCAAATTTTTAAATATTTTTTTTATGAAGGCAATTATGTTATTCCAAATTAGATATAAGAATAGGTAGTCAAAAAAGTTAGTTTTATAATTTCATTTAATGAAAAAGGTAGAGTGTAGTGCAAGGGGCTATTTATGAAATGCAAATAGACTCTCCCTTAAATTTATCTCTATAATACTTTACGCTTAATCCAAACACTCTCTCACCTTTATAACTTTTCAAACTTCTTCCCTTCACATTAAACACACAAAAATAATACTATGTTAATTTACGTTTTTATTGGATTGGGGGCCTAAATTACCCTTAAAATTTAGGGACTTAAATCCCAACCCTTCAACTAATATAGAGTTTATCTAACCTTTCAGTTTAAAATTATAATTTTTTACTTTTTAAAAGGACAAACCAATTAATAATAAAAAAGAGAAAACATCAAATAAGAAAGACAAAATTTTAAATAACAAAAGACAAAGAAGTAAAGACAAAGGTTAAAACACTACCATGGAAATATCTTTGAATTCATTGAAAGATTCAGATAATCAAGCGAAGATCAAGGTACACTGAAAGATGATGATAATAAATATCTCTTAGATAATTTATTGAAAATATGTAAACTAGAATCTATCCATTGGATACGGATACGAATATAAAAAATAATTAAAATGCTACAATTCATAGGATACAAGAGGAGTAAACAATGGAAGGTTATAAGAAGAAATAATGGAAATAGTATATATTGCAATCCCCAATGGATGCAAGAAATGGAAGGTTATAAGAAGAAACAATGGAAATAGTGTATACTGAATCCCTAATGGTTGCAAGAGGTCAAGATTGGAAACTAACATATATTCAATTAATTTTCAATGAATTCATATATCTTCAATACATTGTCTTATTTTCAATGGATTTAGAGATATCTTCAATGGATTATCTTCATTTTTAGTGGATTATCTATCTTCAATGGATTAAGAGGATTATATTATCATCAATGGATTCAGAGGATTATCTTTAGAAGCAATTTTAACCTTTTTCTTTCCTCCTTTTTCTTTTCTCATTTAAAAGATTCTCTTTTCTCATTTAATGTTTTCTCTTTTTCAATTATTGATTAATTTACCCTTTAAAAATGTGAAAAATCGTAATTTTAAAGATCAATAATTAAAGGGTTGAGATTTAACTTTAAATCCTTGTTTATCCCTCTAAACCCCAAATCAATAGGGGGCTAACCGTGGCCTGACAAGTCATCGGAAATGTTAATACCCACCATCAGGCATGATCTAATATTGACCTAACATGTAGTAAGTTATATATAATGCCGACACAAAGAAGTGACTCGAAGAACAAAATGTTGGCCTCAACACAATTTAACAAGATTGGTTTCTAGGGAAGAGGAGGGAAATAATGGAAAATATCGACCAGAGAAGGGAAAAAGAATTTTGTCTCCTAGAGCATGACAAGCCCTAAAATAATGTCGGCCAAATCAACTCACACCAAGATCAATATATTAAGGATGGTGGACCAAGATAAACAATATCAGCCGAAATAGAAGAATGACCAAGGAAGAAGAAAGTATGGCCAATTAGAAGTTGACAATCAGTTACGAATTGAACAACAACTAAAGAACGGTTAAGATAATCACCGCAATTCGACAATTTCAGGACGATTATCACACGACATCACATTGTGAGAATGTGCGGAGGATCGTGGGAAATGGAAGTTACTCTTGGGCCTCTCGATGTATAAATAAGAGGTCCAAAGAAGAAAATGGGATTCCAAAACCACCACTTAGGATTTTGGTTATTTTTCCTTTTCATTTAATCTTTTTTCTCTTCATTGCTATATTTCTTCTCTTCTTCACTCCATTTCTTCTCTTTCTCACTGAATTTCCTCTTTTAGTTTTCGATGAGTCTATGTATGTAAATATGGATTAATTAACATCTATATTTCCATTTGTGTTGACCATTTATGCACATCTCTTGTTGGGAGTATTCTCATGACAACATAAGGTAGAAAACAAGTAAGTTTAGTCATTTTCAAGTTATTGCATGGCATCTATGTTTCTTGCAAATATTAATTTAGTAATTACCTTATGTGTCCTGTAAATACAAGTCCTTCTCTTTAAGACAAAAAATCCTTTATTCTGGCACGCCCATGCACACACATTAAAATATAATACTTCTAAGCAAATCATGAAAGAACGTGCAATTAGTTGTACTCAATTTTTGAGCACAAACGACCCTTGAATTTAAAAAATAACTTCAAGCCCCTATCTGTTCTTACTCCCCCTTTTCTTTCAAATTATGTAACTTGAGAGTATTTTCTCATGCACCAAATTTTAAATTATTTTGAAAAAATTAAAAATTGTAGAAACAAATTTTCACATGCAATGCGACTTTGAGCCCCTAAACCATCCTCGATCCAATCCCTTGGAGGGTATATGTCCGATACTTCCGGGAACGACCAAGAAAACAGCATGGGGAGACCAAAATGTGCTAATTATTCACAACTGGCCTTGTGGTCCTACATTGGGGGCAGTGATTGGTTTGCCTCTTCCAAAGGCCCATTCACCATGAATGCCTTTTTAGGCAACATTCAAACATATTAAAGTACATTTATTGTTTTTTTTTCAGGATACCTATGTCCCAAACTTTTAGTAGTGATTATTTTTGTTTTTTTTTTTTAATTTCAAATTCGCAAAGAAATGCATTTTTCCTTTTACATCTTTTAGTTTTTGTCTTTGTGCGTGGAAGAGAACGAAACTATTTCTCGTGGAGATGACAATTCTTCTATTGATATTGTTAATTAATCCCCACCCTGAGTTTCCATTCTTTTGTTGGCATTGCTAATTAGTACTCACCTTGAGTTTCCACGGCTAAGATAAAGTAAGAATGTACTCTAATTATTACTTAAAAATTCTCCCCATAAAAACATTTTTAGAAGGTATTCTTACTATTATTTATAAAATTCTCTCTCTATAAATACTCTTTGATATCTAAGTTTTGGTGCTAATTATTGAATAATTTAATTTGTGTCTCTTTCGTTTCTAAAAATTAGTTTGTAAGATGAAATTTTTTCCCTCGTAACTTTCGCAACAATTCCTGTGGGAATTCCAACATAAATAATTAAGTATATATATATATATATATATATATCATAGTATGACTCTGGTTGGCTGACATGCCAGGTCATTGTCATAACCTTTTTATTAATTTACTCACTAATACTTGTGCCTAAAGCAATTAAACTGATACTTGGGTGTGAACTGCTGATTCTTCTGCTCTATATGTATGCATATATGCCCTCCTTCTCAATATTAAATATTATTAACACCCTATCGAAAACTAGAATTCCACATGGAATGCACAGTCCTATTATTAATTAATTCAACTTCATGTGCATATTCTCTAGCTAGGGTTGATGAGGTTTTCAGCCAACCCTCCAATAAGAGAGCTTCATTGGAATACTGAAAAAAAAAAGGAATGAAAATAAACAAGTAATACCATGATATTTTCTTTATGATATATTGTAACACTTTTATAGTTGTGTGAGTAATACATATATATATATATATATATATATATATATGATGTAAATATACGTCTTCAAGGAAAGTCATTCATCGACTTTCTAGTTGGGAAATTTTGATTTCATTAGAAAACCAACCAAGATACAATTTGAAATTCTGAAAATCTCGACAAACTACAATTTTTTTCAATATTTTTTCAACTTTCTTCGCAAAAAGTTGTCTAATTTTTCCAACTTTTACTTTCTTTAATTTTCTTTAGTTCAATTTTTATCAAATTTTTTCAATTTTTTTTTTCAACTTTCTCATATGACACATAGTATAATTGGATAAAAATTACGAAAAATTTTATTTTTTTTTTGGCACTCCAAACATCTTCTAAATCAATGGTTGTGATTGATAATAAATGAAATCATGTTTGTTTGTTTTTTTTTTTTTTTTAATTTAGGGTATTTAGTTCAACTTACGTGTATCAGAAGCTTTACAAAATATTCTACAAATTATGTATAACGAATAAACTCATAAAAATTTCATATTTATGTTCTAATCTCCAAAAAAAAAATAAAATAAATAAAATAAAATAAAAAATATTCACTCTTGTTAAACTTAAATCTCCTATAAAAAAAAAAAAAGTTCCAAACTCCGGCCAAATGAATTATTTAAAGTCGCCTGATGCGCCTTGTTATTTTCCAAAGATGGTGAGTAGCGTCCTCACTGGATCAAATAAAGAACTTGAAAAGAAGGCATGGAAAGATGGAGCACTAGTCGCAGCCACATGAGTTGTGTCACCTTTTCTTTTCTTTTTTTTTTTTTTCGTGCTACCTACTTTTTATTACTCAATCCAGTCATGGCAATTTGTTGGGAAATGGGCAAAAGAATGCTATTCAAAGGCACATATATATATACATATATATATGTATGTTATGAACGGATGTGTCCTAATTGTGATGTATTATGAGACCATATTAATTGTAAATTTGACAAAAATTATTAAAAATTGTCAATTTTTTTTAATCAAACAGGTATCCCATATATCAAAACTGTTTGGTTTATCAAAAAAAATAAAAAAAAAAATTTAATTTTACTAATTTTTTATAACTTAATATAATTTTCTTCACTTAACACTTTACTTTTTTCAACTTTTACTGATTATTTTTAATTATTTTTAATTTTTATATATTTTATTAAACACCCTACTAACCACTAAAACGGCATGTGTCAAAAATTAGTGCAAAGTTGAGATTTGTTTTTTTTTTTTAATTGCGAAACGGCACATTCACTACTAGAAATTGGCTAATTATTACATATATATTTGAGTTAATATATATATATATATATATATATATATATATATTCAGTACTAGAAATTGATTAATATATATATTATTTCTTGGTAGGCTTTAATTATTTTATATAAATATTTGAGCTGTTGACTGAGTTTCTACTCCTCACTGTCGGATAACTGAACCACATTTTTTGTTTTGTTTCTTGAAAAATTGCAGAACCACATGGTTTATGATATCCCAACAATACCTGAAAAATATGATGCTTGGAACTTTGGAGGCTTCAGAAAGCAATGTTCCTCTAATCCATGTATAGATATAAGTATCCATGAGTTGATCCTTTTTACCTGCCTGCCAGGGGACAGTCTTTAGCCTGCACACTGTTCACAGACCTCGTTGGTCCTGACATAAAAACAATGGTACTGCTGCAAAATTTACTAATAAATTGGCTCAAGTTGTATTGCACGCAGAAGGTCAAGAATTTGTTAGGATTTTAATAATAAATGTTTATTGAAAATTTTAAATTATGAGGCAGATGAATATTTTTAAGTTGCAATGTATATCCATTAAGTTGAGGATGGTAAGGTAGATGTGCGGGATTACAAGGAAAGATAGGATTGGGAACGAGGAGATTAGGGGCAAAGTAGGAATAGCACCGATTGAAGATAAAATGAGAGAAAACCGATTAAGATGATTTGACCATGTTAGAAGGCGTCCAACAGAGGCACTTGTTTGAAGGTATGAAAGTATGAAGATTGTTAGGAGTAGGAGAGGTAAAGGAAGACCCAAGAGAAGCTGGAAAGAAACCATTAAACATGACATGATCTACCTAGATTTATCGGAGGACATGCCCTTAAACAGATCTAATTGGCGATGACAAATCCATATAGCCGACCGCACCTAGTGGGAAAAGGCTTGGTTTGGTTTGGTTTAATGTATATCCATTAAATGTGTGTTTGGAGTGAAAAAAAAAAGTGAGATAAATTAAGATAAATTGAGAGATCGTAATGCGTGCAGTGAAAGAAAAAAGTTGATGTGATATAAAGTTAACAGAGATTTATAGAGTTTTTTGTTATTTTTTTGCAAACCAAACGGTGCCTTAATCTATATAT
This sequence comes from Vitellaria paradoxa, assembly GCA_019916065.1. Lineage (NCBI taxonomy): Eukaryota > Viridiplantae > Streptophyta > Magnoliopsida > Ericales > Sapotaceae > Vitellaria > Vitellaria paradoxa. The sequence continues at coordinate 31,167,935 of CM034244.1, forward strand.
ATCCTTACTAAAATTGTGAGACTTAAGATATTTTTTTTAAGAGTTAATTACCTTTACACTCTTTGTATTTAGGTCTATTTTCATTTTTACCCCATCAACTTTATAAATGTGTATTAATACCGCTTGTGCTGCACACAAAAGTGTAACATTTGATGGATCTATTCAATTTAATAGTGCATGCGATACATGCATGTACAAAATGCAAGTGCTCAAAAAAAAAAAAAAAAAAAAAACTAAAATACCCTTAAAGCTTCAAATTTCTTTTTCTCTCTCTCTCTCTCTAGGTCACAAAGAAAAGGACCCGAGAACGACGAAACCCCAATGAAGCACTGGTTCTCCAGTAACTCGCCAAGTGCTACCTTCCATCGTCGCTCCAAATCACTAGTATTGCCCAAGACTTGGATGTTCTCATTTCCTCTTTTTCGCCGTTCTTCTCCTGTAAAGCTTCAGATCTTTCTCTCTTCCTTTCTCTCTCTCTCTCTCTCTCTCTTTCTCTTTGGGTTACAGATCTCTCTTTCTCTCTCCGGGTTTCAGCAAACCCATATCTAGCTGCGAATGTTAATTTAAGATATATATATATATATACATAGATGATTTGAGATTTTGGAATTTTGTGCATATATATATACACACAGATTTTGGGTTTGGGAGTTAATTTTGGAGATAATTTTGGGTTTCGAAGATGATTTTGGAAATGATTTATAGATGATTTTAAAGATAATTTGAACTTCGCCTATGTTGGGGTATCCTTAACATAGCCGGTCCCAAGTCTAGACAAAGGAAGAGGGTTGTGCGTTAGGTAGCCGACAGCCAGCACAATATTCAGTCGAATTTTTTTCATGGATTTGACACCTAATGAGATTTCGTGGGAGTGTCCCCTACTTAGCGACGCACTGTATGGTCCGAGTACAGTGTTAAATAAGCAAGGACTACTACATCGGTGCCCGGGTGCAGTGTTAAATAAGCAAGGATCCTTACACTTTCTTGGACAAGTGAGGGGGTAAGGAAGCTAGTCCAAAATATGAGGCTGAGATTAGGTACTTGGAACATTGGAAGCTTAACTGGAAAACTTATGGAAGTGGTGGATACAATGAAAATGAGACGAATTGCAATTGCTTGCTTGCAAAAGACAACGTGGGTGAGACAGAAAGCTAAAGAGATTGAGATGACTGGGTATAAGTTATGATATACAGGACTTAATAAATCAGGGAATGAGGTCGGCATAGTAGTAAGCAAGGACCTAAAGGAAGATATAGTTAATGTAAAATGCTGTAAAGATAGGATTATTCCAATTAAGTTAGTGTTAGGAGAAGAGATAGTAAACGTAATTAGTGTTTATGCCCCCAGGCGGGCTTAGGAGATGAACATAAAGAGAAGTTTTGGAAGGACTTAGAAAGAACGCTATTAGAGATACCCTAAGGAGAGATGGTCTTCATAGGAGGAGATTTGAACGGTCATGTAGGACGCGATGTAGATGGATACATAGGAGTACATGAGGGATATGGATACAGTAATAGAAATGAAACAGGGAAGAATATTTTGGAGTTTGCAGTGGCTTATGATCTTATGGTGACGAACACCTTTTTTAGGAAAAGAGAGGAACATCTGGTGACATATAAAAGTGGCTTCTCAAGGACACAAATTGATTTCTTCTTAACTAGGAAAAAAGAGACCGCGTAACTTGTAAAGATTGCAAGGTTATACCAGGGGAGAGCTTGACTTCCCAACATAGGTTGTTGGTCATAGATGTACAGCTTCAAAGATGGACTAGAAAAAAGAAGTTGTATAAATACTCAAGGACTAAATGGTGGAACTTAAAAGGTGATAAGCAACTAGCATTTAGGGAAAGAGTACTAGAGGAAGACGTCTGGGCAGTAAATGAGAGTGTAAATAATATGTGGGATTAGGTAGCAGAGTGTATTAGGAGGGTAGCGAAAGAAGTTTTAGGGGAATCCAAAGGGAGTGCTCCGGCACAGAAAGAGACATGGTGGTAGAGCGAAGCCATCCAAGACAAGATAAGAGTTAAAAAATAGTGTTTTAAATCTTGGTAAAATGATAGAAATGAAGTGAACTTGGAGAGGTATAAAGAAGCAAAAAGAGAAACCAAAAAGGCAATTAGTGAGGCTAAGGCAAAGGCATTTGAGGATTTATATAGGCGACTTGACACTAAGGAGGGGTGAAAGAGAGATATTCAAGCTTGCTAAATCCAGAGATAGGCGGACCAAAGATTTAAACCAAGTTAAATGCATTAAGGATGAGGATGAAAAGGTATTAGTAAAGGAAGAGGAGATAAATGAGCGTTGGAAGAGCTACTTCTACAAGTTATTTAACGAAAGCAGTAGTAGTGACATACAATTGGGGCAGTTTACCACCTTTAGGGAAGAATTAAATCGTATGTTCTATAGGAGAATCAGTACGGAAGAAGTAAAAGAAGTATTGAAAAAGATGAAGAATGGGAAAGCGGTTGGAAACCAGATAGTATCCCTATTGATGTTTGGAGGTGCCTAGGGGAGTGTGGCATAAGTTGGTTGATAAAACTTTTTAATATAGTGCTAAAGAGCAAGAAGATACCTAATGCATGAAGGAAAAGTATTCTTATACCCATATACAAGAACAAATGAGATATTCAGAACTGTGTGAACTACCGTAGGATTAAATTGATGAGTCATACAATGAAATTATGGGAGAGAGTTATTGAGAGAAGACTAAGAAGGACAACAAACGTTTTAGAGAATCAATTTGGTTTCATGCCTAGGAGATCAACCATGGAGGCTATCTTTCTCCTAGGGAGGTTAATGGAACAGTATAGGGAAGGTCAAAAAGATTTACATATGGTGTTCATTGATTTAGAGAAGGCTTATGACCGGGTTCCTAGGGAGATTCAATGGAGAGTATTGGAAAAGAAAGGAGCGTATATCGCTTATATAGAGGCGATAAAGGACATGTATGATAGAGCCATGACATCTACACGGATGACTGGTGGAGATACTAAAGAGTTTCCTATCACGATTAGTCTACACCAAGGCTCAGCGTTAAGCCCATACTTGTTTGGTCTAGTTATAGATGAGATTACAAGACTTATTCAGGATGAGATGCCGCAGTGTATACTATTTGCAGATGATATTGTTTTAGTAGATGAGACGAGAGAAGGAGTGAATGCTAAGCTAGAATTGTGTCGGGAAACGTTAGAAACAAAAGGGTTTAGGATAAGCCGATGTAAAATGGAATATATAGAATGCAAGTTTAGTCAAAGTAGAGTAACTAGTAGTATAGAAATAAGTTTAGGTGCACAAAAGATTGTAGAGAAAGAAAACTGTAGGTTCCTTGGGTCTATGGTGCAACAAGATGGAAGGATTGATACTGATGTAAGTCACAGGATTCAAGCTCGGTGGACTAAATGAAAGAGTGCTTCGGGGGTCTTGTACGATCGAAAAGTCCCCCTCAAGGTAAAAGGAAAGTATTATAAGATGGCAGTAAGACCAGCGTTGCTATATGAATCAGAATGTTAGGCAGTAAAGCATAATCATGTTCAGAAGATGGCAGTTGCGGAGATGAGAATGCTAAGATGGATGTGCGGGATTACAAGGAGAGATAGGATTAGGAATGAGGAGATTAGGGATAAAGTAAAAATATAACCGATTAAAAATAAAATGAGAGAAAATCGATTAAGATGGTTCGGTTATGTTAGAAGGCGTCCAACGAAGACACTTGTGGGAAGTTGTGAAAGCATAGAGATTGCTAGGAGTATGAGAGGAAGAAGAAGATCCAAGAGAAGTTGGAAATAAACTATTAGACAAGACCTTGCTTACCTGAATTTAACGGAGAATATGGCCCTAAACAGATTTGATTGACATCGTCAAATCCATATAGCCGACCCCACCTAGTGGGAAAAGGCTTAGTTTGGTTTGGTTTGGTTTTAAAGATAATTTGAAAATAATTTTGGGTTTGGGAAATACTTTTTTAGAGATGATTCTAGGTTTGGTGTTCATTCCCATAGTCTTTCTCCTCAAAGATTGATCTCTCCACTCTCATAGTCTCTCTCTTCAACCTGATGGAGTCCAAGTGAAGAAATTTCCCCCCAAACTAGACCCTAATAAGCCCCTCAGCCCCCTAATCTCCATTTGTGGAGTTTCCAAGCTCTTGGCAGTAATTCTAAAAAAGTGACCTATTGTCCGAAGCTGAAGGTCCAACTTTTACCTTTTTAACACCTCCATTATTTCAGACATGATGGGTAATACATTATTGGTCTTTATTTTATCTTCAACTTTTTCAGGTGGGTTGCTTCTTATTACTTTTGATGGGAAAATTCAACTGGATTTCTATTTGATTGTTTGGGGGAAATATGAGTGATTATGCTGCTAGGGTTGCAAGAATGAAGCTCTATGGATTCTTGTTGAAGAACAGAGAAGAGAGAAAAGGATAGTGATGAAGAAGAAGAGAAAGGTAATTTTGTTATTTTAGCGCTTAATGTAATGTCGTCAAACATTATACTTTTGTGTACAGTACAGGAGTAGTAGTGTACATTTATGAATTTGAGGGGTAAAATTGAAAATGGACCTAAGTACAAGGGGTGTAAATGTAATTAAACTTTTTTAATGGCCAGTTGATAGGACCAATTATCTATCTATACTATTATAGGGCAAATTCATAAGTTTGGTAAAACTCCTTTTTTGGTGGTCTTTATCTTTGGTGTAGTATTTTTTTTTCATCCCATAATATTCTTTAACTTTCTATAACTACCTATATTTCAATAGAATTAACAAGTAATTTTTTTTATAACTTCCAACTTTTACCTTTTTAATACCTCCATTATTTCTTAGGTGTGTTTAGAGTGATAAAAAGTGAGATAAAGTAAGATAAATTGTGAGTTCGTAATTCGTACAGTGAGATAAAATAGTGAATAACTTTTAGAGATTTTCAGAAATTTTTAGAGATTTTCAGAGATTTATAACAAACCAAATGGAGTCTTAAATGTCCTTTAACTACCTGCTATTTTGTAATTTTTTTATTTTCTTTAAATGCTCCTTAATCATGTATTATTTACTTAGATAACCTTAACTACTTATTATTTACTACTTGAATCACTTTTGTTAATTTCTTTATAATTAACAAATTAATTAATGATATGCACATAATTTAAAAATAAAAATTAAAAAAAATTATGTGTATTGCGTGTGTACCAGTATTTAGAACATATGTAAAAATAAAAATTAATAAAAAAATTAAGTAAATATTTATAATTTGCAAAAGAATAAAAAATAAAATTTAATAGAAAAATTGATAATAAATTAAGATAAAAAAATTTCCACGCATCACATGTGCGCCGGCGTCTAGTGTTAATAATTGATTTGTAACAAAAATGTTGGGCTTGTTTAGCAAATGTGTTGACTCATAACTGGTTAAATTCGTTAAATATTAGGGCTTGTTTAATATTTATATTAATATATATAATTATGTAATATTTATATAAATATATTTATTCTTTTGTATTTATATTATGTATAATATAATACGTGCTTCATTCTAAAAATTTCATTAAAATTTTAGGTTGTTGTTTTATTTAATTTCCATTTTAATAAATTGTATTTTTAAATTCAAAACTCATTTAGTAACTATAATAAATGAACCTTAAATTATTTATCAAAAAAATGAAATTCTTTTAAAAAAATTAAAAAAAAAAAAAGCTAAACAAGACGAATCTAAGTTTCTCAAAATGGTTAATTAAGGAGGTGAGCTTGAACTCACCTATTCAGACTTGTGGTAAATTAGAGTCTAACGCATGCATATATACTAGTTACCAATTTTGTGCTATGCATTTTTTATATTATATATTTTTAAAATATAAAAATAAAATAATACATATTTAAACAGAAAGAAATAATAATAGAATATTATATATTTGAATAAATAATCAAATAAAATTGTCTTGTAAGAGATTTAATTTTACACAGCCTAACTTATATGAAAATTTTGATTAATATATAATTTAATTTGAATAAAAATTAAAATACTAAGTGATAAGTAATAAAACAAATATTCCAATCAATAATCAAATAGCATTTCTAAGAACTTCTATCATAGTTGAATTATTTTTATTTTTTATGTTATCGAACTTGAATAAAAATTTTAAATATTATTATTATCCAACTTAAATCATATAATATTTCAAAAAATATTATTATTTTTAAATTATAATATATTAAGGGATGAATGCAATTCAATTTTGATAATTGTAATATTTAGAATTCAAATATTAAGTGATAAGTGTTGAATTATAAAAATTTAATCAACCTAGAATTCAAATATTAAATAATAAGTATGATTTAATTTAGATAATTGATTGTAATATTAATTTTAAATAATTATCAATTAATAAAATTAAATATTTTGAAAGATACGTGTCACAATGAAATATCAACTTATAAAACTTTATCAATTTAACATTTGTTAGGCGTTTGGTATGAATATTATAAATGCTGGTACAAAATAAATTTAGGACACATGGCCCATTTACCGAGCATCATATAGAGCACATTAGGAGCACGCTCGGCGATGGTTTAGCGATTGAAAGGATACTGTAGTTGGGCCCAACTGCTTGATAATGAGATCCCAACTATAAATGCCCAATGATAATAAATGAACTAGATTTATTACCTAAAATACAATATTGCTAGTTTCTTTCGTTACAAGTGACTGACAGATGTGGCATGTGGACAGTTTTCGAAGTTGCATTCCGTCTATTCAGACACTACACTCACTCGCGTATTTAATGCAAAGTAAGGGTATTAAATGAGAAGTGAAAGGCATTCGAAGGAAAGTAAGAGGCATATATCAGGGGGTATCGTTACGATTTGATTTTTTCATATTACTTTATTTATTTTACCATACGATAAATACCATACTTAGCTCCAAAATCCAGGTACATTCACTATTGTCAACCAAGTGTATTACTCATTACTTTGCTCCTTTTAATTCTCTTAAAAGCTTTTGCTAACTTAAGTATCGAAGGGTTTTCTAGTCAGGGTCCCTCTCTCCAACTATAACTTTTGTTTTCTTTGTGCTCGGCAGGTCAGCGATTAAATCTCCAGTTGACGTGGTGAGCAGTTCCAACTGTGATTTTTTATTGCCGAACATTTGGCGGCCACCATGAGGCACATTTCATTGTTCCCCATACACTTTTACTCTGGAAAATTCTTTGTTCTTTCAAAGTTCACTAATAATGGGGTTCCAAGATGCTGTAGTGGATTTTATATTACAAGGGCTGCAGTGAAACATTTAAAGGTCAGGATTTAATCAAAAGTTATTGATTTTGTCAAACAATATTTATTACAGCATTTATTAAATCTTTTGATTAAATCCTGACCTTTGGATGCTTCACTTCAGCTCTTACAGTGTAAAATCCACTGCAGCATCTTGGAACCCCTAATAATGACTTCAGGTGGAAACACAACACCCCCACCTTCTCCTCGTGTGGGGATAAGATAACACTGTCCAAAATAAAAGGAAGTGCGTTGGTGATATGAACTCCAGGATTGGAGTCCAGCAGAAAGAAAAAGATGGATGACTCGAAGGCTGTGAAATGGAGGCAAGAATTATTGGCAAAGGCTAGTAAAAAACAAGCTGAGTTGGAAGAGATACTCCTTGAGCTAAGTAAAGAAAATGGAAAATAAACAGCTCGAGCTAAGCTGGAAGAGATACTCCTTGAGCTAAGTAAAGAAAAAAGAAAATAAGCAGCTCGAGCTGAAACTAATCCTGATGATTCAGAACTTGGTCCAAGCGAAAGCTATGACACCATGTATGGTGATTCGGAAGACTAAGGTGATGCCGAAGCATTGGAAGCTAACAAAGTACAATCTGACCCTAGGCACGAAGGCCGCTCTGTTCAAAAGGAGATCCTTTATTCTAGGCCTGTTGGAGAAAGTTCCACGCAGGTCTAGCACCCGGAAGCCTTACAACCATGAAGAGAAAGGCCATCCAAGTCTCACCACAAAGGAGCCACCCACAAAAAGAAACAATCCAGCCATAAGAAGTACCACCATACAAGTAGAAGCTCCTCCAGTAAACACGTGGCTCCCATAAAACCCAAAAAGTTTGGCAAGATGAAAGTGGTAGAGAATGAGCAATACAATGAGTGGAAGGCCTCTGACCAGAGCACCCAAATGATGGCAAGAAGGGCTTTTGGACGGATCTCTACCCTAAGGTTCAACATTTATAATGGTAAATCAGATCTTTTGGCGTAGTACCGTCACTACATACAGGCGATGACACTTTGGAGCTTGAACGATGATCATATGCGTAGAGTGTTCCCATCAAGTTTGGGAGACATAGCCCTCCAATGATTCTGTAAGCTGACCCTAGGAAGCATTAGGAGTTGGAAGCAATTGGCCAAGGAGTTTGTCACATGATTTTTGGTTAATGCAAAGCAGCCAAAAAAACTACTGATTTGCTCTTCATAATGAATAAAAAGAGCAGTGAAAGTTTAAGGGACTACTCCCGGAGGTATAGGGAGCTCTACAACAAAGTAGAAGGATGCTTATGATAACTTGCTGTGACCTCATTCAAATTAAGTTTATGAAAAAAAGATAAGCTCTGGTTATCACTGATGAAGAAGCCAGTAGCCAAAATGTTTGACCTTATGTGTAGAATTTAAAAATAAACAACAATTGAGGACGAGACTAAGCCCGTTGAGCAAAAAGAAGGAAGATCTATAGCATCCAAGAATGAGAAAGGCAAATAGAGAAGGCCTAAATATGCTAGAGAGGGAAAATCTGTATTTGAGGCCATCAATATGGTGTTTAAGGAGCTCATCTTCAGGATTCTCTCCCAGATACGAGATAAGCCATACTTTAGGTGGTCAAAGAAGTTGCCTGATTTCTCAGGTCAGAAAAGTTATAAGGATTACTGTGCTTATCGCTGGGATAAGGGGCATTGTACAGGATCTTACCGTTCCTTACGACAACATCTCGAGAATCTAGTGAGACAAGAGCACTTAAGGGAGTATGTAGACGAATCGAAGATCGAGAATGTTGGCGATCCTCCCCAAGCACAATGGGGCGGTCATAGGAGGAGAATGGAGAATGCTAATGAAGGAGATTCCGTGAAAGAAGCCCAGCTCCCACCAAGGGTGAGGATCAAGAGGAACATAGAGAGACCACCAGTCATCTTCGCCATCCATATAGGGTCACCCCCAGAGTATAATTGCCTGTCCTTGACCTGGAAAATAGCAAGTAGGTCGATCTGGTGAGGTTCTAAAAGTTTCTAGAATCCCGAGCAAGCATTCGAGGTGTGAGAGTGCTCGGGAGATTACATTCCATGAAGATGAATGCTTTAGAGTACGACAACCACATAATGACGCACTTGTGATCACCCTGAAGATTTTTGAGTCGAATGTCAAGAAGGTTTTCGTGGCTGCTGAGAGTTCTACAGAAGTTATGTTTCTTAGTCTGGTTAAGAAACTTGGCTTGACTGAAGAAGATTTGAAGCCAGCAGAATGCCCGATGATAGGGTTCAACTCTGCCCTAGTCTGGCCACTGGGTATATTTATAATCCCCGTCCGAGCTGGCCTAGTGGAATATGAGGTTAAATTCACGGTAGTAGACTCTCTATCTTCATATAATGCCATTATTGGAAGGTCATGGATCTACATGTTGAAGGTAATCCTCTCAACTTATCACCAAGTTCTTAAGTTTCCCTACGACGACGAGATGATAGAGATCAGGGGGGCCAAGACCCATCACGGAGATGCTTCACTACCACCCTTAAATCCAAACCATTGCTCAAGCAAGTCTAACTAACAGAAATACCATAGGACACCCTGAAGATCGATGATAACGTATGAGATCCATAGTAGAAGGCTGTTAAGGGACTGGAAAGGTTCCAGGTTGGTCTTGCCAAAGACGATAGGTTTTTCTTGATTGGGTCCAACCTTGGAGCTAAGGAGAAGTTAGAGCTGACCGAGATGCTATTGAATAACATTGGAACCTTTGCCTGGACTCCACAAGAAATGCTAAGTATTTCTCCTGAGGTGATGAGTCATAAGTTAAATGTTAATCCAGGGGCAAAACCTATAATCCAAAAGGTAAGGAGGTCCGCATTATAGCATGCGGAAGCTGTCATAGAAGAGGTCGGCAAACTACTGGAGGCCGAAGCTATTAGGGAACTCTTATACCCTGAATGACTGGCCAACACAGTAGTTATTAAGAAAAAATGGGAAAGTGGAGGGTCAGTGTTGACTACGTAGACCTAAACAAGGCCTATTTAATAGACCCATTTCCCCTACTGAAGATCGATCAACTAGTTGACTCAATAGTTGGAAGCTCAAGGATGTCTTTCCTGGATGCATACAGAGGGTACCATCAGATTTTTATGCATGGCCTTGATGAGGAGAATACGTCATTCATTACCCCAGGAGGGGTTTATTGCTACAGGGTCATGCCATTTGGCCTAAAGAATGCTGTTACTACCTATCAATGACTTGTCACGAAGATCTTCAAGGATAACCTCAGCAAAATCATGAAAGTGTACATTGACGATATGGTGGTAAAGAGTAAAGAGTCAGATACCCATCTTCAGCACTTGCAGCATGTCTTCTTCACTATTGACAAGTATGGGTTGAAGCTCAATGCCGCCAAATGTGCCTTCAGAGTAAGTTATGGGTAGTTTTTAGACCATTTGGTCACTAGGAGAGGAATTGAGGTTGATCTCGACCAGATTAAAGCTATTCAATCGATTGACCTACCTTATACCAAGAAGGAGGTTCAAAAGCTTATAGGGATAGTAGCGGCACTGAACAGATTCATAAGCTGAGCATCAGATAAGTGCCAACCATTTTTTAAGCTTTTGAAAGGGATAAACAAGATGGTCTGGGATAGCGAGACAAACTAAGCACTGGGGAAGCTTAAAGAATATCTAATAACTGCCCCAATCTTATCAACCCCCTAGTTAGGGGATGTGCTACAGCTGTACTTGGCAGTTTTGGAACATGCAGTCAGTACTGTCCTACTAAGAAAGGAGGAAGGGAGATAAAAGCCCATTTACTACACAAGTAAGACTTTATAGGGGCTGAGACCAGGTATCTCCTCCTAGAAAAATTGACCTTAATGTTAGTGATGGCCTCCAGGAAGCTAGCCCACTACTTTTATGCTCACACTATTCAGGTAGTGACGAATCAACCTATCGGCCAGCTTTTAAAAAAAGCAGGCATCACAAGGAGGATAACCAAGTGGGTAGTTTTACTTAGAGCTTTTGACATAAGATTTGTGCCAAGGATAGCAATAAAGGCACAAGTCTTAGCAAATTTTGTGACAGATTTTACCCTTCCAGTCCTTGAGCAAATACAAGAGGTGTGGCAGCTCGAAATCAACTCAAAGGCTGAAGTTGTTCCAGAGGTAGCTACACCTTTATGGCAGATAGAAGTGGATGGGTCCTCGTCCAAAAGAGGTGCTAGAGTAAGAATAGTTTTGACAACCCTAGAAGGGGTAATAATTGAATACGCAATAAAGTTGAGTTTTGAAGCCACTGATAATGAAACAAAGTATGAGGCTTTCTTGGCTAGACTTGATGTTGCTTAGCATTTTTTTGCTCGAAACGTGCTAATCAAGATAGATTCCCAATTGGTGGAAAACCAATTGAAGGTTAAGTGTGTGGTGAGAAATGAAAGTATGGCTGAATATTTGGAGCTATCAAAGAAAAAGCTGGAGTACTTCAATGTAGTGAGAGTTGAGTTGATTGGAAGTGATCACAACACCCATGCAAACGCTCTGGCAACTTTGGCTATATCTCCAAGGACCAAACTTACTAATACGGTTTTCTTGGAGGTACTTGAAAAACTGAGCATATAAAGGTGAAAAAGTGGCATGTGTTCAATTGGGTTCATCTTAGATGGATCTAATTATCTTCCATCTAAAAGATGGCACCCTCCCTCAAGATAAAGTTGAGGCAAGAAAGTTGAGTATCAAGGCCACAAGGTTTGGCTCTCCTTTAATTATAAACTATACAAGGTGTCCTTTATAAGCCTTTATCTTCTTTGTGTTCATCCTAACAAGGTACAGGACGTTCCTTATGAAATACATGAAGGGGTCTATAAAGCATACACTAGGGGCAGGTCGCTCGCTCACATGGCAATCACACAAGGCTACTAGTGGCCGAAGATGGGGAAGGATGCTTAAGCCTATGTTTGTAAGTGCAAAAAGTGCCAGAAGTTTACTCCAATCCCTCATTAACCTGCTTGAGAGCTCAGTCCACTTACCAGTCAGTGGCCGTTTGCTCAATGGGGGCTTGATATAGTGGGGCCACTGCCTATTGCTACTAGGAACAATAAGTAGTTAGTGGTCGACAGCAATTATTTTACCAAATGGGTAGAGACGGAACAATTAGCACACATCAAGGATGTAGATACTATTCATTTCATATAGAAGAATATCATCACGAGGTATGGCATCCCTAGGACATTTATTTCCAATAATGGAATGTAGTTTGATAGTTCTTCATTTAAGGAATATTATTTTAGATATGGGATCAAAAATGTCTATTCAACACAAACTTCAAATAAGATTATCCTGAACGGCATCAAGAAAAAGTTAGAAGCTGCTAAAAGGAAGTGGGTTGACGAACTTCTATCAGTGCCTTGGACATACCGAACAACCCCAAGGAGGTCAACTGGTGAGTCTCTATTCTCTCTGGCTTATGGGATAGAGGTAGTGATTCCACTGGAGGTTGGCTTGCCGATCATACGTACCTAAGCCTTTGACTAAAGGGAAAACAATATATCAATAGGGGTGAGTCTAAACTTGATTGATGGGAAAAGGAAGTTAGCTTCACTGAGACTTGCAAACTATTAGTAAGAGGCAAGGAGAAAATACAACAAAGGAGTTAAGCCAAGAGAATTCAAGGTTAGAGACTCTGTGTTAAGAAAGCTGATGGGAGCCAGAAAGGTTCTAAGTAACGAAAAGCTCGGCGCAAACTGGGAAGGTCCGTTCCGCGTTACAAAAGTGCTCGGCAATGGTGCTTACAGGCTATGTGATCAAAATGAGAGACTAGTTAAGAGGCCGGGGAATACTGCTCATTTGAAATTATATTATATGTAAGCATTTGTATTGAATACTATTTAATAATGAAATTCTTTGCAGATAAGCATATAAAAGAAGCAATTTCAAAAGCTTCCATAAAGCTAAAGATATCACTAAAAAAGATGGCCACACTAGGTTTCCTAAGTGCTGGTTCGAAACGATTGCCACATTAGGTTTCCCTAGTGCTGGTTCGAAAAAGATTGCCACACTAAGTTTTCCTAGTGTTGGTTCAAAAAGGAATGCCATAGTATATTTCCCTAGTGTTAGTGCTAAAGAATTGCCACATTGGGTCCTTCCAAGTGTTGGTTCTAAAAGATTGCCACATTGATTCGAAAGAGATTCTCATGATGGATTCCTTTGTTTAGAAGAACAAAAGATTCATTGGGTTTCCCCAATGGTTGGCTTGAAAGGATGGCGAGCTTGCTAGTTTACTTATAAGCTTGTAAATGTGTGATTTTTTTTGCTTTGCTTACCAGCTCTAAATTCCCTTTCAAATTGATATTACTTATTAAGATAGTCAAGATAACTAAAAATTTAAAAGCCTTGATCACATTGTGCCAAAAAACATGGCAAAAATGTAATATAGTTCAAAATATACGAATGCAAGTCTTCCCCGACCACTCGAAATGTGGTCAGCTACATGCTAAAAGGCTACATCATTGCTATTATGTTGGTAAGGGTTGAATTAAGAAGCATATCCTAAGTGTGAATTAATTTAAGAAGTATAACCAGAAATGCTCATGAAGAATAAAATAGTCAAAGTTTAAAACTTCTTGACCACTCAAAAGAAAGGTCAGCATTTACTAGAAGATGTTTTCACAGTAAAGTCCATGGTGATCTAATTTAGCTTTTGTTATGATTCATTTATATAGATCCTGAGTATTGTTCTAAACACTATTGTCTAGTGGGTTTCGTTACTCAACATATGACTATTCACTAAGGGATTTTGCTCGGCACTAGATAAGAAAGTACATTATTTAAGTGTTAAAATTCAATCATTATTTACTCATTTGGAAAGATAAAAGTCGTAAAGCACAGTTAAATAGCACTATGTTTTCTTAATATTTGGGAAGCTCAAAATACAAGTGTAGAAGGAAGAACAAAAGAATGACTACAGAACTCATCAGTCTTTGTACATTAAAGAATCAAAGTACATTGGATGAAAAGAATCACGCAAATAGCCTAGAATTTTTCTTAAGTGTTAAAATTTGCTACTTTGTCAGCAGCTATTTCAATAAACGCCTTGGCTATGTTCTTAATTATTTCTTCGACGATAGAGGCAAAAAATCCATTAATTGGATCCTGGTCATTGCTAAAAATTCAAAACACATAACATGTTGAGTAAAAGGCAGCTCATAATAATTTCAGTTAGGAAAGAATTTTCAAAAATTCCATTTTTCATTAACATAAAAGAGTTTTACATTGGGGTTTAGTTACAAAAAAAAAAAAAAAAAGGAAAATAAATAAAGTAGATAGGCTGGCCTAAGTCTCACTTCTCTCTCTCCTTGGAAGTCTCCTTCTTAAGCTTGAGATGAATCACTTATTTTGCATTAGGATCTTGAGCAGGGTCTTCCATTCGAGTTTCTTATGGAGTAGCAGAAGAGATGTCCTTAGAAACACTGTCCACTTCAACTTTATCCTCTTCGATCTCCTCTTCAACAGTTTGAATTGACGGGGTCTGAGGAGGACGATCAAAACTGAATAATGGGATGGCATTGTGAGGGTTTGGAAACGGTACTTCCTTATATGCTGGGGACGTGGGTTTGACGTTTTTCCTTTTCATTGCTACCTCCCAACCATCTAAGAAGTATTCATTCTTGGCATCTTGTATTTAGCCGACGAATTCTTAAAATTAGGCTTCAAGGAGGCAATAGCTTTATCATCACAAGCTTTTACTGTGAGTTCCTTCTCCTGCAAAGCTGAGGACTTGAGTCCAATTTCAATTTTTCGATCTTGCCCTTCACATTAGCTTGCTAGAAATGGGACTTGGCCAGCTCCGGCACAATCATCTCCTCCTCGGCTTTAGAAAATGATAGCTAAGACTTCGTCGAGGCAAGCTCGCTTATCTTCTGCACCAATTCCTCATCTTTTGAGGCTAATAGTTTGTCCAGGTACACTGCCTTGTTGATGCTGGCCTCTGCTATGGCGTTGGCAGTAGACAGTTGTTGCTCAGAGCTCTTCTTTTCCTCATCGAGGCCTTTATTTTCCTCTTCCAACTCCTTTTTTTTCTGCCTCGAGATCATTGATTTTTTCCCTGAGGCTCTTGATGTAAGCCTTGTCCAAATCAGCCTTTGTGTGGCTCCTCGTGATGAGTTCCATGGTGTGGAGGGTTGACTGAAATAAGATAAGGAAATTTAGTAAATTATAGTCTACAAATAGAGAAGAACATTAGAGATTGGGCAGAAAAAGCTCATAGTAATTAGGTTCTTCATTAATGTGGAGTAAAGGTCTTCTAGTTTGTTTTTCCTTATGTTTTGAATGTCACAAAGAGGGAGAATACACTTGAGGTATTCCTCAGGGTGGTTAAAGGCAGAATCTTATATGGTAAAAGGGCATCCTAGTGGGAATTGGAGACTCGAGATTAAAACCTGAGGGACGAATAGGGGAAAGTCCCTTACTGGATTCTTTAGATAAATAATTTGTAAAAGGACTTGGCTCATCCATTGTTCATTAGATGGCATGGAGCTTGTTTGCTCAGGAGGAAGTGGTCGAGAGGAGCCTAAAGCGTTTGCCCGCTGGGTTAGGGGCACCTTAGCTGCCACAAGAGTCTCAAGGAGAAGGACTTCATCGATATGATCAACCCTCTATTTTTTCCTTGCCTAAGGGCATCACTTTTGGCGTAGGAGGACTTTTTATTCATCTCAATCTTCTCTTCGTTAACTTTTTGCAATTGCTTAGCCCTAACAGTTTCTTTAACTTTCTCCTCCTTATCTTTTTTCTTGTTGGCCGCTTTTCTCTTGGCTTTTTCGTGTTTCTACTTTTTTGCAGCCTCTTTGGTTGTCTTCTTGATGTCTTTTTTTCATTGGCATGCCTTCTGTTTTGAGCTCAAGAGATGAACCAATGACTTCTATTTCCTCTTCTTCTTCTTCTTCTAAAATCAGCCTTCTCTTATGTCGAGGCTGTTCGGTAAGTTGTGCTGAATGACCAACTTGATGAGATGGCATTGGAAGAACAAGTAGAATGGCAATAGGTAGACGAGGCACCCAATCCTTGTGCTTTAGAGCGTAAAATTCTTGCTTCTTCTCAAGGCTTGAGCAGAACCACCTCTACAACCTATTCATAGTTTCTCTAATTACAAACCCTTGTAGAGGAGAAATGAACGATCTGTAAGTTGGCTCAAAGTTGAAGAGTATAGGGATAGCTCTCGCAAATGGGTAAAGTTCTGGCCCTCTGAGAAATTTTAACACTTCCTCTATGTGTATTGTGTCAACACGTGTTCCCCTAGCCTAAGATTTTTTTGCTTGCTGGGCTGCAAACAAATATCAAGAAAGTGAGACTTCATTCATATTAAAAAAAAAAAAGAAAAGAAGAAATAAAAAAAAAAGAAAGAGAGAGAGAGATGAATAAATGAGAGTTTGAAGCCTGCCAACTTGGGCCTAGTGACACTAAAGGAACTGGAGGGAAGGGATCTTTATCTGGATCATACCTCCAGCGCCTATTAACAACGCAAATGTCATCCTCCGATTTTATGTTGTCAGGGAGCATGTGAACAAAGGCTTTCTCTGGTCGAGACTTTAGATATCATTTATTCTCATCCCTCTTGACTTTTTAGATTGTGTAGCGGTAAAGGAGATCCCACTCCGAGATATGAAAACCGTAGTGTTTATTGATTTTATTCACCCTATTCATTATCCTATAAACGTTGTGGGTGACGCATCTGGAAGAGAGATCAAGTATGTTCATAACGGAATAAAAAAAGAGATTCAAAGGAAACCTAAGACCACTTCTGTAATGGTCACGATGGGGAACCCCCTGGCTCTCGATCCCTTTCATGGGAGAGCCTAATACCTGCATTATTAGGGATGTTGTATCTTTGCTTGAAAACCCTAATTTTCTCTTCAGACTTAAGTTCTTCAGCTAGCCTACCCATGCTTTTGTCTAATAAAGAGAAATAAGGAGAAGAAAAGAGTCAAAAAACTTGATACTCACCAAAAGAAAAACGTTGAATCAGAAAGAAGAAGCACTAACAGAGAAGAAAGGGATCATAGAAATGACTTGAAAAGGCTCAAGAGATGCAAATTTAAGAAAAGGATAAGTAAGGTAGATGATACGTACATATATATGTATGTGTACTTGAAATTTCAAACGAAAAAGTCAAGCAAGCAACAAAAATGGTATTTATTGTTGCCTCCATTTTCAAATTAATATTTATGTGCCCACAGGATCACAGTCTCAGGGTTTCATGCATGCGACGTGACACACTGGAAAGGTGAAAAGATGTACCACGTATAATAAATAAAGCAGAAAGGTAGCCAATCGTGGAAAAGCACGTGAAAAGCGATGTGATTACAAGGTATGCAAAAGGACTCTATAAATTTGACGAGGGTCATTTCAGGTACCATGTACTTTGCTTGGGAAATAAATTATCCCAATCGAAGTGGGGGCATAATGTTGGTACAAAATAAATTTAAGACACATGGTCCCCTTGCCGAGCACCATACAGAGTGACATGCGGCATTCTACCGAGCACGTTAGGAGCATGCTCGGTGGTGGTTTAGCGATCGAAAGGATACTGTAGTTGAGCACCACTTTTTGATAATGAGATCCTAACTATAAATGCCCAATGGTAATAAATGAACTAGATTTATTGCCTAAAAAGACAATCTAGTCAGTTTGTTTCGTTACAAGTGGCAGACAGATGTGACATGTGGACAATTCTTGGAATTGTATTCTATCTATTCAAACGCTTTACTCGCCCACGCGCATTTAATACAAAGTAAGAGCATTAAATGAAAAGTAAAAGACATTCAAAGGAAAGTAAGGGGCATATATCAGGAGGTATCATTACGATTTGATTTTTACATATTACTTTATTTATTTCACCATACTATAAATACCATACTTAGCTTCGAAACCCAGGTATGCTTATTATTGTCACCAAGTGCATTACTCATTATTTTGCTCCCTTTAATTCTCTTAAAAGTTTTTGTTGACTTAAGCATCGGAGGGTTTTCTGGTCGGGGTCCCCCTCTCTAGCCATAACCTCTATTTTCTTTGTACTCGACAGGTTAGCAATTGAATCGCTGGTTGACATGGTGAGTAGTTCTGACAGTGATTTTTTATTACCGAACAATAAACTTTTACTATTAATTTGACTTATGACTATTAATGTCTTGTCAGTAATATATATATATATATATATTTTAAGTTAATCTCCTAAACAATACCTTAATTAAGGGCCGTTTAGATGCGCAACCACTATTAAAAAATCGGGTAAAGGGGGCCCAAAAACAGGTGACTGCCCAGGGGCAGTCATGTATAGAGCAAAAGTTAGCCGTTTTAAAATAAAGCTTGACCACTATAAAGTAGTCGTCAAAAGCTTTCTAAAATCCCACTCTCCTTTTCTCCCGCGCGCACCTCGCAATATATAGCCCTCTTCCTTTATTCTTCTGTCACTCTTTACCTCTTAGTTCCCTCATCCCTCTTGCCACAGTCAAGGACACCTGCCATTATTGCTGCCAAGGTCGTTGCCACCACTGCTACTGGAGTCGCCTCATTCGCTGCTAATATCGTCACTATGAACCAGGTAAGTCGTAATTCCTCTCCTTCTTCTTATATACATATATGATATAAGTATATAGTATGCTTGAATTTCAACAATTTTTTTCTTCAAATCTTGTCCTAATCTTCTGTTAATGTTTGAGATTTTTTTTTTTTTTTTTGATTTTGGGTTTGTGGCCTGAGGATGTAAGAATAGAGAGTGGCTATGAGGAGCGTACTGTGAGGTGTGTGCTACCATTGTTGGTTGAAATTACAAATATTTGAAATCCTGAGCTTTCAACAGAGACTTGGAAGAAAAAAATCTTAATTTTTTTGATCCAAAATCTGAAAACAAAAAAGGATTCAAGATGTATATAAATTGGATATAGACTATGACCATCACCGAGATCATCACATAAATCCCCACTGAAACGTAGTACCAGTTGAAGAAGGTTTGCTAGACCTTGTTATTCTTGGGATTTTCCAGGCAGTTGAATTGGTCGGCACTGAAGGCCAAAGAGCACGGCCTAATCCCTTGGCTCCGATGGACGTCATGGTCTTGTGAAAAATAAAAAATCGTGAAAGAATCAAAAGGGTTTTTGGCACATTAAATGTGATACCGGTGGGTAGGTGTCTTGGAAACTTAAGGTTGTCAGAATTTGTTTTTGTTTACAAATAATTATATTTATATATATAATTATGATATATATTATTAATATATATAAGTATAATATATTATATTTTAGTGTAAGTATATTGATTTATTTTAATTATAATTAAATATTATAATAAAAATTTATATTAAGATATTATGTAATTTATATTAATTATATAAGTTGTTAATTAAGTATTATTTTTATATGGTAACATATTAATTTAATTTAATTAATAATATTATTATATTAACATATTATATAATTTATATTTAGTTTTATATTTAAATATAATTAATTAAGTATTTTATATTAAAAATTATTAATTAAGTTAACTATTATACTATAATATATATTCTTTATTATTATTTTAGTTATTGTATAAATATTAACAATTTAATATATCAAACTAGATATGAGTCTAGTTTTTATGCAAGAGATGTTTAGAAGAAAAAATAATATTTATATATATATATAAAAGAAAAATTAATATTTATGTATATATATAAAGATGACATTATTGATTGATATAAAAATATCAAACAATACTAATCATCTACATTTATGTATTTCAATTATTAAAACATAAAAAATTGTTCAATTTAGGTGTGGTGTGAATTTGAAAAAAAAAATCACACTTCTAATTTTAATTTCCGTTACGTAACATTTGTAAAATATATTAATTTAATTTAATAAATGATGTACTTAATGTAAATATATTTTATTAAATTATATTTAATAAATATTATAATTTAATTATTTAATTTAATTTAATTTTTAATTTAAAATAATTAATTTTACTAATATTAAATATATTTTTTAAATTATTTTAAATAAATATCATAATTAAATTAAATTAAATTTATTTATTCAACATGAATATATTTTAGTAGATTATTTTTAATAAATATCGTAATTAAATTATTTAAGTTATTATAAAATATATTTTATTCAATTATTTTTAGTACAGAATATAGTTATATTATAATTAATGTATTTTATATTTACTCGATTAACTTTATATTTTATTCAATTGTTTTTAATAAATAATATAATATAATTAAATTAAATTAAATTAAATTAATATGAAATATAATTTCAATTAATTTTCTAAATTTAATTAATTTTTTAAAAACTAATACGATTAAATATTTTATTAAAAGTATTAATAATTGTAAACAAAATTGTATTTCCAAACAATTTTCATTTTAGAAAGAAAAACGATAACAAAGAACAAAAAAACATAAAACATATACAGTGACTTGCGCGAGCAGCTTCGGGTTGAGATTCAAGACAAGGTTCGAGTTGAGTTCTGGGCGGAGGTTCAGGCTGAGATTCTTACCTCATTTCGAGCTGAGGTCCAGGCCTCGAATTGTGCTGAGCTTTGAGACAGGGCTTGGGCGGAGGTCATTGATGAGTTCTGTGATGAGATGGCTCAACATATGGACCATATGCGGGATCAGCTGTAGGCAAAATTTCGTGGCCCACGACATTCTAGTCAGGAAAAAAATTGAGTATTAAACATACATTAATTTTTAATATCTTTAAATTTTGTTTTTAGATAATTAGAATAACTAAAATTTTGAATTATTAAATGTAGGATGGCCATGATAACATCGGACTAGCCTAGCCTCCAGTACGTCGAGATGATCACAATGAGGTACAATTTAAATTATTTACAACTGCATATATCAATTTTGTTTTAAATGAATTTCATTATTGTTTTATAGTTTACAAACTTCTACGTAGGTGTCTGTATATGTGATGTTTTATTCGTATACTTCAAATGTATATTAAAGTCAAACATAAAAAAATAAAAAATAAAACTTACAACTTTGAACTTGAACATAGGTTGAAGATAACTTCAAACATGATACTTACAACTTCGATAATTTAACATAGGCTTAACATAGGTTGAAATATGAAACTTACAACTTCAAACTTGAAACTTAGAAAAATGTCACGGAGGACTCAACTGCTCAAACTGAGCATACACCGTTCTATCTAGACGGAACTTGACGAGCAGCGAGTTCTAGCCATTTGGGACTTGTAGGAACGAACCGCATGAGAATTTGAGTTATGGATTACCTAAAATGGCCTGAGTAGGTTCTACTTGAAACTTTTAGCTTAGCAACACCCACAGAGGACTCAACTGCTCAAATCAAGCATGCATCATGCAGGAATCCAAGCTATGGATTGCCCGAAATGGTTCCGAGTAGGTTCTACTTAAAAATTGAAACTTAGAAACGTCCGCGGAGGACTCAATTGCTCAAATCGAGCATATGCCGTCTGATATGGACGAAACTTGACGAGCAGCGAGTTCCCCCATTTGGGACTTGTAAGAATGAGCCACGCAAAACTCTGAGTTACGAATCGCCTAAAATGGTCTCGGGTAAGTTCGAGTTAAAACTTAAGGCTTAAAACCTCAAATTTAGAATTTGATTGCTTAAATCAAGCAAACGACGCCTGTTGTTAATGGAACCTAAGTGTAGCAAGTTTAAGTTATTTAGATGATGGGGAATAAACGGGGCTTGAATCTAAGTCATAGATCACCTGGAAAGGCTCCAGGTAGGTTCGAGTTGAAACTTAAGCTTAAGAATCTCAAACTTAGGATTTGACTGCTCAAACCAAGCAAACAGCATCCATTGTGAATGGAACCTAACGTGTAGTGAGTCTAAGTAATTTAAAAGGTACAGGAATGAATGGGCTTGAATCCGAGTCATAGATCACCTAGAAAGAGTCAGGGAAGTTTATGTTTTTAATTTGATTAAATTTAAATATTTATACTTGTGGTTTTGTTTATGATTTTAATTTTAAATTTATTCATTATAGTTTTTATAGTCACATTTAATTTAATTTTTTTTGTTAATTTTAGGTTTGGTTGGTTCTCTTATGATTTTGAGGTGGACACTCACTCGAAGACATTGTTTTGATTATATTTTGTAAAATTAACAATGATGTAATCATTATTTTACCAAATATTTTATGAAACTTTAGAATTTTGCTACATAAATTCATATTGTTGTAGTATATATTTGAAAGAACATGTATAATCAATATATAGGTTTTATTGTATGAATATACAGGTTTTTCTTACTTTTAGTAGAAATAAACATAATTTAAAAAAAAATACTATATACGACCATCTCTAAGCGATCGTAAAAAAGGTTTTTATCTTTCAGTTTTTCGCGACCGCTTTTGACAGTTGGCAAAGTATGAGAGAATTCCATATCACTTTAGACAACCGTTTTTAGGTAGTCGTCTAAAGTCCATAAGCGACCGTCTATACTTTTGGCGACTGTCCGACGATCGCTATATAGCGGTCGTAGATGTTGGGGTCTAGAAAAATTATCAATTTTTGCTCCTTCAGCATTTTGTAAACCATCAATTTTTGCTACTTTCTTCCTTAATTACAGTAACTTTTCAACTCAGAAATTATCAAAAGTTATCAAAAATTACTAAAAAATATTAAAAATTATTAAAATTTAAACTTTTAAACGGTACCTAACTATTATATTAAATACCAGTGTATTTATTGCTCTCCCGAAAGATATGCTTGATGGTACACGACCTTCTAATGGGGAATTCCAAATCCTGCATTGTTGCCTGTTGAGGGAGACTGGTTTCAGCTTCCTCGTCTAGCATTTGGGTAATCCTTTCCAAGTCTATTTTTTTTACATCCATGTTGTTCAAGTATATTTCTAAGATGATGGCAGACCTTTGTTAAGTGTTTTTGTGCTTGGAAGCTAGAAACTCAGCTTCTTGCCACTTTTAGTTTTTCAGGTGTCATTTAATTTTTTTTTATATTTTATTTTTTATTTTTATTTTTTATTTTCTATTTGGAGCTCATTTATCATTTTGTCTTTTTAAGAATAAGGAAAAACAGTTAAAATGCATTTGATTACTTGTGTTTTCAAAATTTATTTTGGAAAATAGATAACGAGTTTACACATAAAATGAAAAATGACAAAAAGTTGTTTTAATCGTTTTCAACACAAAATGAGAAAAATCTCGAAATAAAGAAAAAATTTATTTTTTGTTTCCTTATTTTGGGATTTTTAAAAGATAAAACACATAAAATAAAAAATAAAAAAATAAATCAAATGTCACTTTAATTTTTTTAAAATAATCAAAATTTTCTTCTTATATTTTAAATTTCTTTTAAATCATAAAGATTAAAAATGTAAATTAAAATTATCCAAAAAATACAAAAAATACAAAAAATTAAAAAATTAATTACTAAAAAATTAACTTTCCCTCCCCAATACAAAAAAGTTAATTTTTTTGGGGTAAGTAAAAAGTTAATAGTTGTAGCTAAATAGTAATTAGTAAAAAAAAAAAAAAACTAACTTTTTTTTTTTTTTATCAAATTCTATCGATGTTCCATCAGCTTTCAAATTTGTCCGGAAGTTGAGCTTTTTGACATTCCTTATATTTAGGCTTGGTTTGGAAATAAAGTTAGCTACCTTATTTTTAGCTAGTTACTAGATAGATAAAAATAAGTTAGCTAACTTTATGTTTAGAAAGAAAAAAAAAAGTAATTTTTTTTGAGGTAAATTTTTAATTTTTGTTAATTTGACATTTTTACCCTTGAAAGTTTAAAAAAAAGTTAAAATATCAAAGGGTAAAATTAACCAAGCACGGTTAAAGTTAAAAAAAAAGTCGGCTACTAGCCGAGTTTCCCAAATGGACCCTTAGGCTACGTTTGAGAAGTGAGTGAGTTTCTCGGCATCTAACTTCTCATCTTTTTGTCTTTTTGTAAAATAATTAAATTTATTTTTTTATATTTTAAACTATTAAAGGTAAAAATATCAAATTAATATTAATAAAAAATTAAAAAATTAACTTTAAATAAATTAATTGTTTTCTTTAAAAAAAATTAACTTTTTAATAACTATCTAATAATCAGCTAAAAAAAATTTAATTTTTTTTCCTTCTTCCCAAACGAAGCATTAATTAGATCCACTTTAATCTCTAAAACTAGTCCATCAAAGCCACGGGGCTTAGGTTACGTTTAGTGCTTCCATTCCGTCGGTGTTCAAATTTTATCCTACCTGCAATTGGACAAGACTACTTAGCTTTGTTTGGCTACTTAAGGTCCGTTTAGTAATAGTAATACTGTTATTTTTTTACTTTTATTCATTTACTTCTATTTTTTGTTGTCGTTTCTTTGAAATAAAAATTAAAACTGCATTAAAAAATATAATTTTGTTTACAATTATTAATTTTTTATTTTCATGAAATATTTAACTTTATTAATTTTTAAAAAATTTATTGAATTTAACAAAATATATTTCATATTAATTTAATTTAATTAATCTAATTAATTAAATTAAACTAATCAATTAAATTATTTATTAAAAATCATTTAATTCAATAAATATAAAATATATTAAATTGTAATTTAATTATATTATTTATTAAAAATAATTGAATAAAATATAATTATTATATCACAAAATTTAGGAAATATAAAATATATTAATTATAAATTAATTATATTATTTATTAGAACAATTGATAAAATATAATTCATAATAATTTAAATAATTTAATTATGATATTTATTAGAATATATTTCATATTAAATAAAATAAAATAAAATAAATTAATTATTAAATTAAATTGAATTAAATTAATTATTAAATTAAATTAATTTATTTTTATTTATTCAAAATAATGTATATTATATTAATCAAATTAATTAATTAAATATATCTTTTATTAAAAATAATTTAGTTTAACAAAATATTTAAATAAAATAATTAATTTTAATATGATGTAACAAAAATGGACAAAGTATTAAACTTGACAAATATTTGTAACAAAAAAAAGAGTGAAAAAAATTTTTTTATTTACATTTTTCTGTTTAAGTTTTTATTTTTTTTTTGAAAGCAAAAAAAAAATATAAATAAATTTAACAAATATATTTTTATTGCCGATTTACAAAATTTTAAAAATATAAGCAAATAAATAAAAAAACAAAAACGTAGGCCTTAACCTTCGGGTTTGGAAAAGATTATCTCAAATTCTCTATGATAAGATAAGAAAGAAGATCATCATTAAGGAAATGATCAACCTGTGAAATTGCAAACATCCTCAAGGACCACGATGTAAAAGGAGATTCAAATATTTATATTATTTATATAAAGAGGAGGCTTTATACAACCATAAATCCTCTCTAGTTAATTCTCACTATACAAGAATTTCATTCATGGTAGGTTATGTAAAAAGAAGCGATTGTGCTCTCCCAATCGTTGACTTCAAGACTTCCCGAATTTCATGTTGAGATGTATGCAAATTGAGCCGAGCATTCTGAATCATCTAAGAAAAAAAAAATGGGTTTGAAGTTCCAAAATTTACCATATATCTTCAAAAAATTTCAATTTTTTCTAACTTTTTATGACTTTTATTAATTTTGCAAAAAAATATATTTATCATTAAAAAAATTGTAACAAAACCAACAACCATGTAAAAAAAGTAATATGCAAACAAAATCAATTCGAGCAAAATCAGTTTGAACAAAATCAATTTGAGTGAATTTTAAATTATAAGTGACATAACTGTTTGAAACTTCAAAATGTTTCCATAAAACGCTATTTTTTTTTTTAATTTTCTCCAATCAAATATCATCACGTATCATTTTTACACTAATTTTTAATAACTTTTTTAGTAAATCAAATACAAATACTCAAAAATTTTCAAAGATAGTTGACATTCCAAACACCAAAAAATTAACACTATTTTATGACAAATACATTTAGAGTTCCAAAGAGGCCCGTAATTAAAAGAATATATATATTTGAAATTTTGTGCTACCCATGTCAAGTACCATCACCTTATTTAAGTCAAACCTTCCATCTACTGACATCTGCCACTGGTAAAGCATGAACATACGATTAAAACTTCTTGCGTTACCATGAATATGCCAGCAAGTAATAATGCATATAGCAGCAATGATATAAAGTAAGCATTTCCATTGCTTTGCAAAGCTCCCATCATGGGAGTTGTAGACCATTGTCTAACTTGCGACAAAAAGAATTCTCATCAACTGTAAAAGTAATTACATTGTTATGAGAGAATTTGTTAATTTATATCTAGCTAGTAATTATAAGTAAACATCTTCGCGGACCGTATAGTTTCGAATTTGGCTCGATTAAAAAAGAAATTGACATATAATTTTAGATGAATTTGGCTCAATTAGAAAAGATTAGGATATAATTTTAAATTTATTTATTCTATTATAATTTGAATTCAATTAATTAATACTTAATTAATGCGGAGATAGATGTATCTCTGCTTAAATGAATGTGGATATGTATTTTTAATAATCTAATTTTATGATATAAGATATATTTATTAGATTGGGTAATTTCATGAGTGTGAAGCATATAGAGTAATTATGAACTGTTGTCTTTCATGTTGTCTCACATCACCCTCGTTAAGTAATTTTATATATATTTTTCTTATAAGGTCCTTTGCACCCTCATCTCATGATGTTTTGGGACTGAGTTCTATTTATGGTTCAACATACTATCAAATTTAGGTTCGTGACCTTCGGGACTGCCCTTTGCATAAGGGCGTGTGTTAGTTTCCATGTTGTCCTTCTCCTTATAAGATACTGTGCACCCTTACCATATAACTGCGATTTTGGGTTGAGTTTTATGCATGATTCTAACAAGAATCATGTAAATTAGTATTTCACTATGAAAAATGTGGACTTTTAGCAAGTAGTACACACTTTTTCCCCCCTTTTCGATCAATAACCAAACCAAACCAAATCAAGCCTTTTCCCACTAGGTGGGGTCGGTTATATGGATTTGTCGATGCCAATTAGATCTGTTTAGGGGCATGTCCTCTGATAAATCTAGGTAGGTCAGGTCATGTTTAATGGTTTCTTTCCATCTTCTATTGGGTCTTCCTCTACCTCTCCTGCTCTTGGCAATCTCCATACTTTTATACCTTCTAACAGGTGCCTCTGCTGGACACCTTCTAACAGGTGCCTCTGCTGGACGCCTTCTAACATGGCCAAACCATCTTAATCGGTTTTCTCTCATTTTATCTTCAATTGGTGCTATTCCTACTTTGCCCTTAATCCCCTCGTTCCTAATCCTATCTTTCCTTGTAATCCCGCACATCCACCTTAGCATCCTCATCTCCGCAACTGCCATCTTCTGACCATGATTATGCTTTACTGCCCAACACTCTGATCCATATAGCAGCGCTGGTCTAACCGCTACCTTATAATACTTTCCTTTCACCTTGAGGGGGATTTTTCGGTCACACAAAACCCCCGAAACACTCCTCCATTTGGTCCACTCAGCTTGAATCTTGTGACTTACATCAGTATCAATCCCTCCATCTTGTTGCACCATAGATCCAAGGTACCTAAATTTATCTTTCTCTACAATTTTTGGTGTGCCTAAACTTACTTCTATACTGCCTGTTATCCTACTTTGACTAAACTTACATTCTATATATTCCGTCTTGCATCGGCTTAGCCTAAACCCTTTTGTCTCTAACGTATCCCGCCACAATTCTAGCTTAGCGTTCACTCCTTCTCTCGTCTCATCTACTAAAACAATATCATCTGCAAATAGCATACACCACGGCACCTCATCTTGAATATGTCTTGTAATCTCATCCATAACTAAAGCAAACAAGTACGGGCTTAACGCTGAGCCTTGATGTAAACCAATCGTGATAGGGAACTCATTAGTCTCTCCACCAGTCGTCTGTATAGATGTCATGGCTCTATCATACATGTCCTTTATCACCTCAATATATGCGACACACGTTCCTTTCTTTTCCAATACTTTCTATAGAATCTCCCTAGGAACTCGATCATATGCTTTCTCTAAATCGATGAACACCATATGTAAATCTTTTTGACATTCTCTATACTGTTCCATTAACCTCCTCAAGAGAAAGATAGCCACGATGGTTGATCTTCCAGGCATGAAACCAAATTGGTTCTCTGAAACGTTTGTTGTCCTTCTTAGTCTTCTCTCAATAACTCTCTCCCATAATTTCATCGTATGGCTCATCAATTTAATCCCGCGGTAGTTTGCACAGTTCTGAATATCTCCTTTGTTCTTGTATATGGGTATAAGGATACTTTTCCTCCATGCATCAGGCATCTTCTTGCTCTTTAGCACTACATTAAAAAGTTTTGTCAACCAACTTATGCCATCTGGCCCAACCGCTTTCCCATTCTTCATCCTTTTTAATACTTCTTTTACTTCTTCCCTACTGATTCTCCTATTGAACATAAAATTTAATTCTTCCCTAAAAGTGGTAAACTGCCCCAAATGTATGTCACTACTACTGCTTTCGTTAAAAAACTTATAGAAGTAGCTCTTCCAACGCTCTTTTATCTCCTCTTCCTTTACTAATACTTTTTCATCCTCATCCTTAATGCATTTAACTTGATTTAAATCCTTGGTCCGTCTATCTCTAGATTTAGCAAGCTTGAATATCTTTCTTTCACCCTTCTTAGTGTTAAGTCGCCTATATAAATCCTCAAATGTCTTTGCTTAGCCTCACTAACTGCTTTTTTGGTTTCTCTTCTAGCTTTTCTATGCCTCTCCAAGTTCGCTTCATTTCGGTCGTTTTGCCAAGATTTAAAACACTCTCTTTTAACTCTTATCTTATCTTGGACTGCCTCGTTCCACCACCATGCCTTTTTCTGTGCCGGAGTACTCTCTTTGGATTCTCCTAAGACTTCTTTCCCTACCCTCCTAATACACTTTGCTACCTTATCCTACATAATATTTGCACTCTCATTTACCATCCAAATGTTTTCCTCTAGTACTCTTTCCCTGAATGCTGCTTGCTTATCACTTTTTAAGTTCCACCATTTAGTCTTTGAGCATCTATATGACTTCTTTTTTCTAGCCCACCTTTAAAGATGCACATCTATGACCAACAACCTATGTTGGGCAGTCAAGCTCTCCCTTGGTATAACTTTACAATCTTTACAAGCTATACGGTCTCTTTTGTTAGTTAAGAAGAAGTCAATCTGTGTCTTTGAGGAGCCACTCTTATAAGTCACCAAATGTTCCTCTCTCTTCCTAAAAAAAGTGTTCGTCACCATGAGATCATAAGCCACTGCAAACTCCAAAATATCCTTCCCTTTTTCATTTCTATCACCGTAACCATATCCCCCGTGTATTCCTATGTATCCATCTATGTCGCGTCCTATATGACCGTTCAAATCTCCTCCTATGAAGACCATATCTCTTTGAGGTATCTCTAATAACATTCCTTCCAAGTCTTCCCAAAACTTCTCCTTATGTACATCTCCTAAGCCCACCTGGGGGGCATAAGCACTAATTACGTTTACTATCTCTTCTCCTAACACTAACTTAATTGCAATAATCCTATCTCCACAGCGTTTCACATTAACTATATCTTCCTTTAGGTCCTTGCTTATTACTATGCCGACCTCATTTCTCGATCTATTAAGTCCCGTATACCATAACTTATACCCAGTCCTTTCAATCTCTTTAGCTTTCTGTCCCACCCACTTTGTCTCTTGCAAGCAAACAATTGCGATTCTTCTCCTTTCCATTGTATCCACCACTTCCGTAAGTTTCCCAGTTAAGCTCCCAATATTCCAAGTACCTAATCTCAGCTTTCTATTTTGGACTAGCTTCCTTGCCCCCCCACTCGTCCAGGAAAGTGCGAGGACCCTTACCTATTTAACACCGCACCCGGGCGCCGATGCAGCGGTCCTTGCTTATTTAACACTGTACTCGGACCATACAGCGCGTCGCTAAGTAGGGAACGTCCCCACGAAATCTCATTAGGTGTCAGAAAATCCATAAAAAAATTCGACAAAGTTTTACGCTGGCTGTCGACTACCTAACACAACCCTCCTCCTTTATCCGGGTTTGGGACCGGCCATGAAAAAAACATAAGCAGAGTTTCCTCCTTTTCGATCAATAATTTTTTATTTTTCTACCAA
Source organism: Vitellaria paradoxa (assembly GCA_019916065.1). Taxonomy (NCBI): domain Eukaryota; kingdom Viridiplantae; phylum Streptophyta; class Magnoliopsida; order Ericales; family Sapotaceae; genus Vitellaria; species Vitellaria paradoxa. The sequence continues at coordinate 31,198,324 of CM034244.1, forward strand.
AGTAACATTATTTGATAACTAAAAATCTGAGAGTTAATCTTTTAGTCGGACTATAATTCCTTGCTAAAAGTATATATAGTGCATTTTTTTTTTTTTTTTTAGCAATTCAACTTTTGTATGACTATAGGTCAGATAAAAATTTTATTAACATTTAACGGGCTAAAAAAATACTTTTAAGCAATGAAATTTTTTTTCCTCGTTAAATTTCACTGGCAAAAAAGTAATTTTATTTATTTATTTATTTTTTTAGGTCTAGGCTAGTGTTGTATGTTAGCTTGGTGGTTCTTTTTTTAGGGTCCCAAAATCTAGATCTGACAAGATATTACACCTTCGATCTCAATGTCCTAAGAAAACCCTAGAAAAAGTATGCAAATGGGTCCACGGTGTATGGAAACAACCAACAAAGTTGTCAAATTTCAATTAGGGTTTTCTGGTTTTCACTTTGTGCATTGGTGGAAAGTGGCAAAAGAGGCCGGGTGCCCTCATGGGTGCTGAAAGTGCGCCACCCACCGCCACTATGCCCGTATCTATTCATACCGATGGAGATAGGATTTGGAGAAAAAAAAAAAAAGAAAAAAGAAAAAAAGGTAAACCTATCTAGATTAAGAAACTTTACAACATTAGATACGAGAAAGTTTTATAAAAATAATGTTTGTGTCACGCATCATTTTAAAATAAAAAAATTTAATTTCGACAAGTTGGTTTAAGTGGCAAGGCAAGTAAATATAGGGGTATTAGGTTTGTGGTGCAAATTTGATGTTATGCGAGGTAGCTTGGGGCATATCAACTCGCGAGAATCATGTTGATTTAATAGATGTTATGTTAAACACATAATACTCACTTAATGTCGGTAGTATGAGAGACATTTTTCTATTTTTGAGGAAGTTTGTAATTTAAGAATGAATTCAAGAACCTTTATCTTGAATAATTCTTCTCACGTCATTTAAAAAAAAAAAAAAAACATAGTTCAAAATTAAAATTATTTACAAAATTCTCAATGACAATACATCATTATTGCTACATTTTCTTGTAAATACTTATAATAGGATATCATTTTTCCTTCAAGCGGACTGAGGCGGACAACTCAGGTAGTCTGACCCAATTTTATTTTTTTTTAAATCAAATTTAGCTTACCTTAAATTTTTATAGATAGCTCACTCTATCTATTATAAGTATTTGTTCTTTTCTATTTCTGTTGTTTTTCTTTTTAAATATGAATAAAAATTAAATTTTGTTTCTGACAAAATTTTATATCAATTCAAACAATTTCAAAATTTGAGGCTGCCCTGCTTTCCTTAAAAAGCCAATTAAGGCAGCAATGGGAGTGCACACAAAGAAAAGCTCGAAAGAGAGAAAGCAGTGCGAGAATCTTGACAATCGGTGCACGCAATCAATTCATGTGTATTTTCTACTACCAAATCCAATTTGGATTTTAAGTCTGTCTCCACTCGATGTTGAGACGATTTACATGTACATTCAACAAATATTTTGGACACCACAACAAGATCGAAGGAAAAGAAAATGGACCTCTTTTTTCTTTTTGAGATGAGTTTGTCAAATGCTGCTGGGTTAGGGCTATCCTTCAACGACTGGATCGTATGTATGGGGACCTCTGAAGAGAACATTCCAATTCATTTTTTTTGTAGAATGATATATGGGCTCCATTCGGAGTTACAAAAGATTTTGAAAAATGGTGCAAAATATTAGAAAACTCTAAAAGTTATTCACTTTTTATCTTATTGTACGAATTACGAACCTACAAGTTATCTCACTTTATTTCATTTTATCTTACTTTTTATTATTTCAAATGCACTAATAATAAGCAACGGAATAATTATGCTTGTAATTCTCCCTCTTCCAATTCATGCTAAAGATTTCTGCATTGTGAGCATAGGCGGATGTACATAGGAGCAAGGGAGGTTAATTGACTCCACTGGAAGTAAAATTTTTGTAAAAAGTTGTATAATTTTTGAGATATTTTTGTATTTTTGCTCCTATAAAATATATCTTTCAAAACAAATTATCCATATACATCAAGCAATTTACAAGTTTTTCCCCCATTGGAAGCAAAAATTCTTTAGAAAATAGTATAATTTTTGAGATATTTTTATCCTTTTGTCCCCATAAAATATGTCTCAAAACAGATTACTTATAAGTCAAGTACACTACCTTTATTTATCGGCTTGACCTTACTGTAATAAAATCTTGGATCCGCAACTGATTGTGAGATTTGTAGCGGTTTATACTTGCATGTGACTCTTCTGTTTTGTAGAGATATAATTTTCAGGATGATCCTAAATCGCAATTAAATGATGTTATTACAATTGCCAGTCAATCGCCTTTACGTAGGATGGCCCCAAATCACGATTAAACAATGCTACCATTGTTACAAGCCTACTTTTATCGTATATTTGGAGTAAGACCTCTTGGTCGAAAAAAAAATAAATAAAGGTAGGAAAAAAGTCTAATTTATTCAAATAAGGACATGTGTTTCGAAAAAATTTCAAAACATGTATATTTATTTGAAAAGATTAAAAAATATAATAAAATAAAATAAATTCATTAATATATTTTTTAATTTAATTATTTTTCAATTATCAAATCTTATATATTTTTTTCTTTTTACTTTTCCCTTTACGTTTCAGTCACACCCCAAACGTAAAATAAAATTTTGAATCCTTATAATCAATTCTTTTTAATATATTTTTCTCTTGATAAATTCTTGATTCAAACAGAGTCTTAATATTTGTAAAGTGCATCTGAAATGAAAAATTGGCATATGCATTTTAGCTGCTATTCGGGTTTTTCATTGGAGCCATGCGTGAATTATACATGTCTGTCCCTAAGACTTCTAGCTAGTGTGGATGCGAGAGCCTGAGGTGTAGTGCGTGCAGAGAAGCTGGCTAGCTCCTTTTCTTCAAGTTGAAAAGAGAAGTTTGCTTTAAAGAAATTTTGATGATTACCTCGCTTCGTAAAATAAATGTTCACTCTCATGGATAAGATTACTAAAAATCCACACAATTTTATTTTATTTTTTTTAAGTACTCCTCACTTTTTTTTTTAAGCACAATCCACAATCCAATATTTTAGTTCAAAAAACTGAAATGTAGGTGACGGGATATAAACACACAAACGCACCTTAACTGTCCCGATATGGGACAACTTGTCCATTACAGCCTCTCGGTCCAAGGCCCAGACTGACGAAGTGTGGGCCATAATCCACGCAACCTATAGGGAGGGTGGAGCACTAGACGACGCGCACACAATTTTTTTTTTCATTTATATATATATGCATATAGGTATGTCAAATATACCCGTACTCGGTGGGTACCCGCTTCACCCGCCCCATTCGGGGAGGGTACGGGGATGTTAATAACGGGGACGGGAACGGGTATGGAGATTTGAAATGTTACCCGCACGGGTACGAGGACGAGAACGGGTACGATAGTCTCCACCCCGCCCCGTACCCGTTTAAATATTTATTTGTTAATTTTGTTGGCGTGGTGACTCCTTTAGAAGTCCCACATCGATTTTTCACAAAGAAGTAAAGGTCTTGTGAGGTTATAAATAAAGACTACTTCATCTTTGGTTAAGTGCATCAGTTAAAGTCAAATATTATATATATATTTTTTATTTTTTATTTAATATATATATGTAATATATTTTTATTTAATATAAATAATGTTAATAATAATTTTAAATATTTATTTTATACATGTAATATATAATTTGTAATAATTATATACTTGGCGGGTAAACGGGGACGGGAATGGAGAATTCATTATTTTGTGGGGACAGGTATGGGAAAAATTTTTTTCCTCGAAACGGGGATGGGGGCGGGGACGGATAAGGGTATTGCTAAACGGGGACGGGGATGGGAAAGGGAAAGGTCATACCCGTCCCATACCTACCCCGTTGACATCCCTATATGCATATGTAAACGGAGATATTTCTTTGTAGACTGATTTATTTCACTCTTAGAAGACATTTTAATTACATATGTCCAAAATTCCTATGGAATTCCTAAGGATGTTGTCCCCAGTGACACTGTGGGCCTAAACATAAGCATGCCTTTGAGACCAAATCATGTCTGGATCTCAGGCCATTGCTAGCTAGCCTAGCTCCATCCCATCATGCGAGAGAGAGAGAGAGAGAGAGAGAGAGAGAATCTCAATGATAAGAAATATCTTTATTCCTTTGTTTGGATATTCATTATTGGGTGGTGCGGAAACAAACCAAGATATATAGAAGCACGCCAACTTGTATCTAACAATGGAGATTTAGCCATGCATGTTTTGTACAAGGGAAAGAAGTATAAGAACGAAGGGAAGGAGAGAGCAAAGTAGCATCCTAATTAATTAAGCAATAGATTTACATTTTTTTGGGGGGGGGGGGGCTGAGTAAAGGAAAAGATGTAGGAAGAAATTGCTTTAATTTAGTATAATTTTGATATTATAATCATTAAAAAGAATGGAAAAAAAGATAAGTTCACATTTTGGAGAGATGTGCATGGTTTTTCCCTGTGGCCATGATCCACCCAACCTTATGATTAGGTAAATTCACAATTTTTTGTGTTTTGGTAAACCTGGATTTCTCTAAACTCTAGCTAGTCCTAATTTCTTTTGCATGACCCCTTATTATCACAAACTAATCCCATTCCCTTCTTTAGATTTATCGTATATATACTATCTTTATATAAACAATTTGTGCATGGAAAAAAATCACCGCCCTGCACTTGTAGGTCTTCTCATTTCGTTTATTCTAGTGACCTACAAGATGGTAGACTTCAGAAGCGTGATTGGTGGGGTTTACCAGTTGGGATCTCCCTGATATATCCAATTATGGGATATGCTTCCTAATATAAAAGCGAGAGAAGAGCGAGTTCTTAGGGTTTTCAAAGCTTACCATACACGAATTGTTTTCTTTTTTTTTTTATACATTTGGTGGAATATGAATATTTTCAATGACAAAGATAAAGGTGATTGAGTCGGGTCAATTATCTCTACTTATTTTTTTAAAAAAATCAATTATATATTTTTTAGTATTGCACTTATTAATTTTTTTTTTTTTTACACTACCATCTTAATTTATCTCTAAAAGATTAAAAATTAATTATTTTTTTACAAACTTCTCTACCTTCTCCTATCATCTCTCTTCCTTCCCAAGAAAAATCTTCTTTTGATCTCCTCAGACACTTGTATTATTTTGGTGTAAAACACACCTTTTGGTTAGTTATATTTAATGTATTACCATTAAACTAAAATATTTGCACCCTCTCATTCTGAACCACATTACTACCTAATATAGGTACATATGTATAAATATATATTTGGATTATTGAGTTTTGATGAGATATTACTGTATTTTGATAATGGTGCTGCCATTCACAACCCTATTTTTTCTCCTACAGCTTAGTTAAATTTTTTCTATCTTAGGACAAAATGCCCTAATAAAAGATGACCCATTTGCCCTTCATATTTACTACACGTAACTCATACTCTAAAAAATGTAACATAAAATTTCAATAGGAACTTACTGAAAATATCAAACAATATCAACAACTACTTGTTGAAAAAACCAAATAAATTTGACAATCACTTGTTGAAACAAATTTTCGATAGATAAATGAAACATTTCAAGCAACTAATTACTGAACAAATTAAAAACTTTCAACAAGTATTTGCTAAAAAATTAAACAATTTCAACAATCAATTACTAAAAAAATTTAGTAATTTGTGGGTATTTTTGAAAATTTATGTATAATTTGTGAGTTGTGTGGAGAAATTATTGGGTTGTTTAGAAAAACTTGGGATGCATGAATTATCTGAGTTGTATGGAGAAAAAGTAAGACTGCAAATAGTGGCATCCTTTTGATGATATTATTATTGCATGTATATATGTGTATGTATGGATCTAAAGATGAATTCTTTTTAACATTTTATTTACTTTTTAAAATTAAAAGTTTTTGCATTTTTTTTAGTTTGCCCCTACTACAACTTCTATCTCTGCTGCTGATTATTATTCCTTCTTTTTAATTTTTTTATTTTTATCTCAAGGAGGTATGAGTTACCTGACATACATTCCTGCATATTGGTGAAGCAATGACAAATTGACAATTAATTCTAGACTGGTGGTGGGGCTTGCCATATGAAAATTTATTTTATGAAGTAATCTTCTAATAGCGGCTATATATCAAAAGAGGGGAGGTAATGGCACTTGACATTGATCTTGTGAGATGTTAAATCAAAATTAGATGATTTATAACAAAAATAAATTTAAAAATTCTTATTTAAAATTTTTCAATTTATTTCTTCAAACTCACTTTTATTGTGAGTTGTTTAATTTTGATCTAACGACTCACAAAACCGATGTCGGGGGATAACACCAACCCCACCAAATCCCTATATGCCGACTTGAAATAGCGTGTTCCTTGTAGGCCTAGGTGGGGAGATGGTAAGCCTTCTCTTCATGTATAGATGGGTCCAGGGCACGAGGAGAGAAAAATAGTTCTAAGTGCCCTTTAGGGACAAATTCGAAATTTTGAGTTCTTTTGAACTGACATAAAATTTTATAAATAGTCAAATTTATATTCATATAAAAAAAATAATAAAAACAGAAGAAATAAATATATATAAAAATCTAGTTTATGCTAATATAAAAGAAAATAACAAAAATAGAAGAAAAAGGACTTGTGATGGCTTAGTCACTCCATTACTATCCTAATCACAAGCTCATTCATTATACAGGCAATCTGTAAAAAATTATCATTGGTAATAAATTATAAATATCACAATTTAAAATAGACAATTATATTATATAATAAAAATACTAAATAATTTAAAATGTACGAATTCACACTATTGAAATTATGCTCGACAGTTCTTTTGAACATAAAATTCATCGATTATCACATCTGAATCAATATCTTTAGCAAACTTTCTCTCAATTTAGATAATCATAGAATCTCTTAAAAAATCCTCCTCCATTTTATTATGAATAAAAAAATTCACCTTAAAAATTTATCAATCAATTTAAAATTGACAAATTTTAACAATCAATCAATCACTTAACTGACAAACAACCACGAGCAATTTTTTTTTATTTTTTAATTGGCCAAACATGAGCATTGACGCATTGTAGATCAACATTTTAATTTGTAAATAAATAAAGTAAATGTTAGAATAAAAGACTTAAAAGTCAAGCACAAGTTCACAGGAAATGAGTAAAGTGACGGATAACATACCTCCGGTGGAAGAAAAGTGAATGCATCGGCTGCATCAGACTTCACTCGGCTTCCGCAGGGTCACGTCGTGTCCTTTACATCCTCTTAGAAGACAGAAAACGGAGCACTAGGGTTTAAAGTGGAGTGGGCTGAAATTTGTTACAAAATTTAAATTGGATTAAAAAAATTTAGATCGGACTAAGGGTCTGTTTGGGAAGATTAGCCATTAGCATGTGCTAATGGCTACTTCAACAGTAATTGGCCTTTTTATCCTCTTATATTTTAATCTTTTTTTTTTAAATTTTCAAGGATAAAAATGTCAATTTACTCTTACAAGTTAGACACCTAAAAAAAAGTAACTTTTTTTCCTTCACAAACACAAAATTAGCTAACTTTTTTTAGTTATCTACTAGCCATTAACCATTAATTATTTTTTTCCTTCTCAAATACAAAATTAATTAAATTTTTTTTAACTAACTATTAGTCATTAGTCATTAGTACATATTAATTTTTTCTAAATTGAGCCTAAATCTAAAAAAAATATTACACTTAAAAAAAATTTTGGACGGAGCACCCAGGTTACAACCTATATGGGCCCTCGCGTGTGTCCGCTCCCCGGGCCCCTCCGGTTTTGCAATGGAGCCACTTGGGTGAAGCAAAACTTGTATAATGTGGGGTGCAAGCTCAAGAAGACCTGGCCGCCCATATTTTTCATGCAGCTACAACCAACTCTTATATATATATATATATATACGAAAAATTGTATCCAAGTCATACTTGGTAATCTTTTAAAGTTATTAGTCACACTCAAAAAAAGTATTGCTTTTAAGTCACATTAATGTGAAAAGTTTTGTATTTAAGTCATACTTTTAAGTGGGTCCCACGAGTTTGTTTTAAATATAATTTATAATATGACTTAAATGCCCTTTTTCTATAATTAACTAAGATGAAGTTGCCGAAAATTATGGAACCGAGAATCACGTTTTTCGTTTTTGTTTCATTCCTTATCAATTGCGTGAAGATATAGTGAGATAAAAATCTGTTAAAGGATTATATACGAAGGAATACACATGGATTACGCGAGTTTGTGCTGTGAGATTAACGTCGATCGAATGAATATATACAGATCTGGATTACGTATTTAAACACATGACTGCGGTACTGTTTTTTTTAGGATGCATGCTCGTTCAAAAACAGTACCGCGTTCAAAAACAGTATCGCATGACTCTATCATGCAAACATCACATTTAACACAAAACATAGTTCACATATCAAACGAATGACCGACAGTACCGCATGTGTGACAGTACCACATGTCTGCGGTACTGTTTTTTTTAGGATACATGCTCGTTCAAAAATAGTACCGCATGACTCTATCATTCAAACATCACATGTAAACATAAAAATAGTTCACATATCAAACGAATGACCGACAGTACCGCATGTGTGACAGTACCACATGTCTGCGGTACTGTTTTTTTTAGGATGCATGCTCGTTCAAAAACAGTACCGCATGACTCTATCATGCAAACATCACATGTAAACACAAAAATAGTTCACATATCAAACGAATGACCGACAGTACCGCATGTATGACAGTACCACATGTCTGCGGTACTGTTTTTTTTAAGATGCATGCTCGTTCAAAAACAGTACCGCATGACTATATCATGCAAAGAATGGTGCTATTTTAATAAGGTACTGTTTTATTATGCGGTACTTTTTTTATGCGGTATTGTTTTATTATGTGGTACTGTTTTATTATGTGGTACTGTTTTTATGCGGTACTGTTTTTATGCGATAATGTTTTATTATGTGGTACTGTCTTTTATGCAGTATTGTTTTATTATGTGGTATTGTTTTCCTAAATAGTTTTGATTTTGTTTCCAAAAATCAGTTTTGCTTATTTTGTAAAGAAGATAGAAAGTCGCGGAATTAGGTTTTTCTCAAACAGTTTTGATTTTGTTTCCAAAAATCAGTTTTACTTGCTTTATAAAGAAGATGGAAAGTCACGGAAGTTATGAGTAAAGTGTGCACTATTTTCGGATAAAACTGGCAGTTTTGAAATGTAGTGAAAAACGCGTGATATCCTTTTTGGTCTTTTTGTTGCAAGTGTGACTTATTCACAAATAAGATTTTGGGTATGACTTAAATCTTTATAAGTTCATAAATAGTGACCGGCCTCCAAAAACCCCATATATATACATATGCAATGAATTATGAAGTTAGGTTACAAATTGTAATCTGTCATTTTGTAATGTACTTGGCTACTTAGCACCGGCCCAAATAAACACATGAAAATGTGATAGCATTTGTGTAGCCGTATTACTTGCTGCGCAGCTATTTATTAGTCTAGCTACATGGCCTGGGCCAATAGATTTGGATAAGTTACCCCGAGAGTTCTCCCTGAGAGTTCTAAAATGGAAGATGACTCGGCTGTAACTATATAAATATATATATATATATATATAGGGTGCATTTATTTTACTGACAAATTCTGAGAATATATTAAAATCTTTAAAAATTATTTATTTTTGATATTATTATATAAATTACGAAATTACAATTTTTTTTACTTTATTCTATTTTATCTCATTTTTTTCTTATATGCACTAGTAGCTGTACCATCCTATCTTAATTGACAAGACAAGTGCTTCCGCAAATTGCTTTAATTTGTGGCTTGTGTTGTCTCCCCCTCTATTTTCTTTCACGTGCAGACACTATTGTGGTTCACTCCATGCGTGCATGATTGGGTTCAATGTTGAATGTGTATTTATCAAGATCAGTGGCTAAATAAGTGGGCCAGCTAGTGTACCTTCTTTTGGTGCAGATTTAATGCTAACTAAAGAAAATCAGATCGGTTTGGGGCAACAATTAAATCTCCGATTATTGAGAAAATAATATTTAATAAGCGTAACACAATCATATTAATTTCATCAAGTAATTGTGTGATAAGAAATATACAATGACAGCTCCCTAAATTTTAAATTATTAACAAATTTAGTTAAATTTAAAATTTTAAAATACTCGACAAAATGCAGTTTGATTATATTATTGTCGACGTGGTACGCCATAATTTGATTTTATTATATCATAAATGATGACATATTTAGTGTGTGTTTGGAATAATAAAAAGTGAGATAAAATAAGATAAAATATGGTTTAGAAGAACTTTTTACATTTGGTGCACACGTCTCAAACAATATTTTTTGGAGATGAACGGTAGGATTCCCGTTCTGACAGATAGGATTTTTGTTTGAACGGATTCAAAATTTTGTATTAGTCATGCCTTCTTTGCAAACTAAACCGAACTCGAAACGGTTTCTACAATCCGTTTGGATAGAAGTTGGCTGTACGAATTCGTCGGAACGGTTCTTGCAACTCCAGAAAAAATAATCACAGTAGGTGTCATTTGATAATTTGAGAGTCCGTGGTGAAAATAGTAAAAAAAATTTTACTATTTAATTAATCAAATTTCAGTTGTCAAATTTTTTTAGAAGGCTTTGAATTTTTTTTCGAATTTCAAGAAGGTAAAAATGTATAAAAATACAATAGAGATTTTCAGATATTTTCACTAAAATTTGATATGCCAAACATACCCTCAATATAAAATTTAGCAAGATATCACTGGTGTGACTCATGATTACTGAAGTTGATGATGTGATTACTTATATTTATTGAATAATTTCTTCAAGTTACTAATACAGTGTTTAAATCTCTCCCTTCCCCCAAAAAAATTTCTAATTTTTATTAATTTTAATTTTTTTAATCAAATTTCATCACGTATAATATTTACACCAAATTTTTTTTTAGCAAACCAAACACCACTTAAATATGTAAAATTATATATATTATCTGTCAAAGACTGTGAAGGATTCTACATCTAGGAGAGGAAAATAAGGAGTGAAATAGAGAAATAAATGTTTTCTATCTCACATTACCTGCTTAGTAAAAAGAGGAAAGAAATACCATATATATAATATTTAATATTTACAAAACACAATCTATTTCAAGATTGTGAGAATATTGAATTTCATTAAAATTTTAGAATTAAACGTACTTGAACAAGTGTGGCACTGAGATGGAAGAACCCTGAGAAGTGGACTTCGCGCGCGAATAAATTGTTGGTACTCAGGATAGCTATAGGGGTTGCCGGGGGTGCTGCACACAATAATCCTAGCTCTCCCATTGAACAACCAACCTTTGTGTCCACTCACCATAACCCAAAATCACGCAAAGGAAAATTTTTACTAATTTTGGGAATGCCTTAGTTTTTATTTATTTATTTATTTTTAAAAGATAAAATTTATCAAAAACGACGGACAACTGATTTATGTACCCAAAAAACAGCAAATAAATATTAATCGGGGGCAACGTTGGATTTGGGCTTTGCCTGGGCTCATTAACATTTGACAAATCAATAGGAGCAGCAATTTGATTAATTTGTGGGCTGGGCCCATTATTTCATCCTAAGCCTGGGCTTGCACTGAATCACACATCGACAGTCAGCTCAACAGGTTCTATTTGGATTTGAAAAAATTAAGGCCAAGAACGGTGCATTTTTTGGATTATAATGCACTGTTTTGTTTACGATTTGTCAATATCTAAGCCAAGACCTAACATTGATTTTATTTATTTATTTATTTATTTATTGTTTTACTACATTTCTCTCCAATAAAAAAGGAAAATGGGTTTTTCCTTTTTTTTTTTCTTAAACTGCTTTAAGGTTGATATTTTATGAGGAAATGACATATTTTATTAAAGTTCTGTTCTTCTAATTAATAAGTTTAAAAATAATTATTGGATAATATTATATAGCATGTACTTATATAATTTAAATCTAATGTTTAAATAACATAACATTAGGATTTAAATACATAAAACTATTAAAAATAAAAATAAAATATGAAAAAATACATACAAAATTAAAAAAAAAAACTATAAATTTCCATTTAAAAAATACAAATAATAGAAACATCATAATTAAAAAATAAAATAAAGAAACATGGGAACATATATATGCTTAGATAAATGGGATAAAAAATTGTTTTATAAAAAACTAAAATTAATAAACATATATATTTAGATAAGTGTCGTATATAAAGTAATGAAGATACTAGGTAAATGAAAGTTTTTTCTATGGAAAGTTTTGCATAATGTTTTATCTATTAGAGATAATCAAATTAAAAAAGGGGTTGGTATTAGATGGAAAATGCCAGTTATGCAGAGATGCTCAGCAATTCAAAATTATATTCTTATGGAGTGTGAGTTGGCTAGGTTAGTGTGGTTTGTCGAATCTTCTCAGGGTCATTAGAGGTTCACCCAATCGTTAATTTTAAGGTCCTCAGAGATTAATCGAAGTATGCGTAAGTTGATGCGGATATCCTGAGATATCCAAAAAAAAAAAAAAGAAAGAAAGAGTTTAGCATGGTTTGGTCCAATTTGGATGTTAGAATATCTAGACTTGGTCAAGCAAATGCTAGGTGTTAGATTAAAAAAATTATTTGAAGATGGGATGAGTGAAGAAATGTTTAAAAAGTTGATAACTAATCTTTAGGCCTTATGGATTATAAGGTATGAGAAGGTGTTTAATATATTAGACAGGGATCCGATGTTGATTATTTTCATGTCAGCTAATTACACTTATATGTTAAATTCATCTAATAATCACTACTAGAAATTGGCTAATCGGCGAGTGAAAAATTCGGGCGACCGCTTTTGGCGGTCGCTATAATGTTATTAGCGACCGCTTAAAGCGGTCGCTATATTGGGCGTCGCTAATCAAGTGCGCAAAAGAAAAGGCGACGAAAAAATTCGGGCAACCGCTTATGGCGGTCGCTAATATCTTTTAGACAACAGCATTAGCGACCGCTTTAGGCGGTCGCTAATACTCTAATTAAATCGGGCAGAACGCCTCTCTTTTTTTTTTTCCTCTTTCCCTCCCTCTTTTTCCTTTCCCTCCCCCGCGCTCTCTCCTCTCTCCCCCGGCCCCTTTCTCCTCCCTGCCCTCCTCCCTTTGCCGCCGCTGCCATAGCCGGACGCCGGCGCCGGCGCCGCCGCCACCCGTAAGTTCTCCCTCTCTAGCTCTCTCTCTCTCTCTCTCTTTTGCTTTCTCTTGTTCTTTGTTTCTCTCTCTCTCTCTTCCTCTCTCTCACTAATAATTTTTTTTTGTGTATTAGAGTTATTTGGAGGCCTCACTACCACACCACCAGGTTTGATTTTTTTTTTAGTTTGAATTATTTTTTTTTATTTTCTGATTTTTTTTGTTTATTATTGGATGAATGTAAATAATTTTTTTTTTTGTTTTTGTGGTTGGGGTTTGCTGATTCATCTATGCATGCATGTATATATTATTGTGTGTTTTTTTTTTTATTTTACTTACTCATTAATTTGTTAGTTTCATATATATGCTGTTAATGTTGGATGTTGGTTGTTTGATTGGAATGTTTTTTTTTTTAATTGTTGGTTGTGAAATGTAATATTAATTATTGAAATGTTATTGTTGAATTTTTTTTTTACTGTGTAATGTAATTTTTTTATGTTTTTTTTTTAAATTTTTGTATGTTGCTGTTTTTTTATTTTTCTGTTTTTTTTTTAATTTTTTTATGTATTAGCGACCGCTAGAAGCGGTCGCTAATTGTCTGACGTTTTTAACTCAAGCGGTCGCAGGCGCGGTCGCAAAAACTTTAGCGACCGCCTTTGGGGTCACTAATATTTTTTAGCGACGACCCAAATGCGACTTGCTTGACGCGGTCGTTAAGCCGTCGCTAATACTTTTAGCGACCGTTATTTTACCTTTAGCGACCGTTTATGGCGGTCGCTAATACCCCTCTTTCTACTAGTGAATTTTGATGCAGGTGAATTCTTAAGTATGAAGCAGCCGGCAAAAGATAAAGGAGTTGCATGCAACTAGTGTTTATGGATAATGAAATTGTTCTAGAGCTTCTTTATGAAGTTATTATTCAAGTTGATGGTGCATATAGAGCAAACAATGGAAGAGCGGCTGTTACTTGAATTGTAAAGGATAGTAAGGTGTTGCTCTCTCAGCATGAGTAGAGGTAATTAGCACTATGACTTGGCCTAAAGCGTTGAATTAGATAAAATATTTAAAATGTTTGAAAGTAATTGCATTAACGACTTGTATTCGGATAATTAAGATAACATTTGATTTGTTTTCTATTTTCTGTTTTATGTGTTTGATGTTTTAAAATTTTCAAAATAAAGAAATAAAAAATATTTTATTTTTTTATTTTGAGATTTTTTTTTATTTTTGGTTAGAAATACTCAAAACGACTTTTTATCATTTTTCATTTTATGTGTAAATTCATTTTTTATTATCTAAAACAAATTTTGAAAGTACAAGTTACTAAATGCGTTTTGACTGTTTTCTTTATTTTTAAAAGTGTAAAATGACAAATATGTTCAAAATAAAAAATAGAAAACAAAAAATAAAAAAACAAACCAAACGGAATTTACTTCTTTATGTTTTCAGTCCAATAATGTACTTTCATGTTTCAAATTTAAGTTTCTTTCGAATTATAATATAATATTTTATAAGGTAATATTATTTTTGAAACATCAATTGATTGGAATACAGCATATCTAATATAACATCAATGGCCTTACAATATTACGGTCTTTGGATAACTAAATCAAAGGGATTCCCTCTTTACTTCTCTTATTTTTAGACTTTGTTTTGGAGTAAGAATTTAATACGAAAAAAATTAAAAAAAATTAGAAGAAAGAGAAAAGGAATATAAAATTTCAAATATATATTTGTTGCTTGAATAAATAAATTTCATTTATCAATATATATATTAAAATTTTAATTTAATTAATTTTAATTTCTTAAATTACATGCCTTTTTTTCTTCTATTTTCTACTGCAATCCGAACAAGAAAATAAATTTTTGACCTTTTATTTATTTTCTTTTTTTGACAAATTCTTAATCTAAATAAAACTTTAAAAATTATATTAATTAACACATAAATATAGCGATAAATGTACTCTTACCCAATCAATTATTACTATGTCAATGTCACCACCCGAAATAAATATATAAATGGATATCACTTAATTGCCATACTTTTACCCTATGGTTTTAAATTTCAAATTATCTTAAAGGTAGACAATTTTCAATTTTCAAAGTTGTCAATACTTTTCGTCAATTTACTTAAGGTTGTGTTCGGTATCTAGTAGCTAACAGGACCAACCCTTAAGCAAGATCCAAGAGGTCCGGACCTAGACCTTAAAAAAAATTGCCAAAAAAAAGTCTCTCTACTAATTTCTATAGTTAGAAAGAGGTAAGAGTCTTTTTTAAACCTAAATATGACTGTTTAATTTTTTTTAAAGATCCAAAAACATTTAATTCATTAGGGTCAATAACTTTCTATAGGCTCATTTATTAGCTTATTAGATGGGGCTTCTAATAAAATTCTTAATCCTCATTCCATCAGATTCATTCACTCACGCTCTCTTTTTACAACTCAGGGTTGTCCTGATAAAAAAGAAACAAACTGTTTACTATATCATTATTTTTGACAAAAATTTTTTAGTAAGGGCCCCATTTTTATGATTAGCTTTAAGTCTCAAAAATGTTAGGGTTAGACTTGGCAGCCTACCTAGTTTATTGGCACCAAACTAGCTTATTAGTTTTTTTTTTTTTGGGAAATAATTATATTTTAAACTTCTTTTAAGTCGTGAAATACAAATATATAAAATGAATGTAAAAGATAAAAAGTTAGTTATCAAAAAGTTAACTTTTTTTTTTCAAGCCTAAAAGAATTAACTTTTTAGTAGTTAACTAAAAAAAATAACTTTTTTTTTTCTTCTTGAACTAAGCATAATTCTAATAAGTTGAACCATCCCCACTTAAGCTTGTGTAATACCTATCAAACCTCTCATGCTTGGAAAGAGCTAAATAACAGCCTTTATTAGTTGCAAAAAATTAAATTGCTAAGAGACTATGACACGATGCTGACTCTGATCCAATCACAATCTTCATCCACATATGGCCCCCATTGTACATGACTTCAAGACTACAACTTCACCCACTTTTGTTGGATTCGATTTATTAAGGAGATAGGTAATGCCACCTTCCCAAACCCTCTTTTTTCAAATGAAAATCACGGTGTGTGTATTATCAGGTCATTTTGAAGAAAATGCTAAACCATTCCATGCCATGGTTGAAGACTTGAAATAACGTTTCTTTTGCTATCCTCGCACTTTAACTTTTTCCCATGCTGAGGCAAACTGCATGTGCTTACCTCATAGGGCATCTAATTCAAATTAAGGGTCCCATACGAATGATCACTTTCGAGAAGCTAGATGCTGCTGCTGATGATCACCTAATTAGATTTCTATACTAGTTAAAAGAGCAAGTACCTACGCAGGGGTTGATATCAACGTTGATATAATTAGTCCAGTGACAATCAAATTTTAATCGATGATCCAAACCCAATTATAAATTTTTGATTGAAAAAATATGTGAGTAATCGTTCAGTCTAATTGTCACCAAACTGACATCAACTTTGACATTAGCTTCCGGCCCCCATTTAAAAAATAATATTTATTTCTCGAGAGCATTAACTTAATATTCGTAAACAACTTCTTCAATTAATTGGATTAAGATTGTATTCGCTCTCTCTTTTCAAACACATCATAAGTAAAAGTTTCGCGCTAAAAAGTCATTTTCACCGAAGTTTTACTGCCACAATATGTGAATTCATACTATCATCCATCCTTCAAAAAGTTAATTTTTTTTATTACCATGCAAGGGAAAATGAAAGCAGTAGGGTTTGGGGATCAATCCCCACTTGGTTAAGCCAAGGGAAAAAAAATGTAGAGAAAATGACAGATTAAAAAAGTGGTTCTGAAATGCCTCACATTTCCCCCCCTCCCCTGCGGGATAGATGAATATATATATATATATATCAAGTCAGGACAGGACTGGACTCTAGTCCATATTCCTTAGAATTATGAGAATTAATAAAATCAGGAGGGGACAAGAGTTCACATATATCCCAACAAGTAGATTGGGAAACAATGTTGAAAGCTCAGTGTTACCTTAATGTTTCATTGGTTGCAGTAAACAAAAAAAAAGTATTGTGTTCATGTACAAGTCCTTTTCATTAATTTAATTAGTACACAATTTGTCTTGTCTGATGTATTATAAAAATTGAGGTATTGAATTCAAGAATCTACTTGAAAATATTGAATTCAAGAATCTACTTGAACTACAAGGTGATATAGACACAGGAATCCAAGTTTTCAGATTTGCTTTACAAAACTCAAGTAGTAGTACCTATCATCATGGAAAGACTGACCCTTGGAATTTAAAGTAAAGTTGCTCTTTAAGTCATGATGAGGATATATATATATATATATAAGGACCACTGACCATGGTAAACTGCTTGAATAAGTTTTGAAGATATATATATACATATATATTATGACAACTGCTGAATTCTCATTGTTAATTTGAGTGAATCTCAGTGAACTTCACACGGATGAACGGTAAGAATTCAATCATGATTGTTGATGATGTTGCTCTTTCAATTGATTATTTAAAATTTTTAAATTTAATTAAACACGATACTGTTTTCTTATTTTTGGACGTTAAATAGAACCTATACTATTTATAACCAAGTATATATATATATATATATATCATTCATTATACTCCAAATTATCTTTATTTTCTTTGCCACAAAGAACTTTATTGCTTCGATGAGAAGATACAAACTAGAGTAATTTGAGAGTTCACAAAAAATTGAGTTTATATAAGAACAAACAGCAGCAATGGTAGACAATGCAAACATAAGCTAAAGAGAGGCCACAGATGGACCGAGCAAAAGCCCAATTAGGGCAATCGCTCTACTAATTTAAAAATTTACATAAAAATTCTATTGATTTTGTTCTCGTTTACTTTCAATCTTACTTTTGTCCTCGTTGCTATTGAACTTTTGTCTTCACTATCTTTTTAATTTTATTCTTATTTACTTTAAAAATATAATTTTTTCCTTTCTGATAACAAATCCAACCCTTGACTGTAGCAAATAAGAAAACAGAAGTAAAGAATAACTAAAGAAAGGAATTAATGAAAATACATATAATCAACTCCAATAGATCAGAAATCATTAAATCGGTTGAGAATATGGCATTGTTTGAAGTGCCAATAAATAAAATAAAATAAAATAAATTTTCAGTAATTTTTATAAATCACTAAAATTCTCTATTATACATTTACACATTCTCACATTTACTAATTTTAAAAAATTTCAATATTTTGTTAAACAAAAAAAATCTGAAAGGAGGTTAATCGAGCACATAATTTTTTTTTACAATTATATTCTTCTAGTCGAAAATTTTTAAATGAGTACCATTATCGTTATTTTATACGAATTTTTTTTTAAATTCGTTAGAACGGATTTGAAAAACAGTTCTAACGGTTTACTACTATCGAGTGAGAGAGATAGTAGAACTATTGTGTAGAACATTGAGTATTGATTTTTTGAATCCGTTAGAACGGATTTAGGAAACTATTTTAACAGTTTGCTATTGTTCATATCCAAAAAATGCAGTTTGAAAAGAAAACACCAAATACCAAAATTAATCTAAAATCACGTTTTATCTCAATTTATCTTGTTTTTTTTTTCTTTTTTCTTTTTTTTTTTAACTACTCCAAACACTACCTAAAAGTTAGTCAAGATACTCGTTCAGCACAGGCAGAGAGCCCTCCATGAGAAGTTCAGATTGATCTATATATCAATTACTACTGCTACTCCTACTAGATGATCATTCTTACTCCCAGTACCATTAGATCAAAAGATAAATGAAAGTGTTTTTTTCCACTCGGATGATTTATGGCAAAGCTATATCTATACTATATATGTGTGTGGACACAGATGAAGATCTTAATTTGGTTCTGTAGGATCTTGCCATGGCCTACTTTAGTTGTATACACTGAGATTATTTGAATTTACATTCCATATATAAAACTTCAGAATTTATCTGCATATGTATATATACTTTTTGTTTCCTTTCTTAATAGGAATTACTTTTTATATTCTTGATAACAATAATAATGAAAAGTTTGAAAATACCGTCATTTCTATATTCCAGGAAAATATCTTTTCAGAATTAGGATTACATGTAAACGCGTACTTGGCTGGAGCCAAAATATTTCACTATATTAAGCTTTTTTAATTTGGAAGGCAATGATGTAGCAAAAGTGGCATTTTTATAAAGTTGTACCTGAGTGTATGTTTGACTGTGAGGATAAAAGATTTGAAAGCTAATATACTACACAAGAATATAAGGGTTTAGATATAGAATATATGTTTTATTCCTTTGTGAGATTACCTTTTTTGTGTTTAATTTAGTGAAATATAAAACAAGATAATATAGTTGATTTTATACAAATATGTGAATTGATGATTTTAAACTTTTAAATTTTTCCACCATACCACCTCCCTTAATTGTCATATATATCCATTTTGAGGTGTATAGATTCAAACTAGAGTTATTTTTTTTTAGTTAGATATGAGACACCCGTTTAATACCCATTTCAAACATTGTGTTTAGATATCCATTTTAATGGCTGCGTGAGTTTGAAATAGGTTTGAAATTTTTTTGTAAGGTGTGTGTGATACTCGATGCCAATAATACTTTATATTTATAGGAAATTCAATACTTGTAAAGTACCCACTAACTACTAGTTTAATATAATAAAATAAAATATAATATATATTCATATTGATATAATTACAATTTTATCCTTAAAATAAAATTGTTTAAATTACTGGGCCTAGGATTATTTATACAATTTTGCATGACTTTTTAGATATTCTAGTTAATAGCTCATGACTTTTTAGCCATTCCAATCTTCACGATTACATTTAAATATGGTTTTAGTACTAGTAGGAGGGTTGTAAGCTTATATTGAAGTAGGCTTCACAAAAATACTTGAGAAGCTCTTATGTATTCGTAGTATTGGTTATGAATTGTTGAAACAAAAGGGTAAAAAACAAAATCTTTACTAAATATGTGAAATAATAAACTTGTATTTGTTATTTATTCTTGAAATTTTTTGTGAATATAAGTGCTTCTATGGAGATTAATTCAAGTTATATTCCATAATATAATTGTTAAAATTTGTAAGGATTGCAGCTGCAATATTACTAGATGATATTGCATTGTTACGGTTGTGATGCCACTATGAACTTGTGACATGTAAGTGGATATTAAGCTATGATGCATTGTGACGTTAGAAGTGCATAAATAAGAGCTATGTTTAAACTAGTGTGATTATTACCTTCCAGAAGTGTTATCTAGCTAGTCAATTTTTATTTATTTAATTATTTATTTTTAATGTGAATCATAATTTTTTTTTCTTTTAGTTTAACGTAAAAAATCATCTTGTTTTGCAGCTTAACAATTGCAGAATCTTGAGAACTAGTTTTTGAGTTTGCTTAAAGAATATATGAAATTTTATTGTTTTCAACTTTTTTTTTTTATTTAATCTGTAGTTGTATGACATCTATTTTGACTTTGTTTAAGTGTAGAATAATGAATCTTATGTTGAAAAAGTTAAGATTTGTGTATGTTTGGTTTTTTTTTTTTTAACCTAAATTAATTTAGATCTCCTGTATTCATAAGTAATGCTACTTTGATCTATAATTTGCAGATTTAGTAGTGAAACTTTCTACCCCTTAATTTTCTTATTTTTTCTTCTAAAATCTTATCACTGAATTTATTATTACTATGATCTATCTGAAGTTAGATGCTGAAATATTTTATTAATTACTCATGGTATAAACATTATTTTTATAATTGTTTATCTTCATTGCTATAGATATGCTATATTTGTTGATAAAGTTGGCCAAAAAAAAAAAAATAAAAAATCTATGTCGACGATGGTCCTAATAGATAGAATTATGTGTTAAACTTGGAGACTGACTAATGTATTTATTCAGCTTGATAAATTTAACATTTCTGTCGCTTACTAATTTTTTATTTTTTTATTTCAAATCAAGTATTTAACATGTTTGTCAAAGTGGGTTTCACGTAATCTGTTCAATTGTACTTAATTATTTTTGGCAAATTTGAGATAGGTTTGGAATTCTTATTTAAAAAAATAAAGGAATTTGGGATGGTAATTGTAAATAAAAGTTAAACAAATTTAGTAATGATATTTGTTAATTGGGCAGACACCCTATCCATTTATATTTTTTGTTGGTATATTGCTCGAAATAAAAATATTTAATATCATACCGTGGTGATAGTAAATATATTTCTTCCTTGAATTAATTTACCACAAAAATCTAACAGTATAAAATTATTTTGATCAAATTATATTTTTTATTCCATTCTATTATATATTACACAAAAACATAACCTCACATAAAAGAAAAACATTCTATATTTTATTAACTCTGATATATTATTTTATAATGTTATTTATTTATCATTATTTAGACTCCATTTAAAACTCTAAAATTTATTTAAAAATATTAAAATTCTTTAAAAATTATTAATTTTTTATTTTGTTATATAAATTATAAAATTATAATTTTTATTAATTTTTTATTACCCTAAACGTAGTCGGACTGTCATAATCCCTATTAATAAAAAGTAGGTGAAGAATGGCAAATAGGAGGTCGGAGGGGCAGCCCTCGTATCCACGTCCTTTTGACACGTCTCGCAAAGAAACGACAAAACAATAGAGAGAAAAAAAATGATAACAACAAATAAATAAATAAATAAATAAAACGCACAGATCCCCCAAATAATTGCTACCGCTATCCTAAGAAGCCTAGTCTCTTCCCTCATTGGCGAGCTCATTGACTACTGGCCGACACGTGGTCCCCGTCCATTGGCCATTCAAGCTATCGGAGAGCCAAAACAAAGAAAAATATAATAATGAAAAGAGAGCGCACCAATTGCCTTCGAGCTGGACCCACCCGCCTTGCACGAGGAGACCGAATCTCGCGTCGTGGGGTCCAGCACTCAGGCGAACGCGTTCACACCTCGACGCGTGTGACGGTGACGCGTTGACAGTGGGGCCCGAGGCGGCAAAAGTCCAAAGCGCTTCCAACGTCGCCTAGCCATTAGTGGGTCCCACTGGGGCCCGCCTACGCTTTGCCTAACTCTAGGACTTAATGCATATTTACGTGGCTGTTTCCGAACCATTCGCCCTCACTTTCTGAAAAAGATAGGGAATAAGTTAGGGTGTGGTAAGACACGCACACAGTCGATAAACCCCCCCCCCCCCCCCGGGTTTTTAACTGTTGATTCCAGTCGCTGTGATGATCACACTTTGATTGCCTTCTTTGGTTCAGGATTTTCTCGAGCATTCGTCGCCTCTGGTCTTATACATGGGGGAATGTCAATGAAATGAATATGAGAGAGCATTTAAAATTCATTAGAAAATAGTATAATATGATGATCATGAATTTGAGATTAAAATTTAATATCTGTACGATTTGCGATGAGTTTAAAAATTTGTCGGTAAGTAGGAGTGCACAAAAAAATCAAAAAAATCGAAAATCGAACAAATCCGATCACTTTGATTTGGTTTGGTTCGGGTCTACATTAAAATTGGTTCTGTTCTAAATTAAAAAAATAACAATCCGATATTTTCGGTTTAGCTCTTGGTTAGTAAAAAAAAAAAAATTGAACCGAACCGAAACCGAATAAAAAATAATCTAACACGAATCAACTCGAAACTAACTCGAAAAATATAATAGATAAATATATATAATATATTATATAATATTCATATTATTATCTAATATTATATATGTATATATAATAGTTTTTTTTGAAATTGATATATACAGGTATTGTTTTATAACAGTAGCTACTATTGTTGATGTAAATGTATAATATATATGATTATATATAATATAATATTTATAGTATT
Source organism: Vitellaria paradoxa (assembly GCA_019916065.1). Classification (NCBI taxonomy): domain Eukaryota; kingdom Viridiplantae; phylum Streptophyta; class Magnoliopsida; order Ericales; family Sapotaceae; genus Vitellaria; species Vitellaria paradoxa. The sequence continues at coordinate 31,221,471 of CM034244.1, forward strand.
ATATTAATATATAATATATTATTTATTTAAATATTTAGGATTTAAAATAAATAAATCAGGCCAACTCAAAACTGACTCGATCTAACCTGATTTAGACTAACCCAAAAATCAAAATGACCTAACTCAATATTTTCGATTCGATTTGCTTCAGTTTCAAGTTGAAATCGATTCAGTTTCAGGTCTAATTTTTAAGAATCAAAAAAAGTCAGTTCGGTTCCGGGTTAGGCACAAACTCAAACTAAACCGACCCATACATACCCTTATCGGTAAGTTATTGAATACCTAGTACCTATTTATGCTTCAATATAATATAATATCTATATAATAAGGGATATTTTCAACTGTCAAATTTGTTTAATGATTAGAATTAATTTTTTTCTCTCCACTATGGTTGCCTTTTTGGTTACTTTATATGAAAACATATTCTTTCTACTCTTCCATAAATTTTTAACCTTTTTAAAAAAATTAAATGAAAATTTTTTAAAATGTGATCATATTTTTAATAAATAAATTAATATTTTTAAACTGATATTTATGAATGGTTATGAAACAAAGTTAGCTAAGATTTTTTTATTTAAAAAATGATATTTAGATTTTAATTTCCTTTAAAACAATTTAAAAAATATTCATTTGAACTAAAAATTAAATTTTAATATACATAAAACCTAAAATATATAAACTTTTGCATTTATTTTGTTATTTAGATAATAAGGAAGCTCAAGGGATGTTCTTATCTGTTGGATTTGTTCAGTAGTCAGAATTAATTTTTTTTTTCCACTTTGATTATTTTTTTGGTCATTTCATATGAAAATATACTTTTTTACAGTCTTACTTTTCTCATATTTTTTTGAATATTTTTTTGTAAAATATTTTAAATTATTATTTTAAAAAATTGATAATATTTGTAATAAATAAATTAATATTTTTAAATTGATATTTATGGATACTTATTTGACAAAGTCGATTAATATTTTTATTTAAAAAATGATAATTAGATTTTAATTCTCTTTAAAAATAAACGTTTATGTTAAAAATTAAATTTTAATGTATATAAAACTTAAAATACATACGTTTTACACTCTTTTTGTTATCTATATAATTAAAAAACTCAAGAATTTGAATTTGAATTTGTGAAATATTTAAATATTGGATTTGTTTAATGGTCATGATTACTTATTTTTTTCTCCACTTTTGTTTTTTTCGGTCACTCTACATAGAAACACACTCTCTCACTTTTCTCATAATTTTTTTGAATACTTTTTTTATAACAGATTTTAAATTAATGTATTTAAACTATTATAATATTTGTGATAAATAAATTAATATTTGTAAACACTGCTTGAGTAACTATCAGACAAAGTCAACTAAGAAACTCAAAAATTTGAATTTTAAATATTTTCAGCTGTTGAATTTATTTAATGGTCAAGATTGCTTTTTTTTTTTCTATCAACCTTAGTTGTCTTTTCGGTCCTTTCACATGGAAACACACTCATACTCTTCTCATATTTCTTTTGATACTTTTTTATAAAAATTTTCAAATTAATATTTTTAAAATGTGATAATATTTGTAATAAATAATTTAATATTTTTAAACACTGTATAGATATTTATCAAACAAAGCTAACTAAGACTTTTTATTTAAAAAAATGATGTTTAGACTTTGATTTTCTTTAAAAATTTCTTAAACAATAAACATTTAAATTAAAAATTCAATTTTAAAATACATAAAACTTAAAATTTTAAATATATAAACTTTTACACTTTTTTTTGTTACATTTTTGCAACGCCACCATTCCACATCTCTCTCCCCCTTAATTTTAACTGCTGTAACTTTTGTCACCAAATCTCATCCTCTGTTTCTTATCTTGCAATGAATTAAAACTTTTCCTAAATTTCATTTATAGTCTCTCATTTTTCTAATAATATCTCTCTCCCCTTACTATGCTCACCTATCAATTTCTCCACAATTAAACTCAACTAATCTTTACTTTCTCGAATATGTCTTAAAATATAATAGATTATTCAATTGTTTTACAAATTTACATTTGAGCTATTTGTCAGTCAAATTATCTTTTCGTGCCTTTAAGCACAAGCAATTCCTAATGCTATATACATTTAGATAATTACAATTTTGTTTCTAAAATAGAAGTAGTTAAACTCTTGGGCCTATGACTATTTAATTGTGAATTATTATCAAGTAGTTCGCATTTTGAAGTGATAGTTAAATTATTAATTTTATAAAGCCATTTGGATGTATAAATAGTGATTGAACTTATATGTATTATGTTTTTTGTAGTTTATTTGAATGAGAATTTTTTTTTTAATTCTTGTTTGACATAGAGAACAATAAAGATAGTGATAAAAGAAAATGTCCATACATATTCATAAATATTGTCACGCCCCAAAATTCACAACTCGAAGACGTGGAGACTAAACCTACAAATACACATCAAACCACTTCTAATATAACTTAATTAGAGCGGAAGCAATTTAAATAACGAATATTCAAAATGAATATTCCATGGTCTCAAAAATGCTATTAAAGGGCTATAAAATCAAATGCCACAAATACGGGCCCAAACTAAGAATCAATTAATAAAATAATTCAAATATTAAAATAAATACAAAATAATCTGTAACTGACTAATCTAACTCAAGGATCCATCACGAGCATCTGCTCTTATAAGATTAACTAAAGTGGATGAGCATTAAATCACATGTGCTAAAAATATGCATGTAAGATAATATTTCTTAATTATGCAAGGGATTCAACACTTAATTAATTTTAATTAAGTTAAAATCTTACTTTTTTCACAATAATACCACAATTTTCATATTAATCATACTGTTTTAATTAAACAATTATTTAGCCATGATCCTATAGTTTTATCGTTTCATTCACATCATAATATGTCAATATCATATTATGGGGTTAGGTACTTTGCAAGGTTAGCCTGTGGTCACAGAATTAAACCAAAAATAAATCCCTAGGCCTCAGCCATATGGTACAATTGGTCCCATAGTCCTAGATGCATGCATTAGAACTCATGATCCTGGTCTCGCAATCCTAGTTCATCTCAACTTATCTTAGTAGGCAAAGTAGTCCCCTAGTCTTGGTACTAATATTGTCACGCCCCGAATTTTTATAACCCGAATGCCCGAGAATGACTTGAGATATGGTGACTTGAGATTATTTGTTGGGCATAAAAATAAAATGATAATAACACGCTGTCACACCCCCAAATTTTCCTCCAACTGGGGTTGTCTCACAATAATTTAAGGTATTCAAAATCCCTTATTTATCCCAAATAATATTTATATGTCATTAGACTGAATCATTTGATGGGATTTAACTACAGGGCATAAAATAAAGATAGAGAATAGTATTACAGAGCCATCTAAGCGTCCCAACCATTCGATTAACATTTTATATCAAATAAAAGTAAACTAGGTCTAAATTTAATAATTACTTTCATCCAACAATTATTATTACAGACCACAATAATAAATAAAGTCTTCCAGTGTTTCGTAAGAAAAAAAATAGATAACTCTTCTAGTGGAATATTTAAGAGAAATTAATCTCTTTCTAGCTCATCTTCGGTATCCCTGTGTTTAATATCCTGAAAAAAAATTCCCACAAGGGGTGAGCTACTAAAGCCCAGTAATCAGAATCTCCTAAGTGTCTATATGCAGTGATTGTAGTGCTACACTGTATTAGGTGACTCAATACAGTGAATGTGATTAGGTGGCATACTGTTCATGCAACAATTAATTCAATAGATCCCAACTGAATAATGTAAATTATACTTACAACGGTTCGATGAAACTATCACCGTAACTACTATTTTACTTACACGTAAAATAGTTAAATGTTGATATGTGTACCGCAATGAAATCTGTGTCGCAGTGGTGGGGATCTCAGATTCAGATCTTCAAAGTCTCGGGATTAAACCTCAAAACGATACAGGCTTCGTGTATATATTTTTCCTACATCTTTTTATAAAATATTCATCTAAAGGAATTACATATAATTAAATAATTCCAACACATCATTCATACATAAGCAAAAGAGGTTGCCAGTCATAGTAAAATTTAATAAAGGAGTTTAATCTAAATCCTCCTAAGGTAATCATACTTCTATCTTGCTCTACCCCCAGCCTTGGGAACCAGTGACTTTACGGGCTTAGTATCCAATGCATTCTGATGGTGTCACCCACCAAAAACCCAGCCGTGGCGACCGTCTACCTGACTAGCCAGGTCAGAAGGAAACATCTCCCAAATAAAATGCATATGTTTCCATTTCCATCTAAAAGGCCATTTCCATCTAAAAGGTCATTTCTACCCACCCATCACTCCATTGCCAAAAATAACTTTAGCACCGAGTGTCTTAATTTTTTCTCACCCTTTTACATTCCCAATGGTACCTTGCATGGAAATAAGACATTTTTAATAACAACCGGCAATGTTTTTGGGTGATGAATCATAAGTGACATTATTCAGTCACATGCAGTATATTTTTAAGTACTTTATCTAAATCCACAATTTAATAATAATTCTCAATAAATCAAAGATTTAACATTGTCACCAATATTATTATCACAAAGGTAGGTACTACATGTAAATTAACAAGTAGCAAGTAGTTAGAAATAATTTAGAATTTGGATTAGTATTTTAGTTAATTCTTTTGACAAGTTTGCCGTACTACCTTTGATAAGAATAAAATTATTTCTAATGGTATATTAATTAAGCCGACGTTGGTAGCTTAGTGGGTGGGTGACTCTAATTGCGATTTGAAGTCGCAAGTTTGAACCTCATTGGCTGCGATCTCGATTTTTGCCTCTTTTTCATTTTTATTTTATTATTTAATGGAATATAAAGATAATAAATAGTTCTTTGGACTTATATTTAATTTTTGAAAAATCAATAAGTTTTATTTTATTCAAAATAATTTGAATAAATTCCCAATCATCATCTTATTTATAACCAAACCCTTATCATAGGTTTTCAGTTTCAAGATATCCACAAATATCCATAGAATTATTCCAATATTTAGGAAGATATTAAATAAGTTTCATTAAATTCACTTAATCATAAAAATATAGTTATATAACTTGCTAGGTTGACAAAACAATGCCTAAAAGAATCAATTAAAATAAATCAAATTTATTTAAGGAAGACCAAATGAGGAAAGAATTAGTCCATTGTTTCATTTGGGCATTTTTTTATCAAATATTTGGTTCTACTTAGCCATTTTAGTTTGAATAAGTCATCCAACTATCTATGATGAAACTGATTGTCTAAGTCAGTTATCATAAATATTAGAGTGTCAAATGATACATAATATCCAGTGTAAAATAATTTTATATCAATTAGAAAATAACTAACTAGCATCATTTTAACAGTCCACTTCAGTATTATATCAAATAGTATAAATGTTTTACTATATCAGGCCTTGTGAACAAAATTACACATCAATAGAAATTATTAACATGACAATAATTAACAGAATGTAATTGGAAATTTAAATAAATCTTTAAACATAATATTATAAAAAAAATCCAAACAAGCATCAATTAAAGGCTAAGCAGAGACAACAGTTTAAAAGAAAATTCATATAAAATAGAGCAGAACTCCAATATTTATAAACTTTATATCTGTAGAAACTAGACTTTAAGACCTACAACTTTCATGTTTTACACTTTTAAAAATTCTAAGGTCTAAAGGTGCAAAAACAATATTGAATTCAGTTTGTTCAGAAGATACAGTTTTATATGTGCTCAGTATTTTGAGCATAACTTTTGACTCACAACTCAGATTGATGCAAATCTTTTTGGGTTGGAAAGAAAACTTAAAGGGCTACAATTTTATGTTTAGTCGAAGCCTAATTCCACCGTTTAGGGGTCTGAAGCACATTAGAAGTTACACATAGAGAGCTGCCAGCATACTGGGCTATATCAGTTAAAGTTTTGGCTTCCCTACCCCTAATATGCGGGTATTTTTTTTCCCACAATCAAGTTTCATACTTCAAACCAAAAAAATGCTTCAGCTTCAAATTGAAGACATCAAATACATTTTAGGAGGTTCGTCATCCTACTTCAATGAAAATATTGATGACCAAGCCCGAGAAGGAAAAATGAGTTGAGCTTTGAACACCACCCAATTGGAAAGTTCCAAGCCTTTCTTCTTCCTCCAAGAAACACTGAATCTCTGACCACACTAAATAATAATTTTTTTCTTCTCTTATTTTTTTCTCTTTGAAGGCACACAATTTATAAAAAGTCGTGGGAGTGTAAAGAAAGTGTCGGTAGAGAAAAATAACCTTCACTTCCTAGACTTGAAAGCCACTAAAGTAGGATTACAATAGGTAATATAATCCAAATAATCTAGCTTTACCTTTTTGTCTATCTAACCACATCATTTAAGAGAAGTATTGGGGGAGATTTATGGAGGTGGCATGATCTGGGAATCATGCTAACTTTTTGACTAATTAAACAAAAAGCTTTAAGTCTTTAAATCATGTTTGCTAAATTATTTGAAAGAAAGCTTTAAAGTCATCAATGTATGGTCTTTTTTTTGACTAATAAACTAAATAATTTTGAGAGATGTGAGAGATGCATGGAAGAAAGGATAAAAGAAAGTGAAGTTTGCCGGGATATAATTGAGAGTTACTATTCATGAGTCAACTCAGTGAGTGATAAAGTGAGTTGAGGTAAGTAAAAGAAAGGGTTGACCCATGGGTTAATGGGCTTGGGTTAAACCAAATAGGTAATTTGGGCTAGGAATTGTTTGGATAAAAGTTTAGAAATTCTACATTAAACTCGCACATAAGGTGAAATTAAATCCGAAAATCTTTCTAACTAATTTTATCATTCAAAAAATTTTCAAATCCTCAATTTTCTAGATTTTTTATTATAATAAAAATCACTACCACACTTAAGCAAATTAATTGAGAGAAAAAAATTTCAAGTTATTACAAATATATACTAAAATAATCTGTATATATACTTTGTAGATTTATATCCTACTGGTAACGTTAATCACCTTATGCAAGTTTTTGGGTTTTTGACCCTTGGGCACTGGTACTTATTCTTTTAGTACATTCTATGATCCCGATAACAAAAACGTCACATCATACACAAGATTCTTCCTAAATTAGGTTTCTCATGTTCACCCTTTATTTTATAAGTTTTACAAAATATAATGTCTCCCGGGCCTAAGTTTCATGTTACCTATTGCATATTTGTGTTTAAACAAGTAAACAATAAACGTAAGCTCTTAATACACATATTCAAGAGAAGAGAATATGATTAACCAAATTTGAGAACCCCAATGATGTTAATTTGTCGTAACAAAAGTCTAATGTATCCACGCCTCTATAGAATAAAAATTATTTCAAAATCTAGAGTTTAAAAAAAACTAGTGGACCTCGCAACCTAGGTACAGGTAGCCTGAGGCTTCGAGCACCCTAGTTTCTTGCACTCTGGTCATTCCAGAATGCTTTGCAGCCTCCCCACAATGAGCTCGAGGATTCAAATTTCTATTTTTTCTTTTTTTGAACATTTTTGCATGAAGTATTATAGTAAAAACAAAATTATAACTCAAACAACAAGGATAGATTTTTAACATAAATCAAATATATAGATCATAGAAAATAATCATATAACTTCATCAAACACACCCAATAGCATGGATTTACATCTTATAAACCTTTTTAAAAATTTAAACTAATGATTGCATCAATCATATACTCAAATCATGGATTTATATCACATATTCCTCTTTTCTATAGTCATTCTCAAATTTATACCATGGACTTATTTCACGCATGCTCAAAATATAAATAGATTTCTAGCATATGCTCATTTATAGATATATCCATATTAACAAGATTAAGAGAATATTATTCTTATACACATAAATCCCACCTACCTTAATATACACATGAAGAATGTATATAAAAATGTTTAAATCTCACCAACTCAAGTTGGTGCCCTCTCAACAAAAGTCCTGGCAATCCTTTTACCAAGCTCTCCCACCGCTCCATTCTTTTCCTAATGTTTTCTTCAAACAAAATGCAATAATGTCCTCATTCATCCTTCTAGCACGCAAGGGAAAAAAAAAAAAAAGAGGAAGCAAAGGAGTAGATGGTGCACTTTTGCGGTGGAAGTTTATTAAAAAGAAAAGCTAGAGAAAAAGATGGGAAGGGATTTACATACAACTAAAAGGCTCTTACATTCCCGTGTGGTGCACGCATCATCCTCACTCTCAATTAATTCTTCTAATCTTCCCATATAAGCTAAATTTTAAATTTCCATCAGCCAGTACCTTGGCCTTCCCCACAGAATAATTAAAACCTTACCAACCCCCTCAACTAATGACATCGATCTTGCCATCACTTCTCCACCAATAAGAAACAAGTAGCACATATATATATACACATGCAAGCCAACATAAATGCATACATTTAATTTAAATAATAGCACACGTTACACATAATTTATTTAAAACAAAATTTCATATATCAAATAAAATTTAAATGGATAAAAATTATAAATTTAAATATAATAAAAATAAAAGGCCAAAATATCAAGGTCTTTACAAATATATTTGATGGGTGTTAAAAAGAACGCATCAATTATTTTATAAAAAAATTCAATTTCTAAACAATTATTTAGTGAGTCATTTTAAACATTGATGCAAGGGCGGAGATAATAAGGAGCGCAGATCGAACACTTTTTGCACAAATAATGAAATTCCGGGATAGAATAGAACTTACAGTAGGCAGGAAACTATTACCAGGGTTGCAAAAATCACTCAGAACAATTGGGATTAAAGTGTAAAACACTCAATTTAATTAATCATCAAAAGCTCCTGGAATTCATAGGTTTACAATACTTAAATAGAAATCCTAACTAGAAAATAAGAAACTAAATAACATAAAATACGAAAACTAAATTATTTTCATAATTGTAATATTCTCAACTTGATATATGAGCTAAATAAACTATTCTAGAAAGATATTTAAAAATAAATAAATATTCTAAACTAATTCTAAATAAAATAAAATTGGTAGCTAAAGATAATGTTTGATGAGTATCTAGAATAAAATAAGAAACTTCCATCGTAGAGTTTTCTTACCATCTTCACCTGCATCATTCTCTCCTTGTTGGAAAAATTCGTCCTTGTATTTGGACCTTCATACTCCAATGTTTTTTTTAGCATCAAGATATCATTAAACCACAGAGGAAAATAATTTTCCACCAAAATATTGATTACAATTTTCAAATATTTCTTCAATTGCATAATTAATGAATTTTTACAAAATCCATTTAAGAATGGATCATTTAATAAGAAGATATCTTGATTGGTTGTTTTCCATCAGCACTTTCAATTTCAAAAATCTTTTCTTCAACTGATAAAATTTTACTTTGTGGCTCTTCATTCTGAAATTGATCTTCATCATGAAATATATTTTTGTGTAATCCATTATCTAAATCTATATAAGTCGAAATTTGTAATATATTATTATCATACTTATTATATATTTGAGGCAAATTCTAATCTAATTAAGGTTCATGATCTTCAACATAATCTTTTGAAGCTTCAACCATCTGTGGCTCTTCATAAAAAATTGGTGTTTTACTCCAATCAACAATTGAATCAGAAATCACAATTGAGGTGAATGGAAACTCTTTTGGTTGCAAAACTTTACTAAAATTAGGAATGTCTATCTTCAATCCCAATTCCCACTTATGGTTATCAATCTCCACAGCATACTTTTCCCGCATGGGAAGATACTCAGGAACTAGTTCTCCAAAAGGATTGTCAAAATTTTTACCTAGAGTACCATCGTCTTCAGATTGAAAAGATAGCTGTGATCTTTACGTTTGACTCGTGCCGCCATGATAGCCATCTGTTGCCCCAATCAAATGATGTCAGTCGCCCATAAACAGCTCTTAGAGATGCATTTCGGCCACATTCTTTCCCACGAGGCATGATGCAGGTTCGTTAGCAGAACTTTGATACCAATTGATGCAGGGGCGGAGATGATAGAGGGGGCGGATTGAACACCTTCCGTACAAGCAATGAAATTTTGGAATAAGGTAAAACTCACAGTAGGCAGGCAACTATTGCTAGGGTCACAAAAATCACTTAGAATAATAAGGATAAAATACTCAATTTAATTAATCATCAAAAGCTCCTACAATTCATAGGTTTAAAATACTTAAATAGAAACCCAAACTAAAAAATAAGAAACTAAATAACATAAAATACGAAAATTAAATTATTTCCATAATTGTAATATTTTCAACTTGATATTTAAGCTAAATAAGGTGTCATTTGGTTTATTTTTTTATTTTCTGTTTTCTATTTTTATTTTTTATTTTTTGTTTTGAATGCATTTGTCATTTCACACTTTTGAAAACAAGGAAAACAATTAAAATGCATTTGGTCACTTGTGCTTTCAAAATTTATTTTAGAAAACAAAAAATGAGTTTACACATGAAATGAAAAACAACAAAAAGTTGTTTTAAGCGTTTTCAACCAAAAATAAAGAAAATCTCAAAGTAAGAAAAATAGAGCATTTTCTGTTTCCTTGTTTTAGGATTTTTAAAACATCAAACACATAAAACAGAAAATAGAAAAGCAAACTAAATACCACCTAAACTATTTTAAAAAGGTATTTAAAAATAAATAAATATTCTAAACTGATCCTAAATAAAGTAAAATTTATAGCTAAATATAATTTTTGATAAGCATCCAAAACAAAGTAGGAAACTTCCATAGTAAAATTTTATTACCGTCTTCATCCTACATCAAACAAGTATTTAAGATGTGGAATGAGATAGGATGGGCTTGAAATTCTATCTAATAAAATAAATGAATTTGGGACAATCACGAATAAGAAAAAAATAAATAAGTTTGGTAATAGTAATAGCTAATTAGATGGGTAACTGACTCTTTTACATCCCTACATACATGCATTTGGCTTTGAGCTTTCCAATAACAACTTTAAAAGGTTGTATTTTATGAATGAAAGAGATAAATTCTTCTATTGTCATAAAAAAGAGGGAAAGTTTAAATGTAATTACGATTATGCACAATCATTGATTTTATGAGTTACATTACGAACTCCATTAAAGTGAAAAATTATAATTTTGCCATCACAATTGCACCACTGTACTAAGGTGGCATTTGGAGTTTCAAAAAAGGTTAAAAAAATTAAAAGTTGGTGTAAAATATGACATTTGACAAAATTTGATTGAAAATAAGTTGGGGAAATTTTGAAATTTTTTGAAAAATTTGGAGCTCTAAATGGAGCTTAAGAGAGTTTACAAAAAGAATCCATGTCAATTAAGAAATTGATCCTTCTAGCTAATTCATTACTTTGACCATTTTTTGGGCACGCATTGCTATGTAACATGTTTGCTTTTAACATTTGAAATATAATACATTCGTTTTATCGTTATTTTGGGGTTAAAATTCTGAAGCTATGTTCATTTGAAGTATTATGAAAGGAGGAGGTTAGATCAGTTATTCATATCATCCATTTTATTTGGTGTTTGGTTGTGTAAAAGTACTTCTGATATAAAGTTCAAAGTAAAATTTTTATTTCCAAAAATAGGGGATATACAATGCCATATGGTGATAATATTATATATTGCCATATCCAACTTAATTTCTAACCAAGATCTTGTAATACTTTTTTTTGGTAAGAAAGATCTTATAATACTTGTTATTTTATTTTGGTCTTTTATTTGGTTTGGAATATTTTTTATTTTTGGACCTTAGATTTTGGATTTAGGTTAGTGACCTATTTTATTGTTGAGGTCAAGTTGAGCCCAAATTTAACATTATGGGCCTACAGGCTAATTATCTTTGTTGATTGTTTCTTTGGTCTCATTTTAGTCACGTAATGGATGTGACAGAATGATATTTGAGCACTAGGTTTCATTTCCCTTAGACCTTAGGTAGTAAAGCTAAGAATTTGTGATCAGTGTGACTTGTTTTAGTTTTTTCGTGAGTGGGATTGACTCGTAATAATTGTTATTTTAAGGTTAACTTGGTGAGCTTGAATCAGGTGGATAACTATAATAATAGAATTTGAAATTGTAATAGTGTAACAGATACCTAATGTGAATTCAAACAACCATATCTAAAAATAAATATATGATGTACTTTTCAAGATCTTAGAATAAACTCCAAGTAACGTAAAAGTAGAACAAAACCAAGTAAACAGTCCACAAGAGACAAGAGATTGTTCAATAAGGAAACTTCTTTGAAATAAAGGAGAAAAATCTCGAATCTAAAAGTAGATGAGATAAATAGCTTCATTATAATCAAGGTTGCAAGGAACTCACTAAGAGATTACAAGTGCACTCAATCAATTATTCAATTCATCTATTTGTGCTAGATTCCTCTTACTTTGATTGCTAGACCACCGCAATACACCTTTACTAAGAAGTTTTTCCCACTCCAACTACTATCAAAGTACTTTCCCAACCTAGAAAGCAAATCTAGATCTGGGATTTCCAATCTTCAAGTTGTTCGCCAAATAAATCTTAATGAGAGGTTGAAATAACCAAGATGGGTGTTACCTCTCGTGTATTTTTTTCTCACAAGTAATGATTGGTTTTTGGTTTAGGAAAATGCTATGAGGTCAAAAGAATGTTTTCCAATATTTAAAGTGAATGGGTTGGGTCGTGGTATAGAAATAGGCGGTCCAAAATTCTGTAACCTTCACGGATAGGCTGCTGGTGCGAGCTGCTCACGGTCTACTCGCAAGGCTTACTAGAATTTCATGCTCCTGTTCTAGTAGGCTTCACGGGCAAGTCGCGGCCATAACCAGGATACGAGCTGCTTGCAAGGCTTATAGGATTTTTCATCCAAATATATCTGGTTTCTTTCATAATCTCATTGGCTGATTTTAGACTAGTCATTGGTGTAGTCTACCTATGATTGGAGCACAATCATGTATTCTTCAACCTAGCTAATTACTAAATCTTCCATCAACTTCATCTTCTTCAAACATCATCAATGACAAATAGAAGTGTTCAAATCCTTTTTGGCTAATATTTACACATTTTTCTTGAGAGCACATCTACAATTATAGGATTGTGACATTCTAAAAATATGATTACCAATAAAAAAAGCTTGCTTGAGAATTGATAATAAAATAAAACCCATAGAAACACTAACAATCATCATTTTTACCAATTCTGAGTCAAGGCTTGTCCTAACCCAAAGAAATAAATAATGAATGTCACAATTTCATCTCATTGAAAAAAGTTTAAATGAATGATGATTAATTGAATCTACTACCTGTAAACACTTCCATAGAGACCAAACTCAAGCTCAAGACACAAAAATATTCAAGATAATATTCAACATAATCAACAGATTCAACAATTTGATTATCCTGGTAAACATATTCTCTTCCCCAACAGAGTATATCATCAACATTCATTTAACATAAGATATTATTCAAGTCATCAATATATGACATCCATTTAACAGAACATCATTTGACAAAATATTTCCTTCAATATTTAATTTATTATTTAACAATATTTTCTGTCCATTTTTTTAGAGGAATTGACAAATAAAAAGTCAATAACAAAAATATCTAAAATTGTCAAAAACTAAAATCCAAAACTAAAAACTAAAAATCATCACTAAACCAGTCAGTGCAAAAATCTAATATCTAGAAGTATGAACCAAAAATAGCAACCCAGACCAAAAACTAACGACGAGGATCACGTGTGTGCATTTCAATGGAATGAAACTTTCCACATAGATCTCGCACTTCAAGTTGCATAGACTTTGTAATGACTCACATCTATACAATATTGTCTGCTTTGGACTTGGTTAGGTGTTTCTCAATGGGTCACCCGTCCTAGTACTACTATTACTTAAACACATTTAACTCTAGAGTTTTTACTGAATCTAGTGCATTCACGGCTTTAAAACATATTATACTTTGTAGATGTTGAATAATACATATACGCTACTTTCTTTTTCTACCCAAGCGATATGAGAGAGAAGACATTGTTTCTATACTTTACCCCCTGCTTCAAGCTCTCACAGGCAAAATCCCTCACAAGCATATGTCTTTCACAATCCCTCACAGAATTAACCTGATCATCTACTATATTTAGAACTATTTGAGCCCCATTTTTGAAATCCTCAAAGGCAGTCACCAATTCATCCATATTGGAAGAGCATTGTTGGGCAGCCTTAGAAACTAGACTAAGATGTTCAAGAATAAAGAAAGCTATCATTTTAAAGCTAAACAAAATTAGTTGAATGAAGATTGATGCTTCCTTAGAAGTAATAATTTATCTCGATGATCACTATGAAAGATTTGAAAAAGGGCTTAAATTAGTAGCGATTGTCTTTGCTAAAGCGATTGTCTTTGCTAAAGATGCCAGAGATGAAGCTAATTATAGAAAATACGAATGAAACAACTTAGCACAATATAGAGAATATGATAGAAAGCTAAAAAAAACTAAACCATCACGGAAGCACAATAGACCAACTAAGAATATGTCAAAAGAAAAAGAGTAAATTTTTTAAGACGGGCTATGAACAACTTTAACTTTATCCAGTATACGACAGAGCCCACGTATAAGAATTAGCTTTAACAAAAAGAGGTTTCATAATTATTGTATTATTGTTGTTTTTTCATTTTTTTATCTTATCTTTTTCTCTATCTTTAATGAATTAAGTTTCTGTTCTAGAGTTTGAAAGTTGAACTTTAAGTCTTTAAATAGGTTTAATTTTGTAAGACAAAAGTATCGAAAAAAATCTGAGCTTTCTCTTCTTTCTTTATAAGTCATCTTTCTGTAATATTTTCTTTATGTAATATCAGTTCTTTAATAAAAATTTGAATGTTTAAAAAATATATGAGTAATGTTTGAATGTTCTAGTATTATTTAGGCACTGTTTGGTTTGCTAAAAACTAACAAAAATTTTTGAAAATCTCTGAAAATTTTAAAAAAACTCTAACATATTTTGGCCACCTCGTACTTCATAAAATCTCTATAAATTTCTATACATATTTACATAGACCAACAAATTTTTACAAACTCCAACAACTTTTTCACAAACCCTAATAACTTTTCAATAAATTTTAACAAATCTGACATAAATATGTGGGAAGGGACCAAAAAAAACCGTTCTTACGGTTTCTTTCTCTAACTTTTTCTCACAGAAGTCAAAAAATTTAGTAACGTTCAAAAAATTCTAATATAAATTCGTAGGAACGAACCCAAAGAACCGTTTCCATGGTTTTTCTGTCTAACTTTTTAGCACAAAAATTCAAAAGTTATACTATTCATCTCCAGAAAACGTGATTTGAATTAGAAATGCCAAAAATTATCCCAAACCACATTTTTTCTTATTTTTTTACTACTCCAAATGCTACTTTAGTATAATTTCTGAAATTTCCGAGTATTTCATCAACTAGTCTCAAAGCCCAGTGACCTAGAGGGCATAATTATAAATTTATTATCTCATGAAGATATATTTTCTAAATAATAGAAACTCATAAGGCTATTGTGTAAATATTCTTGTAGTCTAGGGTGGTATTTTGTTATTATATAAACTTGTGGGGCTACAAAGAGTGTAGGGTAACTAGGTAAAATGTTTAAGGGGTGTAAGTATAATTGATCCTGTGAATATTTGTTATATTTGTTATAAATAACAAATATTTACAAAAAGTATTTTAGCACAATGCTCCTACTTCGGGTATTATGTAGAGCTGACCATGGTCCCAAGCCCAATTGGCTCAATCAATCTAACCTTATTTATGAGATAGGCTTGGATATAAATTTAGACCCAAATTATTTCGTAGGCACGGCTTACGTTTATCTGTTTATGTCCAAATCCAACTGATTAGCGCATTATAGATTTATATTGGACTAGTGAATGAGTTTGGACTTACATATTTATCCTAGAGTCATATTTGAAATTTTACTAAGGTCTGAAGTACTGGGCTAGCCTAGGCTCTAATAGAATATATGTCTCGAATGAACCTAACCTTAGCCAAATCTAAACCCGAATTTGATCAGTTCTACCTCAATGTTAAGATATATATATATATATATATATATATTGTATTCTAGCTATAATCTATTATTATAGTAAATATTATTTATCACTATAGCCCTTTCTATATTATGTTTATTATATTAAATTATTGTTCTAATAGTAATCAAAATAAGTTATATTAAGAATTTGAAATTGTACCTTAACTCCAATATTATCATTATTTAATCTAATTTAATAAATAATAGCAAACATGTAATTAATTATTTTATACATTTCATTATAATTTATTATAATATTTGGGCTATGACTTTATGGATGGAATTATGCGCTTAACATACTTAAATTTTGCACATACTTAAATTTTGAAATGAAGGTATCTACACTTGGTTGAAAATGAGATAAAAAAAAAATTATACACACACATACACACTAGAATATCGCATAAATAACTTGGGAAATAAACGAATATTTTTTAAATTATAATAACAAATATTATGTTAAATTACAATTAAAAAGTTAAAAAATATTATAACAACATTGTATTAAATTATAATTAAATGTGTAAAATAATGTTAAAATAATTAATTTGACACTAAAACATTGACTACTACCAAGGGCGGAGTTAGAAATTTTGTTGAGTGGGGGCAAAATTACTCAAAAGTAAACATTACAAATTTCTTAAATAACAACCAAAAGAAAACTAAAAAACTATTATGTACTTTCAAAATATAGACTATAATTCCAAGTGATCCTTACGATTTTTCATCTCTTGTGGAAAAAAAGTTAAAAATAAAAATCTCTAATTTTTTAATTAAAAAATTTAAACTCTAATTCAAATACATATCAATAAAATTTTGAACCTAAATAAATAAATCAACAATTCTTCAAATAACATAATAGACAATAGTTCATAATATCATAATAGTTCATATTATTAAATTAAATATGAATAATATGTGCAACAAAATAAAGAATTAAAATATTGAATTACAATCAAATCATGATTTAAACAGAAAATAATTTAAACACAAAATGCCTTAGTTAATTTTGGAAGAAATGAAATTGTAGCTTCCAAACTCGTATAAAATTTTATTAATAAACCTTTATAATCGAACTAACTAATTTTGAGTTAGATAGTCTAATAGGCCTTCCCCCCCCCCCCCCTCTTCTCCTTATTACGATGAAGGCATGCATGCATCATGGACCAATAAAACAACTCCGTTTTGTTTACACCTCTGTGTGCATATATGATGAGTTTTGAAAGGATAGAGATAATTTGGCAAGAAGTATTAATAGTGGAAGCAATATGAGGACTCTAGCAGTAACTAGGGTTTCAAATGAGGCAATTGGAGGGGCCTATTACTAGAGAAAAAACCAAAAGAATATACAATACGGTTGTGCGTTATGAGTCGATTTTTGATAAGAAAATGACACATTAAGGTCCTGTTTGAAAATATTTTCGTTTTCCGTTTTTATATTTATATTTTTAAAATTTTGTAAACTCGCAACAGAAACATGTTTGATAAACCTGTTTATATTTTTTTGTT
The DNA here is from genome assembly GCA_019916065.1 of Vitellaria paradoxa. Classification (NCBI taxonomy): domain Eukaryota; kingdom Viridiplantae; phylum Streptophyta; class Magnoliopsida; order Ericales; family Sapotaceae; genus Vitellaria; species Vitellaria paradoxa. The sequence continues at coordinate 31,239,071 of CM034244.1, forward strand.
TCTAAAAAAAATGAAAACATAAACAGAAAAATGTAAACAGAAAAAATGTGTTTTCACTCTAGTTTTCATTTCTGTTGCCAATATTTTGTTAATTTTAAAATTTTGTCTATTTTTGTTACGTTGCATAAAAATAAATTATTTTATTCAAATATTTTATTAAAATAAGTTATTTTAATAAATAATATAATTAAATTCAATAAATTAAATTAATTATATAAATTAATATAAATTATTTTTAATAAATAATAAAACTAAATTAATAAATTTAATTTAATTTAGTAATTAATTATTGCTAAATTATCTGAAATAAATATCATAATTAATTTATTTAATTTAATAATTAAATTAATTTATATAAAATAATTAATAATAAATAATTAAATTACATTAACTTTTAATTTAATTTAATTTAATAATTATTATTAAATTATTTTAATAAATAACTAAATGAATTTAATTAATTTAAAAATAAATAATTTAACTTAATAACTAATCTAATTTAATTATTTGTTTAATATGAAATATATTTTATTAAATTATTTCTATAAATAATATATTTTAATATATTTTATATTTATTGAATTAAATGATTTTAATAAATAATTCACTGTATTAATTTAATTAATTATATTAATTAAATTGAATTAATATAAAATATATTTTATTAAGTTCTATTAATTTTTTAAAACTAATAAAATTAAATATTTTTTAAAATAAAAAATTAATAATTATAAACAAACTTGAATTTTCAAACGCAGTTTCAGTTTTCATTTCAGAAAAAATAAACGACAACAGAAAATAAAAAATAAAAAACGACAACAGAAAAATAATAAAAAAAAAATGACAACATTACCAAACGGACCTAATGCACTCACATTTTCTACCTAATGAATGGTGACTATGTAAACTTCCGTTGTGGTCCACGCGGCTCCCACGTTATAGGTTCCTGTGGGATCGAGTCACGTCAGCCCTCGTTCATTGCATACCCAATCAGTCATTATTGTGCTTGTTTGGTGACCAAGGCTTCGTTTGCTTATAAAAAAAAATTAGATGTTTTTTTTTTTTTTTGTGCCATTGCATGTCTTTTTTATTAAATAAATTTTTTTTAAAAAAGGTAAATTTTTATCATATTAACCGTATTCATAAAAATAAATAAAAAAATTCACATCTATTTAGTTAAAAATTATCCACTTGAACAAAAAAAAAAGTAATAAAAAATTAATTTTTTTATTTTTTCTACGAACATGGATTTTTAAGTATTTTTTTTAGAATGCGATTAATATGAATAAAAGGTATAACTTTTAGAAAAAATAAATTTTGATGAAAAAAGTCATATAACACAGAAAAATAATTACAAGAAAAAGCTAATTTTTTTTTTTTTTTTTTGTAATCAAACGAAACCAAAGTCATACAATTCTTTATTTAGAAAGTGTTGAGTTGCATTTCAATATTTGAATATTTGAATTCGAATTTTAGTTAAATTATCGAATTGATTTGATTAAAAAAAATGCATAGGTCACCTTTTATTTATTTTTTGGCTACTTGAACGAGTAAAATAAACTGTTTTCTAATTAAATTGATCGATAAATCTAATAAATATTTTTTTTTATTTTTAATGTAAATATTCTCGCATAATTTAATTTTTAACGGTTAACAAATTTTATTTTAACAATCAAAACTTAATCAATAAAAAAAATTAATATATAAACAAAAATTAAAATATGTAAAACACTTGCACAAATAAAGAATTGGCACGGTAACCAATTACACCTACTTCAAAAGAAGGAGAGTCCCAAGTTCAATTTGTAGCATCATCAGATCTCAAATACTTTTAAAGGCTTATACGTAGGCCACGTCAGTATGAACTCTAACGGTGCGTCTCACGCTTGTCAGCCAACCAATACCCAAATTCAATTCAAGATCGACTTGGAGTATCGAAAAATATCAAAAAGATTTGAAAAAATTTTAAGAATTTTATATTTTTCCACAAGATAATTTTTACCATAAACTACGTGAATCTCCGTAAATTTTTATAAATTTATATATACCTGTAAATTTAAACAAATATTTTATAATAATATGTTTGCAAATCTAATAATAGTTTTACAAATTTCAAAAAATTAAAATTTAGCAAAAAAGTTAAAAAAAAACTTCCGTAAAAATTCGTTCGAACTGAATTATTCTTCTCTATTTTTGTGGTTTACATTTCAAACGACAAAAGATAACCAAAAAAATCACATTTTATCTCAATTTTTATAACTCTCAACAACCCCTTAATGGGTAAACTTTTAACTTGCAATCAAATTTTCTGTCACTACAAGCTTAAGATCCGTTTAGAACTCTAATACTCTAAAAAATTTTAAAAATTTCTTCGAAATACTCTAAAAAATTTTAAAAATTTCAAACTTCCTTCCAATTAAAGTTTGCTATATATAACTTTTGACACTTTTTTTTTTTAAACTTTTTTTGAAACTCCAAATGACATCTTATTTTTTATTTTGTTGTAAGTGTATCTTCATGATAATTTATATTAAATATATTTACAATATATATTTAAATATTTTTTTATTGTCTTTTAATCTTATAATTTTCAAAACTCGACGCCGTAGCACTTTTGCTCTTGCTCTCATTCTCGCTCTACTTTTGAATGTTGTGACATGAGCTCGTGTTCATGACGTTCTAACACTTAATCAAGTAAGCAAGTAAAATGAAAAGAGAAATTACAAAAAAGAACGAGTGATGAATTAACAGCATTCGCTTCTACGTGTAGGAGAGGATGTCGGACTGCGACTACAGCTGAAGAAACACTGCTATCGATAAAGACTAACCCTAGACCTACATAATGTAGAAAATTGATAAGACAGAGTCCCAAGACTTCATGAAAACATTAAATACCCAATTTATATATACCAAATTTGTGATTTACTTTTTAGCCTATACTCAAAATAAGGGATAACCATGCATGCTGCCTAATTTGCGAGCGCAATTTGCTCTCATTAGTGATGTTGGTATAAAAATAAATAAATAAATAGACTAAACACAATCACAGAACTTTCCGACCTCATCTATTCTGTTATCGATCTCATCTTCATTTTTCCTCCACCATGGGGAAGCTTTTAAAATGGAGAATTAATGTTCTAATTTAATCTCAACTAAATGGTAACAATATAATTAAATTGGTTCATTATTGTTATTGGGAAAAAGAACCCTCCCAATCAGTGGCACCTGTGAATTAAAGGAAATAAATAATAATATTGCAAATTAAATCTAGACAAGTAAAGAAAATAAAAAAATATTTAATCATACAAGACATCAAAATTTACATAGAAACTCTCCAATGTAGAGGGAAAAAACCACGGGCCAGTCTTAAATCTTCCACTATTACTAAAATAATAATAGGTACACTGTCTTCAATAATATTGGGTAATCAAAAACTTTCAAGTGTTCACCAAAACTTGAGAAACAACAAAATCGGGAAAATAACCTAGTTATCTATCAACGTTCCAACCAAGCAAAGAAATCCCAAACGTGCTGAATCTTCAAGCTCCAAGCAAATCTGAATCAAAATGATAACTAAATAGCAATTTCCTAGGCCTGTCGCAAAAACCACTGCGTTGTAGCCTTATTGATTTTTTTTTCTTTATTTCCTTTCACTCGTGTACCGATACAAAGTGAAGAGAACCCTAGTTTTATTAACGAAACCCACTTACATGCTGCAAGTCACGTAGGCCAAGGACAAATCATTAAAAACAAAATTTTGGGAATTAATCCCATGCAAAGTGGACCATAATAGGCCCAATAAATCTCCCCTTCCACACACATAGGAGGAGAGAACATCAACCACGACCCCTCACTAAGTCCATTCTAGCTATCTTTATGCAAATCTCAAGTTTTTTTCTTGGAACAAACTTCGTCATCATGTCAGATAGATTTTTGTTGGTATGAATTTTCTTCAACCGCATAAGTTGCTTCTCCATTACTTCGCGTATCCAGTGATAAAGAACATCAATATGCTTAGTACAGGAATGGTACATGAAATTCTTGCTTAAGTCCAAAGCACACTGACTGTCACAAAACACCATATACTCTTCTTACTTTAACTCCAGTTCTTGGAGAATTCATTTCATCTATAACATCTCTTTACCTGCTTCAGTAGCAATAATGTATTTTGCCTCCGTTGTAGACAAAACAACACACTTGTTGCCGTTTGGACTATCGTGACACAACTCCTTTTGCAAAAGTAAATAGAAATCTAGAAGTTAACTTTCTACAATCGAGATCACCTGCCATATTGGAATCTATGCAACCTTCCAATACTAATGTAGAACTTTTAAAACACAATCACAATCTGGAGGTACCCTTTAAATATCAAAGAATCCATTTGACCGCTTCCCAATGCTCTCTTCCTAGAAAAGAAGGAACTTGCTCACAACTCTAACTGTATGAGCAATATCTAGTCTGATGTAAGCATAGCATACATCAAACTTCTCACTACAAAGGAGTAAGAAATCACTGCCATCTTTTCTTTTTCTTTCTCAATGGAAGGACATGAACTTTTACTTAACTTAAAATGATTAGCTAAAGGTGTACTTACTAGCATAACATCCTTCATATTGAACTTTTCAATCACCCATTCAACATACTGCTCTTGTGGCAACCATTAACTTCTTAGTTTTCATGTCATGAATAACTTTCATACCCAATATTTGTTGTGCTAAACCTAAGTATTTTATATCAAAAGACTTGAACAACTCATCTTTCAGCTTACCAATCATCTTAGTATTCTGATCTATAATCAACGTATCATCAACATAAAGCAAAAAGATAATGAAGTTACTATCTGCGAATCTCCTGATATAAACATACTGATTTACAGCAATCCTCTTACACTTTATTACTCACCATGAATGATTCAAACTTTTTGTACCACTATTGTGGTGCTTGCTTGAGGCCGTAGAAGCTCTTCTTTAACTTGCAAATCAAGTGCTCTTTCTCTTTCAGTTGTGCCATATAGATCTCTTCCTCCAACTCACCATAGAGAAAGGTTGTCTTCATATCTAATTGCTTATGCTCAAGATCCATGCTAACTGCTAATCCTAAAACCACTCGAATAGAAGTCATCTTCACAACTAGCGAAAAGATCTCATCAAAGTCAACACTTTTCTTCTGCCCAAAGCCTTTGACAACCAGATGAGCTTTGTACTTCACTAGCTTTCCATTGTCATCCTTCTTTAGCTTGAACACCCATTTATTTTCAATGCTTTTCAGCCTTGATGAAGGTCCACTAGTTGATAAGTATCATTTTTCTTCGAAGAACTCATCTTATCCTCTATTACTTTCATTCAGCTAGTCTTGTCGTTGTAAATCTGTGCCTCCTAAAAACACTCAAGCTCCCCCCATCAGTAAGCAATATGTACTTAGAAATGGGTATCTAGCTAATGGTTTGGACTTACTAGTTGATCTCTTCAATTTAGGTACTATAATGTCTGGTGAAGGGGGCTGGTCTCCCTACTCAACACTGTTTGTATCTATCTCTGTATCCATCTAATCATTAATATCTTTCATATCTGAAATATCAACATCTAGAACCTCTATCTGCATCTCTCCCCATCTGTGGCACCCTGTGATGGTGAAGAATCTAGTATGAAGTCTAGAGCACCAATGTCTGTAGACTTTTCAAAATCTGCTAACGTCTTGCTTTCATTAAATATCACATCTTTACTTCTGATAATCTTCTTGTTCTGTGGATCCCATAATCTATACCCAAACTTTACATCTCCATAGCCCACAGAGATTCACTAAGTAGTTTTATCATTTAACTTGGACTTGTGCTCCTTAGGCACATGTGCAAATGCCTTATAGTCAAAAACTCTTAAATGAGAATAAGAGACATCATTGTCAGACCAAATCTTCTTTGGAATCTGAAAATCCAATGGAATTGATGGAGATCTGTTAATTAAGTAGCAAGCAGTGCAAACAATTTCACTCCAAATGATTTAGGTGGCTTAGATATTCTGAGCATACTTCTGACTCTCTCTATAATAGTACGGTTCATCTTCTCGGCCACACCATTGTGTTGTTGGGTATCACGAATAGTCTGCTCATGCCAAATACCACGACCATAACAATATGCTTTAAACTCATTAGAAGTATACTCTCCACCATTATCTGTATGCAGATACTTCAATAGTTTTTCAGTCTCTCTTTCAACCATGGCATGGAATGTCTAAAAATGCTGAAAGACCTGGTCTTTGGTTTTCAAAAAATACACCCACACTTTACGTGAAGCATCATCAATAAAGATTACAAAATATCTATTGCCCGCTAAAGACTCCACCTCCATAGAACCAAAAACATCAACCCAAAATTTCATATTTTCTTTTAGCAAATGACTAAAATGTAACTCTGTGATGCTTGCTAAATAAATAATAATCACAAGGGTTGAAAAAGGTACCTTTGGCAAAAGGAATGATTAACTTCTTTGCCAAGATCTGTAACCCTTTCACACTTATGTGAACAAGTCTCTTGTGCTACAAATTTGATAAAGAATCATCTTCAACTACATGCAAGTCATCAGAATACACATTCACATGAGTCTTATACAACGAATAGCAAGCTTGTCTTCTTGCAACAACAAGAGACCCCTTAGTCAACTTCCATTTGCCATTACCAAAATAATTGTTATAACTCTTTTAATCTAGTGCAACCTCAGAAATAAGATTCAGATGCAAATTAGGAGCATGTCTCACATCTTTCAAAACCATAATCTTATAAATAAGATTCATATACAAATCAGGAACATGTCTCACATCTTTTAGAACTATAGGGCACCCAACATCAATTTGAATACAAACATCACCTATTCCCACATTCTTTGAGTGGTTAGAATTATCGATCTTCACAATGTCAAAATACCAACTTTGTACGAAATGAAGAACTCAATTCAGGACGTATTGTAGTAAGAAGCTGTTGTATCAATAACCTACTTAATATCATGATCTACAAAATGAAGGTATTCTTCCTCTTTAAAGGATAGTACAACCACATCCCCAGTTATTGCAAATGTAGTGTTACCATCTTCATTATTCCCCTTTGGTTGTCACCTAGTTTCATCTCTCTTTTCCAAATACAACAGTTCTTCTTCATATGGCCCTCCCAACCACCATGGAAACACTCAACTCTTGGCTTTGACTCCTATTATCTCTAGATTTGTTGAGGTGTTTATTCCATTTATTATCTCTGTTTCTACTTCTTCCTCTATTTGTATGTTTGTTCTCAGTAGCAAAAACCTGTGACTAATGTGAGCCCATTTCTTTTCTCCTTGCCTCTTCGTTAAACAAAGCATCCTTGACTATGCTTATAGTTATCTTCCCATTGGGAGCAGAGTTAATCAACGACACAACTAATGTCTCCCAGCTATCAGGCAAAGAATGCAAAAGTAATAGGGACTAAGTCTCATCATCTAGTATTATCTCAACAGTAGCCAACTGATTCATAATACTCTAAAACTCACTTATATGCTCGGAAAACTGAATTACCATATCTAAATCTCAAGTTCACAAGTCTTCTCATCAAAAGAGCTTTATTACGTGTAATCTTTTTCTCATACATAGCCTTTAATTTTGTCTAGAGAATATAAACATCAGTTTCTTGGGCAATATGGTAGAACACACTGTGACCAATCCACTGTCTAATCTGCCCAATAGTTTTTCTGTTAATTCTTACCCAGTCTTTCTCTGAAATCTTTTCATCAGTCTTAACTTTCTTATTTTCAATAGGCTCCATCAAATCCTTGTAATATAACACATCCTCCATCCTTGGCTTCTAAATTACATAATTTGAAGCAGTCAATTTAATCATAGAACCATGTGTATCATCTATTTTAATTCACGCAAAAATAAGCAAAGCTCTAATACCACTTTTGTTGGGAAAAAAAATCTTTGCAACTAATGTCATGCGTGAATTAAAGAAAATAAATAAAAATATTGCAGGATAAATCCAGATAAGCAAAGAAAATAAGAAAATATCTAATCACATAAGACACCAAAATTTACTTGGAAACCCTCCAATGTAGAGGTAAAAAAACCATGGGGCCAGTCTTAAATCTGCCATTATCACCAAAATAATAATGGGTACGCTGTCTCCAATAATATTAGATAATCAAACAACTCTCAAGTATTCACCAAAACCTGAGAAACAACAAAATAAGGAAAAGAACCTAATTATTTATCAACCTTCCAACTAGGTGGAGAAATCCCGAACTTGCTAAGTCTTCAAGCTCCAAGAAAATATGAATTAAAATGAAAACCAAATAGCAATTTCCTAAGCTTGTTGCAAAATCCATTGTGTCACAGCCTTCATTGATCTTTTTCTTTATTTCCTTTCACCTGTGTACCTGTACGAAGTGAAGAGAATCCTAATTTTATTAACAAAACCCACTTAACATGTTGTAAGTCACATGGGCCAAGAACAATTCATTAAAAACAAATTTTTGGGAATTAATCCGGTATGATTTGGACCATAATAGGCCCAATTGTAACATTGGATATATAATGTGACAGTTATTTTTATAAAATTTACTACATCTCACTTACCACTCTACAAATAAATTCATGCGCGTTAATTGCATTGTAAACCTTTTCATTGTCTAAATACAGTTCAAAATTATCAAAAAGAAAAATACGTTCACCATTGCATACAAAACTCTCTATAATTACTCTCGAACACTTGACTAACTAGATCATCAAAAAACTTTTATAATCCCTTCCTACCTCCTTTTCTTTAATTATTTTCTCTACTCATAGGCACTCCATCCGAGAAAGAAAACTTGTAAGCCTGGCGAGCATGCGTGGAAGAGATCTTTTCTCCCACAAGTGCTATATTTATACAATTATCAAGGAAACACAAGGGGCTTTGGTGAAGCGGTGAAGCTAAAATATTAACAAATCTTTTTACTTTCTTAAAATATCCTTCAAGCTTATGGTAAATTAAAATTTTAAATTAAATAACTTCTAAAAATTTATCCTAAGTTAAGTCATTTTATAAATTTAAAATTTTTAATCATCATATTATTTTTACTTTTATACCCTTAATTAAATTAAACAAATAAAATGATAATTATGCTTGTTGTGTGTGCACTTTTAATATGTTTTTAATTGAAACCAATATATATATATGTATATATTTGTTTGATGTGTTAATATCGAGATTAGAGACGTGTAAAAGCAAGCCACGCGACTGATAGTGCTACTTTAATTTGGGTCCTCTCTAGAATTTCTTGACTTTAGGCACTTATGTGGACCATTTTGATGAACATGATTACTTTCAGCATAGTATGCAAAAGTAAGCAAAAGATTGATTGGATGAATAGTTAAGTAGTCCATGGTTTTAACCAACAATTTTTCGTGGGGGAAGAATTTTCTCAGGGAACTGTTTGGATCCAACAATCGGTCAACGCGATTTGGTTTGAAATTGTCATCATATATGTACAAGGCACAAATCATATCCCACAAAATAGTAGGGATTGTTTTGAGGGGCAGTTACTTTCTTTACTAACTAATTGTGTTTTGTATCTTAACAGGGGGTGATCACTGGTCAAATAGCTCAGGAGACGTATCAATTATGCTTGGATTAGTGGGGAAGTTCTGTTTGAATTCAATTTACAGTCTTAAACGAGTCGAATTCAAATATCTTTTAAGATTCGTTTAAAAATTTAAACTCAAACACAAACTACGATATGTTTAACTCAAAAACTTATAGTATTTCACACTAATTAAATGAATTTATTTTTAATTTAGTCAAGTTATTTGTTTTGGATTATAGTTGCTGAGCCAAAACGACTTTATTTTGGTTAATTAAATTATTTACTAACTGAACTTAAACTCTATCATATTTATTCAAGCCGAACTCGAGTAAATTGAACTCAAGTAAACTAAACTAAACTAAAACTTAGATTGGTTTACATCAATTCTAGTACTAATTCTTGACATTTTTTTGGCTAATTCCAAACAAGCCAATTGCAAAACTATTTTGTGTGAACCATTTTCGCAAAAATGTAAGATTGGTTATTTGTGACATGAAAATTATGGGTTCAACATTTATTAGGGAACATTTTCTCCACTTGTAGGTAATGCAAGGGATGGCACTTTTAACATATTCTGACGAGTATTCATTCTCTTTGATTTGATAAGTGTGGGTATTTTAAATTTTATGGATAATAGAATAAATTAGGGTATAAAAATAAAATGCCCGTCAAGTTTGGATTCGGGAACAGTGTATATAATATACACAATGAGTATTATTTAAACTTACCCCGATTACTCTAATTATATGATACCCAACTAATATTTCTTAATTACCACCTGAATTATCCACAATAATAACTCATTTATTGGATACCAAATGAGTGTTACCCAATTACTCGTCCAAATTGCTCAATTTCTGTTCAAATTATCGAATATCTGAATTTATTTTTCAATTAACCCTCTCATATTTGAAGGTCATAGGTGCCAAATTACCAGACGAATAACCGATTATCTAAAGGAATAAAAATGGTTATCAATTAAAAATATCTGTCAAATACCTACCTGATTCGAATATTTTTTTTATTCGACGAGTTCAAGACTAATAGAGGCAATACCGAATTAGATCCGACCCGTCACCATTCCGAGGTGGCACTGCATGGATAATTCATCTCTAAATTTTGTCCACGCAGGAATTTCGAACACCGAACCTACCTTTCACTTCAGAAAAAATCTTATGAAAAACTAATCCCGCAATGATACAATGAATTAATGAAAATAGTCAATGTCACTCTTTGTGCGTAACTTGAGATAACTTTTACCGTTAAAATGTGGATTTTGAATTTGAAATCAAGCATGAATTGGCAGTGTCTCTAATTAATTAATCTGACTAGAATATATATATATATATATATATATATGTATATATTATTTGCCATAACATTAGGAGATGGTGCAATCAGTGAATGGTTGATGTTGAAATGTAAAAAAGTAAATAAAATGGTCACACGCACGAGGCAAAAGAAAAAGAAAAACAGAAAATAAAAGATCCATGTGCCCATCGTGGCCATCTAAAATTGGAAGTGCATGAAAAACTTTAATCACACGAGATTAGTTACTTTATTACTTATTAGTCTTTCAATCAACTTCCCCTTAGTAAACCTCCTTTCTAGTAGATTCCTTTTTATTACTCATAAGATATTTTTAAAGATATTTGTGCTGACAAATGATGACATTGTGATGATGTCAGTTCTAATGCGAATTAGGTGATGGCACACTTGCCATTACACTGTTAAAAGTCGACACTGACTAATATTTATACTAAGACTTAGACCCGCGGTCTAGTCTGGTGGTCGAGATGAGTCCTTTTCAAAGTTTACATACTGGAGTGTAGGAGTTCGAATCGCCCCAGGTGCACTATCATGACTTAAACGGTGGGATGCCTTGAGTCGGGCCGCTCCCCCCAGTTTGGCAAGTCGGGGTGAATCCAAAAAATTCTGCCCGACCCAGGTTCCAAGTCATCAAAAAAAAAATATTAAGACTTGGTTTGGGAAATAAAAAATTAACTTTTTTTTTAATAGGTAGCTACGAGTCTTAAGAAGTAAAAAAGTTAATTTTTTTTTTTTTTTTGTGGGTAACTAGTAGTTATCTACCAAAAAGTTACTCTTTTTTGTATTTGGTAAAGGAAAAGAATTAACATTTTACTAACTAACTTTTTAACTTTTTGTTAATTTGACATTCTTATTTTTGAAGTTTAAAAAAAATTAAAATATAAAAAAATAAATTTAATCATTTAAAAAAAAAGAAGTCAAAAAGTTAATAATTAACAACTACGCTACCAGTTACCGGTTCATAAATGGAACCAAAAAATTGAAGGTGATGTGAGCCTTCTAGTCCCATCTTGATTAGTGATTTCTTTTCAATTAATTAAGGGACTGATATTTATATTATTTAAGGTATCCCGGTGGAATTTGAATCTTACCTAGAATGGAGTGTTATATAGATGTTCCATAGTTAATTAAATAAAAAACTATTAATTAAGATGGGATTGAGTGACTAACATCACTTTCGATATTAATTGTGTAATATCGAAATTGTAGGACGTTTGATTAAAATCAAATAGTTCACAAAAATAAATTTGAAAAAGTTTTAAATTCTTTCCTAAAACTTTTAAATTTAATTTTATTAAATTTTAAAAAGTTTTAAATTTTTACCTATAATTTATAAACTTAATTTTATTGTGAATTATCTAATTTTAATCAGACAATTCACAAGCCTGATATCGTATAACTAACATCGGAAGTGATATTAATCTCCTCTCATTTCAATAATATTCGATAAGAACGCATTAACTATGCCCGAATGTCTATTTTAAAAAATAAAAATTTTTCAACAAGTGTCTAACACGTTTAATAATATTTGACATAAACAATATGTCTATTATTTGTCAAAATCTGTCCGACTATTTATTTTAAAGAATAAAAACAATAAATTATGCATAATTAAATGTTCGACATGCTTAATCATATTTGATAAGAGCGCAATGAATTTTAATAATCAGAATGTGTTCAAGTATCTAATTTAAGGAATAAAAATAGTAAAATATGTTTTAATTAGTGTCCAAAATATGTCAATAATATTTAATTAGAACACAATAGGCATCTACTTAAAAAATAACAAGACAACTTTTGTTTGAGTTTCTAACCTTTTTACAATGTAAATATATATAATATTTTGATGAATATCAAAATTAAATAAAAAAAATTTAAATAAAATATTATTATAATTTTCAGTCTTTATCAGTGTGATATATGTTAATAGGGTTTTGAATTAAGACATGACAAGTATCCATCGGCTTTAAAACGGTCATATTTAAGAATTTCATAATTACTTAATGTCAACACATATTTACCATTCATTTTGTTTTAATTAAGTTTGACACACCTATGCCATGGACCATGGTTATAACTAGATGTAGTGATGCAAGGGGCAGCCAGGCAAAGTCCCGTGATTAACTCACCAACCGCCCTCCACTTTAAAACGAAGGGCCCACCGTTTAGGCTCGTTTGGATTTTTAAGATTTTTTAAAAATAAAAATTTTTGATTTTTTTTAATTAAATTATGTTATGTGTCATTTTTATATTATTACAATACTAATTATTTATTTTTTAAAATTTTTTTAAAATTCCAAACAGCCCCCTAATTAATTTTCAACGTTTCCCTTCTCACGTACATGCACCGGTGGAGCTACATGGGGAAGGGGGCAAGTGACCCCTCAATTTTTAAGATAAAATTATTAAAATGTTCTCCTTGTTATTTTATTTTTATTTAAAAATTAAATTAATTAAAAATTAAGATATTTTGATTTTATTAAAAATTTAAAGTTAACTCAAAATTTTTTAACATATAAGAAATTTAAAAGAATCAAGCTTGGTATTTTTTGTGAAATAAAATGTATCATTTTAATACATTATTACATATTTTTGTTTATACTATCAGCAAATTTAGTATATAATACAATAAGTTATATAGATAATAAAATTTAATAATAATTATATTTTTTGTAGTTAGTGGCATCTTTAATAAACTTCAGGTGCTCGAACCATTAATTATGAGAAATATATTCACTAGTTAATACTCAAGAATAATTTATTTTCTCTCTAAAAATAATATCGTTTTTCTCCTACTCTTAATCGAAAAATAAGTTAATTATTATTTTTTCTTGGGTGCTTAGTGCCCCTCAGCAAAAATCCTAGCTCCGTCCCTGCGCAGATGCATCAATACTTGCTAAACACAACTGTGTGAATATGGCTAGTCATCAACAAAAATAGGAAAATGAGTACTTCCATGGTGGATATTCTTTTTAAGAGGCATCACAGTAATCTAGTGCAGAAAATAAATGATCTTGAGTAAAATTGCTGGATCAGATAAATTCTACATGATATTTACGAAAACGTTTGATATAAGGTTAAAATTTTGGAGTGAAAAATTACAGAAATAATTATTACTCAGTATACAATTAAAATAGTAACAAATTTATGATATTTATATTTAAATTTAGATATCAGTAAATATTATTCAGTAATAATTATATTATATTTAGAATATTAAAGAGAAAACTAAGAGAAAAAGGTAAAGGAATGACAAGGTAATGAGAAAAGAGTATTAATTTTTTTATTATTTCCCATTACTCACCTCCCACCAGTAACAATTTATCCCATAAGGTATAATTCTTACCCGTTATAACTGTTAACTTTCTTCCAAACTAATGTAATAAAAAATAAAAGTTATTCTCTATTACTCCTAAAATAAATATGCCCTATAAATTCTATGGATTAGAGGGGTCTGAACACGCATTTGAAAATCAGGTTCCAGAATTTCAATATCATCCTTTGAAAAAATGTGCTTGAATCCCGAGATGTTACACGTAACCCAAATACTATACTTTAAATTCTCCCTTATCTTCCCTTGCTTGTTCACTGAGAGAAAATACTTACTTATTAACAAAGTTAGTTTTCTTACTATTTAAATATAAATTTTAACCTATAATGTTAAAGCACTTAAGAGTTCATTTTAAAATTTATATCTAACATGTTAAAGCACTTAAATTTTATTAGTTGGATGCATATTTTAATATAACTTTTAAGTGTTTTAACATAGTAGGTTAAAATCTATATTTAAACAGGTAAAAAAAAAAAAAAAAACCTAATTTGTAAATAAATTTTTTTACTCACCAAACGTAATAAGGTGAACAGATAAAGAAAAATTTAATTCATGATATTTGGGCTACGTGTAATATCTCGGATTCAAACACATCTTTTCAATGGATGAGATTAAAATTCAGGGATCTGAATTTCAAAAACAAATTCAAGCCCTAACCCAAATTCTGTATGAGTCCTCGTCTGCACCCAACACCACTATTTTAGTCTTTTTCATTAATGATTTATTATTATTATTATTATTATTATTATTATTATTATTATGAGGTTAAAGTGCCTATATTTTTTTATTTGTTTATTTCTTTTTTTTTTTTGAAATACCATCTCGTATTATGTGTTGAATCAAGGATTAGAAATTGAAAAAAAATATGTGTATGTGTGTGTTTTGAAGTTGTAGTTTAATGAATATTTAAAAAGAAAGTGAAATAAAATAAAAAAATAAAAATGCATTTTCTCTAAACAATGTGAGAAGCATAAAATTTAAGAGACAATTTTAAAATAAATTAAAATTCATTTAGTGATATCTGCATATTATATATTATCACAAAATTATCATAATTATGTGACACTAAAAGTATATTGTGATAATAATTATTTGGAGTAATTATCTTTTTATCTTCTATGCTCAAGATGAAAATCACTTACACTCCCCTCAATTTTAAAAACTTATCTTTATATCTTCTGTAATTTGAATTAAAGTGAAATCATTAAAAAATTTGTCAAATATAACGACTTTGACTCTAATTAAGTTTAAAAATTACATTTATACTCCCTACAATTTATATTATCTATACTTACAATCCTAATTTTATTTAGTTTTTAATAGGTATTTTCATGTTTTTATTTAAAAATTAACGTCATTTACAAAAAAAATGTAGATTTTTAGAATTCAGGAGATGTAAGTGATTTTTATCTTAAGTGCAAGGGGTAAAAAGAGAATTATCCCTAATTATTTTTATCACAAATTCTTTTATAATTAATAATTACGTTAAGTCATTACAAAAAAAATATTAAAATTCATGACAAAATTATTAGTGGTGGAGTATGACCACAAAGAAATAAGGCTTTTATTGAGAAAACATATTTCCATGCTAAAGGTGGTTTTTAGGTCCTGTTTGGTAACGTTTATATTTAATTTTTTTTGTTTATACTTACGGATTTTTAAAAATTAACAATAAAAATTTATTTGTTAAACTTGTTTTTATTTTTTTATTTGTTCTAAAAAAATGAAACTTAAACAGAAAAATATAAATAAAAAAGGTATTTTCACTATTTTTTCTTGTTATAAACATTTTTTTTAGTTTTAGCACTTTGTTAATTTTTGTTTCATCATATTATGGATTATTTTATTCAAATATTTTATTAAACCAAAATTATTTTAATCAATAATATAACTAATCTAACCTAATTAATTTAATTAATGATAAATTAATGTGAAATATATTTTATTAAATTATATTGGATAATTAAAATAATTAAATTATATTTAATATATTTTATAAATTAAATTATTTTTAAAAAATAATATAATTAAAATATTTTATATTAATTTAATTAATTAAATCTTATAAATTAATTTTTTAATTAATTTATAAGATTTAATTAATTAAATTAACATAAAATATATTTTAATAAATTCAATTAATTTTTTAAAAAATTAAAGATTTTATCAAAATAAAAATTAATTACTGTAAACCCCACTAGGCATATGCTTGGCCCCTATTAGGTTATTTTGCTGAATTTCATTACATTGTTATTCTCCAGCCACTGGGAAGTTAACTTCCGACCTAAGTTGACCTATTGCCTGATTGGCTATACGTTTATTGATTGACTTTAAGGTGAAAAGTCATCTAGTGCAAGTTATTCAAAGAACTTTTAACTTCGCTTAGATATTCATGAAGAGATTCGTGACCCTTTCAGTCAGAAGTTTCTGAGGTCACTAACTTTCAAATTCAATTCACTAGATGATGAACTCAATACTTTTGTAATTTTATCGTCTGCCATGATTGCTTTTTCTTCTTTTTGTTTTAGCGAACCATTTTGAATTCATGTAATTACCATATACTAACAGTCAAGTCTCATTAGGCGTGTCAAAAACTGTTTGTGCTCAAATAACTCACATTATTTCACGATTTTTCTTAAGTGTTTGTATGTACAAGCGTGTCAAAATCTTTAAAATTCAAAGTGAAAATAGTATATATGTGCAGAATCAGGCACTTATGTAAATGTTAGTTTTTTATCTTTTAAAAACTTCTTAGATGCACAATATATAAAAACATAAACAATTAGATGCAAACACAAAGAGAAGTAATTTTATAGTGAAAATGCCAAATATTCCTATACCTAGGCCTTTATCAATGGAGTTTTGCAACTTCAACTCCAAAGAAATGGTAGATACATGTAACAAAAAACGTATAGATTACACTTCTATGTTGTGGAAAGAAAGCGAAATTTACTCTACTTTGCAAGAAAATTAAATGTGTAGGAAAGTAAAATCGCAGGAAAGATAAATTCTCACAGAGGAGAGGTGTGATTGAGAAATACTTTCTTAGTCTTCTGTGATTTCTATTATAGTAGAAACTGCCTAGTAGATAACTTCCACATCCTATCACTTTCTGCATGTCCTGAATTTATTGCTTATGCTTTTTTCTATAATCGCTATACGGATGTCAAAGTAGTTGCGTTTATCCTATCTGTGCCTCTCAACTATCTTGGCCAACTTTTCCTTTCTTGTGATGATGATTCGGTTGATTCATCATCTTTGTCGGTCGATCAAAGTGTGGTTTACTTAACTCTGATTTTTTCATAGGCCTCCCTTGGCCAATAAAGCTTTTGGTACTCAAGGAGCTAGTAATTGAAGTTAATTTAATTGGCCAATTTTCTTAGGCTAAGAATATTTGTACTTATCCATTAGTTTCTTCTACTTCACATTACTCTTTTTTAATTTAGTAAATTAAAACTATTGTGAAGTTGGGGAAACTAATGGAGGGGTGAAAATATCATCCACCAAAAAAAAAAAAAAAAGGTCAAACAATGTCCAAAAAAACCCTAATTGATAAACTACTATTAATGAAACTGCCAAATGATCATAAAGTTATTAGCCTAAAAAATTGCTATATGATTTTGCAGGTTCTATCTAAGTTTTTTCTCAGCCTAAAATCGCAATATGAGATTGTGGTTTATATACACCCACCCAACCTCTTCGACACCTCTCCTTTATTCTCATCAATTCACACCGATTCTCATATCAATCCAAAAAAGAAAAAAAAGGGGGGCATTCAACTATTCTGTTTTGTAGGTTGCTATGGACATTCCTGAGCTCAACATCTTTGAAGCAAGCCTAAATTGCTTACAAAACCCATATCTATTTTTTGGGTTTTTATCGGTTTCGGGTATTAGGAAATTGCCTCCAACTATTTAAAATTAAAATATGAGTCTCACCTAATTTTTAAAATTACTTTTTTTACATATAATTTAAATTATAATATACATATATATATATATATACACGCACATATTACTATTTCTTTCCTAGTCTAACATAACAAATTTGAAGAAAGAAAAATTTTCACCGGAAGAACAAAGAAAATTCAACCACTTTCATTTTTCATCCATTCACTCTTCATCCTCCTACCAAATCACTGCGGGCTGAAGATTTTTAAGATGGTGAACAAATAACCTTTCAAAGTAATTAAAACTTGTAGATGAGTACGCTTCTAGGCTATTTGACTCATGTTACCTAGTAAAACATTTGGCTTGCTACCCTATGATGAGTTCGAGGGTTTTACAATTGTTCTGAGTTTTCATTCATCAGAAAGGTGCATGAGCACTGCCACATATATATTCACACACACACACACACACACAAAGATGTGTGCTAGGAATCTTGCCCAAAGAAGGGAATGAATGGTTATTTTTATATATAATAATATCATGATAAAAAAAAACTATGATTTTGGTGGTGTAATATTATTATCATACAATAAATTCAACTCTAAATTCTTTCGCAATAAAGAAGCATCTCATTTTGTGATTAAATAATTATTCCAGTAATTAACCTACTACAAGAGACTTGCATGATCTATAGTGAAATTTTGCGGTGAAAGGGTATAGGAATAATTGTTATCTCAATAGTAATTAGAGAATATTACGTTCATAGTACTGTATTTAAATTGAAAGAATAAATATTATATGATAATAATATTTGTATTTCTCCATTAATTTTCTCTACTTTATAGTAGTTTTAATTTACTAAATAGAAAAAGAATAATGTAGAGTAGGAGAAATCAATAGAGATGTACAAATATATTCAACTAATTTTTTTTTAGCACCTAGCAAACTACAAAAATAAACAAATTAAAAAAAAAAAAAAAAAACCACTTGTACTCCACTTATTTTTCCCCTCTTTTTCTTCATCCATGTTTCACTTCAAACAAAAAAAAGAAAAAAAAAATTTCCCTCTCATTTTCCTTCCCTCTAATTTTCTATCAAATCAAACAAATAATTTCCTACAAAATTCTTATATATATACATGCGTGTATGTATGGAGAGGTAAAGTGGCAGGCCCGGAAAGAGCCAGACATGACAGGGATAGAAGAACGGCGGGTCAGTCGCCATGGTTGTATCAATTTAGGTGGATTTGATTGCACAACGA
Source organism: Vitellaria paradoxa (assembly GCA_019916065.1). Lineage (NCBI taxonomy): Eukaryota > Viridiplantae > Streptophyta > Magnoliopsida > Ericales > Sapotaceae > Vitellaria > Vitellaria paradoxa. Next base: position 31,258,465 of record CM034244.1, read on the forward strand.
TGGGAACACAACTGAAAGGTTCGGACTCATTGGCTAATGATTTATCACACATTTAATATCCGTACCAACTGAAAGTCTCCCCCGGGGACTTTCCGAATGAGATTTCAAATAAAACTCACTGCAGCAGCAGCTATGACGAAAAATAAAAAGTTGAGGTTTATTTATATTTAGCCTGATAATTTTAATTTAATTTAATTAAAGTTATTTTTAAAATAAAAATAAAAATTTTAAAAATTTGATCAAAGTACAATAAATATAAAATATCAAACGTTACATATTATTAAAGTATAAATAAATCTTAATTTTTTATATTTTTATCGCAACCTTAGAGTGAATTTTTCATGCGAACCCTCCTGAGTCACTATGCCACCATGGCATCGTACCTTTTACGAAAAGGGGAATGCCATGTAGAGCTTTGTTTGGCGTAAATGCGCGATGTTTGTGCACGCTGCTGAGATCGATGAGGTCGTGCGTTCCTCTAAAATTGTTCATATAAAAATGTTTTTTTCAAAACACAACCCCCCTTCTCTCTCTCTCTCTCTCTCTCTCTCTCTCTCTCTCTCTCTCTCTCTCTCTCTCTCCTCTCTCTCTCTCTCTCTCTCTCTCTCTCGTGTATATGTGTGTGACATTAATACAAACCCTAAAAGCTAATGATAAATGCAAGAACGTTTTGTTTTGTTTTTTTCATTTGGTAACTACGGGGCTTTTGATACTCCAAAATATATAAATTCTGAAAATCAATAATAAATGCAGGAACGATTTTTTTTTTTCTTTCCTTCGTTTGGTAACTATGGGGCATTTGATACTTCAAAATATATAAACTTTTTGTCAACTTTTAAAATTCTTAACAATTTTTATCAATTTTGTCTATTTTTTTGTTTTCTGTGCATTTATATTTTAGCTTTAAATTTTACAAAATGTTATCAACTTTTACAAATTTTTGTCAATCTTTAACAATTTTGGTCAATTTTTTTAATTTTTATAAATTTTTGCTAACTTTTACCAATTTTTATTAATTTTTACTAATTTTTGACATCATTCTTATAATTTTTCGAATCAGAACTGTACAAATAAATAGGTCAGACCACATTTGAAGGACTCTAGTCAAAATTTTTGAATTGTGTCAATCAAGCACTAAAAAGTTGAAACCCAACTTACCTTTTTTTTTTTTTTAATTTTTGGGTATCAAACACCCCCAAGCGTACAACATTAGCAAATACCAAAAAGTTAGAACTACACTTACTTTTTTTTAATTTTTGGGTACTAAACGCCTCCTAAATATAACAAATAAAAATGTGGTTAACATGATATGAAAACATGGACTGCTTATAGTAAATGCATTGATTGTTTTATTTGCTGTATTTGGGGTTACGCATGGAACTAGAAATTTAATATGGGAAAGCTAATTTTTATAAATTTTAATATTTCTCTCTTAATTTAAAAATTGTAATCTCAGAATCAAACACTTTATTTAAGAGTTTTTAACGATCAATATAAATTAATAACCAAATTAAGCAAATATAAAACCTATTTATAAATTTGCTTAAAAATTATTTAATTAACTAGATTAGATTATTAATGGTCCAATACAAGAATAAAGTCTCATATTTTATTAATTACTCGGCTTAAGATTCAAGTTTCATATATTATTAATGAGTTAAAGTAAAAAAAAAAAAAAAAGTACAGTAGTGGTCATATTTGAAAAAATTAATATATTTATAAATACCTTATATTATATATACATAGCTTTTTTTTTTTTTCTAAAACTCGAGGTTTATTGTCGTAGTGTTGCTCCTTCCCTGTTTGGGGGTAATTAATTTCTCTCTCTCTCTCTCTCTTTTTTTTTTCAACTCATGTTTGAAAATTTGGGAAGAGTTATTAGGTAGATATTTAATTAATTTATGCTTTAGGAAGTTTCGCTCATCAACCCTATCTCCCGGATGAACTTAAATATTTTTATTTACATATTTATTTATTTTTGTAAAACTGATGAACTTATAGATGTGGTAATAAAAATTATTAAGGTGGAGTTTGGTTTGACAAAAAACATTAAAAATTAGTGTAAAAGTGACGTATGGAGAGATTTAATTGAAAAAATTAGAAAAAAATTGATAAAAATTAATTAATTAATTTTTGGGTGTGTGTTTTTTGAGATACAAACACCCTTTAATTCTTGCAATATATTTCCTCTCGTGAAGGGCATGGCTTACTTTACTACGAGCTCTGTTATCCTTCTTCCCTGAAGCTTAAAATTGGAAATTTAATTCTACGTACGTACTAGAGATAAGGTGCCCCGGCCCCATCTCCAAGTGCCTATTTTGTTTCCAAGTTGCGGTACAAAGTATGCAGACCCACTTGACAAACATCAATATTAAATACAAACAAACCACTTTGATGTCATTACTTATCTCTATTAATTTTTAATGTCACATTACGTACGTAATCTAATGGCTACTAACTTTAATTGCAGACCCAACGTAATAAGATCCTAGCTTAAAATTATTTAAAAAAAAAAAAATCGAAACACCTTATTTTTACCGATGCTGGAAGGGCTATCAAAGATTGCATGAAATGGTTCGACCCAATTCGGACACCCAATCGCCTTTTAGTAGCTTGTTTACACATTCAATTTAAACGTTTAATAAATGAATTTTGTGTATGATTTTGAGGAAATGTCATTTTGACTACTTAGGTGTGAACCTAAAATTTAAAGTTTGATTGAAGAAAGAGTTTAAAAATAAAGGGAGTAAGTGTACAAAAATTTAAATTGAACAAAAATTTTAAAAATAAAATGAATTGGGTTATAAAAATTTTAAGATAGTCTAAATTTGAAACGAAACTTTTTTAAAGTACAAAAAAAAAAAAAAAAAATTGACCAGACTATCTGAGTTACAGTCCAAGTGAGCTCCACTGTGTGTTCGCCTGTGCTTACAATCATGGCAAAAATCTTCCCGTGACTAAATTCTATCATTCTGGGCCGAAATTGACGTTCTCATTATTCATAATAATATTTAATTTGATAATTTTTGGTAATTCTCGTTAAGGTTAAGGTAGAAGGCAAATTTGATCATCGTCCATTCTATAACGTTTTATTTTTCCCTTCTTTTTATAATTCTACAATCATCACGTACTTGTAAATTTTGATATATTTCAAGAGTTGCATCGTTTCTTAGCTTAGTTATTAGATTTCTAATAATTTTCTTATTTAACGATCTTGTAACATACGTTAATATTATATCTGACTTAATAAAATACATATTCATAATTTTTTTTTATTTCTTTGCCGGAGATTGTGGTATTTCCTTGTTCTAGGGTTTTAGTTTGGGCATAATGGGCTTTACTGGTTTATCAAAATCAATCAAAACTTATCTACTTTTTTTAATTTTTTTCAATTAAATTCCACTGTATATCACTTATATATATATATATATATTTTTTTTTTTTTACTTTTCTTGTACTTTTTTTTTTTTATCATTTGAACACAACCAATATATCCACCAACGGGACGAGATTAAATCCACTTCATTTTATTCTGCCCCATGTACACTTATGCTAACCTCAAGTTAACGTAATCTGATTAGATTTTAAATTAAATAAAGAAATTACCTAAGATATTTCTTACATCTTGGTATATTTTATAATGCCAATGCCAACACAGATGTCGCTAGCTAGATAGAACGGGATTGATCATTTGGAATTTGTACAAAAGTTTATTATGTATATATATATATGTGTGTGTATATATTATTTGACGGTGCCTTAGTTTTTTTAACACTTTTAAGTTCTTATTAGTTCAACTGCTTGATCTTCAAGATTTTTAAAAACAAAAGGAAAGGGACCTCATCTCCCACTGTTCTTTTGCAAGCATCGGTGGAAGTAGACATTTCCTCGTTTTTCAGCTGTATGCGTTTCCTGACCCACTTTCTAGACTTCTTAACTCTCTCTCTCTCTCTCTCTACATTATTTTTTGGTTTTTCCACCCAAAGGTGCCTGCATCAAATGATTTGAAAGGAGGGTCAGGTTCGCTGAAGTGTTTTTTGTCTTCTATCCTTTGCATGTACCTAACACACAACACAGATAATAAAGAGATAAATAATAGGAGGCTGTTGTGTAGTACTGTGCGCGAGAACAAAATCAATGAGCCTCTCAATTATTTTCCTTTCTTTTCCTTTTTTTTTCAATTATTTTCCACCTTTTCCTTTTTTTTTCTTTTTTTTAACCTAATTGTCCTATTGAAAGGAAAAAGGAGATCAGAAATGTCATAAGGGTATCTTTTTTTTTTTTTTTTATCGGGAGACTCTTAGTTTTTGAACCCCACCCCCCTCTCTCTCTCTCTCTCTCTCTCTCCATTTATTTTCCTTTTCAGTTTGAGAGTTGCAGAAAATAAAGTCTGACAATAAGAGAGCAAACTCCCTCCCAAAGCCTACGCTACCGTGAGATAGACATGTGAGTGTGCTCTTATCTATCTGATGTATCCGCCCCCCCCCCCCCGGGGGGGTGTATTTTAGCCATTATTGGATGGTGCTTACCTTCCCTCTGCAACTTCTTTGAACCCCTCCTCTTTTATTATTGTTTCCTATTTTTTAATTGTTTGTGATGATGATCTTTGATGGGTTTTGTGTCACTGTTAAGTAAAATTATTAACTCAAAACAAATCCCATATCTCTCTCTCTCTCTTTCGCATACATACATACATATATAGGTATGTATATATATATATATAAAGAGTTTGCAGAAGGTATTATCCTTTCCTCTTCCTCTCCTCCTCTTCTCCTTCTTCTTCTTCTTCTTCAAAGCTAAATTCAATTCATGATCTGAATCTATGGTTTTGCATGGGAATTTTAAGATTATGATTTATGGGTTTGTGTTGAAAATGTTTGCAATCTATGGGGTATTCCATGGCGCTTCATGATCATCACTTTCTTCTCTCTTACTTTTCTTCTTCTCCCAGGATTTGGTTGCAAGGGAGAATTGCGATGGTGATCAATTAAATTGATGAGTCAATTTATGCGTTCCAAATTTGGAATAAACAGAGCTTGAAAAAAAAAATCAGTAATTTTTGAGTGTTTTGGTTCTGAACCAAGAATTGATTGATCATGGCTACGTACTTTCATGGGAGCTCAGAAATCCAAGCTGATGGTCTGCAGACACTTTATTTGATGAACCCTAACTACGTTGGAGGGTACTCTGACACACACCAACAACAGCATCAGCAGCAGCCGGGTAATATGCTGTTCTTGAATTCTGCCGCTGGGAACGCGCTTAACGCCGCCACTTTATCCCACGCGCCGCCACCCCAAAACCACCACTTTGTCGGTATCCCCCTGTCAGCCCTTGGATCTGCCAATTCAGAAGATCCTAGCCGTCCATCATCGATGCATGAAATCCCGGCCCTGCATGGTGTCATCCCTCGTTTTCATTATAACTTGTGGGGGGCCGGCGGCGGTGCCATGGATCAAACTGCTGCCGGAAACCACCACCAGCATATCCCCACCGCAGTGGCCGGGACCACCAGTTCCGGCAGCGGCGGTGGCGATGATGTTGTCACCCAGTTGGGATTTCGCAGGCCGGCGGTGGTCTCGCCCACGGCCCAACAAGGTTTGTCCTTGAGCCTCTCGTCCCAACAGCCGGCGGCGGCTTTCCGCTCACTTGCCGGTGAAGTGCGGGACATTTCCGGACAAGCTCCCGTGAACATGATATCTCCGGCCAGTGGCGGTGAAGACGTTCAGGGATCCGGCGGTTCGTCGTCTACGGTGTCGAATGGAATCTCTGGGATGCAGAGTTTGATTTTGGGGTCGAAGTACTTAAAGGCCGCGCAGCAACTTCTTGATGAAGTCGTCAATGTGGGGAAGGCAATTAAGAGCGACACCGTTGAGAGGACTAACAAAGAGATTACCAAGATGATGAATAGAGAGTCAACGGCTGAAAATGGCGATGGTAATTCAAATGGAAGCGAAGCTAGCTCTAAGCGTGGGGCTGACCTCTCAACTGCTCAAAGACAGGAGCTTCAAATGAAGAAGGCAAAGCTTGTCACCATGCTTGACGAGGTAACAAAATTTAACCCAAAAAAATAAAAAAAAAATGATTCCTTTCTGATTAATTAATTGCTGATTATTCAAATTTGATCACTGGAGAATTGGTTTCTCTCCCCCCCTCTCTCTCTCTCTCTCTCTAACATCTTTACATAGAACGTAAAAGGATTCAAGTAACTAGTACTAACTAATTTGGAACTAAAATTTTCTTGAATTCTCTTTGGAATAGTCTAGTTCAATGATAATTGATTCAATTCAAGAAACACAATCAATCAACCACACAAGAAGCACACCATCGATAATGAAAAATTATTACCAACACAATAGAACAAAACACAGGGTTCAATTTTAGAGGTCACCCAAATACTTTTACTATAAAATTAGTTACACGAAAATTGAACTGATCGAATACTTTACTACTCATCGCACGTATTCTTTTAACTATTTTGCTTGAATTCTTGATAAACACCATGACCAAGTAAAAAAAGCTGTCCGGCTACCCAAAAACATCGTCTTGAAATGGATTCTACATCTTTAAACTGAGTTTGATTGGTATTGCTTTAGTTTTAATACTTCCATTTGGTAAGAAGTAATTGAATTAACTTTGTGCAAATTTGATGGACAAAAATTACAGCACAATGAATACATTACAAATATATATATATTTATAGTCCTACTCTATTGGGACAAGTTCACAAACACGAAACTCATTTTACTACTAGTGTGGTTGGTGGTTTTGGAGTGAAATTTAATTAATTTGCTGATTTACTAATTACTAAATTTGTATGCTTATTGTATATTTAGGTGGAGCAAAGATACAGACAGTACCATCACCAGATGCAGATTGTGGTCTCCTCATTCGAGCAGGCGGCCGGGATCGGGTCGGCGAGATCGTACACCGCGGTAGCTTTACAGACGATCTCGAAGCAATTCCGGTGCCTGAAAGACGCGATCGCCGCCCAAGTCAAGGCGGCGAGCAAGAGCCTCGGGGAAGAAGAGAGCATTAAGGGTGAGGGATCGTCGAGGCTTAAGTTTGTGGACCACCATCTCCGGCAGCAACGGGCTCTACAGCAGCTGGGAATGATTCATCATCAGCACAACGCTTGGAGGCCCCAGAGAGGGTTGCCCGAAAGAGCTGTTTCTGTCCTTCGTGCTTGGCTCTTTGAACACTTCCTTCACCCGTAAATAGCAATTTAGTTTCGAATTGCCTACGATAAACATCTAATGGTGTTTTTTCTTCTTATAACACTTGAATATTTTTTTCCTTTTGGTAAGCAGATATCCTAAGGATTCGGATAAGCACATGCTCGCAAAACAAACAGGGCTTACTAGGAGCCAGGTACCAGTTACTTACTAGCTATAGTCATGACAGCTTCTATTTTATTTTGGGATATGTCATTCTTTTCCAAGAATTTGGTTTAAAAAAAAAAAAAAAACACAATCTGAACGAGGCATGGCTGTCAATTGAAATGGGAATGTTTTGGAAAATGTCATTCTGTTCCAAGAATTTACTTTCAAAAAAATAAAAATCTGAATGATGCTTGGTTGTCAATTGGATATTGGATTGGTTGGGAATGTTATGTATCCTGTGAAAATTCACCCTCAAAAACTAGTTGTTAGGTGAGGGAGCCCAAGAAACCCATTGGGAAAGAGAAGTGTATTATAGGTACCATTTGTTATATACTTTCAAAAAATTCATCATTAAAACTAGCTAGTAAAGGGAGAAAGTCTAAGGTATATAAGTACTATATTAGCATCCCATACTATCAATGTGGGACAAATGCAATCATTCTACGTATATTGATGGGATCATAATAAGGAATGAGAATATGAATAGGAATAGAAATAGAAATAATAAAAAAATTCTATTGTCAAAAAATTAAAATGAAAAATATTTTTACTAGTGTTGAGTAAGCATGAATACATTCTATAATAAAGTGAGAATATGATTTGAAATACTAAATTATCATTTTCTATAAAAAAATAATATATTTAAATAATGAAGGCAACTTTATCAATTTATATCTTACAAGTAGTTCCGTTATTTATGAAATTTTCAAATATCATTTTAAACCTTAAAAGTTTAGGTGACATTTGATTTATATTTGTATTTTTTATTTTTTATTTCTTATTTTATATGTTTTATATTTTAAAAATCCTAAAATATAGAAAACAGAAAAATATCTTTGGTTTGATATTTTTTATTTTTCTTATTTTGATATTTTCTTTATTTTTAATTAAAAATACTCAAAACAATTTTTTTTCATTTTGCATTTCATATGTAAACTCATTTTCTATTTTCTAAAATATATTTTAAAAACGTAAATAATTAAATACGTTTTGAGTTATTTTTCTTATTTTATAAAACACAAAATAAAAAATTAGTTTCAAACAGACATACTAAATAATATCTTATATTCCACAAGTTGAGTAGGAGGAACATTTTTATTTAAAAATTTTTTGGTCAAAGATTAACCAAATATAAAATTTCTACTGACCAAAAATTTTAATTTTTGTTACTGGACAACCAAACATAAGATTGCGTATTTAATTTTATAATTTTATATGAAATTAATGCAGGTGTCGAACTGGTTCATAAACGCTCGAGTCCGGCTATGGAAGCCGATGGTTGAGGAAATGTACATGGAGGAAATAAAGGATCATCAAGACCACAATGGGTCCGAAAAGAATACCAACAGCAAAACCGAACCCAACAAGGATTCATCCCCTGGATCAAAAACCACCACCACCGCAGCTCCACCGCAGGAGAACACCGCCACTACTTTCCATCAATTGAATCAAACAAATAATAATAATCTCAAGTCCAAACAAGACAGGCTGATGATGATGAACCAGACGGCTGCAGCTTCTTCTTCCACCCACGAATTCTCAAACTCAACTGCTTCAACATCCCCTCAGCTGGGAGGAGGAGGGTTCACCCTCATAGGGTCTCCGGAAATGGAAGGGATTGTTCAAAGATTGAGTCCGAAGAAGGCCAGAAGTAGTGTTGCTACTTCAGATTACATGCAGAATTCACCCAGCAGCATTCTTTCAATAGACATGGATATGAAGCCTGGGGACAAGTTTGGGATTGGGAATGAGAGACAAAGCTATTCATCACTGATAGCTGAAGGTGGGGGTGGATTTGGTGGATACCCAATTGGGGAAATTGGAAGATTCCCAGCTGCTGGAAACAGTGGTAGCACTGTTTCACTCACTCTTGGACTTCCACACTGTGACAACCTCTCTCTCTCTGGCACCAGTCAACAAAGCTACCTCTCAAACCAGGCAATCCAGTTGGGAGGAAGACTTGAAATGGGTAGTGTGGATACCCATTTTGGTGGGATTAACAACCACCCACCACCACCTCCTTCCCACTCTAATGCCGGATTTGAGAGCCTCAACAATATTCAGAATGGGAAGAGGTTTGCTGCTCAGTTGTTGCCTGATTTTGTGGCATGATGAAGAATTTAGAAGGAAAAAGAAAAGAACAAACAAACGAACCACAACTCCAAGCTCAAATATGTCATCTTAGGTAGGTGATATGAAGCCTGTGCTTGGGAGAAAGAAGAGGAGAAATTTGGCAATTAGATACCTAGCATATCAAGTTCTCTCTTTCTATTCAAAGCAGCCGTATGGTTATCCTATTGCGACCTGAAAGTCACATGTTTGACGAAAAGAGCCTCTGCTTATAGACAAAAAGTTACGTATAATTAATCATCTTCAAACCCCATAATGAACAATCTTGTGCACCATGTTATCATTTTTAAGTTCACTTTCTATGTTCAGCTCCTTATATATTGGTTACCTTGGGAAAGAAAAGATATTTATGCTTTATTGTAAAGATATAGTAGATAGGATAGTTACATATACTTTAGATAAGAACAACTTATGTTTTTCTCGTGTGTGTGTATATATATATATAGCTGATAGCTTTTTAAGGTTTGAGTGTTTAAGGTTGACAGTTGTATTCTATATAGAAACCTCTGGTTTAGATATATTTAAGTTTGATATTTTTATGGCTAATTGTTGCAATATATACAAATAATGTCCTATATATTGTTGTTAAGAATCTTCCTGCAAATCTTCAAATATGCAGTTTGCTGGTGCAGAAGTGTCAGTGCACAAAAGATTTGAGTTTAACTGACGAGATGAATAGGTAAATAAAAAAAAAATAAAAAAAAAAAACTCCAGTGTGTGTATTGATTAAAGTGCAGGAACATATAAATATATTCCCGAGATTAAGACATTATAGAAATTTAGACGGTGAGGAATTATTATTTGATTAATGAACCTGGCCCTCAGGTGTTTATCCTTCCATCCATGAGTTGATGGCTCACCCAACATTATACAAGAGTTGGTTGGGACGTAATACCAACTATATTATTAGTACTTTTGGTGGTTACATGTTTGGAAAGCTAACTTTTGTACGAAATTTTTATAAATTTAACACGTGACGAAATTTAATAAGAAAAAATTAAAAAGATTAATAAAAATTAGAATTCTTTTTTTATATTTTTTAAACTTCCAAGCAGTCCCTTATTTCAAATTTAGTCTTTAAATTATTATTTTTTACATTAGTATTTCAAATTTATACATTTATATAAATTATTACTATTTTTTCTATTATTAATCTAACAAACTAAACATGAAAGAGAAAAAGTTTTAATTTCTCATTTTCTTTCACTTTCACTCCATTAGTATCAAACAATAGCAAAAAAACTTTATTCTCAATTTTCTATTTCATGTATATTTTGTATATTAATAGTAACAATATAAAAGTAATTTGGTAGTAATAAATTAGTTAAAAGTATTTTTTAAGTAAAAATTTTAATATATGAGATTTGAATAAATATAATATAAATCTCAAAAAGTCTAAATATATACTTATCAAATTTGTAATATCCAAATGTATAAAACAAAACTACAAGGGTGTAGGTGAAATAAACTCTGAGCTTAATTGTAATTATTGATTGGTAAAGTTGATTAATTATATGTCCTTTTTGACAGTTTAGGTCCGTAAAAATTGGGTTAGGCTAAGTATAGTTGCCCATTATTTTTCTAGCCTGGATTGGGATAGGTTTCTATAACTGGCCTATGTAGGTCCAAGTCTAGTTTTTGGATATTTAATAATATTATATTATATTATTAACTATAACCCTGGATTTCTATTTTTTTTTTTTTTTTGACGATATCAATTTTTTTTTTCCAAAACTTCCTAAGGAAATTAAATTTCGGAATTAAAAGCTAAAGTTCATTACTTTTAAATTAACTATAACAATATTTTTATTATTTTCATGCCAATCTTTGTGTTCTCTCCGAGTGATCTTTCACATTTTGCGTCGTTTCTGGAAGTTAGAATTATAAACATACATGTACTACAACAAAAATGAGATCTGATGGCACAAATTTAACGACATAATAGTGTGTTTGGAGTTATATAAAATTGTAACAGTTTAACTCTCATGTTTGGTGCAGTAAATAGAAAATTTCAATTTTACAGTCTCTTAATTCATATTTATAGAAATTTGTAAAATTTTATATTTTTTTAAAAGCTCTAAACGTTACCAATATAGTTTTTTACTTTATGTTTGGAGCATGAATTTGTAGAGAGAAACAGAAAGAAGGCAAAATGAAGTATATAAGAAGTTAAATTTATTTCCTTTTTTATTGAATTAGAAAAATTAAAGTATAATGAATAAATATTTATCAACAAAATTTAATTTTTACTTAATTATTTAAAAGCTATAACTTTTACTTAATTAAGCGTAAAAAATTGCAAAAAATTAAAAATTTTATTTTCTACCTATTTTTTTTCCTCCATAAATCTATATTTCAAACATAACATTAGTCTCTTTATGATATGTAATATGAACATCAATTAATATAATTAATTAGTAAAATTGGAGTTAACGTGTATCAAACCCTTAACGCTGCGCCAGACTTGGAGGTTTCTCTTACTGAGTTATCCCCACTTTGACACTACTTTTCTGTACATCTAGTCAATGTAAAATACTTTTTTTTTTTTTTAACCCACAAAACAAAAATTATATAGAAAGGACCTCACTTTCGGTAGAGGAAATCAAATAAACACACATCAATCGAATCAACAAGACAGAACAAAAAACTAATTGAACCTACGATACACCACTAAAACAACCAAAGACTGCAAAAAATTAGATCATACAGATATTTAGATTTTTGTGATATGGGGAAATGCCTCACGATTGCAAAAGACTAAGAAAAATTGCACACCAAAAGAATAACAAATGAAGAAGAAAATTTATTTCTAAAAAAGAAGGAAAAGACTTGTTCTTCTATTTCACGATGATTACAACAAGCATAATACATACATATATATACTGGTACACATGTCTATTTTTAGGCAAAACACAAATTAAGTAAAATCTTAACCTTCACAAACCTTATTGAATGATTTTGCATTCCGTGGCTTAAATTCAAGGAAAAAACTAAACCATTAGAAAGAGAGATTTATATTTTAATAGACTCTCTTAAGCCTGTCTTTAAAATTGATACAACACCAAACATAATCTTCAATTTTTCAAATAAATCTACTATTAATAGATTTGTTAAAATATCTACTACTTGTTCTTTTGATTGGTAGAATTCAATTTCAATCTCCCCTTTTTGGACTAATTCTCTTACATAATGATACTTACTAATGTGCTTACTTTTACCATAAAATATCAGATTTTTTTGGCTAATGCAATAGCAAACATGGTGTCAAACATGATTTTTGTAGAAGCTCCCTACTCGTTTCTTAGGTCATTAAGTATTCTGCAAAGCTAAACTACTTGACATGCCGTAGAGATTGCTATCATATATTTTGCTTCTACTGTAGACAAAGCGACTACTTGTTGCTTCTTAGATAACTAGGAAAGCACTCTTGTTCTAAAATATTAAAAAAAAAGAAAAAAAATCAAATGTACTATTCCAAGTCTTTACATCACGCACCTAATCGATGTTTGTATGCCCTACAAGATTGAGATTTTAGTGCAAGTATTAAAAATTCTGTGATCCCTAACATATCGCAAAATTCTCTTTGCTACTTAAAAGTGTGAATGATAAGGCTTCTCCATGTAACGACTTATAATTCCAACTCCATACACAATATCTTATCTAGTGGAAGTTAAATACCATAAATTACTAACTACGCTCTTAAAGTGCGTGAGGTCTATTAGCTCTTCGCTTCTTTCTTTCTTCAACTCTAAACATTTTACAATTGGCATCCGAATTTGGGCAGCTAAATCCATTTTAAATTTTTTTCAAAATATCACCAGCATACTTCTTTTGTCAAATGAAAATACCATTGATAGTTTGTTATACTTCAATCCCCAAGAAATATGACATTAATCCAACTCCATACACAATATCTTATCTAGCGGAAGTTAAATACCATAAATTACTAACTACGCTCTTAAAGTGCATGAAGTCTATTAGCTCTTAGCTTCTTTCTTTCTTCAACTCTAAACGTTTTACAATTGGCATCCGAATTGGGGCAGCTAAATCCATTTTAAATTTTTTTCAAAATATCACCAGCATACTTCTTTTGTCAAATGAAAATACCATTGATAGTTTGTTATACTTCAATCCCCAAAAAATATGACATTAATCCCATATCTATCATTTCTGTTGCAAAAAGAGTGTTTTACCCACACAATAAGGCACTCAGAATAATGCCACACAATAACAAACAAAATAACAAATATGACATAACAGCAGAAAATAATGCAAAGAAAAGAGAAGATACAAAATTTAATGAGATTTGGTAAATATTACCTACGTCCTTGGGCACTAAAAAACAATCACTATCACCAAGCTTACAAATGCTTGGATGAATAAAACCAAGCAAAAAGGCCTTAATTTATAACACCATTAGGTTATATTTTCTAGTTCCCCCTTTCGTTGTGGGACAAGCTTTAAGTTACAAAGTCACTACATTATCTCTTTATTTCCTTTTTTCGATGTGAGACTTAGAGCCACACCTAACATTCTCCACCTTGGTGAAAAAGTCTACATCATTAACGCCTCCAACAAGAGCTTCAAACTTGTAAAATATTGACTAAATTCAAACAATGCTTGAACTTGGTTGAAGTCACCACCTTGGTCATCATATCAGCAGGATTCTCAACAATCTCAATCTTAGGGAGTAGTATCTTCTCATTTTCAATTATTTCTCACATAAGTGGTACCTGACGTTGATATATTTTGTTTGTACATGATAGACTTGGTTATTTGCCAAGTGAATTGCATTTTGGCTTTCACAATATACAGTAACCTATTTCTGAACAACTCCCAAGTCTTCAAGCAACACTTGTAGCCAAATTTCCTCTTTTGCTGCCTCTGTAATTGCCATAAACTTTGTTTCTGTTATAGATAGAGCAACCATAGACTGCAAAGTAGACCTCTAACTTACCAATGCTTTAGTAAAAGTGAACGCATAACTAATAGTTGATCGATGTTTATCCAAATCCCCTGCATAGTCAGAATCAACATACCAACCATACACTGTCCAAGAGTATTATCATGCTCAAATACCAAACCAATGTCTACAATATTCAGAAGATACCATAGAATCCATTTCACAGCCTACCAATATCTTTTTCTAGGACTATGCATATACTTGCTTTCAGTTCCAACTGCCTATAAAATGTCGAGTCTTATACACACCATAGCATACATTAAGCTACTAACTGCATTTGAATAAAGAACCCTCGACATAAACACACATTCCTCATCAGTGTTGGAGATAAAGTTGAACTTAACTTGAAGTGATGAGCAAGTGGGGTACTCACAGGTTTTGATTATTCTATTATGCCAAAACATTGTAGCACTCTATTATGCCAAAACATTGTAGCACTGTTTTCAGATACTGTTTTTGGGACAAATAAACCTTATCGCTCTTTCAATCATTACTTATCTCTATGCTGAGAGTGTTCTTGGTTTCTCCCAAATCCTTTATTTCAAACTCTTGATTCAACTGAGTCTTCAAATTTTTAATCTCCTTTTGGCTCTTTGAAGCTATCAACATATCATCCATGTAACCCACCACTGGATGGTTCAGTGGAACGGGAGTCGAGCCCAAGGCTTAGGTGATATACCCAGGTCGCGGGTTCAATTCTCACTTGTACAGCCAGTTCTTAAGTGGGGGGCCGCGGTGGTGGGATATCGTAACTAGCCTCCCCGGAGTTTAGAGCCGGTGGTGCCAAAGGCCTTGCCGGAGATTTCTCCGTCAACAAAAAAAAAATGTCACCCATGTACAAGAGTAGATAAATGAAAGACCTATCATGTAGCTTCCAAAAATAGACATAGTGATCAAATTTGCTTCAAGTGTACTTCAACCCTATCATGAATTGATCAAATCGCTTGTGCCATTGTGTCAGGGATTGCTTTAACCCATATATCAATTTCTTCAACTTGTAAACCTAATTTTCTTTTCCAATAACCTTGAATCTATCTGGCTGAGACATATAGATTTCCTTTTCCAAATCACAATGTAAAAATGTAGTTTTCACATTAAGTTGAACTAGTTCCAAATCAAACTGTGCTACCAAGACCAACAAAATCCAAATGGAATAATGCTTAACAACTAAAGAAAATATCTCATTATAGTCAACTTCTTTCTTTTGAGTATAGCCTTTTGCCACTAATTTTACCTTGTAGTGAACATTAGTTTTGTCAGGAAATCATTCTTTCTTCACAAATACCCAGTTGCACCCAATTGCTTTCTTATCTTTCAGTAGTTGAGCTAGCTTCCAAGTCTGATTCTTCTAAATGGACTGTATTTCTTCATTCATTGCTCTATTCTATTTCTCATTTTTCGAACTTATAACTACTTCTCTATAGGTGAAAGGAATATCATTGATAACTTGAAGTGCATAAGCCATCACTATATCAAGAAAATAAGCAAGTTTCTTACTTTCTCGGCGTGGCCTATCATGTGCAATTGATCTCGGTTGCTATGGAGGTTCTTGGGTTAAAATCTCTATTTTTTCTTCTTTGACATCCTTTTCTGCCACTGGACTATTGAAATCAACTGGCTCAATTGAAGTTCTCTTAAACTCCGCCTGTTGCAAAGCACTCTCCACCTATTGTTGAACACTATTGGTCTTTTTCTCCTTTTCAAAATTGTCAAGTGTTACCTTTTTCAATGTGATAAACTCATCAAAGATAACATCCTTGCTAAAGATAATTCTCGTTGAATTAGGACACCAAAGGCGATGATATCCTTTTACACCCAAGCTAATTCCCATGAACACTTCTTTTTTGGCTCTCGAATCCAACTTTGACTCCTTAACATGATAATAAGCAGTAGATCCAAGTACATGTAGGGAATCATAATCATTGGTAGGCTTTCTAAACCGTACCTCGATAGGCATCTTATCTCCAATTGCATCTGATGATAATTGATTAATGAGATGGTTAGCATGCATCACTACCTCAGCCTAAAATCCTTTACTTAAGTTAGCATTAAGTAACATACACTGAACTTTCTTCGGTAAAGTCGATTAATGCATTCTAGCATTTTATTTTGTTGTGGTGTTTTTTGGGCTGTGAAGTGTCGCACAATACCATCATCTTGATAGACTTTAACAAACGAATCAAATTTATACTTACCACGTTATCTGTTCTGAGCTTCTTTATCTTTCTGCCTGTCTAAGTCTCAATCATCTTTTTCTACTCAAGGAAAACTCCTAACACTTCATCTTTATTCTTTACTAGATATACCCAAACTCTTCTAAAGTACTCATCAACAAATGTAACAAAGTAATGCATACCTCCCAATGATGGTTTTCTAGAAGGCCCCCAACTATCAAAGTGAACATAGGCCAAAATACCTTTAGTATTATGGATAGCGATGCCAAACTTCACTCTTGTCTACATTCCCATGACACAAGCTCACAGAAATCTAATTTACAAGTTTTTGCACCCTTTAATAAGCCCTGCTTTACCAAATTCTGCAAACCACCTACACCTGCATGACCAAGTCATAAGTGCCACAAGATGGTTGTTTCTGCATTTACATTTGCATCTTTCTTAGATACTGTACTTGCTGATCCAATAACTGTACTACCTTGAAGGTAGTATAAGTTATTCTTCTTTGTACCTTTCATCACCATTAGTGCACCTGAAGTAACTCTGAGAAATCCATCTTGTATATAGACATAGCGAAACCTTTTGCATCTAAGGCTCCCAAAGAGATGAGATTCTTCTTCAAGCCTGGTATGCATTAAACATCTCTCAAAAGTCTGGTTGATCCATCATAATTCTTCAAACGGATTGAACCTATCTCGGTTGCTTTACAAGAGTTATCGTTGCCCATGAAAACAACTTCACCATCAAATTCTTCAAAATTGAAAAACCACTCTTTATGAGGACACACACTTCTACAAAAAGCTCCTTGCTTACTATGATTTTTGGTTACAGCTTATTACCGAAGTTAAAGAATATTATTGGCAACTACCTAACAAAAGCCGTAGCCAAATATGTAGCTAAATGTTTAGCAGTAGTTATTGATATTTATGTGGTGGCAAAAAGTTATATGGCTCCTTTATTTGGCTACAGCCCTAATTTTGTAGTAGCCAATAAACTTTTAACTTCTATATTTTGGCTATGGCTCTAATTTTGTGGTAGCCAATAAATTTCTGGCTTCCGTATTTTAGCTATAGTTTTAATGGACAAAAGTTAAAACCCTAATTAATTTCAGAAATGCCCTTTTAGATTTTTTATTCATATTTATAAAAAATTACAAAAAATAATAATTAAAAATAAAAAATTTGTATACGCGTGAAAAATTTTAATTTTTGTATATAATATTACTAAAATTGCTAAAGAAAAAAATTAAATTTTTATAAAATAAATTTTATGAGACAAAAATTTGATAGCTAATTTTTTTTAAATTACCCTTGAATAAAAAGTAATTTATCCTTTTTTTTTAAATCTTCTTAAACTGCTTTTGCTGGTGAAAAAAAAAAGAGATAAAACTCTAAAATTCAATTAGTATTGTAGGACGAGCTTTAGTTAAACAAAAAAAAAAAATCAAATTTTGAAACAAATACAAGTATAGGCCCACCTCTCAAATCTCACAAAAAGCCAGATAGTGACCGTATTTTCTCTTTTGAAATGCTATGCTTACACCCAACTTTTTACACCATTGGTTACACCGGGATAAATGACATTATTTTGTCCTTAAAAAAAAGTTTCAAATTAGGAGCAACTTGACGCTCTCCCAAATCAATTCCTGCACTCAAATGACTATGTTCGAGGTCATTTTGTCTTAGTTCTGACCAGCTTCGCCACATCATTTTTTCCATACATTTTCTGCCATGAGGGTTTTGAAGTGCAGAGAAAAAATCCAACAGCCAGTGCCCAGGTTCGATATCGTTTTGTCTTAGCTTCGACTAATTCCAACCAACTTCACCACCTTCGTCTCCGACCACCATCGGAGTCGTGTCGTACCACAACTACCCACTACCAACGTATTTGGCTTCTCTGGACTTTTCCAAACTTTTTTTATCAAATGAAAAATGGAATCAAAGAGAAAAGTTTAGAGACGGAACTATGCACTGATTAATGAGGCCTTGGCTCCCTTAATGCAAAAAAAATTATATATATAATACAAATATATTTATATATTTTTTAAAAAATGGCATCCCAACTCTTTTATATTGAGCCATAATTTTTGAGTTTGACCATTAATAAACTATAGGATGTATATTCTTGAATTAGGCCATTAATAATCTAACCTAATTAATTAAATAATTTTTACAGATGTACTAATTGTTTGTTTCTTTCTTTTTCATTTTTTTTGTGCAATTATGCTGTTGGATGTATAGATAAATAAGTATACAATTCATTTATCTTTTGGTTTCTTTAATTTGATAGGTGTTATTTCGAAATGCGTTTGAATGATGAATTCTCATGATTATTTTACCTACAACTGATTACATCTTCAATTTTTTATTTATGTTACGCGCTGAAGACCCCAAATAGACTATTTAATTCTGATATTGCATTTTTTAGATTGGGGAAAAATATTAAAATTTATTAAGAATTGGCTCCCTATAGACTAAATTCCTGGTTCTATCCCCAATCCTAATAATACATGCATATACAAGAAGACAAGGAAATAAGTAAAGATTACAACAAAATTGACTCACAACTAGTTGGATTTTTGTGTTTGATGAGTAATGATTGGCTATATTAGATGCAGCCAATAGTTTGTTATCCCTGTGGTTTAAAGCAATAAGATTTGTTTTAATGAATATGACACTTAATGATATAAATAATTGGGTTGTCGGTCCTAAAAGCATGCCTCTAACCATGTTTCTTTTGTTTCTCAATTAAAGATGATGCCACCGGAGTCTATTCCATCGACAATGCCTTCAAACATAGAGTGTAAAGAACAAGAACAGGTATGGAGTAGAGAGACTAAAAGTGAGCAAGAGGTATGGAGTTGTCCTTCAAACAAAGTGTGTGAAGAGACAGATAGTACTCAGGGTGGGAAAAGAGGTAACTGACAATTGTGAAGATAAAGTAGAAGAACCAAAGGAAAGAATGACATTCGACACATTGGAGGACGTTTATCTTTATTACTCTAGATATACTAAACAACAAGAGTTTTCTATACATAAAAGAACATCAGGAAAAGAGAAAAGATGGAAAGTTACAACATCTTGCACTTTCATGAACTCGTGATGGAACAGCGAAGGTAAATACAAGCAACTCAGTCAAACCACAACCATAGTCAAGAATTGATTGCCCAGCTCACATTACCGTTGTCATGAACCCAGAGGGAAAGTGGAGCTTTAACCTAATTACTTTAGAGCACAATCATGAACAAAGTCCATCAAAGGCAAGGTTTTTTAAAAGTAACAGTGTACTTAATGAAAAGGTTAAAAGAATGCTTGAGTTAAATGATAGGGCTGGGATTAGAACACACAAGACTTATGATGTACTTCGTATTGAGGCTAAAGGACCTAATAAGATTCGATTTCTTAAGAAGGATTGTAGAAATTATTTGGATAAACAACAATGCTTACGACCCGTGGAAAGAGATGCTGAAACAATTCATCGTTATTTCATGAGAATGAAATGTGACAATTCTGAGTTCTTTTTTGCCATGTATGTAGATGATGATTGCCCACTAAAGAATGTATTCTGGGTTGATACAAGGAGCAAGATAGCCTGTAAGGAGTTTGGTGATGTCATAACATTTGACACAACATACATAGTAAACAAGTATAACATGTCTTTTGCTCACTTTGTAGGCGTGAATCATCATGGGTAGTCTACTTTGTTGGGATACGAGCTCATCTCTAATGAAGACACTGAGTCATTTTGATGGTTATCTGAGACTTAGAAGGTATGCATGTTGGGTTGTGCTCCGAAAGCAATTATTATTGACCAATGTATGGCCATGAAGAATACTATAGAAGAAGTATTCCCTATAACTCGACATCGGTGGTACATATGGCACATTATGAAAAAGGTGCCCGAAAAATTTGGTAGCTACAACACTTACAAGAAAATTTCAAGGTCTATGCGTGCGGCAGTTTATAATTCACTAATAGTAGAACAATTTGAGGATGCTTGGGATGGGTTCATCAAAAGTATGAGCTTTAAAGTAATACATGGTTAGTGGGGTTATATCTGGAAAGGAAACGGTGGGTGCTTGCTTATCTTAAAGATGTATTTTAGGCGAGGATGTCATCCACACAGAGAAGCGAGAGTATGAATGCATATTTTGATGGTTACATTCAGTCAAAGACAACCCTGAAACAATTTGTAGACCAATATGAAATAGCATTAGCAAACAAGGTGGAACTTGAAAACCTAGAAGATGTGAATAGTTGGCGCACTTACATTCCATTAATTTCAGTATGTGAGTTGGAGGAGTAATTTCAAAGTGCTTATACGAATGTAAAATTTAAGGAGTTTCACAAACAGCTTGATGGAAAATTAATTGCTTATGTTCAAAGACAAAAGCAGGTGACATTAAGTCCATATTTGAGGTAAAAGAGTGGGTTACATTTGGAGAAAGGTAAGAGAAATTTAAGAAACAAGTGTCATTTTTTGTCGATTTTAATGTTAAAACCAATGAAACACATTGTAATTGTTGATTATTTGACGTTAGAGGAATAGTCTGTACACATCAACTGATGAAGTGGCATAAATGGGAGTTGAAAGAGTTCCTGACAAGTATGTGTTGAGAAGATGGTGCAAAAATGTAAAAAGGCTCACACTAAAGTTCGGATCCATTATAATAAGTCTTCAAAGTCAATTGAAGCATGTCGACCTGACAACATCGTAATCTCTTTAATGAGATTGCTTATTTTGTAGAAGGATCTTAAGAGAAGTATGATATGGTGATAAAGCGACTACAAGAGCTAAAACGAGAGTGCATGGAAGCTTCAGTTGCAATTCAAAGTAATGTGATTTCACTTGGTGATGACGCAAGGACTTAATGTTAGGAACCTTTTTCATTTGGAGATGGGGTTATAGTACCTTCTAAACATAGCACAAATATTTTTGACTTAGTACATGTTCGACGAAAATGGAGACTGTCAACAAAAAAAAAATAAAAAGATCAGTCTTGTGGAAAAAATTGTTACGAAGAAAAAACAAGCAAAAAATAAGCCATTGTCGGATGAAAAATTCAAGGTATAAGTTCTTTATGATTTAATAAATATTTTTTGATTTTTAAAAAATTTTAATAAATTTTAATTAATACCTTTTGAATTTTTAAATATTTTAATGAATTTTAATAAATATTTTTCAAAATTTTAAATATTTTAATGAATTTTAATAAATATTTTTTGAATTTTTAAATATTTTAATGAATTTTAATAAATTTTAGTAAATAAAATTTGAATGTTTAAATTTTAATAAAAATTTCAAATTCGTAATGACGTAGCAAAGAGATGATGGACTTATAGATACAGGCATGAATGTGCAATTTCAGGGGGCTAAGGAGATTTCAGTTGGCCACCATATCGGGACTTGAGAAAGTGTTATAAATTTCAATGTAAGAAATTTTATTTTTTATTTTATTTTATTTTATTGTTGGAGAAAGAAACTTTGTTAATTGCATAATTTCCTTTTTCATATAATGTTTATTGAAAATCCTTTTTTATTGTTGGACACGGTCACCCAAGCTACATGGGGCCCTCAATGTGGCCAAATATGATGCTTCATGACATACCAGCAAATTGTGCTCAAGGCAGAATCATCTTTCTATTTTTTCCACCTTTCTACCTAACCGGAATAAGCTTGAACCAATCTATGCCTTCTTTTCTAAGTTCACAAAGCATATTCAATGGTCAAGCTAGGATGGGTCAACTAACTCTTCTGGGTAGCCAAGTTTGGGGAAGAGGACAACCAAGTCAAGTTTGGGGAAGAGGACGATTACGCTTTATAGACATGATAAATGAAATGGATAACAGTGAATAGTAGTTTACTTGCTTTCTTTTGGCAGTTGTGTCATGTTTATATTCTGTGTCTTTTATGTATCTAATGAGTTACTGGTATTTTTAAGAGATAATTAGTTATATCTGTATTTTGAGAGATCATCAAATGAAAGGCTAGTTTTGCTAATGTATGTTTTTGTTTTATTGGCACTTTTATGTATCGAATGAGTTGTTGACACTTTCTACTTCATTAACGGCTTGTATAAGTTTCGAGAGATGACCAAATGAAAAAGTTGCTTGTTGGATTTTTTTGTTTACCTTTTTATTTTTTGTACTTGTGTCGTGTCCATATCGTGTCGTATTCATATCTCATGTCTATATTGTATTGTATACATATTTTATCCGTATTAATGCACATAAATTTAACCATCGAATGTCTAACTTAGGGTGGTGATGATTCAAAATTTTGGCAGAGTCTCCCCTGTTTTTGGTCTTATGCCAACATTTTGCATTTCAATCAATATAACAAGAACAACATCAACTTAACTTACACACAAGCCATCTAAATTGCCATTTACAAGCCACATTCATAGCCAAAATAAATGATGTAACAATAATCATCTAAACTTGAATTTTTATTTAATGACTAAAACAATTACATCATTTGAGTACAAGGAAGATATCTCTTGGACATTTGAAAATTACTACTTCTAGGATTCAAGGTTAACCTACAAAATAATAAAAAACAAATACTAGAACTATGAACTACAAATAGGTAACGCGTCAATATTCAGCAATCAATCTTCAACTTGTAATCTCTATGCTCTTAGCCCCTCCAACTTTTTCATCCTCAAGTTCTTTTGCCATAGCTTATTAAGTCAAAGAAGACGAAATCAGTTGGCTTGGAGAGTACTGGTCTTAATTTTTCTTTTTACCTTTTGACATTGAGAGTATGCAAATGCTCTCTCCCTCTTGCCTCTTGATGGCTCCTCATTGCTTCCATTACAGCTTTGCTTTCACTTCTTCAATTCTTTTACCTTTTGACATTGCTCATTTCTTTAGCCTGCACTTGTGCAGATGTCTGGGCACACAACACCTTGACTCGAGCCTAAGCTTGAACAAGAACCTGCATGCACCTTAATGTAACATCATATAACCCCAAATAAGAAAAAACTCTATTTAATAGAACAGAAAAAAATGAATAATAGAACTAGCTTGCATTAATTTGTTGGCAACTAATATTGAAATTATTTCATATTTTGTTGGAAAGAAAAGAGTCTAATATCATATTTCAATTCTTGTATTGGTTTTTTCTCTACTAAACACTTTTATAAATTACAAAAGATGAAAACCATCAAATTGTGGTAGGACAAATCCTGATGACAGTAAACTATCAAAAGATAGGGTTGTCATACAAGCCAACAACTTAATAGGGAAATAAATCGGCAATAAATGTCCACAATGACCCAATAAATTAATGAATAAACCACTTTTCCATAACTTTTGTTCTAAAAAACAACACCACATTAGGATGATGATTGATAAAATTGAGCATAAATATTCTAAACTAAAATTTGCTGAAGCCTGGTGTGTTCCTAGGGATGACTGGTGAACTAAACTTATAACATTTCACTATAAGATAATTATCCAACATTATTTTCAATATCACGTGCATGTAATTTGTACGGCAATATTTCTTTGCTGCTTGGCAAAATTCAAGACAGACTCGAGTATGGAACAATACCTGAGGAGCATGCTAAACTCTTTAACTTCACTGTCCAAAATCAGATATTGCTTATATTAATATTAAATTGTTTTGTATGCGCATGTGACGTGCTTCTAATGCACTAGAGCAAATACAACATGAAAAATGCCCAGAAGTCCATTGACAAACCAAGTCAAAAACAAAATATCAAAGACAATCATTATAAACAAGGACACTAACCATCATCAGGTGCCCTTTCTTGAGGATATGAACTTCTATCTGTTTTAGCTTTACTAGAAACAGAAGCTGCAAATGATTCACCAATCATTGCATTTTTCACATATCCATCTTTATCGGAAACTTGCTGAGATTCACCCTCTTTCTTCGGGACAATAGCCAATGGAACAGCCTTTCCTTGAGCTTTGTACAGCAATGCATATCCATACTTATAATATGCATTAACACATTCAAGAGCAAGTTTTGCATAATGAGTAACCTCGACTTGGAGTTATATTAGGTAAGCATTAGTCAGAGTGCAACAAAATTGAGAAACATAACATGAGACAAGGGAAGAGTGTAAAAGGAAGTCAAAAGCACAACAATTTCAAAGAAACTGGGTCCAAAAATAGGAATGCCTAAAAAACATAATAAATAGACCTTATTAGTAAAGGATCAATTATACCTTCTCTCTTTGAAGCTGGTAAAGTTTTGCAGTTAACGTGGCTAAGGAATTTATAAAATAACAAAAAGCATAAGAAACAAAGGAGGCATGCTAAGAAAGTAAGTGTGTAATCACATGCAATAAAATTTCAGAGCATAATTTCTTTGGAGAGTTAATATACAACTAAATACTAAAAGACAATACCTCCTTACCAATAAGAGCTACATACAATTTGATTATATATATGTGCCTAGCCAAATAGCAATAAGGCAAAACATACACCATTCTAACTAAAAATAGAAAAAATAGTGAATATAATATTGCAGAACTTATTCAAGAAAACATGCAACCAAATGAGCTCGACAAAGAGAATGCTCAAGTGATTCTTTTACTTATTTACTTTTATTTATTTATTGATGATAAATTCTAAATAGAGGATAAAAATTATGTGTCCATGAAGAAAACATTTCAATAAGAGGCCTGCATGGATCAGTTTGACAGTTGAAAATCAGTCTCTTTGGTTATGAAATGATTTATCCATGCACCAATTACTTATCCTAATCTACTAGGATCAAAAGCTACAAACAAAGTACAAATAAAAATAAAACAACAGTCAGGATAAAAAATCGGGCTTGCCATCACTATCATTAATGTAATTTTTTGATAGCTTAACAATGTTTTCAGGAGTTTTGACAGCCAAAAGAGGGAGAGGGGACAAATTGTCCCAATGCACCCATTATCAGTTCCAATGATACATCTATAGTGGCAAATTAATAAATTTAGCTTGCAGAATTGACAATTAAGCAACTCATTATACAGTACCTACAATTCGCAGTTAAATTCATAATTTCCTTTCTATAGCATTCCCAGAAATCCAAACTCTAAAAACCCTAACCCAGCTTAGACCAAGAAATTGCTACATTAATTGCTCCTAGAACAAGCATTTATCGGCCAAAAAATTCCAATTTCATTCAAGATACTATCAACAACACAGAGGCTAAAAGGAGGAACACATGAAATAGACTAGAGCACTATTAGCCCTAACCTGATTTTAAGGGCATGGCTGTAGCATTCAGTGGCTTCCATGTAATCATGCTTCTTGGAGGCCTTCGATCCTCTCTCCATCAACTCTTGTGCATACGCTAACAATTCCCTCGGTCCCCATCGGAAGTAATGGAAAAACCTTTGACATTACCATTATTACAAGATGACTCTGTGCCACTTTGAGTGTTTGATCCGATGGTCGCTTCAACCGAAATAGGTTCAGCATTCGGGTTTCGGGTTTCCAATTTTGTAGCTTCGTCGGCCATTTTTAAATTTAATTACAATGAAAAAGAAACCTTGAGCGTTGGTTGCCTGATTGCTTCTCTCAACTTTAAAAACCCTCTTGGTAGAAAATATATGGAAAAATGAGGTGGCGAAGCTCGGTGGAGCTGAGACAAAGTGACATCGAACTTTTAAGCACGGGAATTGATTTGAGAGAGTGTCAGATCGCTCCTGATTTGAAACTCTTTTTAGGACAAAACGACACCGTTTTGTGTGAGTGTAACCAATGGTGTAAAAGGTGGGTTATAAGCGTAGCATTTTACTTTTCTCTTTCATTCAACTGAACTGTCTTCATTCCTTATAAGGTTAAAATTCTAGACACTAGCTCATTTTTCAAAACTTCAAAAACACATTCACTACTCATAAAATCTTGTCTCAGCCAGATGGAAGCTTATACTCAAATTAGATGGATATTTATTCATCCTCAATGAGGTTAATATTGGCTTAATGATGTTAGTTATTAAATACTTACATAGCATTTATGACAATATCGTAAATATTAATGTGTTCCAATGGCATCTATCTCACAACTTAAAATACCTTGGTTGTTGAGGTAAAAACTCTGAATCCCTTTGTTAAATTTGTTAAGGTTAAGACTTCATGCATTTGCAAATCCTTAAGGGTTCAAGTTCTCACAAAGTTAAAAAGAGAGTTTTAGTCCATATGCATCACTGGGGTAATGTTTTGAATTGTTTTTTTTTTTTTCCCTCATTGAGATAATTTGATGATTGAGGGACGGTGGGTAAAAATTGATTTAGTTTTCTTGTTAATCTGTAATCTATAAACGTCATCAAATCTAAATAGCTAAAAGCATCAATATTTTAAGTGATAGTATAAAGGTAGGGGTGTAAATGAGTCGAGTCAGATCGGGCTTGACCCGCTCCAGCTGCCCCTTCACATTTTCGGGTCGAGTCGAGTCAGGCTAGGGTCACCAATCCCCACTCCTAACTCGCCCCAGTTGACCTAGACTATCTTTTTAATATTTTTAATTTTTTTAAGTGAATAAAATACAAAATAAAACTCAAACTAAACACATTAAAATAATTGTTGACAAAAATTAAAATTTATTAAACAACACGCAAATACATAATTAAAATTAAATTTAAAATTACAATTTACAAATGTAGAATTAAAAAAAAAGCAAATGATAGAGTAATAAATAGTTGCATCACTTCACGTCTTATACATCCCAACCAGGTTAGCACTTATAAAGTGACTATCATTTGTAAATATTACTCTATACATACATCATTATCATTCATCACTAGATCCACTAGCATGTTCTTCTCTTTCACCTAAATACATTGCATCAAAGTTAAAGGCAAGTTATTTTTTTTTTTGGCACTTCTTGTTGCCTATTTTCGGCGAAGTACCAATCTCGCAAACACATTAAGGGTTCTACTGTCGAAGGGATCAGCCGACTCTTAAGTTGACTGATAACGCGCCTACTTGCACTAAACGCTCGTTTGGATACTACGGTAGAAACTAGAGATGTGAGAATATCATGAGCTAAAACTAAAAGAACTAGAAATTTAGATTGTTGTCCCTTCCACCAGTCTAAAAATTAAAATCTTCTTCATTTTCTATCAGAGGCGTACCGAGATAACGTTGCAAGTCAAGTAAAATTGAACTGGCACTTGTTAATGAATCTGTCCACTAAGATGTTATTCTTTTCCAAAGTGATGTATTGCCACCAAAGTCACGGTGAGAGAGGATATTGTGACGGTAGTTGTTTGGGCAGTTATACGATTAGTATTATACCAATCCATTAGAACTTGTATTTGCTCTTTAATATTATTTAATTGTTCTTGGGCACTTTTAAGTCCATATATCATCTCTAGTGATTGAAGAAAAATATTTTCCTTATATCTAGGGTCTAAAATAGTGGCAATACCAAAATGCATGAGAAGTGAGTTAAAATATTTATCAAATTTTTCCTTCATTATAAGAACCATAACAGCATAATATTGTTGGATAATATATTTTTTGAAAATTTTATCAATAACTCTAATTGATAAATAACAGTAGTAGAAGTAGGATAATAAATCTCATAAAATATTTTAGTAGTACTATAAAAAATATGTAAAAAATTCCTACAAAAAATTACATTTGCCCAATTAATGGGCTAAATACTATCTAAACCAATAACTTGATTACTTAAAATAAATAAATCAATTGCTTTTTGATATTTAATAACAACTTTTAACATAATATAGGTTGAATTCCATCTTATATTGATTTTCATTGGTAATTTTCTAGGTTTTAAACTAATTTGATTACATATGCCAGCAAATAGATTAATTCTTTTTGAAGAACTCATAGTACAAAGTACAACATTTTTTATTTTAACAATAAAAGATTCATAAATATCCAATCTATCCTTTACAATTAAATTAAGTATATGGGCACAACAAATAATGGACCCCTCATAGGCAAAGCATTAAATAAGTAATTAAAACAAACATCATTATGTGAAGTATTATCTAAAGTAATAGAAAATATTTTTTTACATAATCTCCATGATACAAGTTTATTAGAAATATATTCCCCAACACTCAATCCAGTGTAGGGTTGTTCAACTAATTTAAATAAAATAACGCGTTTATTTAATTTTCAAATTTCGTTAATGTAATGTGCAGTTATACAAATATATTCAATATCTTGGTAAGATTTTCATATATCGGAGGTTAAGTAAACATTTTCTCCAAAATTGTCAAAATAAGTATTTCTTAGAAAACCATGATATTGTGACGTAAAACTATAGCGAATAAATTCTTCAAAATATTGATTTTCACTCATTGTGAAAGGTTGTTCATTTTTAATAATATATCTAACTAAATTATGTTGTGTTCTTGTAGGGTCATAAGAAAAAATATTTAAATTACCCATTTCATTACATAATTGAGTTTGTGTAGCACGTGAAAAATATTGATCAATTATAGAATTGATGCGGGGATTGTGTCGGTGCTTTCTATTTAAATGTATTTAAAATATTGATCAATTATAGAATTGATGCGGGGATTGTGTCGGTGCTTTCTATTTAAATGTATTTTTAGGTGACTAGTTCCAGGGATTGTGTCGGTGCTTTCTATTTAAATGTATTTTTAGGTGACTAGTTCCAGAAGTAATCCTACCATCTAATAGATCCCCACAAATATTGCATTTAGGCTTATGCATTTCATTATCGCGTGGAATTCTAGTAAAAAAGTCCCATGCTTTTGAAGAGTCATGCTGTTGGCCGTGGCAGGAAGATGATGCACCAGCATCACTACTTGTGCTAGCAAGTGTTGGTATTTGTGGTGATACAAATTGTTCCATTTGTTCTTGAGAGGGAAAAAATATTGAGTTCCCACCCTCCAAATAAAAAAAAATGGGTGTCTCTAGGATCCATATAGAAAAAATAAATTGATGGAAAAATTAAAGTATGCAAATTAAAAAAAAATAAATACTCATTTGGAATAATTTGAAACTTTGAAGCACTTGATCTTTAAATTTTGATTTCAAATTTGACAGAATTGGATGTACTTGAATACAATTGAAGAGCACACTTGAAAGTTGGTAGCCTGATAGTGTAGAAATTTGAGAGAGAATTTGTTAGGTTTTGTAGATTTGAATGAATGTGTGTGGGGTATTTATAATGGAAGGTTGGGGAGATTTTATAATTTTTTGGGGGAGATTTTGTAATTATCTAAAATAATTTGGATTGTTGGGGGTTACCAACGACCCACTGCCACCAACGGTTGAAAAAAAAAAAATAAAGGCTGAAATGGTCAAAAGCAAAAAAAAAAAAAAAAAGAATTTTCCCCTCCCTTCCCTAATAGTCATTTATTAGGGAGCAGGATAATCTAGTGCAGTGCCTACGCATAAGAAGAAGAGAGGGTGTGGGACGGCGAGTCGAGCCGGGCCAAGCTTGGCAGGTTTGGTCTTAGGCCAGGTCATATCGACCTAAGCCTTGACCCAGGGGGTAAGGGGTAGGTAGTATGGACCGGGCAGGGCGAGGCAAGCCATCTTCCGGGTCGAGCCGAGCCAGGTCTTGGGCCAACCTGACCCATTTCAACTGCTATATATAGGGTACAACTTTCTGTTTTATACTTAGAAGGTGAGATTTTGTAGCATTTTTTAGGGAATTGACATACTTTAATGAGCTAATTTGCTCTATTAGTTTTTGATTGCAAGCCTTGAGGGTGCTTTTGTTGGTTCAATATTACCTTGATTGTTATACTAAAGACAACAGGGTTTTGAATTTTGAATCTTGAATCTTAATTTTCCATTTAGTGAATGGCATTTTGCTTTTACAAATTTAGTGAATTTTGTAACTAGCTAGATGTTTATTTTGCATTTGTATTAAAATTCTTTTTTTTTTTTGTGCATGTTTGTTAACCCTTGTCCTCCCCTTTAATTTTTATTACATTGCATGTGTTTGTTGAATTCAAACTTCTTTTGGCAAGTATTTCGATAACAATTGATTACTATAAACTTATCCTTGACATTGAGGTAAGGAGCTAAAATGTCCATGTCATTTGAACATTCTAACAAAGACTTTTATAGTTAATATTTCACAGCAATTAGACCCTTAGGATACCATGAAATGAAGCCCTCTGAAACGCCAACACAACTAAACTTTTATTCTTTGATTTGATTAGGATAAGCTTTTTTCTGGTCTTCATAACATAGAATCCCATAGAAAAGGCAATTTCAGTCCTTTTGGTTTTTCATGTTGGTATTTGCTTTGTTGTTCTATTATGAATTCATGACCCCAAACTCTGTCAGAGGTTCATATGAGTGGACAACCTTCTTGAATGGTTGAGTTTGATAATCAAGGTGGATTTATCCAACATTTTATGTTTCTTTTAATTATTTTTTATATAAGTGAAATGATCAGCCACCTTGCCAAGGCTGAGCTTTGCCTGGCCCTAAATTCACTTTTTTGAATTTTGCTGTTTTTTAATTTCTTTACATTTTTTTCTTAATCTTCTTTGTGACTTGGTTTACCATGTGGAAGTGCATTTGCCTAAGCACTATGAGACTAAGTCTTCTGCTGTCTACTTTTGGCTTAACCATGGTAATTCCACACAAATTACTGAAATTAGTCAATCATTTGAAATAATTTTTAACATTAATATTCTTGTATTCTAGGTATGACAAATGCAACTGTAAATGGTTATGATTGATTGTAGAGGGTCTTTTAGGTGTAATAAAGATTCTCAACACAAAAGTTAAACTTTACCTACAAAATAATAATTAATTGCTTTATATTTAATTTTTTTTATATTTAGTTGGTTTATTAAACTAATCATTTTTTTACTTTTATTTCAGGGATTCGAATCAAGACTAGTCAAAAGTTATTTTTTTTGAGCCGTATTAGGGATGTTAAATTTATTTTTTAATACAACATTCAGGATTTTTTTTTTTTTTGAAAATTGTATTGCAAATGCAGTTTTATTACTGGAATATAAATCTTTTTAGTGCCAATTATGGATTTTGATATTACTATGTAAAATGTTTTTTTATTTTAATGTATTCAGATACATTTTTATTAATTTTATTGTAGTTTGTATTTCGTATTAAATTACAAGTACCGTGTAAGAATTAAAATTAATTATTGATTGTAAATATAATGTTAATTGTACATGCATAAAAATATTACAATAAATCAAATTGGAATTTAAAAACAATTAAATTTTTGTCTACGACCATGAGCAATAGCTAATACTATATACAAAATAATATAATTATTGGCATTGGCCACTTCCAAAATTATAGCCAAAAATTTATAAAATTGAATTAATTAATATTTTTTACTACGACTATAGATAGTGGCCAATATTACATACAAATAATATAATTTTTTATATTGGCCAGGGGGTAAATTGTAGCTAAAATCTTCTAAAATTAAATTAATATAGTAATATTTGTCACAGCCCAGGTGGTAGCCAAAAGCCATACCTATAGTAGCTCATGGTGCCATAACTTATTTATTGGCTACTTCATACATGCCGTAACCAATAGCATATTTTGTCATAACCATTACATGGCTATAGTCATGGACTGTAACCAAAAAACTTTTTGCCACCAAGCGGATGCTACTGTCGACGAGCAGTAGCCAGGTCATAACCAATACCATTTGGCCACGACTCTTCAAATTTTGGCTACCATTTTAGGCCATGGTCAAAAGGCCTTTTTCTGGTAGTTACATATGCTAGGAGCATTCAAAATCCAAAATCTACTCATAAGAATAAAAAATTGAAGGTTAACTAATCAATGCAAAATCAGAGTCATCATCTTCACACTTAACTATACAGGCATCAAAATCTGCTTTACCCTAATCTTTCTTTTTTAACTTTGGATAGTCTTTCTTCCAATGCCTTTCTCACGACAAAAGGCATATTCATTTTTACTAAGTTTGCCTTTTGACTGAGATCTGCCCTTTTGATTGGACTTATGACTCTAAGACCGGCCTTTGACAGCATATGCCTCTCCTGTATTGTACCTATGCTCCTTTTAATCTTTCTTCCGGATTTCAGTGTTGTACAAAGAGTTGTACGCATCATCAAATGTTACCTTATCATTACCACGTAGAAGGGTAATCACAAGGTGATCATACTCCTCAAAAAGCAATAAAGCCTAATCCTCATCTCCAACAGTCTCATTCAAAATTAACAAATCTACTATTAATTTGTTAAAAATAGCAACATGATCATTGATAGAGGTATGGGGCTGATACTGGAAGCAGAACAATTTCTTCTTCAAATAGAGCCTATTCTTACAGATTTTCTTTATAAACTTATTCTTCAACTCATTCCATATCTTACTTACAGATGTCTATTTCAAGAAAGAATATTTCTATTCCCTACTGAGACAAGCTGCAAATTCGAATACAACCTGTTTAATAATAATTGGTCAAAAGATTCCTTAAGAAACATGTTTTATTATATTTTTTTTGATCTCAATGGGATTTGACCAATTTCAATAGTTTTCTAGTGAATAAAATTAATTATAAATTATTATTCTTTTTTTTAATAAAAATATTTAATTAAGAACAAATTAATCATTTAAATTTATAGAACCATCCATCAATTTAGGCTTGAATTAAGTATATAAAATTTGGCCTAACATTTTAATAAAATAAAACACCATAAAATGAATTGCATTCTATTAATAAAATTAATATAATCTAATAGCATAAATAATAAATTAAATCTCTGCCTCTAAAATAAATCTAATTTTAATTAAAATCAGTGCATGCATTGCATAAAGTTGAAATCAATTTTATTCAATTTTAACCTATGTAATGCAGAATATATTTATAAAATTTAATAAAATAACTTCTCATAATATTATGATCAATTATCATATATATGTGTGAATGCGCATGAAATATCTATTTAAATATATGATTCTCACTAAGAAGTAATACTGTTTATTTTTGTGTTCAAATTATTTTACTAAACATAGTTCACTTTGTTGGATTTTTTTTTTTATTTGAGGAATAAATATGATATTCTAACAAATTTATTAATAAACTTTTCTCTTCTCTCTGTTTTTTTCTAACTTTGGTTTTTGATTTTGGGTTTTAAACAAAATTTAATAAGAAAATTGAACCAATTAACTAAGATTTTGAAAAAAAAAAAAAATAAAAAATCCAAACAAACTACTTTGGTTGCTAAACTCCCCATTTTGGGGCCTATATAATATTATCATAAAGGGGAGTAATTATTAATAAGATCCGTTGAAAATTTATTGTCAATACCCATTTTTGATAATAGAATTTAATTTCTTATCTATCATACATAAATAATGTTTTTTTTCTACTTTATTGAATTTTTTAAAGTAATTAAAAAAACTCAAATTTTTTGTCAACTAATATTGGTTATTAATTAGTGATTGCCAATGTATATTTTCTGAATTGAAATCTCAAATCAAGTTACAATTTCTAATATTTAATTTCTCATATGAAATCAAACATGATAATCTTTTACTACTATTTTTTATATTTTAGAAAATTATTATTTTAGTACAATAGAGAATAATTATGATTTAAGAAAATTGTAGTAAATCCAATTAGATAACAAAATTGTAGAAAAAAAAAAAAAGATAAACTATACTAACTACCTTTAAAGTTTAAAAAAAATACAAAAAATATTCTTGTAATTTCAGACATTATACTTACTATTTTTATATTTAGATTATAGTACAAATTTCTCTCAAATTTTAGAGATGCCAACGAATTAAACGTTTAATAAATTATTCATGAACGAACTCGTTTAGAGTTCGTTTATATTCTTTTTATAAGTTAAATAAATAAGATTAAACATATTTTTTAAGTTTGATAAATAAAAGAATCGAACTTAAATAGGGGTAAACTCGACTCAATAAAGTTTATGAACAAATTCTCTCACGTAATTGTATTTTAGAGATTTTGATGCAGTGTGTTTTTTTATTAAAATTTTTATTTTGAATTTCTATTTTACATAGATTCAAATTTAAAGGTTATAATACGAGTGCTCTTATCAAAATCTGGAGGTAGAAAAACAAACATTAAACTTCTCGATTTATTTTATAATTGGTACATAAAACCATCATTATCATTTTTTGAAAGAAAAAATTGAAAGAAAAGAGAGAGATGTGAAATATTTGAATTAAATTTTTTACCCTTGAGTTTTCATGTCATGCGATAACAATAACAAGTTAAGAGATTTTAGAATTTGATTATTTTTTCCCATGAAATTTTAATAGAAAGTATGCAAGATACCTAATGTAATTTAAACATGAAACTTTTAAAATTATTTTTAATAACATAAAAATTATAAAAACTAAATATAATTAAAAATTTTAAAGAAAATATAGTTTTATATTAAAAATTATATTATAATTGATTTAAAAATTTTAAATTTCAAACACACGTGAATTTTATTTTAAGTACAATTTGTTTTTGCAGAGGAATAATAATTATAGTTCAGCATTTAAAATTTAAAATTATTAAAATAATTTTTTTTGTCCTAAATTGTTTTTAAAAAATTTTCCAGCAAGACTTTATATAAATACTGGAAACAATCCATTTGTTTGAAGTGATCATTTTGACGGCAATGGAAGGAGAAGAGACCAACTGGAGCGAATCTGTGGAAGACCTCGTTCACGGAGGAGAGGTCGATAAAGCTATATCTGTTCTTGAATCCGTAGCTTCGAAACTCGAAACCCTAAATTCAACCCAAGTTGATCATCTTCAACTATCCTCAGCTCTCTTCGACTTGTCCAAGCTCTACTCCTCCAAAGGTTTATCTCTCAAAGCCGACGAGGCCCGGTCTCGCGCACTCCTCGCCAGAGAACGATGTCACAAGACTCATTCTCCTCCCAGGTTTTAGACCTTTCCTTTTTCTTTTCTTTTTTTTTTTCCCTTTCTTTCTTTCTTTCTTAATTTTATTTTTATTTTTTGTTTTTCAATTCCTTTCGTGGTCGGTGCTCTCTGTTTGGTTGCCTAGAAAGCGAGGAAAAATGGAGGAAGTGAAGTTTTGGACCTTTTTTTTTTCTTTTTTTTATATATAATATGGGTTTTGGATTGTTAAGTGTTAATATTGAGAAATGTAAGGTTTTCTTTTCCTTTTTCCATGAATCTTTCGCTAGGCTTAGGATCCGTTTGGAATAAAAAAAATAAGATAAATTGAGATAAAATATAGTTTAGAGTTAATTTTGACATCGTTTTTTTCTAAAAAGTCATAAATCAAATGGCTTTTTCAAATTCGTTTCTACGGATTCATAAAAATTCATAAAAAATAGTAACAATAGTACTCGTTTGAAAGTTATCGACATAAAAAATATGATTATATAAAAAATTTACAAATTCGATTAACTTATTTTCAAATTTTTTATTTTTTTAGCGAAATATTGAAATTTTTTGAAATTAGTGATGGTGAGAAAATTATATGTAAAGGGATTGTTAGAGATTCATAGAGATTTTCAGTGTTTTATCTTGATGCGAAACGGGGCTTAGTCGATGTCTACATTATTCCCTGTATGCTCTGTTTGGTTCCAATTAAATTAAGGAAATGTAAATCCATTGATAACTTTTGTGTTTTATTTGATATCAATTAGAAAGATTGAGATCGTCTCTTCATTTACATACGTTTTCTTGAATATCAAATGGTTATTGCTATTAATTTTTCGTTCGTTTTCTTGGGTCGACGTTGTTCTCGAGTTCAGAGATTTTCAGATTACAAAGGACTCCGGCAAAATTTCTGTTGATGCTTCACCTGGTGATGGTTTATTAAATGATGATGGTTTGTTTCTCTTTTCTAGTTCTTCTTTTGCAAATTATATACTTTGTATTTTACCTTGGTCAATGACTTATAAATAATTCAAAGGGTGGTCAAGTTAGTTTAAGCTATCTTGACAATCTGGGAGCGGCTGCATAATGCATTTTCTTGGTAATGATTGATTATTTTCAGACAAGTAACTGGTACTAGTTCTTTTGTGAAGGGAACTGTGGAAAATCAACGGCATTGCTCAACGATGCCTCGCCTAGCAGAGAATGTCCAGATGATGGTTAAGTATTTTATGTCTTATAACGATTTCCATGCTTTTCTTGGCTGTGTTCTCTTTTTTGTGTTTGTGGCTACTTTTGTGAAGGGGCATCCTGACAAATTGCCAAAATTTTCTGACCGGATGATGGTCCATTTTTATGCCTTTTCTCCTTTAAAATGAGTTTCTTAGTTCGGTGTTGGTTTAAAGCTCATTAGGAACTTTTTTTTTTTTTTTGGGATAACCTGGAAGTCGCACCGGTCTATTGCAGTCCTCAATGAACCGCATAATTGATGGGTAAACCGGGGTATTTGAACCCACCCTCAAGACCCAAGCACCGAGCAAGACCGGGTAGTAGGCATCGGGATTCGAACTCAAGACCTCCGGGTTTACAGTTGGTCCCAAGAACTGCTGGGCTACCCTAGTGGATTGCTCATTAGGAACTTGATTTCATTCAACTGTACAAATTTATATGACCAGCACAGGCGGTTGCTGAGTCATAGTCCTATTTGATTCTGGGCAACATCTTTTTTTTTGTTCAAGAACTGTTATCATCTCATACCCAATATTTTTCTGGCCCTTTGTTTACCTTGGTAACTCCTCCAACTTTAAACTATGACTCACTGTTTATTCTATACTTGAGAGTCTCTATACTACAGTTTTGGTTGGATTTAAACAGGAAGGTAAATAGTTTGGGAAGATGGTTATGGTTGTAGCTCTCAAGGCTTCTGTTTATCACATTTAACTGGATGTTCTGTGCGAGGATCTATGAAAATAATTATTGAGAGAAGAGTTTGCTGCTTCAATTGATTGTAGAAATTTTTGTGGATGGTTTTCTTGGTACCGAAAAGTCCAACATACACCGAATACTTGGGATTACAATCGGAGCTTACATGAAATGGAAGCAAAATAAAATTCTCTAAACCTATTATTTGTGATTGTTTTACTCTTTTCTTGGCAAACCTTAAGAGGTTTTTGTTGGGTAGTCACCAGGTTGTCTCTGGTCCTTTATAGTATGCTCTTGTTGGTTCAATTAAATTGTATTCTTATTGAGTCAACAGAAGAGGGAGGAGGGGGGTTACCTACTTAGAAACCTACATTCATCTACTCTGTTTGTTAATGATGTTACATTGTATTTCTTGTGTCAAATAATTATTTCCCAAAGGTTACATTGTTGATGTTGGACCCAAATAACATTTTGAAAACTGCAGATTGGGAAGCTATTGCAGATCATGCTCCGGAGGAATTACTTTCTCCGCAATGCTTAACCGAAGTCTCAAAACTCTCACTGGAAGATACCAAAATTCAAACTCCTAAGCGACGTGGAAGGGGAACGTTTTCATACACAGCTCATGGCTTGTATAGCGATCAGCAACCTGATGGTCATGCTGATTATTCCGAAACTGAAGCTGCATGCCATAGCTCAGAAGGGGATACTCAAATAAGAAATTGTATGTGATCAGTGTTTCAAGCCTTTGTATCTAAATATTGTTACGTGTTTAATTTGTTAATTCCTCTTTGTGTTATCATCTCTTTGACTTTAAAGTTTTTCTATTCATACTAGTTGGACTTTTATATGACATACTCTTGCTACAGAAACATGTGCAAATTTGATCTGGTGTCAGTCAACTTTCTTATCAACTTTCCCAAGTCAGATCGTTCCTGCACTAAATAGACAAGGCATTAGACATTCCACTGGATGATAATGTATTTGATGTTCCTTTTGACATGTCATTTTCTGTTATTTGTCCCCCCCCCCCCCAAAAAAAAAAAGAAAAAGAGAGAAAATAAAAGAAGAGACTTCAGCGTTCTGGATGACGCTTATGAGATTAGAAAGATTTATTTTAGGAACAATTAGATCCCACCGATTTCTTTTATTTGTTCTTTACTGATTTTCATGTTAGTATCAGTAACTAATTGCAAACAAAAGCGGCTCACTTAGCGAAAAAAACTAACCTAGACATTTTGGTTTTGAGGATAAAGATTGTTTAGGTTTCAATTGTCCAGTTACTCAACGTTCTGTCTTCAAAGTTATACAGAAAACAATG
Source organism: Vitellaria paradoxa (assembly GCA_019916065.1). Taxonomy (NCBI): domain Eukaryota; kingdom Viridiplantae; phylum Streptophyta; class Magnoliopsida; order Ericales; family Sapotaceae; genus Vitellaria; species Vitellaria paradoxa. Next base: position 31,297,182 of record CM034244.1, read on the forward strand.
ATCCTAGTCCATGTGAGCAGTGGTAAGGAGTTTTTTTTTACATTGTGGATTCATTTATTGTAATTGTACAACAGTGTCAGAAGAAGAAAAACGAAGATTGGACTGAAATAAGAATAAGCGGGCAAATAGAAAGGTTATGCTGACTATTGCACTTCATTGCTTCTGAATGCTGCTTTCTCTTATCAGTTTGTTAATATTTTGTTGAAAATATGGGGAAGTTGTATGTGCATTAAAACATAGATGATATGAAATGTTGTTCTTAAATCTTGCACACTATTTACTTATCAAAACAAAAAAAAATGATATGAAATGTTGTTTCTATGATTTCAGTGAAATATGGTACTCGTCATGTTCTTGTTCTTGCCGACTTTTCACCAAGCACTAAAACAGTTGACCTAGAGAAATTGATCGAGAAATTCAAAGACCAAGGAGTTGTGATTCGCTGGGTCAATGATACTGTTGCACTTGCAGTGTTTAGAAAACCAGCAATTGGTACTGTTATTTTTATAACCATTATTGGGTCTTAGGTTCCAGACATTTAAATATAAGACTGTTGCATTTTGTGGAACTAAGTTTTGTATCATGTGATGCATCATTCTTTTGTGCACTTTTGTTTCTAGAAATATTGTTTAATATTATGATAGGATTGGTTCCCATTGAACTCAGTTTTTTTAGGAATTAGGACTAATCAATATATTAAGTTCTACTTTTGTATCTATGGTTGAAACATACTTCCATGGCTGCCTGCTGTGGCATGTGAATCTGAGATTTATTAGCTCAAGTTTTTATGGGTTATGTTTGCATTGTGAATCCATTGCCAACCATAAAGATGATAGCTTGACCATTATTATGAACAGACATAATTGAAACAGCATCCTGTGCCCTCTATTACATACATTGCGATTTTCAGCTATAGTTTCCTGTTATAAATTGCATTGTCCTTATTCTAAAATCTCTCAAAACAAGCAAAATCAGTAGCGCTAGTGTTATGACTTCTAGTTCTTGATATTTGTTTGTCATTAGGTATAAAATCAGTAGAATTTCTTTTAGAATCTGTGTTCTGTTGGTATGTATGCACTCATTTGCTTGTATCTTTATGAACATGTGTGTGCGCATTTGTGTTCACATTCATTTATTTCTATGTGTTGCTTAGTTTCTCCTTAGAAAAACATTTGAAAAATAAGGTGGATAAGGCTGGCAATATAGACTACACACCATAAAGTTGTTATGAGGCATGGAAATTGAAGAATTTGAACACAAAAACATTTGTAGAGTGGATTTAAGGAGTCAAGAAGGATGAGGGGGATTGATAGTGAGGTTGATTTGAGAGACATGAGGGGCCAAACTGTTGAAACAAACTGGGTGGTGTGGATGAAAACCTATGAGCTGCATTGTACGTTGTATTGGACTAATGGTGAACGTCGGAAATAGAGATAATGCACAAATTGTTTTTGAGGGTTCGGATATTGAAGAGTTTGAGAACAATGAACAAAAATGTTACTTTAGAAGCACAAATTAGGTTCAACCAAATACTTACAGATAGGATTTTGGGAATTGAAAAATGAAGAGGGGTCGGAGCGAGTGAGTTTTACTTAAGAGGCATCGGGCCACCATTAAGATGACCTAATGGTGGGAATGGAAGGTCATGAACTGGATTGTATGATTGTATGGGAACAACGTTGTGTTGGTTGCTGAAAATTAATGGAGGCTAGTGGGGGCTATGTTACACGGACTTGGGCGTGGCTGTTGGACTTGGGTATGTATCTGGATGTCAGACTCGCATAATATCTATATTTTACGATAGGGAGACTCGGCTGAAAAAGTGTTTAAATTGTGGATAGGGGTACGGGGATACGACGCATAAAAAAATATTACTTCTTGACGTATATGTAAAAACATAAGAGTTCTACGAACAAGTCTTATTTAGAAAATACAACTAAGATTATTGTGTATTTAAATAGAGATAAAAAAATTACTTTCTTATTGATATAAGTAAAAAATAAATTTTTAATTTTTACATAATAAATGAAAGAGAGAGTAAATAAATTGTTTTTATTCTTTTGTTATCTGATAGATTGTTTTTATTTTTTAAAAATAAGGATACTTCCATTATCATAATTATTAAATTATTTATACAAATTGTATGTATTATATATGAACCATAAATGTAGCTACATGAAAGTCAGATGAATTTTTTTAAGAAAAAATTATTAAAATAATTATAATCATTTATTAGGATAGTTTGATCTAGTCTAGTGACTCTCTATATATTTAATACTTACAAGAACAAAAGTCTCATTGACTCTCTTTCTATATTTAATACACAAATGGAAGAACATGATTAGTGACTCTCTATATATTTAATATTTACAAGAGCAAAAGTCTCGTTGACTCTCTTTCTATATTTAATACACAAATGGAAGAACAAAAATTATGTCAGTATAATAAAATTTTCTTGCTTAGGATATGTAACTTGTATCTAATACAAGTACAGAAAAGACAGAAGGTTGAAGCCAACTTAATGTCTATGCAATCAATGCGTTTTAAATTAAAATATCAATAGCTTGTCTTTCCTATTTGAAATTGAACATCTTCCAAACTTTTCTCTGCTCAACAATGGCGAAATAAAAAACCAACTCGTTCTAGGCGAAGCCCAGCCATGTTTGATATACGAACTCAGTGTTGAACACAGATCTCGTACTACTACTCGACTCGTGTCACGTCAACACGGGTACTCCTATCCAAAGTGGCGAGTTCGAGTAACACATGATGGGGGTAGTCTGGAGTGAGAAAAGAGAGAGCACCTATGCAAAATTTTGGATAACGAGTAAATATTCGAATCAAACAAAAGTGCACTTAGTTTCATGAATGTACATTGTTTTATTTCATTAATAAAATTAGTTAGATTAGATAATCATAGTTAGTTAGTTAGTTACAAATCTCGTACAATACCTCTTATTTATAGGTTCCATTACACCCATTAACCAACAATCTAACTATGATTAGCTCATCTAACTAATTTGTAACTAACACACACCTATGCAAAATTTTGGATAACGAGTAAATATTCGAATCAAACAAAAGTGCACTTAGTTGCATGAATATGTACATTGTTTTATTTCATTAATAATATAACGACTATATGAGAAGTCTGTTATGTGAGCAAATTAGTTAGATTAGCTAATCATAGTTAGATTAGTTAGTTAGTTAGTTAGTTAGTTACAAATTTGTTAGATTAGTTATTCGTAGTTAGATTAGTTAGTTGGTTAATGAGTGTAATGGAGTCTATAAATAAGGGGTATTGTAAGAGAAAAGATTATGGAAAAAGTCTTGTACAATACCTTTTATTTATAGGCTTCATTACACCCATTAACCAACTAATCTAACTATGATTAGCTAATCTAACTAATTTGTAACTAACACACAGCTATGTAAAATTTTGGATAACAAGTAAATATTCGAATCAAACAGAAGTGCACTTAGTTCATGAATATGTACATTGTTTTATTTCATTAATAATATAACAATTATATGAGAAGTCTGTTATGGGACTAATTAATACCTCTTATTTATAGGCTCTATTGCACCTATTAACCAACTAATTAATCTAACTATGAATAGCTAATCTAATGAATTTGTAACTAACTAGTCTAGCTATGATTAGCTAATCTAGCTAATTTGGTCACATAACAACTTCCACCCCCTTTAAAATCCACCTTGTCCTCAAGGTGGGGTATGCCTCAAGTATTTCCTTTGCTTTGCTGTATATAGATATAGAGATTGTATTTATCTATTAATCAGGGAAGGATTGTGAGCATTGCAATTGAGAGTACTTTGAAGGACATGAGGGATGGTAAGTCGGTGCTAGATATGGACAAGAAATCCACCGTGGGCGACAGCATTGAGGACGTTTACGGTGAGGATTACGCCACTGAGGATCAGCTCGTCACTCTTTGGACTTTCTCCGTTGCCAGGTTGGCTTTGTTCATTAATTCCTCGCACTTCACTGATCTGTTGATATCAATTCCATTAACAATGGCCTGGACAAGAAACTGAATATGGAAAACATTGTTCAACCGTCTATTCTTGATTTCCTTCACCTTCAACTCTGCAAACGCTTTAGGATCCTTAGCCAATCTAAGCGAGTCAAAGGCTCCTCCAGGGTCAATCTTGTCGAGCCCTTCACTGAGCGGTCCACTGCCAACCCAGAAATCCTTGACAAAAAGCCCATGAGCACCACTTGGCATGCCCAGATTGCGAGGATGCTCTAGCCATAGATGAGGTTTGGATTGCTAGGGTAATTAAGATCGTCTTCAGAGAAAATCTTGGTTCCAGTTTTGAACCATACTGCCTCACCATACCTGACACCATTCTTGGCAAGGATTTTGGGGAAAACGCAGCCTAATGCGCCGAGCATGGCCCAGCAGCAGTGGATCACTTTAAGCTGCTGATTCTTGACAATTGTCTCTGGGTTTGCTAACAGCCCACCAGTATCTCACACAGTTACTTGGGAATTCACGTATCAAGCATGATGGGGTTTGCTTAGAGAATGGTCCCAAGTACTTGGGATGGTTTGTGCCATACCATATGCTTTGGGGAGCAATTTTTACAATTCTTTGCATGTTGACGCGGTCGCCTCCGAAACTGTCAACCTTCCTTACGAGGTCATTCTGGAGCTTCAAAGCTATCTGCCCTGCAAAGGCCAACTTCTGGATTGCAGAGATTGGAATCTCTCCCCCCCCCCCCCCTCTCTCTCTCTCTCTCGCTCTTTTTCCTTAGAGCTTCTTCTTACTTTCTCTGATCTTCTTGATTTTCAATCTTGAGATTGATAATTTTTGGAATTTGAGGTTGAGAATCCTCAGTTCTCTAATCCTTCCCTTGAATTCTCTTAATTGCTTCTGTGTTGGATTAAACCTGTTGAATTAAGACATCTAGTCTATCACTCATAGCTTTCATCATCTTCATCAGTTGTTTGAATTGTGAATTGATTTGTTGATTTTGCTGCATCTGTACATCTCTTTCTGCCATATTGGATCGACCTGGCTCTGATACCAATTGAAGTGAACCCACTTCTTTGATTGGCAAGCAAGAAAATAAAAGAGAAATAGAGAGTAAAATGGGTTTGATTCGAGAGCTAATTCTTCTCTCCTAATTGAGAATTTTAATCCCAAAATGTATATATATATATATATATATATATTTTCGTAATCTTTTCTCTTGCAATACCCTTTTATTTATAGGTTCCATTACACCCATTAACCAACTAACTAATCTAACTGTGGTTAACTAATCTAACTAATTTGGTTACATAACAAAGTCTATCCCCTGTTGTACTACAATTTAGAGTATACATTACTGCACCACATTCCTAGTAATATTGGTCCCAACAACTCAAGAAAAACGCCATTGTTATCCCATTGGGTCTTAGAACTTTATCCTCATTTATATATTTAATTCTTCTCACACTTCTTCTGAGAAAACCTATTCAAGCTCATTACTTTCCATATTGGAACTAGATGAGAATAGCAAATCATCCAATTGAGATGTCCATTTCTCCTTTATAGAGAACAAATTGGTGTAAAAACCCACGATACCCTCACAAATTAGATCGTCTTGATCCAAGGTGCAACCATTGATAATCACTTTAGTAATGTGATTATTACGTCTATGTGCATTAGCCATTTGTTTTTATTCTTTTTTTTTGGTTTTTTTTTTTTTTTTTGGGGGGGGGGGGCTTAGTGTTCTTATCTCCATATTTCAACTGCAACACCTGAATTTCTACCTCTATCATATTTCCTTCATGAAAGGTAGTTTGCTGAATTTCTTCTTTTTCTATTCTCTAGATATAGCTTCTTCGTCTGACAATATACTTCCTTCGTCTTTTTGATCCATACCTTTCAAATCGTCTATCAATTTAAACTTCAAAAATTTAACTTTGCCAAAGTCGTCTGTGTTTCATGTTGATATATCATATTTAAGACTCTTCCTGTTAATTTCTTTTTTTTTTTTTTTTAATTTTGTATGTTATTCATCTTTTTTGTTGCAGCCACAGATCTTAGCATTGCCATTGAATTGATAATTTCCCCACCACCCAGCTACTTCTTCCATAGAGCCCCTTCCACTTTTAATCACGAATTTTCGAACCTAAAAGGGGCAATCTGCAAAGGGGAATTGATACGATAAAATTCTGCATTTGCCTCTCTGATTATCATGCCTATTTGGTTTTGACGTTCTCCAACTCTCTTCAATAGCTGAAATACCTTAATATTAATCACATTCGAAACCTTTGCAATAGACACCCAAGAATTTCCTAAATGATTTGACTCTTTGTAACACCCATTCAGACATCTTGGCTTCGTCATTCACACAATCACCTAATAATGGAGTGTTGGATGAGCATTCTTAAGTTCTAGCCACCATAATTCCCTAGAGATCGTCCTGCATAGAAGGGGTAGGTCATGGGATTATTTGGGTACTTAGTTTAGAAAGGCGGATACGTGGGGTTTCTTGCTTCCCAGTTCCTTGTGTGTGTTAGTTTTCTGGTAGAGACAGTCTTAAACACCTAAAAGACTTATTATCCAGTATAAAATAGTGATCTTTCTTACACATCACAAGTTTTTGACTTGGCATCAGCAGGCTTGTAATTGAATTCATTTAGCTGGGGTGGTTTGAGTAGTTGTTGAAGCGTGCAATATGATGTAATTGAGAGAGTGAGGAGGAGCGTATAAATCTTCTTGTAACATTTTTCTTTTCTCGTTCTGTTTTCCCTCATTTCGGATCGATGTGTTGACAATGTGGCTATTAGATCAGTACCTTTAAGGCACCTAAATTACCCTAGCTCTATGTGCATATATCTCATATTAAAATATTGAAACAACACATGCACTAAGTAGGGTGATGATGAAGTTGATACGGGTCAGCTATCCTAATTACCTTATTTTCTCGATATGCATGACAAGAAGGGTGGGGATATTCAATCCAAATAGTTGGTTTGATAAAAAAGTTGGAATTTGCCAGAAGCTATTGAGGGGAAGAGTAAGGATAATAATTCTGACATTAAGTGTACCGCGTAACTTTGATCAGAAACCCTTACACGACTCAACCAGTTCGGGAGAATCATTTCCTATTTCCAGCCAGGGGCAGAGCCAAGCTTGGTCCAGTGCCCACCCTTAAAAAAAAAATTATGCCATTTTCTTTTTATGTATTATCTTCTGTGCTTAATTGTGCCTACCCAAAAAAAGGAAAAATATTTAACTTAATACCAATTGTGTCCACCCAAGAAAAGAATAAAAAATTAATCTAGTAACAATTGTGCTCACCCAATAGAAAATCAAATTTTAACTTAATAATATCAGTGCAATTGTATCTAGTCTACCCAATACAACTAAAAATATTTAACCTTACTTTGACATTTTTTTGTTTCTCCTTTCCAATAGTGATTTTTTTTTTATTCCTTCCATAGTGCCCCTACCAATCGTTTATGTGTCTTATAATTAGTGCTTACCCTGACAAAATTTTCTAGCTCCGCCCCTGCTCTTAGCCTTAGTTTATTACTTGCACTAAGTGCCTGAATTCGTTTATTTATTTTTATTCTTGGAGACGGAGAGGCTGGAAAGTTTCAACATACTACTTTTCCTCATTGATGTTCATATGCTGTTAATATGTTTTTATGTTGTCCAAATGCATGCATATTTGAACAGGTCATCACATACCCAAACAAATCCAGGGAAAGGATGGACAGCAGTTGCATGTTGCTATTACAAGTTTGTTAAAACGGTTTTCATTAATGTTCCATTTGTTTGGGTTTAAAATATTTTCCACTAAAACTTTTTTCCCATTTTTAGTTGTTTGTTAGAACAAAATGTAAGGAAAATATTGTTTCAAAAAATTTATTTTAAGACCTGAATTGCATTTTAAAAACCTGTAAGTCAATTTTCCGAGCATCACGACTTAAGCCTTTTACCTCCGACTTCTCTCAATCATGATTGCCTATCTTCAGTTTCCTCTTCAATCTTCGCTTGTGTGAACCTTAGAGTTCCCAGAAGTCTCTCTCATCAGCAAGCTCACCATTCTTGGAGCACCTCCATGCCTTGACAACTCCGCGACTGTGTCTTGACAACTCCGCAACTGTGTCTTGACAACTCCACCACCGCTTGCATTTTTAGCCGCCAATTCCTCCAGGACCTTTGCCACACATCCAATCTCCAAAATCTTGGTCCGTTTGAAAGAACTTATAAATTTTGAGTTCTTCTGTTAATCCTTGTTGATCTGTTTGGCCCTTTAGATCTTCTCGATGAATAGATCTATGTTTCTCATCACAACGGGTTTTCGCTTTCGGTTCAAATCATTCCCAACAGAGTCAATCTTTGAGATGCAAATTCTGAATTGCATCAGAGAAATGGCTTTGATTTGGAAGCTGCAACAAATCTGATCTTTCTTTATCTGCAAAATACCATGTTTTTGACTATTAGAATGTTTTTGGTAAATATTTTTTTAGATGCAACCCAAACACTAGAAAATGACAAAGGAATTTTTTTTTTTGGATTAAAAAAAAATATTTTACATGAAAAATGTTTTTCAATGTAAAATTTTTTACATCCAACCAAACAGAGCCTAAATGTATTCCATTCATTTTCCTTTGTCAGATTCTGTTATTGTTTGTACTGTCATTATGGTGATTTATTGGAAGGTTCATATGTACATTAGCTTGAACTTCAGGTCAATTACAATTCCAATCTTGTGATATTGCAGCACTTGAGGCATTTAACCATATTCGGTGTCCATTCACTGTGCGTATACTTGACGAAGATGATATTTTGTTGAGTTCGATCCCTCCAAGAGGTGAGATATATCTTTCTTCTGAAATCTAATCATGCATGTAAAATTCAATTAAAAAAAATGTCCTATGAATACCTGTGGATGCACTTGTAATGAGCTACATTATCCAGATGAGTTAAAATGTACATCTGAAGAGCTATTGAACTTCTCACAATATGCAACAACAAATACAATATGGCTACAGGAACAACTTTGGTCCAACTGGTTTCAGTGGAGTCTGGAATGCACTGAACTGCGTTAAGTAACTCTTAGAGTGTGCTTGGATCAAGGATTGGACAAGGGAAAGAAAAGAGAAAAGAAAAGAGGAATTGGAAAGGAAAAGGAACATAAAATCCCAAATACAAGTTCATATCTAGTTGGATTATAAAATATAAGGAAATGAAAAGTAATTCTCAATAAATCTCTCTTTTATTTTGATATTTTTTCTTTTATTAAATTCCATGCTCTCTCCCCTCTCCTGGCCCCATCATTTTCCATTAGAACTAAAAAAGAATATTAATTTTAAATCCCCTCCCATTTCCAGTTCTCATAACAAATGATCAACCCAAATACACCATTAGGGCATGATTGTTACATTGCTTCGTTACTTGGGTGTTTATTAGCGTAAAACCATTTAAATGCTTTAATCTACATATTGGATAACATTTATCTCTGAATCCGACCTGTTTGACCCTTTTGTGAGATAAGTTCGAAAGGCCCCCATTGTTTGCGTCCAAACTTTGTTGACTCTTTCTTTAAGCTGTTTAATATCTTTCCTATTGTGCCGCCAATTTGTACATTTATCTTATATATATATATATATATTTCTCTCTCTCAAAGTTCTAGCTTTTAGGATGAATGTGATGTTTTTTTTTTTTGGGGGGGGGGATTAGTCTCTGAGACTCAGTTTGTGTTTGTGGAAGGTCAGAAGATCTTGGTTGCGGCTTTGGTTGCAAATGAGGTGGTTGATTTGGGGATACGAAGTGAGCTACTTGGTTTAATTTGTAAGCTTGATGTAGAGAAGGCTTATAATCATGTAAACAGGGATTCTTAGTTTACATTTTGGAAAGGATGGGTTTTGGGGGAGGTGGATTAGATGGGGTATCTTTACAGCACTGTTCTTTGTATTAGTGAATGGTACTCTTGCTGATTATTTATTATTTTTGATCCTCCAGGGGGCTAAGGCAACTTGATCTATTGTCTCCACTTCTCTTTATTTTGGTAGTGGAGGTGTTGAGTAGGATGATTAAGAGGGCAGTGCTTAGATTTTTAAGGATGGGTCCTCCGTGATTAGAGTCTACCATCTTCTGTTTGCAGATGATACTATTATTTTTTGTGCAGGCGGACTCTCTTCAGTTGGGCCATCTCGCGTGTGTGCTGCTTTGTTTTGAAGCCATGTCTAGTTGGAAAGTTAATTTAGGCAACTCAGTACTAATTACTACTGCTGTGGTCTCTTGGTCGGATGATTTGGCTCAGATTTTGGGGTGCAAGAAAGAACGTATACCTACTACTTGGCTTGCCTTTAGAGGCTGTTGTAATGGCCCAATCCATTTGGGATAGAATGGTTAAGAAGTTTCACAGAAGTTAGTTGGGTGGAAAAGGTAAGTGTTTTTTTGCCCAAAGGAGAGAGACTCACGCTCATTAGTAGAACCTTATTAAATTTCCTGACTTATGTAGGGATTCTTCCCCCATTGCACATGTCTGTGGTAATAAGGCTTGAGAAATTCAGTAGTGACTTTTTGTGGGAAGGGATAGGCAAGGTTCGTAAGTTTCACCTAGTGAAATGGAACACGTGGACCAGTGAAGCAACATGGATTGGGTATTAGAATACTGAAACTTTCCAATATGGCTTTGCTTAGGAAATGGTTGTCGAGATTTGCCGAGGATAAAGATCGGGTATGGAGGAGAGTTGTTGCTTCTAAACACGGTAATGCTTGGGGTGAATGGACCTCAAATGTTGTGGCAGAGCCTTTTGGTGTGGGCATGTGGAGATGCATCCGGTCTATTTTAGTCAGATCTTGTGGAACGGTAATTGGTGAAAGTGGAGGGGCAACAGGGTGCATTTTTGGCAGCACAGATCGAGAAGAGGTGAAGATGGGCTTTAATGGGAATTTTCCATTGTACTTTCCATTATAGAGAATCAGGGGAAACCGTTTTAAGTATCTTAGGAGTGTGGATGGTATTACCATTTTGGTGCTATTTTGCACAGAACATTAATGATTGGGAGTTTGGGGTGTTGTTGGATTTATTGCGAGTGCTATCTAGCCTTAAATTTGAGGGGGAAGGGGGGCTTCTAAGTCGGGCCATTTTTCTATCAAATTCTTATATCTGTCTTTCTGGGGAAGGGGAGGTGGACTTCCCATGGCTTAAATTATAGGGTTGTGGGGCTCTTATTAAGATAGCCTTTTTTCATGTGGCGTGTTGTTCGGGAGAGTATCCTGACCTTTGGCAACTTGTGTAATAGGAGGTTAAACATAGTCAATTAGTGTTCATTATGCAAAACGCAATGGCCAGACAGTCTCATTTATTATTTCACTGTCCAATGGTAAAGGAACTTTGAAACCTGGCGTTGTCGTGTCCCAACATGCATTGGGTGTTTTTCGGTACACCGCCCCATGTGTTGACAGAATGGTGGGGTGCTTGGAGTGGCAAAAGGAAGATGAAAGTGTGAAATTTAATTCCTTCTTGCATGGGTTGGTTAGTCTCGGCCTTGTTTAGATGGGCTTAATTTTTGTGACATACCTTGATGCTTTTTAATATTTTCATTATTTTACTTATAAAAAAAAAAAAAAAAAAAATCTCTGAGTCCTTAGACGAGTGCACGATATCATGTTGCTTTGGGTCCATTTTCTTAGTCGCTGCTGAACTTGGAGCTTCCGAACGGGGTTGCAATTGAACCAAGTTGTCCAATCACTGCTTACATTTGGCTCATATAAAATTTTTCAACCTCATTCACCAACTAATGCATGTATATTAAGCTCTCGAGTTGTAATTTCGAGTTCCTAAGGACTCAAAACTTTGAGCTGTGGAAACTTGGCTAGAGTGAACGTGCCCTACAGGTTTTGGGGTTGCTTCCCTGATGCATTTTAAGGACTGGCAATCATGTCGCGTTGTGCTGGGATTCATAGTTCTTGTTGATTTGTTGATCCTATCGATTCATGTTTATGCTCAAATATATTAAAGTTGAATAAACATATTAAATAATTAATTTATTTCAAAATCAGACCGAATTGTATCAATTTTGAATTAACGGATTCATCTCGTGTCGGATTTGTGAGTGACTTTGTGTCGATAGTGTTAATATCGTGTCTAATATTGCAACCTCCAATTCTAAGTGATTTTTGGTTCCAATTTGCACTCTTATCAAGGGAGATTGATAATTTATCTTGCATCTGTAACTGATAGCGATACCATTTTTTGTCCTTGGTGAGATGTCTATTTGATTCCAATTTGCTCGAACTCAAACAATGACTTGGATATTCATTTTTCAGATCTTGAGCCACCTCGTCAGAGGCCTGAAACATCGACGAGAACCGCCAGAAGGCTGATCGCTCAGGGAATGGGAATAAAGTTGCCCCCGGCGAACTTTGGTTCAACAGAACTGAGGAAACAGGAAGAAGCCAGAAAGAACCGTATCATTTCGAGACAAAATATGAGGGCTGATGCTTGGGGAGATGAAGGTTAACTAAGATTGATTTTTGGGGTGTATCTTTAAGAAGCAATTGTACTCCTTCAGGTGCTTACTTTTTTTTTTTTTTTTCCCTGGGTGGTGGAATTAATGTTGGTCGCATTCTTTGTGGAATGAGATTAGCGTTGACTGTAATTGAAGCATTAACCCAACTATGGAAATACATTTGTCTGACACTTGGTTTGTGTAAATTACACCAACCTCCTTCAATATTTGGGTGATTACACTTGCTTCCCACAGCATTTAAAAATTACATTTATCTTCCTTATTTTAAAATGTTGTTAATATTGATTCCCTTTCGTTAAATCAACCGTTAAAACTTAACAGAAAATATTAAAGTAACCAAAAGTTTAGGTGAGTTTTCTATTTTACTCATCTCTCTCTCTTTCATTTCTTTGTTAGTTTTCTTTACAAATATTTTTCAAAATTTTTGTTTTCACTTAAAAAAAAAAAAAAAAAACTTGTCTTTGGGGATTTATGTATAGAAAATTGATAAATATGTGACAAGGAGGGGCAAAATAGGAGAATCACTTAAAATTTATCGTTTTGATATTTTGTTTTGGTTAAATTTTAATGGTTGATTTAACGGAAGAAGGATCAATGTAAATAATATTACAAAATAAAGGAGGTATGCGATTTTTAAATGTAATGGGATGAAAGTGTAATTGTTTGAATATTAAAGGAAGAAAGGTGTAATTTATCCCTTGGTTTTGGATTTGTTTTCAATGGGAAGATTGTTCCATAGGATTGTCTTATAAACGGGCTCTCGTTAATGAGAGTTTCGTGTTATGGATAGAACCAATCACATCTTTGTAAATTAGACGTCGGTGCACACGTAATGTGTGTATATATATATATATATATATATTGTCTTAATAAGATTATTTAAAAAAAGACAAAAGTATTTCAAATAGTCAATAATAAGTAATAAGATTATTTAAGTAAATAATACATAATTAAGGAGCATTAAAAGAAAATAAGAAAAAGTTACAAATTAGTAGGTAGATAAAGGGTGTTTAAGGTAGATAAAAATATAAATAGATAAAATTACGTAATTATTTGACAGTTATGAAAGAATTATCTTTTAAAATATTGAAGTATAGGTAGTTATGGGAAGTTAAAGGATATTATAAAAAAAAAAAAAGTTTCACCAAAAAAAAGATTCACATTAAAAAAAAAAAAAAGATTTCACCAAATCTTAGTGTTTGTTCGGTAATACTATATTTGTCATTCCAATGCAGGGGAAAATATATGATAACTACTAGAATATAAACGGAAAATATAGGGAAAAAAAAAAAGAACTTTTAGGGATTGGGGCTATTTTTGGGTATAACAAAAAAGATAACAATAAAAATTACTGTATCTGAAATTTTAGCTTATCAATTCACTAAAATGGAATAGTTTGATCAAAAATTTATTTATTTTTAATAATTTTCTACATAAAATAGTAACACTATGCTTAAATATCATTCTACCTAAGTAATTACAAATTTAAAGAAGTGTTTATATTTTGTTTGGAATAGTGGATTTGATAGGAATTTTTATATTTGAAATTAAAATTAAATTTTATGAGTTAGATTTGATTTGATTTCATAATTTAAATTTTAGAATTTTTGTGCCATTTGAATCTAGCATAGAATAATAGAATTTGATGATGTTTTATTATTTTATCAAGTTATCTAATTAAGTGGACAAATTTATTTCATATATCATATTTATCATATTTTTTCTTTTACACCAATATGTTCAAATTTAGTATTTATCTTAAATTAATTCAATTCTTAATTTCAAACATATATTCCAAGTAAAAAATTTTATTTTTTAAATCAAATCAAATCAATTTTTTTTATTTAAAAATCAAATCAATTTCATGAGAGGGATTTTTTTTCAAACGAACTGTTACAGATTATAATTAAACATGGTTGTTCACTTAATTCACTTAATTAGAAGTGGATGCACTTATTACATATGTTTAATTTTTATTAAATATTTTTATTTTGTTTAAGTAAAATAAAAATATAAAATTAATAAAATTATCTCAAAATAATAAATAGTGAATAGTTAAAGGGTATTTAAGTAAATAGAAAATAAGTAAGGGAAATTTAAAAAAATTATACAAGTAATAGGTAGTTAAAGGGAATTCAAGGAATAAAAGAAAATAAAACTATGAAATTACTTAAATTACTTGCATAATTTAAAAAAAATGCTTGTATACCTCCTTCAAATTATGGGTAGTTATGGTGGTTAAGAAATATTAATGAAAGAAATTAAAAAGTTTGATCAAGTAGTTAGCTTCATCGAAATTATAGTTTATTAACTACCTAGTATTGTCTTATTATAATAGTTTAGATAATGTACCAAACAACACTATATCTATATACTATACGTATAAATTACATTAACTGTCGATGCACACATGATGCGTGTGAATCTTATTTATTTATTTTTTTAGTCAATAAAAATATTTTAGTTTTGTAAATTATAAATATTTACTTAATTTTTCAATTAATTTTTAATCAACATAATAAAACAATATGAGTGAATTTTTATTTTTATTTTATTTTACTTAATTTTACACCCGTGCATATGCAATGCAAGTGAATTTTTATTTTAAAACTGTGTGCGTATCATTAATTAATTTGTTATTTTATTTAAAAAATTAACAAATAGCGGCACACACGTAATGTACGTGAAATTTTTTCAAATTTTTATTTAAAAACTATCATTAATTAATTTGTTATTTCATTTAAAAAAATTTCTCAAACAATAAATAATGAGTAATTATTAATTTAAAGTAGTTAAGAAGAACGTAAGTAATTAAGGGGCATTTAGATAAAATCAAAGAATATTATAAGAGTAGTTGGTAATTAAAGGACATTTAAAGAAAATAAAAAAATAAAAGGCTAAAATTATTTAAATAACTTACAAAAGTTAAAAAATTACTTATATACCGCTTACAAATTGTGACTGGTTATTAGTGGTGGTTATTGGTGGTTAAGGATTATTAATGGAAAAAAATAAATAAAGGTTCACAAAAAGGCTTCACCAAATCTTGATGTTTGCCGTATAATTGTAATAGGTGCTAGTGCACACGCGAAGCGTGTGATTTTTTTTTGTTTTAATAATCAATAAAAATATTTTAGTTTCACAAATTATAAATATTTACTCAATTTTTTTATTAATTTTTATTTTTATATAAGTTTTAGATACAGTGCACACACAATATATGTAAATTTTTATTTTAAAACTATATGCGTATCATTAATTAATTTGTTAATTATAAAGAAATTAATAGAAGTGATTCAATTAGTAAATAATAAGTAGTTAAGATTATTTAAGTAAATAATATATAATTAATGGGCATTTAAAGAAATAAAAAAATTACAAAATAATAAATAGTTAAAGGGCATTTAAGAAAGATAAAAAAATAAATAAGTAAAATTACTTAATTATGAGGTAGTTATAAAGAAATTACTTTTTAATTTTATTGAACTGTAGGTAGTTATAAGAAGTTAAAAGATATTATGAGAAGAAAAAAAAATGTTTCACCAAAAGTAAGAACCACTAATGGTTCAATAAATTCGTCTCCCTCAGAGGTCCAATCCAGGGCTGAAAAGTGATAAACACACCCATGTAATGTCTGCCAAATAACTTCCGATACTTAAGTTAGCTATAAAGTTTTTAGAAAATACTTAGACAGAGTTTCAGTATGGATAGAGTGTCATACTTGTGTACTGTTAAAGTGAATGTGTATATATATGTGAAGCCTTATATAGAACATCTTGTGCATGAAATTCATGTAATCACATCATTGCTCCCCATCCTCACTTGCTACCTGTATTGTGGATATTAAGGTTCATTCCTCAATTGATTAGCCAAACCATTATTTGATAGCTAGAAATTGTAGCAAATTTATAGGATAAGATCTCGGAGTGTGTTATAAGATAGTTATACACGTGGCTCATGACATAAGCTATCTTGTTGGTTATTCCTGATCGAAACACCTGACTTAAGGTGGGCCGAGTGGACCTATACCCAACTTAGAATATCCTTACTCGGATATATTAGTTGTTCCTGATCGGTCTAATGCTAAACAGATTACCTATCTCCCCAGTAATGCTCTATTTGATGTGGTACGAAATATCCCCATATTAGATGCCCTTGATTCGCCTGGTCTCTTGAGCAAGATTAGGGGAATTTGACAACTAGCTGTTTCTTTATACCATGCACATATTTAATGTACCACAAGCGTGATTGTATCGGTGGGCACATTGATGGAACCCGCCTATTACCTTTTTTTACCATGTGTTGATTTTGGACTAATTGAGAAGCCTTCAACATTCATCGGGAAACACTGACAATTAGATTGATATCATACAATTAAATCGTAACCCTTCATTTGCAGAAGCAAGAATTTTAATCTCAACACTTTAGTTTTAAACCTTTTATCTTTATGTTTGTTGAAGTTTCTCCCGATTTTTTGTGCTTTGTGCAAACATCTCCCAACATTGCAATCTTTCGATTTTAGGGCGATTTCTTGCATTCCTTTGGTAAGAATAACTTTTCTTGATTCTTCTCCTTCATTTTTCCTAATTATATGCACCAGTTCATCCATTGAGGTCTTTAGTTTTACAGTAAACGCATAAAATCCCTTATCTTGAGGAATTTGTAGAAGATCCCAAACTCGTGAGACCCATTTTTGGTGTATTAATCTTTGACGCATTCATTGATAGATTACAAGAGTTAAACAGCTGAAGAACTATGAGTAACCTTGAGTTAGTACTCTCGGCTAAGTCAGAAAAAATAGATTCTGGAGTCCTAATTAGGGTTAGGAGAACTGCCTCTAGGTCTACCTTTGTGGCAAAGGTTGAGGCCTAAGCTGAGAGCATTAGGCCTATAGTCGATGCTTTTGGGCCTGCATTGGATGAACCTAATAACCTTGGAGGAGAAAGACTCCAATTCTATGTCGTAAAAATAAAGTCTACTGCGGATGATGTGAAAGTTAAGAATCTTTGTTCTGTGTACCAGTTTCCTTGTACCCTATCATTTAGGATCCTAAACGAAGGGGATCATGCTTGTTCACCATAGGAAGGGGAGGTTATTGTATATGAAAGTGCTATTGCAGGTGACCTCCGCTTTCTGTTGATCAGACTTGTTCGGGAAATCCTGAACAGGTTGAACCTTACCTATGGTCAAAATTTTTAGAACAATTGGAAGATCATGGTCGGCTGCTCCGTTCTTTGGAGAGCCGTTATGGGCTATGGTCTATCAGCAGATGAATTTTTATACTGCTACAAGCTGACGTCGGCAGGCAAGGGTTGGTGGTTCTTCTCGGGCTGAGAGAAAGACTTCAATTTGGTGACCAACTTGTCGATCGCCAACAAAGTATGGAAGGATAAATTCTTCTCATATATGGAGATGGGTGGGAGCTCCAATATTGGGAGGTTGTTGACCAAAATGCTGTTAGAGTCCCTAGGCAGTTAGGATGCCCAATGAAGAAGGGTATGTCACACTTCGTCCTGGTGATTTCCTTTCTATCCATTGTATGTGTTATCACCCTTTTTTCCCTATGATGACTAGTCCGAGCCCAGCCCAAATTGATTGATGAGCTGAAGATGAGAGTGAAGCTTGTTGATCAGGACTATAATGTACATGAGATTGACTTACTAGTTAACATAGAGTCATTGGCCACCTACATGATCGGGCCTGAGCTGACTAGGGAAGCCTTAGCTGCTAAACATGAGTGGAGTGAGTTTATAACTCATTTTATTATCTCTTTCTTACAGAAGCTAATCTTGATTTTTTTCTGTCATGCAGATAACGAAGCTCCTCCAATCTCTTTTGCTCAGAAATCAATGGCCTTTAACATTAATCGTTTGAAGAAGAAGAACAAGAAGGCCCCTACTGAGGAGATCTAGACGAGGCCCAAGCTTACGGTGGATAGGATTTTTAGTGCCAAAACTCTTACTCCTAACCCCCAAGCCACGGAGGATGACCCTATAATTGTGCAATCTTCTCTGCTTTGGGATGCTTTTGAAGGGTTAGCCCCTTATTCTGATCCTTCCATCATTATTCCCGGGTTTTCTAATTTGATCGATAGTCTCAAATTGGCATGGGATAAGTCCATGAAGATGCTTACAGAGGATGAAGTTACTCGGCTGCAAGGTTGCACCAACTACAAACTCGCTAGGGACTTGAATCACGATATTGTGAGAGTATGAACTTTACTGGTCATACTTGTTGTTTCTTCTTTTATTATTATTATTATTATTATTATTATTATTATTATTCGGTTACTAATGTTCTTTTATTATTTTGCATAGACTCTCACCCAATCTGTAGTTATAGCATCTCGGCTTGTGAAAGTCAAGGCCCAATCTACGAAGAAAAAGGAAACTATTGAGAATTTGCAGACCAAGGTTAAGGTTCTGAAGGCGAATAGCTTGACAGTTGCTCTTGACAAATAAGTTGTTGTGGCTGAGAAGAAAAGTTTTGAGGAAGAGAATAAGTCATTCATCTATAAGATGGAAGAGCTTAGGAAAGATTATGAGGTTGAGCTGGCCTTGAGAGCTAAAGCCTTGAAGAAGATCATCGAGCTCATTGAAAAGTTAAAGAAAACAGAGGAGCAAGCTATGGGTGCAATTGAAAGATTTAAGAAAAGCGAAGAATTCCAAGATTTGCTTGAGCCAATCTTTCTTCAAGCTTTCGAGGTCACTTAAGTAAGGGCTTCTTTACTATTCCTTGACTTAGATTTTTCTATATTGAAACTAATGGATGATGAGGCCATCGAGATGGATACAAGTGGCCAAAAAGAAGATGATACTGAGGTTGCCCAATCTAGGGATCCTCTTGTCTAATTCTACCCCATTACCCTTTTTTCTTTTTTTTTTTTCTAGGAAGATTTTGAATGGGTCGCTCATGGACTTTGTAATTTGCTGATGCAATATACTTTGGACTTTTAATGCATATGAATGACCCATGTTTTACTTTTGTTTGATGACAGATAATTGCACCAAAATCTCTTTCTTTCTTATTAATATTGTCTTTGTATGATTTAGTCTTCTGGGTCGAGTTGAAATATTTGTGTGCAAATAATCTTCTTACTGCACACTCTTTGCTCGGTTCTACCAATTGGGTTGGGCTATCCGAGCAGGATGTTTGCAATGCTCAGCCTTAAGAATGGAGTGAGATGTCTTTACCCTTTTTAGGCATGGCCATGTGAGCCATCTTTGCATTGCTCGATCTTGTGAACCGAGCAGGATCTTTACTTTACTTAGTGTCCTAAACTGAGTAGGATCTTCTTGCATGGTCACCTGAGCCATCTTTGCATTGCCTGGTCTTATAAACCGAGTAGGATTTCTACTCTGCTCGGTCTCATCAATCAAGCAAGATCTTCTTACCTTTCTTAGACATGGCCACATGAGCCATCTTTACATTACCCAGTCTGGTGAACCGAGTAGGATCTCTATTCTGCTCGGTCTTATGAATTGAGTAGGATCTTTTTATCTTTTTTAGGTATGGCCACATGAGCCATCTTTGCACTACCTGGTCTCGTGAACCGAGCAGGATCTCTACTCTACTTGGTCTTATGGATCGAGTCGGATCTCTTTACCTTTTTAGGTATGGCTACATAGGCCATCTTTGCACTACCTAGTCTTGTGAACTGAGTAGGATCTCTTTATCTTTTCTAGGCATGGCCACGTTAGCCATCTTTGCACTGCTCCGTCTCGTGAACTGAGCAGGATGTTTGTATGTTATTCAGATCATTCATCATAGAAATGAGCAGAAGTGCTGAATTCAATTAATAATCTTGTCAGAAATTACAATCTTTTTTTCCCTTTCGTACATATACTTTTGTAGATGCTCTACATGCCATGGATGCGGCAGTTCCTTGTCCCTTGGAATCTTCAGCTTGTGAATACCTTTCCAAGTAGACCCCACTAACTCATATAGTCCTTCCCAATTTAGTCCCAATTTTTCTGCTAACAGATTTCTTGTTGATTTGTTTACCCTTTTCAACACTAGATCCCTAGACCCAAACTCTCTCAAGCGAGCTCTTGAATTATGGTATTAGCTCATTTTCTGCTAATGGGATATTTTTTTGACTACACCGTCAACCTTCTTTCTTCTAATAGATTTATATATGTGTCTATGATCTCCTCATTTTCTTTTGGGTTAAAATTTTGCACCCTCGGGCTATGGAGTCTGACTTCGACTGGAATTACTGTTTCCATTCCAAACGTGAGAGAGAATGGTGTTTATCTGGTTATAACTCTTTCAGTCATCCTATACGCCCACAAAATGTTAGGAAGCTCATCTACCCATAAGTCTTTAGCTTTGTCCAGTTTTGTCTTGATGATCTTGAGGAAGGATCTATTCGTGACTTTCACTTGCCGTTGGCTTGAGGGTGCTCTGGTGATAAATAATAGTGGCTGATGCCTAACTCTTCACATAGATTATTGAATTGTTTTCCTTTAAACTACTTCCCATTTTCTATAATCATCACTCTTGGAATCTCTAACTGGCACACTATGCTTTGCCATAAAAACTCTCATGCTTTATTCAGTAATGGTCAGTAACGCCTTTGCCTTTGCTAATTTAGTAAAATAGTCGATGGCAACCACCTCGAATTTCCTCTATCATCTTCCCAATAAAAATGGCCCGATTGTGTTTATCCCCTACTAAGCGAAAGGCCAAGGCCTTTAGATTGGTATCAGCTATTGGGCAGGTTGTCTCGGAACATTAGCAAACTTTTGGCATTTATCATACTTTTTCACAAACTGCTGGGTGTCTTTTTCTATGGTGGGCTAGTAGTACCCAGCCTTTAAGATGTTCTTAGCTAAAGACTTTGCTCACGAATGATTCCTACTAACACTTTCATGAATTTCCCTCATGATGTAATCAATCTTGCGCTGTAATGCAATAGGGAGGTATGCCTTCTTCTGTAGAGAATCCCATTATCAAAAGATACTGGCTTACTTGGTATTGGATCCCTTTTCCTTTATTTCTGTTACTCGGTAAGGTCCTATTCTCTAAATACTCTTCGATTAGCTTTGCCCATGTATCCTTATTCTCAATCTAGTTTATCTTTGGTGTTCGGATGCTCGGGGAATCTAGCATTTCAATTGGCACATCTAGGTCTGTTTCTCCCTAAGATGCGATTCTATCCAGTTTGTCTACTTCCTTATTCTGCAACTGTAGTATCTTTTGCAATTGCATCTTTGAAAATTTTCTAGCAAACTCTCTCACCATTTGGTAGTGCTTGGCCATGTTTTCTTCTTTGGTTTCGTACTCTCCTTATACTTGCTCAACCACTAATTGTGATTTGCTCCGTACTATTATCCGTGTGCCTCTATTTGCCAAGCTATCCAAGGACCAGCAAGTAATGCCTCGTACTCGATTTTATTATCTGAGGTTGGAAACCTGAAATGGAGATCATATTCTATCTTATGCTCGTCAAGGGAGACAAAGACTATACATGTTCCATTAGACTCCTGGGTTGAAGATCTATCCACACTAAGTATCCAAGTGAGTTTAGCATCTTCATCCTCTGGTAGGTTATTCAAATGGGCAATAACTTCTACGATGAAATCTACAACTGCCTAACTTTTGATTGCAATTCATGGCCGATATTGGATATCAAATTGGCTTAACTTGATCAACCATTTCATAAGTCTCCCCTAGGTCTCTAGCTTGTGTAGGATGTTCTTCAACGGTTAATTAGTGAGTACCACAATGGTGTGTGCCTGGAAGTAAGCTCTGAGTCACTGAGCAGTGGTTACTAGAGCAAGAGCCATCAGCTCTGTCTTAGTGTATCAATCTTCTACTCCGCTAAGGGGTTTGCTTATATAGTAAATCAGCTTTTGTGTTCATTCATCCTCTTAAACAAAGGCAGAAATTACCGTCGTTGAAGAAACTGATAGATATAGGTACAACTATTCACTCAGGGTTGTTTAACTGAGCAATGGGACTGACCTCAGGTATCCATTCAAAAGCTTTTCTTAATATCTTAAAGAAAGGATAGTACTTGTCCATCGATCGGGAAATGAACTTGTTTAGTGCTGCTACTTGGCCAGCCAATCTTTGCACTTTTTTGTTGTTCTCAGGGATTACATCTTCATTACAACTCAAACTTTCTCTAGATTGGCTTTAATTCCTGGACTGGGCACCATGAAGTTGAGGAATTTGCCAGATGCCACTCAAATGCGCATTTAGATGGGTTTAACTTCGTTTTGTACTTCTATCGTGTATTGAAGGTCTATGGGAGGTCTGTAATGTGAGATTCAGCTTACTTGCTCTTGATAAGCATGTCATCTACATACATTTCGACATTTCTCCAAATCTGGGATTTAAACAACTTGTTCACCAACCTCTGATACATTGCTCCCACGTTCTTTAGGCCAAATGGCATGACATTATTGCAATGTAGACCTTGATCTGCAATGAACGCCGTGTGCTTTTGGTCATGCTCAATCATTTTGATCTGATTATACCCAGAGAAGGCATCCATGAAAGAAAACAGCTCATGCTTTGCTGTAGAATAAACCACCAAATCAATTATAGGTAAGGGGAAGCTATCCTTCAAGTATGTCTTATTCAGGTCGGTGAAATCGACACACATTCTTCACTTTTCGTTTGACTTTTTTACCATGACCACATTTGACAAGCACGTAGGGTAGTGAACTTCCTGAATGGATTTTTCTTTGAGTAACTTGTTAGTCTCCTGTGCTATCACCTCATTTCGCTTAGGGACAAAAATTCTCATATTTTGTTTTACTGGCTTGGTCCTTGAGGAGATGTTAGGATGATGTGTTGCAACTTTAGTGTCAATACCCGGCATGTCTTCGTGAGACCAAGCAAAGAGATCTGCATTGTTCACTAGAAATTTTCTCAATTCTTTCTTCAGGTACTTGGGGTTTCCCAACTCTATTTTAACAGTTTTGCCTTGGTCGGGAGTGCCAATTATAACATCTTCTAGTTCATCTGCTAGCTCCCCTCTCTTTAGCTCCTCGTCATCCCTTACTTCAAATTCTTTTACAACAAGGGCCTCCTTGTTTGATTCTCTTTTTAAAGATGACACACAACATTTCTTGGTGGTTTTTTGGTCACCTTTTGCACACTCAATACCATGCTCAATTGAGGACTTGACCCTCAAATGATAAGTGGATGTGATTGCCCTTAAATGATTCAAAGACATTCTCCCCAAAATGGTATTATATACTGAAGGGCAATCTACAACTGGAAAATTGATCATCTTCGTTACTTGGTCTGGCTCCTCTCCCAGAGTAACTGGCAACATAATGGAGCCGAGCAGGGTCACTTGGCTTCCAATGAAGCTAGCTAGGGAGCAATAGATGGGTTGTAATTTTTCTTTCCTAATTCTTATTTTTTCAAATGCCCCCAGTATAAAATGTCTGCCGAACTCTTATTATTGACTAAGATCCTTCAAATCTTAAAATTTGTAATTATTGCCAAAATAACAAGGGGGTCGTCATGGGGTTGGCATATGCCAGCTGCTTCCTCCCTAGTAAAGGTGATCAAATGTGACTCTACTTTAGATTTTTTATTCGGGCGATTAGCTATCATGACTTTGCTGTCCCTGTTTGCCTCCTAAGCATATTTCTTCCTTATTGTAGAGGACTCATCTCCAGATGCAAAGCCTTTTGTTATGACTCTAATCTCTCCAATCAGCTGTTGGTTCTGTTTGGCCTGGTCGGGAATCCTCCGATTAGGGTTTCTCCTTTTAGCCCTCCTTTTCTGTTCTTGACTGGCTACAAACCTGCTAATCTCACTCATTGGATTAGTTTTTCAACTTGCCTTTTTAGATTAAAATAGTCATCTATATTATGTCCATAGCCCCTGTGAAACCTGTAGTACTTTGCTCGGAATCTCTTATCTACTAGTGTCTTCAATTTTCTTAGCCATCTTATGGCTGGGTCATCCTAAATTTCATAGAATACATTCTCCAATCTAGTGTTGAAAGGAGAAAAATTACGGTCAAGCTCGGTAAATCGCACCCACCCCGTTTGGGTCTACCTTCTGCTCTGTGACTTTTTTAGCTTCTCGTGTCTCAAGTATCTTTGGACTCGTTCGACCTCATCTTTCCTACTTTAGAGCTACCTACTCCATCAATCTTTCGCCTTACCCTCGTGGTGTCTTCCTCATCAATGTGCTTTGGAGCCGGAAACATGAGCTTGGCCATATCAACGGGCAGTTTCTTCACTAGCAAGGCCATAAATCTGAGCGTTCTTAAGCCACTCATGAACATCGTGATAGTAAATTTATTATCTGTCTAATTCACCTCTAACATCTCTTTGTTGAACTGCCCTACGTAATCTCTGAAGGTCTCGTCTTTGCCTTGCTTAATTGTTAAGAGTTGGGTGACTGGCTTCTTTTGCCTCTGCCCCCTATAAAATGTCCCACAAAGAGTTTGATGAGTTGGGAAAAATTAGCAATTGTGCTTGATTTGATATTGTTAAACCACATTCTCACAGGGCCTTTAAGTGTCAACGAGAAAGCTCGGCACATAATTTCATTAGGGTATGCTTGGAAGTGTATCAACGTCTTGAAAGTCTCCAAATGGTCAATGGGATCCTTCAAACCATCAAAACAATCAAGGGTAAGCATTTTGAACTTTGGAGGCAAGTGACAAGCCATTATCACCTGAGAGAATGGCGAGTCAGTTTTGTAAATTAGATCATCCATCACATTTGATGCTCAAACAGTTGCGAGAATGCCTTACATTTGAGCCTGGATGGCCCTCATTGATTCATCCTAGGGATTAACATTCTCTTCTTTCATGCTAGCTACTTCTATTCGTGACATGTCAGGATGGTTATCCAACCCTTCTTCAACACCGATCGTCCTGTTTTTTCTTCGGGACTCATCTGGCTATTTGTGGGGGGCTTCATTTTCTCCAATGACACCATCTCCGTTCACCCCATTGATCTTATCATTACTTCATCCATTAAATTTAAACATCTCCTTTGCCGTTTCCACCATTGGCAGAAGGATCTACTAGTGATGGGCATCAATGGGGGTAGCGTTCACTCGCTGAAGCAACGCTTGATTCTGGGTTACTAGTGTTTGTATTACCGCCATCATATCTATCATATGCTTCTCCATGGCCATGATTTTGTCATTATTCTAGTTCTCCATCACTGCTTCTGGTTGTGATTAAGGATGGGAGTTTATGTTAGACCAAGTTTGAACCATAAAATGCTATGGGAAAGTCATTTCCCATAACAGCGCCAATTGGTAATTCAGTAAATTCATCTCCTTCGGAAAGTCCAATCTAAGCTTGGAAAGTGCTAAGTATACCAGTGTGGTGCGTACCAAATAACCTCCGATACTTAAATTAGCTATAAAATTTTTAGAAAATACTCAGACAGAATTTTAGTATGGATAGAGTGTCGAATGTATGTAGTGTTAGAGTGAATGTGTGTGTATATGTGAAGTCTTACGTAGAACACCATGGGCATGAGATTCATCCTTGCTCCCTATCCTCACTTGCCACCTATATTGTAAATCTCAAGGTTGATTCCTCAATTGGTTAGCTAAATCGTTATATGATAGCTAAAAATAGCAGCAATTTTGTAGGCGAAGATCTCAGAGTGTGTTACAAGATAGTTATACGTGTGACTCATGATGTAACCTATCTTGTCAGTTATTCTTGATCGAAACACCTGACTCAAGGTGAGCCGAGTGGACCTATACTCGATCAAAAATATCCTTACTCGGATATATTAGTCATACCCGATCAGTCTAATGCCGAGTGGCTGACCTATCTTCCTAACGATGCTCTGTTTGACGTGGTATGGAATATCCCCATATCAACCACCAAAAAAACAATTTCATTGAACTTGTGGGTTTGCCCTATAATAGTATAAATAGATATAGATATACCAAGCTATAAAATATCTAAAGTTAAACCATATTATCCAAAAGCCTTTGGGGCTTTGGAGCCTCATGATTTCAACTTTCAAGCACACGGGAGAGGACATCTCTCCATTACTTTTTTGCTTTAGTTGATTTTTCATATTCCAAAGGTGGGAATCTAGAGTTTTTTTTTTTTTTTTTTCCTCTACTAGAAGTTTGCTTCCATGCTCTTTTATAAAATAAGATACTATCGGGATTTGGCTGTTATAATTAAAATGAGAAGTACTAAAATGACATTAAGTGTAAACCGTAAAGGTAATTTTTGTACTTTACGCTCTATTTTTTTAACTTATATTTTTTAACTGATTTAAAGGATGGAATGAGAAACAGGTTTAACTGGGTATGCCAGAAATTTGTTCACACAAATTTTGTTCTAAGAAACATTTGAGGTTTCCTATCAAAACTCATGTTTACAAATTACCACTGTCCCATGGCAATATTGATTGTTCTATTAGTGGATTTCTGTTTTGTATTTTATTCATCTGATTAATAAAGAAATAAAAAAAAAATAGATAAACTTAAGTTGTATGAATGCGAGAAAGTTTGATTTTTTTTAATTGAAAAATAATGAATAAATTTACATTTTTTTTTAAATGGAACCTTTTCCCTATAAGACATATTCAGAGTATTGTTACAGAATCTTCAAGCTTCAGAATTGTTTGGAGCTCTCTGCGTTTTGCTTTCTCTCTCATCATTTTCCTTCATTTCCTCCTCTTTTTCGACTGATCCCCTTCTTTGTTTGAGGCTACCTCTATTTAAAGAGTTTTTTAGATAACAATCTATAAAATCTCTAGATTTTTGGCTGTGTCATTTGAACTGGTTAGGATTATTTGAATTTGCACGACAAATTCTATTTAGACTAGGTCAAGGTTCTTTCAAATTACAACATTCAATATTTTGGTTGCATTATTTGAATTTGGGCACTAATTTGTATGTTAGAGTGACTCCTTCCCCATTAGAAGATATTTAAATTGATTATTTAATTAATTTTAAATTTCAAATTTAGGAGTTAAAGTTTAAATAACAACAAAAATAACAATAACACTAATAAAAATAAAAAAAATAAAGGATATTTATCATATTTTAAAATCAGTTTGCGACTAGTCTACCTTTTAACATCACCGTTTTTGACTTTTTAACTCCAAGAGATTTAAAAGATTTAGAGATACCTGTGTGTATGGAAATTAAACTCAATAATGTATAGTACTGTTGCAAATGCAATGTTGCTGGATTCACATTAACAAATAAGAATACAGCAAGGCCGGCACTGCATTGATCTTAAGTAATCCCAATTAATTAGAAAAATAGTCACAAAACAGACGCAAAAGTCCAAGACATAAAATCCAAACATATAGTCGTTTTTGACTAATATATTTTCTATGCCAAATCTCACACTCTTGGATGGCTTTATAATAATAAGCTGATGAAAGTTCAAGACTGCAGCTAGCACAACCAAAACCAGCCACAGAGATATGCAGAAGCAGAAGAAGTGCTATCTCCTTCTGTGCCTTCTCCTAGTTATATTTGCTGACTCGTTAGTACAGATCACCAAAGCTTCAGCAAATAGTTATGGCGCCACAGCTTCGCTCAACCGCACCAGTTTTCCCGCAGGCTTTGTGTTTGGGACCGCATCATCTGCATATCAGGTAGCTGTAGTTAACTATAGTTGCATATGAGGAATGTAAAATGTTAGGATCTTTCTCAGTCGCAAGTCTGATCAGCATTGTTGATACGTGTGAATCTCACCAAGATAAATGACTAAAATCAGTTTGCGACTAGTACCAACAACCCTCTTAGCATAACTTTAAATTATCTAAGGTTTTGGGATCCCTCCATTGCCATTACACTCTCTTTAATTTTTTTTTTCCATTATACTTGTAATTTTTAGTTACTATTACATTACCCATTACTGTTTTTTAAAATCATGTCTCTTAATAATAATAACAATAATAATAATTATTTTATTATTTCGTATTCAATCTTTACTAATATTTATGTAACATCACCGAAAACAAAATCTACGACAATAGTAAATATAAAAGGAGAATTTATTGAATTGACAACAAATAGTTTAGAATTAAGATCTTGTTAAAAGATGAGTAGGGTTGAGATTCAGACTTGATTTGGAAAGAAAAAAATTACCTTTTAACTTTTTATTAATTTAACATTTTTACCCTTTTTAGTTAAAAGAAATTTAAAATATAAGAGAGTAAACTTGATTATCTTAAAAGAAGTCAAAGAAATTAAGTAATTAAAAGCTAAGAAATTATAAGATTTCTCAAACAGAGCCTCAATTGTCCAAAGATTTTCACCGTATGCATGCATATAAATATATTTTTGTATTTGTTTACTTTTTCTCAGTACGAAGGCGCAGCAAATATAGGTGGTAGAGGTCCAAGCATATGGGATATATACGCACATAGATACCCAGGTATCTCTAAATCTCTTCATCTTCTTCATTTTTTTTTTTTAATTTTTTTATTTTTAATGCATATAAGTTCTTGTTTGACCGTGAATATATATTTAAAATATGCATTCATAGATCATATTATTTTTCTTAAGAAATCCAATAGTTTCGAATTTTCGACTACGGAAACTATTTGAATATTCAATATATCTTCATATTATATGTTCTAATAATTTTCCCCTCTTACAATAAATATATGTTGTAACTTAGTCCCCCCTTACAACACATATTTAACATTTATAACCCTATCAACTGAAGAATGAACAGTGAATTAATTAAAAATTATATTAATAAAAGAACTCGATAAATTGCTTATATTGAAAAATTACACTTCTATGATCGAAGTATGCAATTAGGTAAATATTTTTACAAAGATTAATATATTTTCTATTTTTTATTATTATTTTTTTATACCCTATCATCAAAAAAATATAATCATGTGGGTGTGTTGTCTACTGGTACATGGAGTTTAATAGAAAAACACGGTACATAGATCCTGGCGGGGATGTGCATGCATGAGTTAACTGGGTTCAAGTTCAAATTTAACTTATAATTGAATTAATTTTTTTTTTTTTTAGTTTTTGAAAATTAGACCCAAACCAAAAATAGCAGGTTGGATCGGTTCAATTTTCGAGTTAATCTAAATCGAGTTAAGTTTGATAAATTTTTGGGTTGGATTAGTTTACTTATTTTCGGTTCTTAAACATTCAAATAAATAAAGCGTCGTTATTAGTATAGTATTATAAATATTATAATAAACACATTATATTATATTATATTATATAATTATATAGTATATATTACATTTTTCGACTTAGTTTTGGATTGGATTATTTTTTGTACGATTCAGTTCGATTTTTTTTTTTATCTATTAAATAAGGAATCGAACCGAAAATATTAAATTATTAATTTTTTAATTGAATTGATTTTAGTAAAAACTCGAACTAACTCGAATCAAAATGGTCTGATTAGTTGGATTTTTGAATTGTTTGACTTGGGGGGGGGGTAAATCCAGCATACAAGAAGTTGGAGTAAAGTTATTTTTACTCAGATCGACAACTAATAAAATATTTTTTTTTGTTAACATTTATGAACAGATGCTAACTCTGTACAATTTGATATACAATATATACACAACTTTGTCATTTAGCCGCCACAATTAATTAATAATGGGTTCTCGTAGAAAGCATTTCTAAATTTTCTATTTGTTTTTTTGTGCACGGGAACTGTGACAGATAAAATAAAGGACGGTAGCAATGGAGATGATGCTGTGGATTCCTATCATCGTTATAGGGTATGTGCTAGTGTTCACTCTTGTATATATATGTATAGAATTGTGTATTATTTTCAATTAGTAAAAAATAATTTTTAAATATACTATAAAATATTTTAATAAAATTATATAATTTTATAAAATAATTATTAAGTTATTTTTTAATTTAAAATTTTTATTTGTGTTAATTAGTGGGCAAATAAAATTAATCCATATTAAACTTTTATATGAATATTAAAAAAATATATTCTATTAAATCTTGGTCCAACCCAATATACTAACGTTTCTAAAAATAAAATTTGGTTTTGAAATATAATTAAATCCTAAACTTACTTAATTGGTCCAACCGAATATATATATATATATAAAATAGAATATATTTTTATTATTTAATAACCCAATATATTTTAAAATTCAGTTTTAAGGTAACCACGATGCTGGTTTTAATACTTTTCTTTTTTATTATTTCAAAATGTTTGTCAAATTTAATATCTACTTTGGATTTTTTTAATTCCTTATTTTATAAAAATAACTTGAGTTAAAAATATTATTTTTTAATTATATTAAAATAATTTTTTGACTAATTTTATAAACAAATAACCCAAATTAAAAGTATTATTATTAATTATGTGTTATACTTTAATTTAACGAAAAGTTTTTTTTTTTTTTTTCGATAGGTTATGATAAGTTTTTGCTCGATTATAATTCTGAAAGTAAGTGTTTGAAATCTATAAAGAATATGAGAGAAATTTTTTGCACCTCTAAATTAATATATGATTTGGGGGGGGGAGGACTTGTGAATTAATTTTTTTATTATTTAAAGCTAAGATTTTCAGGTAAACATTTACAATATTAATTTTTTAGATTTTTGGAATATCAGAGATTTTTCAAATTTTAAATTTAGGCGTGCCAGGTTAGATTTGGAATGATGAGAAAAAAATAGATATTTTTCTAATTAAAAAATTGTTAAAAAATAAAATGGATAATAAAGAAAAATATTACGTAGAATTTGCAAATATAAGGGAAAAAAAAAAAAAGAAGCCAACACACAATTTTAACATTTTATAAATTATGTACGTATCTTTTATATATTTTTCAATTTCGTATGAGGTTTAAATATATCAAAGATACTCCAATATTCATCACCATATATATGTGCGTAAATTTCTTTTTCAATACCAGATAGAATTTATACCTATCATAACTTAGGTAGGGATAGGTACAGGGATATCTGAATTAGAAATAGAGTCATAAGCAGTAAGTACAATGCAAGGGCTGAAGTCAACTTAAAAAGGCATTTTTTCATTTAATTTGCTATATTCGGATAAGAAATGATGTATCTGGATGTGAATGTTTGAATAATAAACGTATTCAAATATAAATAAGTTGCATATTCAAATTTGCACTAGTTTATGTTTAGATATAGCAAATTAAATAAAATGATGCTGTTTCAAGTTAATTTTAGGGGTTGAATTTGGCCATTGACTTCAAGGTGAGTAGGGTCGAATGCCACTGGAGACCAACCCTCAGTCTTCTTTTTTTTGTTGAGATACATTGGAGTCTTGTCTTGTTTCAGAGAATACTGGTCAAATCAATCTAAATAGAACTGTAGCTTAATTTAAACCAAATCTCATTTCTTAGTGAAAAAAGAAAAAAAAATTAATTTCCAATTATGAATAGTGGTTATATTATATGTTAAACTTCCCGTGTTTGGAGTGCTAAATTTCTTCAAAAATTCCCAGCTTTCTTTATTATTATTATTATTTTTTTTTATAATTTTCTCTAACGTTATCTATTTTTTAACTTTTATCATTTTTTTATTTGCTTCAATTTTTTCACACTTTTCAAGTAACACATCAAATACCATTGATCCAAAATTTGACAACTTCTTATTTTTTGGCAAAATTTGGGATTCTAAACAGGAAAAACTAAATTATCTGTAACAACAATATTGCAGGAAGATGTGGCGATTATGAAAGAAATGGGTTTAGATGCTTACAGATTCTCAATCTCATGGTCTAGAGTGTTACCAGGTAACATATACCATCCGTATATATGGTATCTGTAATTATTTGCAATTGAAAGCCATATATGAAAATAAAATTGGAAAATAAAAAAGTACGAAAAAATAATGAAACAAAACTTTGGCTCAAACTTAGAATTTTACTTTGCATTCATTGTAATGAACATTTAACTAACATTTAAGAAGTCATAAGAATTTCATGCCATTTTATCATGTAAATAATTACCATATATATACCCTTTTTTTTTAATTTCTTACTTTTGCTTGAGTGTGTATATATATATATATGTATAAATGTTGTTTAATTATTAGGTGGAATGCTAAGTGGTGGTGTGAACAAGGAAGGGATCAAATACTACAATGACCTTATAAATGAGCTCCTAGGAAAGGGTATGATTTGGGTCAATCAAGTCATCATTGATTATCTTACATGAAATATTTTGATCGTGTAACATCACTCTTTACGAAATTATCTTATGTCATTGTATAAATATTTGTAGGTATAAAACCGTTTGTAACTCTATTCCATTGGGATCTTCCCCAAGCTTTAGAAGACGAGTATGGTGGTTTCCTGAGTCCTAGAATCGTGTAAGTTAATCTAAGGATTTATGATACAATTAGTTAGCTCGCTAGCTTATGAAAACAATTAAACCAATAACTTGCATAAAATTTTTCATATATAATATAAA
This sequence comes from Vitellaria paradoxa, assembly GCA_019916065.1. Lineage (NCBI taxonomy): Eukaryota > Viridiplantae > Streptophyta > Magnoliopsida > Ericales > Sapotaceae > Vitellaria > Vitellaria paradoxa. The sequence continues at coordinate 31,330,077 of CM034244.1, forward strand.
CTTGAATTTCCAATGTGGTAAACTAGAAATGAAATAACTCCTTGAATATAGTTCACCATAATGAGAAATGTAGAACAGTTTGTCACTAAAAGTAAATATTTATTTATCAATACATGTCAAGCCACATTGGTGAACAGTAGTGATGTAAATAGGTCGGGTCGACCCGCAATCCGACCCAACTGACCCTGAAATTGACCCGCCCCCATGCTTCCGTATGGCCCACCCTGCTTTGTATGAACCCCCCGGTGTGGCTGCCAAGTTGCCAAAAGGCTTAAATGCCTTTCAAATTTTTTATTTTTTTGTTTTTTTTCTCTTTTCTTATCTTTATAGGTTGCCTTTCTTTCATCTCTTTTTCTTTTTCTTTTTTTTTTTCCTTCCTAAAGCATTTAGCCTCTGCAAAAACTGTTAACCCTAGAAAGGTCACTAGTACAATTTTCCTCTCTTGATTCAAATATTTTATTTTGACATTTCTAGATGTGATTATATTTATTTTTTCTCATTTAGTTTGTAGTTTCAATCAAAATGCCCACGGTTATGAGTTATCTGTTTTTGTTTTCAGAAGCCAAGGGTCTATTTTGCATACTTATTTTGAGATCATTTTTTTTTTTTTAGTTTGTGATTTTTGAGAACAACAGAAATAGTTTAAAACATATTTTCAAAACTTATTTTATAAAATAAAAATCGAATTGACACAAAATATAAAATGGCCAAAAATCATTTTGAAATTTTTGAGAAATAGAAAATATCAAACTATATGCGTTATCAATATTCTTAAAAAATTTACTAATTTTTTTTTATTTCTTTTTTTCTTTGTAATTCGAACTTAAAGATAATTATAAAATTGTTTATTGTTTAGTAAAATTTATTTTTTGTCAATAAATGTTTTAATGTGTTTGTTTAAGTTATATTTGTACTTCATTTAATTTATAAAAAAAAATATATATATATATTAAAAAAATAGATTGAGTCAGCTGGAGCGGGACAAGAGTAGGGATTCGTTAACCTTGGGTCAAGGGGCAGGTCAAGCTCGACCTAACCTTTTTACATCCATTGTGAATAGTGATTGTATATTGCTGTTCATATCAACCAGTATAATATATATATATATATATAACAAGGTACAAATCTCTAATATACAACGCCCCTCATTCCCATGTTAAAATAAGTACTATCCAAGCGTTTTTATCCCAACAACCATCATATAAGCCTATTTGGTCACAATATCATATACATTAGAAATAATAAACATAGTAGTTGGTGAATCATAAACATAACATCCCGAACAAAATAACATTATAAATATAAGTTTGGGATCCACACTCTAGATCGCATAAATAGAAGTACAAATAATTATTAGGGCTAATAAGGCTCGAGTCAACCGTTAGTCGACAAATCAGCTTAGCTAGAAATGACTGCTCCCAACTCCAGAAAGATTACTTGTAATAAGGAACGAGTGATCTTGATAGCCTAGTAGGTTAACGGTGTAATTGTGCATAGGTGTACATACTTAATAGCACACATAATAACATATAACCACATCATATAAGAAATGTATATACGTTAAAATAGAAACATAGTCATGTAACTCTGATCTTATTCTGAGACGGGTGACAGCTAACATAGAATCACCAATCATACCATTTTACTAGTTTATGGAATCGAGTGACAATGAGCACGAAGCCACCAACCATATCATTTTACACAACTAATGGTGAATCGACATCCCAAAGATGCACACTACCCTGAAGAGTGTAAATAATTATCATAGCTACTAATTAGCTTTCGACCATATCTCATGGTAGACATCTACGCTTATGGGAAGCATTAGTCTGCAGAATTAGAAAAAGAACTTTTGGCATTAATACCTCAACACTAATAACCAATCTTTATCTATATATATCAACTAGAAATTATATAGTATTTTTCAAAATCTTATTTTTATCATTTTCATAAAAATGGCCTTGTTCATAAATATGATGACTATGCTCACAACACATCAATATATTAGTAACAAGGCTTTCTTGGCCAATTATAATTAATGGATGATACCACCTTAACCCAATACATATGATATGCTCAACTAAACAATATAGATTATCATCCCAACATCACGTATCAAAGGGAGAATTGTTAATTTAGGATGATTATTATCGTGTACAAATATCTCTTTGGCCAAAATAGGTTTTAAAACCAAAATTTTCTTTTATAAATCATTTTATACAAAAGTAAGAAAGTGACGTTCGAATGCTTAAAGGGTATGTTCAAATGACATTTTCAAGAGAACTCCCAGGTTGCAAACTATTATTAACATTTGAACAAATAAGGGCTTATTAACATATGACATATATATTAACTCAATACAAGCAAATAACTCATATTAGTATTGAGCCGTGCGATGCACGGAATTATATAACAATTTTTATGAACAAAATATAATTTTTAAATACATTACAAAATATTTTAATAAAATTTTATAATTCTATAAAATAGTTAGAGTTATTTTTTTCTACTAAATTTTGATCCGATTTGATCTAATCTTAAAAAAAAAATAAAATTTACTTTAGAATATATATTAAATCATAAACTTACCTAATTGACCAGATCTCCTTTTTGTTTTAAACTGTTTGTTAGTTTTAATATATATTTTTATTTTTTTTAATTCTTGACTCATTTTGCAAAGTCAGAAATACTATTAGTCTTAAGTATATTAATCAATTAAAAATTACAAATTTTATTTAATTTAAGATGTAACAAATTTCATATATACATTTTTTTGTATTTTTTGTGTGTTTAGACAAATTATTTTAATTTTTATTTGTGTTCTTAATTTAATTATTAATTTATTTAAAATATATAAATTTTACGACTATATTAAATTTATAAGTAAGTGAGTCACATTGTAAAACTCATGAATTCATTTATATAAAATTTATAAGGAAGTGACCTCTTTTTCAAAACCCAACCAAGTGGGTTCCTTTTTGAAACCCGTGAGATTTTTTACATTTATTAAATTATAAGCCACAATTTTAGTATTTTTATAGGAAAAAAAAAGTAAAGTTGTAGCATTTTAGCGGTTTAGGATAAATAAATAAACGTTTTGTGAATGAGAAAAGAGAAGAAAATGAAAAGGAATGAATGAATTCAAAAAATAATTCAAAAATCTATAAAAAAATAGAAAAATAGAATGGCATATGCCACGTAGAATTGAAGTGAAGAAAAAGAAAACAGAAAAATACATTTGTTTTAGTATTATAGTAAAAAGATAATATAGATTTATAAAAATAACTCAAATTTTATATATTATTATTTGGTTAAAAATTGTGACATGACCAATTTTAATTTAAAATTAGAAAATTTTCTAAACAAAGAAATTATTCTGAGGTTTAGATAATATTTCAGCATTTTTTTTTGTTTTTAAATTTTAGCATTTTTTTGTGTTTTTAAACTTAAGCTAAAAAAAAAGTTATGTTTTGTTTTTTAATTTGATTAATATTTAATAACTTTTAAATATTTTTTAATTCAAATTAATTATTTAGTAAATTTTACAACTACAATGAACCAAAAAATAAGTTCCATTTAAGAAACTCATGAAAATGGGTTCCTTCTCGGAACCCAATAAAGTGGGTCTAGTTTTTAAATCAAAGAGTTCTTTTACATTTATTAAAACCACATGTCACAACTCTAATGTTTTTATAAGCAAAAGAAAAAGTAAAGTTGTATTGTTTCGTCGATGTGAGATAAAAAAATAATAGTTTTGTGAATGAGAAAAGAGAAAAGAAGAAGAGAGAATGAGGAAAATTAAAAAATAATTCAAAAATCTATAAAAAAAAGAAAAAGTAGAATGGTGATCAAAGAGGCATGCCACCTAGGATTGAAGTGAAGGAGGAGAGGAGAGAGAAAATACATTATTTTAGTGTTATAGTATAGATATCCCAAGCATACATGCGATATTCACAACAAATTGCATACATATATATGCAATCAAACATGTATCTGTGTATGATTTGCAAAATACACTAATAAAAGCATGAGATTCACCCAATATCATGCAATAATAGTAAATAAACACATAAGGTTTAACTTACCTCAGATTTAAGAAAGTAGCAAGAAGGAATAAACTTACCAGAAAGTCCTAAATAAACTTATCAAAAAGCCCTAAACTTCTCAAGCTCGGAACTCTCACCATGATCGCCTCTATTTCAAATCCACCGAAATTTATGCGTGAAGATGAACTGTACTCCAAGATCTCCTGTATCTTCTTCCTCCTCCCTCTCTCTCTTTTTTCACTCACTTTCTCGATTTTTCTCTATGTAAACCATAAACGAAGAACAAAAGAAAAAAAGAAATGAGAGGAATGGGTTGGACTCGCTGGCCATAATATAACATTAGGTCCAATTTGTACCAAGAATTTGAAATAAATATTCTGCCACAAACCAAACTTAACACAATAAAAATGATCTAAAACTTCAAATAATGGCCGGATAAAAATATAAGATATTACAATATTTTGTCATAAAAATCTTTGTAATAATTTGCTTCCATCACAGTATTTTTTTTTATATATACTTGTGGAAAATAGTATTTTATCACTAGAAAAATAGTAAATTTACTTGTAAAATTATAAACTACTAATTTGTGATAAATATATAATAATTTTTTAATCACAAAAATGGTTTTAGCTTGTGGCCTATTGTACAACATCATTAAAAATATTTTAAGTGATAAACAAATTCACGTTGCCACTATTTTTCATCACCAAACCCCCCATTTCTTGTAGTTAATTGCAGAGACGTAAGTTTACGTGGACATAATGATCTATCTTGATAGTGAGGATGTAATTAATTTGCAGGGATGATTATAAAGACTATGCAGAACTTTGTTTTAGAGAATTTGGGGATAGGGTGAAGCATTGGATTACATTGAATGAGCCATAGTCATATAGCGTAGGTGGGTATGCACTAGGTATTTTGGCACCAAGTCGATGCTCTTCTTGGCAAGAGCTAAATTGCACCAGTGGAGATTCAGGTACTGAACCATATATTGTGTCACACCACCAACTTCTCGCCCACGCAGCTGCTGTCAAATTGTACAAGCACAAATACCAGGTTACATTCGCTTTAGTACACTACATATATATGCAACTATATATATACACTTGTCATATATAGTTTTGCGATTACAGTTTTGCAGTCGTAATTGTTGGACTAATTATGGGATTTACATGTATGGCTGCATGTGACCATTGGTGAATCATGGGAGGCTGGCAGAAGCCATGACACCCCTAAATTTATGATACTTCAGCAATTTTTTTGGATCTTTTAATGCACCTTTAATATTCTTGGGTATTAATATTAGTAAATAGTTTGTTACTGCTCAAAATTGTAAAAAAAAAAAAATAATATCTTACTTCCTCAAAATGTGGAAAGATTTACCTTGACCTCTCCTTACTCAAATTTCTAGTCAGCCACCACACATGACTGTACTTAGTATTTTTTTATCTAGATATATGTGTATATATATATATATATATGATTAACATTATCAAATAATTCTCATCTAAACATAGTCAAAGGAAAAGTTCAAAATTGTTTAGCCATGAGAGAAGTAATTTGAAAATTGTTTAGTTGTGAGACAATTGATTTCACAAGTCCAGAAAAGTTTAAAATTGTTTAGTCATGAGGGAAGCAATTTTGCAAGTCAAGGAGGTGATTTGTAAACTACGAACACTTAAAAATGGATACCTTATTCGTAACTACTATGTATCAAATACATGTATTTTTTGGACACTTCAAATTACGTATCAGACAAGTCATGTGGTGCATCTAATTATTTTATAAATTTTTTTGAACACATGACCAAAACAAATTTAAATTTGAGTATCCAAAACTCATAAAATCACAAAATCTTTTATCTCATATTTTGTTTTTATTTTTCTCAGAAAGTTTAATTTTATTATCAAAACATTTGTATATACATTAAGCTCAAAACATTTCCCTAAAGAAAGCCACATACGTTCACTAGAGCTTTACAGCAGCGTACTATGGCCCACTAATAATTCTCATTTACAGCCCAAGTGATTAAGCTAAAAACCATACACTCATGGCTTCAAGATAATTAACATAAGAGCATAAACTAACTAAACAATCATATAAACCCATTCTTCATATATCAATTACAAAAAGCCCATGGGAATTAAAATAAAACAATTAAGCGGGCTGACCCACGGAGCCCAAACTAAATTATTTTTGTTGTAAATATTATATTTATATACATATTAATAAAAATATATAAAATTATATATATATATATATATATTTTATATATTATAAAATTTTATATATTTTTTTACTGTATTCTTGTCGTTTTCCCATCTTCATTTTCTAAAAACCATCTTATGTACGTTTATAGACATATTATATGCATATTTCATACTACATGTCCGTATCTATGTCTATATTAAGTGACGGAGAGTCACATGGTAGCCTCGCCTACACTAAATTTTTTTTTTAAATTATTTGATATAAAAAAATTATAAATATTTATAAAAAATTTTTGGATGCAGTTAGAGGCATATCTTTTAGTAACTTTTGGTATTTTTTTACCAAAAAATATTTAGCATTTTTTTTAATTTTTGGGTATTTGGTAAAATTTTGACAATTTTTAGCAATTTTAGTAACTTTTTGGCAACTTTTAGTAATTTTTGTTAATTTTTAACAACTTTTGTGTATTTGATAAAAATTTTGGTAACTTCTGAATAAAGCAAATTACTGTAACAGAGTAGAAAAATGGCAATGTATTTAATGTTAATGTATAGTATTTTGTATTTTATCATTATTTTATATATTTATTTAGAATTTAAAATTTTATACGTGACTTGACTTATGCTGACCCAAATTCCTGTGTACACCACAGTCTGTATTTATGCCTCTTGCAACGTGCTATTCAAACTAATATGTGTATTAGATGGCTGAGATTAGTTAAACATTAAATATGAGCAGGCACTACAAGAAGGCAAAATTGGAATTACACTAGTAGAACATTGGATGGAACCTTTATCAGAAACTAAGCACAATCAAAATGCTGCAATAAGGGCCATTGATTTCATGTTTGGCTGGTGAGTTTTTTTTTTTTTTTAATGCATATCTGGTATTTCGTGATAAGGAATGTTATAAATTTACCATGGTAGGGTTGTTGATCATGGGCTTGGACTCTATCATAATTTAGCATTAAATTTGTATGTGCTAGAGTTAGTTCAAAATTTTATAATTTATTGTGAACTTACTAATAAAGTAACTTTCTATAGTTGTTTAATTCGCACGAACAGTTATAGAAATTTACCTTTTTAGAAAAAAAATAATAATAAATCATGGAATAAGAACCACTAAAATGTATTAAAATAAAGAAAACGAAAATGGAAATAAAATTTATTAATTAATTATTTATTATTACAATTATGTATCTAAACTTAAGTTATATAAGTCTTTACCCTTACTGAGTGAATTACACTTTAATCTTTAAATTCAAGAATTCATGATCAGTTATGGTTAAATCTCCAAATTTAAAAAGAATTTCACTTTTTTTTTAATGCATAATGTTATATATTATAATTCAAAATATCAGTAATCATTAACAAGAATAAGTCACTTAAAAATATTAGAGACAGTAAAAGATTTATTTTGAAATGACTTATTTATAAAAATAATAATTATACATGTAATTGTTGTGCAAAAATTATGCATAGAATAATATGGATGAATATCACATTCATATATAAAAAATTAAAAAAAAATCCATTAATTTCAATGTTAAGTTTATTTTATATAAAATATCTAAAATATAAATTCAATGTTTTAATAACACTACGAGTCTTACGTATTTTAGAAAATTAACGTTCCTTGTTCCCATCCTCGTACTCATGTCCACACACAAATATATATATATAGGTATATATCCTCTCTCAAAAACATGTCCTTGCAGACCTATATTTTCACTCATAATTTTCTTTCCTTTTTCTTTTCTTTTAATACTAAGCCTATGTAATGTTTTGCCATTTTCCCTTGGTACTGAAGGTTTATGGACCCAATAACGACCGGTGATTATCTACGTTCAATGCGATCTTTTGTGGGAAAACGACTTCCTCAATTCTCGAAAGAACAATCGAAGATGCTGAAAGGATCGTTTGATTTTCTTGGATTGAACTATTATACTGCCAATTATGTAGCATATTCACCGAACTCTAACAATGTAAACGTGAGCTATTTAACAGATTCTCGAGTTAACCTTACAAGTAAGTTCAATCTATTCTTGTACTTACAAGTAATTTTTATATTGACTGTAATGTCGTGTTTGGAATGTGAATTTATTAAGAGAAAGCAATTTAAAAAAATAATAATAAAAAGTTAATAAGGGTATAAATATACCAAATCAGCAATCAATCATATGAATATATCAAATCAATAAGCTTTATTCACCATAATAGATGAGATATTAGAAGAGTAAAAAAATAATTCTGTGTTAATCTTTTTGTGTATGTTACAATAGCTCTACACTAGCTATTATATACAAAATCTATTATCATATATAAGCTATCCATTCCAACAATTACACCAAGAAATAAAGTAACATAATAAAGGTTATTGATTTTGGTATATTCATATGATTGGTTGCTGATTTAGTATATTTATATGATTAGTATTCTTATTAAAAATAAAATGACACGAAGAAATTAAACTTATTTGATTTTTCAGTAGAGTTAGAAATATGAGAAGATAATTAAGAGATATTTATAAAAAAAAAATTAATTTTTACTTAATAAAGCATAATAAAATAACAAAATTAGTTTTTTTTTGTTTTTGCTTTTTAACTTTTGTTTTTCCCTTCATAAATTCATATTCCAAACATGGTGTAAAATATAGCCCTTTCTTTTGTCATTTTTGTTCTCGTGACAAAACATGATTCTTTGTTTTGCAAGCTAAGCGACATGGGGTTGCAATCGGTATTAAGGTAAGAAGTAAAATAATCTTCAGCAACTCTTCTTGTAGTAGTCCAAAATTTGAGGGCAAATTTTACCTTACCCCTTAAGTTTAATCGAAATGAATATTTCACTTTAAATATTGAATTTTTCTTCCTTTTCTTTCTTATTTTATTTTATTTTATTTTTTTGTTTTTGGTTTTTATTGGAGCTCTTAAAAATTAAGGATTTTTTTTTTTGAAAGGTAAATTTTTTTTTTTTTTTTTATAAGGGAGGAGGGAGAAGACTCGAAATCGAATCATGAACGGGCAGGAGAAACTCTTAACCATTGAGTTACAAGTCACGCTCTAAAAATTAAGAATTTTGAGATCTTAATTAGTTGTAATTTTTTCTTTCAATTACCATTTTGCCCCTTGAAGTTGGACAAGTAATGATAGCAATGCAAGGACAAAATGGTGACTAAGAGGAGAGATTGCAACTAAGTAAAAGCTCAAAATTTGTTAAAAAGAGAAATGAAGTCTTGAAATAAAATCTTAGGAAAAAGTTTGGAGAGAAATTTAATTGATGTTTCGGTTGATTACATTCCACATGCATGAATTTGCTTTTCTTTTCTAAATTTTACTTTAGGGGCCGATTGGATGGTGTTAAAATTTTAGAGGGATAAGTTTTAGAGGGGGTATAAGATAAGAGGGGATATTATTTTTAGAGGGTTGGCCCACATTGATATGATGTTTATGAAAGGGGATAACTTTTGACTTGGTTTGGATGTTTTATAAATAAGAGAAGGTGAATGATGATAAAAAGAGTCAAATGACTCTTTTGCCCTTGTGATGTCCCAAACTTGGTTACCCATTAAATTAAATATTAAATTACAAAACTCACTCTATTTAATTATTTTTGGACAATTTGAAGTTATATTATTTATTTCATGGAAAATTTAATTTTTTATAAATTTATTTAAAAAACTTTTTTTTAAATATGTACTTTTGAATGGTTGGTTATTATCCAATTTTTTTAATTATGTTTATTTTGACTTGTTGGCTTATCTATTATTTTTTTATTAACATTATATTTATTTTAATCAAGTTAACAATACCATTAACGAAGGTTAAAAACGTCAAAAATTTATCCACTTGAAGGGGATAATTTTTAGCTAGCCCAAACCCTAGCTAAAAATTATCCCCCCGCGGGGGCTAAATTTAATACCATGCAAAATCTAATCCGAGGGAGAAAGGAAGCATTTTGGCTGCCAAACCAAGCAAAAAATGTGGGGCCCACGGGTAAAATTTATGCCCCCTTCTTTAACTGCCTCCAATCGGCCCGTTAGGGGTTAACCTTTTAATTATAATGACTAAAATTAATAAGTTTTAAATTATTTCAATGCTAATCTCCATTAGAAAGTCACCTTTAAATGATCGCATGACCAATTGATGAGATGTCTATATAATGAAAAATTTATTGCCAAAAATTTTTGAAGAGTAACATTGTAATAAATTAAAATATAATGTTTTAATTGTTACGTTAAAGTGAGATTTGATGGAAAACCTATAGTTACGAACTCTAATTTACCCTTAGTATTTTTCCTGATCAACCCTTCAACTTTACATGAATGTACAGGCTGCTTCAGATTGGCTCTTTATCTATCCAAGAGGCATTTATGACCTTCTTCTCTACATAAAGGAAAGATACAACAATCCACTTATTTACATCACTGAGAATGGTAAATAAATAGATAATTAATTTTTCATTAATGTGCCTAATTAAGGTCAATTAATTATTAGAAAAGATAAAGAATTCAAAATATTTGTAACAAGAGGTTAATGTTTTATTCATGTGTTACAGGGATTGATGAGGCTAATAATTCCACATTATCACTTGAGGAAGCCCTAATTGACAATATGAGGGTAGATTACTACTATCATCACCTTTCCTTCCTTCTGCAAGCAATTAGGTAAGTTCTCAAGATGACTAATTTATGGAAAATATTGAATTTAAGGAGATATATGACTAAAATTAAGAAATTATACTTTTTAATAGGAAAGGTGACTTTTAGTGCTGAAAAAATTATCACAATATAAAAGCTTGCTACTGAGGATATGTTTGATGAGAATATTATATCAGCATGTCTGATTTTAAATGCTTGTTTAGAGTGCCAAATTTTGATCAAAAAAAGTATGTAAATTTTGGATATTGAGTGTTTGGAATGTTCATCGAAAAGTGTAAAAAAGTTGAAGAAAGTTGGTAAAAATTAACAAAATTTTGAAAAAGTCGATAAAAATAAAAAAAAATTAGAGAAAGTTAGAGAAAGTTTGTAAAAGTTGAAAATTTTTGAAGTGAAAAAAAGTCGAACAAAATTAAAAAAAAAAATCAGAGAAAGTTAAGACATTTTTGGCACTCCAGATGGATACTAAGAGTATTTTTGTATTAAAAAAAAAACCTTTTCACATCACTAGAACTAATTAATTATACTTTACTACTTATAACTAATTTTGTCACTACTTTAAATATTTTTCTACTGATGAATTAGTACGGTGAAAATACGTAAGAATTTGTGATGAAAATAATTTTTATAACAATAACATGTATCATTAAAATAAAATTTTAGTTTTTTTTACTCTGATTAATTATTTGATTATTAAAATGTACATAGTTTTTGTATATAGCGACATCTAAACTTTGTTATTTATTGTGGATTTTGGTGTAGGAGTGGCGCTAATGTGAAAGGATACTTTGCATGGTCACTTCTGGATAATTTCGAATGGAACTCGGGTTACACTGTTCGCTTTGGGATCAATTACGTAGATTACAAAAATAGATTAAACAGATATCCCAAACTTTCAGCCAAATGGTTCAAGAATTTCCTCAAGTAGGAATATGTATACATACATATATATATATATATATAATATGCATGATTCAATATTCTACAATCCTCTACGTATTATTCACATTTTCTGTCCGTGTGAATTGAAACATTTTCTCCTCTAAATTATTGTTTGTGATAATAAAACATAATTTAGTTTGATTTTTGTTTTATTTTGTCTCTTTTTTTTTTTTTTAATTCTGATGATCATATACTAATTTCTTATCTAGATGTTGCTAAAATTACAAATCTGGTCTGAAGGACTTAGTTTCAATACCACTAAGGCTATCTAGCTAGCGCTCAAATTATAATTAATTTTAAATTAAAAAGGACCCATGTTCTTTTTCTAAAAAAAAGAATAAAGAAATTAGTGACCTAACAATTATTGTTTATGAAAAAAAAGTAAAGAAATCCAACTTTTATTGGCTTTATTAAAATGGTCATGAAAATTGGCACATCATAGGTTAAAGGTACATTTTTATGATGCGTTTAGAGTTATAAAAAATTAGTAAAAATTGATAAAAGTTATAATCTTATAATACATACAATGAAAAAAAAAATAGTGCTCTTTTGAAGATTTTTAAAATTTTTTCATGAAATTTGGTACTCTAAATGGAGCCTTAATCAATGCAACTAAAACTTAGAGTCCCGATGCTTGCATATAGGCACAACAAATTTTAGGCAACATATATATTGTTGTAGACTCATAAATGAGCCTTTATCAAGTTGGATGACAGTAATTATTCATCTTTGAATCTATTTAGTGTTTGGATGACAAAAAAATATAAGAAAAGTACAAAAAATTAACGTAAAAGTGATATGTAACAAATTTTAATTGGAGAAAATTAAAAGAAGTTGATAGAAGTTGAGGAGTTTTGATAAGTTTTGGTGAGTTTTGTGAACAAAACACAACTTTAACTCTAAATTATACCCTTCTTGATGGACTCCCAAATTATTGAAGTAGAGGATTAAAAAACTATCTGAAATGGGAGATTGTTTATTCTAATTCTCTAGTAGGGGTGTTTGCACCCAAAATATCAGCCTTTGAATTCCTACAATCGATCAATAAGATTTTGCTTAAAATGATAGGAAGTTTGTTTTCAAATTTTGATCAGCTAAAATATGTTTTAATTAGCTAGGCCGATATTTGATTTAGCCAATAGTCTTCGACATAATATTTAGCCTATCTAGCTTATTCTATTTTGAGAAGACTTTGGCACCTAAATTCAAGGATGGGAGATATTAATGGAAATTGTGGCTACTTACAACTACTCAGAAGTTATAGATAAGTGGGAAGTTGCTAAGACAGTTACAAACTCCCAAAAGTTATGGATAGGTGGGAAGTTACCGTGTAGAAGTCATAAACGGTGGCGGCGATTACTTTCTTACTCTTAATTAATATAAATATGGACAAAGAAAGCCAAAAATCGAGTCTCTCGACCACAAATAAAACCGATCTTTATCTTTATGTCTTTTATCTTTCATTCTTTCAATTCTAGTTATAATTTTCATTTCTTTCTTTATCTTTTTTACTTTGAAATTTCATGTATTTCTTTTCGGTTCTCTGAATTAATGCAATAAGACTGCATGAGTGGATATTTACCACCTCCCTACTCATATCATATCTTTTGGAGTGGCATAATGCCTATTACCTATTGCCTTTGCTCATATTAATATATATGATTCTTCTCCATATAATTTTGAGTATCAATTTTATTGTAATTCAGAATATCAATCTTATCATAAACTATATTATTCTGATCTGCAATTCGAATCTGATTCCTATATATATATATATATATATATATGCATTAGGGAATTTAAAGTCCTATAAGGCAACTGCAATTAGAATCTAATTCTTTTATATATATCTGCATTAGTGAATTTAAAGTCCTGCAAGGCAATGGCAATCCGACCGATCCTTAGTTTTACCCTTTGAGTCCTTATGACTTTGGTACGCTCAAGCAATCATCAATTAAAATCGTAAAAGAACGTGCCCTATTTACATCGGAGAATTTCGGTGCAAACAATGGGAAGACTAATAACCAAAAGTTACCATTTACTCGTTCGCTATTATGTCCAGATTGTTAATGGTGAGGCTTTATTGCACGAACAAAGGAGGTGAATCTTTTGGCTTCTGGGTTTGGAGATTTCAACTACCGGAGGCTTAAAATAAAAAAAAATCACTTAAAATTTTGATTACTTCAATATTTTTTGTTAAATTTTAATGGTTGATTTAATAAGGAGGTAAATATTAATATTTCAAAGTAAGGGAGGTATGTATTTTTAAATGTTGTGAGGTGTAAGTATAATTACTTAAATATTAAAGAAATATAGGTCTTTGGTTTTGGATTTATTTTGATGGGAAAATGTTCCAGGGATCGTCTTGGAATTTAGAACAAACAGTAACATTGTTTGATTGTGATACGAAGATTATGGGTTTGAATCCTATAAACGGCCCTCTCGTTAACGTGGGAGTCTCATGTTATGGACTCAAACAGCCATATATTTGGAAATGCATTTGTCATTTCAATTTAGGACATGCTTGTTTTGGGCTAATGGAAGGTTAAAGTTTATTAGGTAATTTTTATCCTCTATTACATCAATTTGGATGAGGGGTTAACAATTACTTTGGGAGTAGTAATTACCCATATACAGGGATAAATTTTTACCCCTAAATTTTTTATCCCCTTATGAGGATAAAATTGTTTGGTACGGGATGAAAAATTTGAGGTAAAAAATTACGAGAATAATTATTACCGTGGTAATAGTTACTAAGATAATAAGTTTGTGATACTTACGTTTAGAATGAGAGAGTAAATATTACTCAGTAATAATTATATTATGTTTTAAATACTAAAAATTTTGAGGGAGTAAAAGTTAAATATGTTTGGAATGAGGATAAATTAATTAAGGGTAAAAGTTCATATTTAATTTTAATAAAATATTATAATAAAATAAATCATCATAATCATTATTATTTTAATAACAATTAATTTTAACAAAAATATACTATTAAAATATATACTTTTATATAAAAATATTAATTATAAAAAATAATTTTTCCATAGATTAATATTTGAATAGTAATTAATTTTAATAGTGAATTATTATTTGTTAAAAATTATTTTTATTTTGATAAAATAATTTAATAAAACAAACAATTTTAGTTTATTTAGATAAATTATTGATTTTAATAAATTATATTAATACAATACATAATCTAGTAAATTATTATTTATGAGACATAATTTTCATTTAATAAAATATCTTAATAAAATGAATTATTTAGTAAGTCATTATTATTTTAATTTGAGAAAATAAATAATTTTAGTCCTAAATTAATATTTCAATAGTATTATTTTAATAAAATAAAAAAAATTAATTTAATAATAAACTATTATTTATTAAATATTATTTTAATAAAATAATTTAATAATTAATTTTTGATTAAATAAATTATTATTTTATATTATTTATTATAACTATTTATAAGAGAACTTTACTTAAAGTTTTACATAGGAGAAAAGAGTAAACTTTTCTATTATTTCTCGTTATCCACCCCCTTTATAGTAAAAATTTACCCCCATATGCGAGTAATTATTAACTCATAGCAATTGTTACTCCTGTTATCCAAATTGATGTAATGGAGGGTAAAAGTTATACCTGTAAAATTTACCCTCTCCATTACCCCAAAACAAATATCTCCTAGGGGGAGGTGGTAATGGAAAAATTCTATCATTTTCTCATTATCCTATAAAATATTTCTTTATACCCCTATAAAATATTAAGCAATGTTCTCGTGTAAATAATTACAATAAATATTATAAAATAATAATTTATTTAATCAAACTAAAATTAATTAATTATTAAATTATTTTATCAAAATAATATTTAATAAATAATATTTTATTTTATTTTATTAAATTAATACTATTAAAAAATTAATATATGACTAAAATTATTTATTTTCTCAAATTAAAATTATTTTTGATAATTAGTAATTAATTATTAAAATAATTTATTTTATTAAATTAAAATTATTTCTAATAAAAAATAGTTTTACTAAATTATGTATTGTATTAATATAATTTTTTTATTTAAAATTATATTTAATAATATATATTTTATTGAAATTAATTATTTTAAAATAACTGTTATTATGATAATTTATTTTACTATAATATTTTGCTAAGATTAAATATTAATTTTTTTTCTTTTGTTAATTTACCATCGATACAAACAATTAACTTCTATTTTTTTAAAAATTTTTAACATTCCAAACATAATATAATTATTACGGGGTAATATTTACTCTATCAATTCAAATATAAGTATCATATACTTGTTACCTCATTAGGTATTATTGAGGTAATAATTAACTCTGTAATCTTTTATCCCCAAAATTTTTACCTCATATCAAACGTTCTTTTATGAAAAAAAAAATATAACTACTAGAACATCCAGAGTGAATACAGAGAAAAGAACTTTTGGGGACTAGAGGTACTTTTGGGTATAACAATGAAAATTATTGTATCTAGAATTTTAAATTATTAATTCACCAAAATTGAATAATTTTGATCAAAAATTTATTTTATTTTTAATAATTTTACAATGGAAGTATATGAAATAGTAACACTGCTTTAATATATGCAAGGCCTGCAAAATCATTGTGCCTAAGTAATTGCAAATCGAAAGAACCATTTACAGAGTATGATTATATAGTTGTTCACATAATTAGAAGTGGGTGCACGTACGTGTTTAATTTTTATTAATTTTTTTATTTTGTTTAAGTCAAATAAAAATAAAAATTAATAAAATTATCTCAAAAAATAATTAGTGAATAATTAAAGGGTATTTAAGTAAATAATAAACAAATTAAGAAAAATTTAAAGAAAAATTATAAAAGTAATAGATAGTTAAAGAGAATTTAAAGGAGACAAAAAAAAAAAAAAGTCTATGAAATTACTTAAATTACTTACATAATTTTGAAAAAAGTACTTGTAGGCACGTCTTTTAAATTGTGAGTAGTTATAGAATATTAATTATCTAAGATATTATTGCAGAGAATAGGTCAATTTGATTTTATACGAGTTAAAGGTATAGTCTATTTAAGAAAACAACTCTTCTACCCCGTTATACCAACCTTAAACAAACTTATTCAATTTAAGGGTCATTTAGAGTTATAAAAATTGAGATAAAATGTGATTTAAGTTATTTTTTTACGTTTAAAGTATAAATCACAAATTATAAAAAATAGAGAAAAATAGTTTTATTCAAACAAATTTTTGTCCATTTGAAAAGATTTGGATAAAAACTTTATGACTTTTTTGTCAAAATTTTTTTGAAATTTGATGAAATGTTATTGAAATTAACTTTATTGGGATTTGTAAAAAATTTGTTGAGATTTGTAAATATACTAGTAAGAACTTGTGCCTATGGCACTCTAAACAAAATTAGAATTAAGTTTCTTATATGGTTGAAACTTTAGACAAAAAATTAAAATTGAAAAAATTATGATAATTTATAGGTTTTAATTCTTTTTTTTTTTTTTTTGGTTGGTAAAGTACAAAAATCACTTTTATACTTTACCCTCGATCTCATTTTAGTCTCATTAGTTTCAATTGCAAAAATTAAATCCCTGCACTTTCGGTTAAGTATCAATCTAATCCTTCCGTTGGTGCCCATTAATTAGAACTGTTAGAGCGAGGGTAAATTCAGCATTTCCCCGCTTTGCTTCCCCAAATCTCCTGTATAGATTGATTTTGTATAGTTTTGCCCTAAGATTCGTTCGTTCCATCTTAGTGAAGATCATTCCATATCACTCAAAAAGATGATTCTCAATCACGAAGTTGAAGTGGAAGATCATTCTCAGTGGGGTTGTGGATTCGTTGTTTGGTATAATCCCCCAATTTGTAATAGACCAAAGAATGTTATACTTGGACTATTAAGAAAACTTACAAAGCTGGAGATTGAAATGAAGCAAAGGGAAAAAAAGAAAAAAAATTGTGGGCAACGCTGGTTTTAAGTGGGGTTATAATTGTTATAATTGTATTTAACTTGAATAATAAGAGATTTAATACTCAAGTGAAGTATCTGTATTAAAAGTTGATGTACTGCATTAGTGTACTAAAGGTTTTGGTTCTTGTTTGTGTGGATGTATTAGAGGAGTTACCATTGGGATATAATATGTGAATGCTTTTGTTTTAATGGAAAAATTAGTTTTTAGTTTGAATTACTCTTTGCATTAGTTTGATGAATGAATGACTCTACCATTAATTTCAATACTTGTCCAAAAAATTCCATGTTTCCAGTCAATTTCAATACTCTGTAAAGCTGGTTTGGAAATTTGTCACACCTCAATCTCGTGACTCGAGAGATAAGCGATTCAACATATAAATTATGCACTAACTAACTATACGCTGATCAGAGCCATTCACCACCCTGAAACAACATCTGCATAAGATAATAACATAATATAATCTAACCAAGCCTCGGCTATTGCCATGCTATAATATCCTAACATATTCCATAACCATCATACTCAAACATAAGCCTTATGGCTTTTACAACCCAATCAAATAAATCTCTAAATTAAACTAATATTACAATCTCAAATATAATTTTAACTTAAGCAAATGGAAATGCAATGTCTGCAAACACTTATGTCCTTCTAATCCCACCAAATGCCCATGTAGTCCTTAGGATCTGTTCCTACAATAAAGTCTGTAGAGACGTGAGCACTAATCCACTTGTGCTCACATAGCATCATAAAAGCATATATAATATATAAAATAAAAGCATGTAATATAATTATCACAAGTAATTCAACACCTTCAACTTAATTATAATAAATCATCAATAACAAGGCTCAACATAATCAAATAGGTAAATGACATTTCTCCATACCACCATATTACAACCATCATTACAAGTCTCAATATTTAATTTATTTATTATCTTTCTTAGCTTTACCATCATTATTTAACCATCGCTTTTTCATGTCCATCTATTCCATTTATTATCTTTCTTAGCATTAACATCAATGCTTAACCTTTAAATTTTCATTCTCATTTAAATCGATGGGGTGGGTACATTATATGTCATCGTTAAGGATCATGATTAGCCACAACATACGTCGTCATTTAGGGCCACAATTAGCGACAGGGCCACAATTAGCCACAATACACGTCGTCGTTAAGGGCCATGATTAGCCACAACATATGTCGTCATTTAGGGCCGCATTAGCCGTAGGGCCGCCATCAGCCACAATATTCGTCGTTATTTAGGGCTATAATTAGCCTCAAGGCCACGAATAGTTACAATACACGTCGTCATTAAGAGCCACGATTATCCACATCACATGTCATGTTGTACGCTACTAACTTACTGTCATGAACACCAATCCCTGTGCAGATTTCAGGACTTTCAACCTTAAGGTATCTCTGTACCCTTCTTATTTTTGGGGTACCCTTCATCCTCGTATCACGGCATTAATCACTTTATCTTTTTCTCTCTTTCTATTATCATCCTTAATCATTTTATCCATAACGTATCATCTTATCGTTTTGCTTCACTTTCATTATCATTTTCAACAATAATTTAATATGTTCCAAATCTAGTTATCATATCTTTTTCATTATAATCAACTTATTCTTAGCATAATCAAATAATCAATGTTATCCAATATAAATCGCCAATCATATTCTAATAATCATAATCAATCAATAATAATGAAATAATTCATAAAGCAATGAATAATAAATCATAAATCTCTTCAATATCTTAACATCCTTCATCTTATCTCTTAAACATCTTCCATCCAAACATTTCCGCCACTAATATCTCATTTGATCATTTCATTGTAAACACCCAATTATAATACATTTATTATAATCAATCACTAATTCCCCTTCATTCATAATATCTAATCACCATATCATTCATATATCATTCACATTGTCAATTATCCATTTTCCTTCCATTACCCTTATCATATTCTTTATAATCATTTTTATTCAGTCAAGGAACATCTTATATTTCTTAATAACCAATAAAATAATCTCAATCCAGTTTAACCTTATAATAACATGCTATCACTATATTATAACACTTCTTCATTTCCTTACATATTTTTAACTCATTTTAACTCAACATGAAACATATACCAAGGACAAGTTATCAAATATAGAGGATTACATCATAAAAGTCTAAACTAAGGTTCTGGAGTATCCGGGGTGCCTCTATAAGGTACTTAGGCACCTGCATCAAGGGCTGGGGCGCCCCATTGCACCACTGAGGCGCCCCTCTGAGGGCAAGTTCAGGTTTTTTGCAAATTCTTTTATCTTTTATCCCCAAAACTTATTCTGTAATCAAGTCCTTATGCTTATAAACCTTACTTGAGTAAGTTAGCAAGTTTACAACCTTGTATATTCAATAAAAGAGCAACTTAAAAAAAAGAAAAGCCCATGTTTTAAGTTTCTGGAGCAGTCCAAGCGCCCCCTTAAGGGACTCGGGCGCCCCTACCACCCAACTAGGGGTGGGTAAGGCATCCCAGGCGCCCCCGTCATGTCTAGTATGCTATTCTGTTATGGTTCAAACTAAAACTTATGGTTTTAGGTCCCAAGCTTAGCCAAATCCAATATATAACCCAAAACCTTATTTCTTGTGTTGTTTAGGACCTAAAAGGCTCTAAAAAGTCAATCAAAACAAGTTTTAATTCACTTAATCTATCAAAATGAAAACCTTGGTTTCAACCTATACATACACATGTATACCTATATCACACCACTTGAATCCCTTCCTCATGCTTCCAAATTCTTAAATAACCATCACAACAATATTTTTTAACTCAATACATCTCATATATACTAAAAAAAGGCTAGAAATCCCTACCTCAAGCTTGGAACACAAAGGTAGTGAACACTTTGTTTTAGACTTCCAACTTTAAGTTGATCAATCTCTTCACCCTTTGATCCAAACAACAAACCAACCATATAAAAATGTTCATTAAGTGCTTAATTCCAATCTTGCAAGGTTAATTTGAGTTTGGTTAATATTAGAGTAACTTACCAAAACCAAGTTCCTTGGTTCTTCCATCTTCGGTTCCATTTCTCGTGGTTCTCCTCTCCTAAACACCAAACCGTCTCTCTCTTTTCTCTATACATACATATACATACGCTTGGCTTGGTTTTCAAGCATGCTGCAAGACCTTACACTTCCCCCTATTCTGACTTTAGGGGTAAGCCCAGCTACCAAACATAGAACCACATGTATCTATCATTTCTGCTACATAAGCGCGGCGCCCCCCTTGGCACCCCAGGTGCCCCCTGAGGCCCGGGTGCCCACCTAACTACCTGGGGTGCCCTTGCATGCCTCTGAGCCAAAATGCCAATTTCTGGGTTATTTGGCCTACTACTTCCAAAATTTTCAACCCTAAGACATCGATAATGACTAATATTGCTTAACTAATATATTATCATACACAAAACTTGTTATAGACCATCAATTTATATTGATACGAAAATTGGGGACATTACAAAGTTCTTCAATAGCATTTTTCTTCTTGGTTACTTTGGATTTGCGTACTGTTATTGGTTTGTTAAGCACACTAATTGTCTTATAATACACTTCATTTTTTTAAATGTAAAAGGAACCTTTATTAAATAATAAAATAATATACCAAAAACAAGAGGCATATCTTTTTATACAAAACTTAGTGGTTAGGCTCTTTATCAGTCCACATAGAACACAAACCAATAAGAAAAAAACACTACCAAAATCTTAACTAGCCACTAGCAATAGAAGCAACAGTGGCTCTTACAGTGGATCCATAAAATAGATTCCCATAAATCAGCACCATCATGACCACTGCAACATCGAGGATCAAAAATTTATTACAAAGCAACCAAAGCCACCAAGACTCCACAGGATACCAATAGCAACATTGAGCATACCCAGTATCCAAAGTTACACATCATTGCTGCCAATATGTAAGATAGTAGCTCAGCAGAGAATTGGAACACAACTCACAAGCAATCTAGCCAAAAACTCTACCTCTCAAAAATAACCAGCAGGCTTGACATTGTTCTAAAATAGCTAAAAACAAATTGGCCAAATACACCAACCTTGCATTTGTAGCAACCAAACAAATAAAATCATCAAGCAACCTTAATAAAATTCTTCAAAACAGAGAATATAAAAAAAAAAAAAAAAAACTAGAGAACATAAAAGCAGACAATAGAATTTAGTAAAATCATCTGACATTAGCTTCCATTACATATATATATGTATATACAAACATAAAACATCACAATTCATCCCTAACTAAATCATATTAAGCATTTCACAATTCCTCTGTATGAAGTAACTTTCAAAATTTACAAAACAATCACAAACATTATTGAAGAATTCTTCTATGATTGTCAAAACAAAGCATCAACAGTCATTTTGATTCATAAAACAGAATAACAGACACTTTGATTCACAAAAAACAACAACCACTGCAGCATCATCACTTGTTCTTTGATCTATTTCTTAATGCTTTCGGTGACGACAATGTCACATGTTGGTTGCCTCCTTACTCGATCATTTTTCCCAACAACTCTTTCAAAGCAAACTTTGAAGACCTAGTTCCAACTACTAATGACTGGATTGAAACTACTCCTGCTGCTTGTAATGCTGAAGTTGAAGTTGATCCACTAGAAGCTACACATTTTCTTGCAATTGCCCTCACTCTCAGTGAATTTGATTGGGATCTTCGTGCAGGGCCTTATGGTGTTGGGGCAGGATTGACATTAGTTATTCATGAAAATCTTGGCAGGACATCTTCACTGGCAGTTGGTGTGGGCTACAGAAAAACACAAATCATATTAGACAATTATTAAATCCCAAAATAATCATTCCTGTAAGAATATAATCCCAACCAAAAAAAAAATCCAAAATCCAATTAAAATAAGGACACAATTCCAAATAAATAATAACATATAGACACAATCCCAAATAAATTTAGAATGAATTTATAAACATAATCCCAATTAAATTTATAATCAATTTATAAATAAAATCCAATTGAAAAACTAAACAATACTAAGGCTTAAAAATTCAAACATAACCACTATAGTGGTAACACAAAACAGACAAAATTCAACTAAAAAATATTAAATAACTAAAATAAAATTTCAAATTACAAAGGGGTCTCAGTAACTGATTTTCTCCATTACTTCAACAACCAAATTGAAAAGCTACACAATAGTGATACACGATTCTTGAAATAAACAAAAGAAAATTTAGTAATTGCTATAGAGTTTCGATAAAAGGAATATACAAGAATAAACATCCACTAATGAAAAATAATTAAATATATTTGTAACAAAAAAGTAGGCGAACCAAATGTTAGTCCCCACAAACAAGTTTAATATGTAAAGCCAAAAAGGCAAAAATTTTTAAATTATATAGACCGATATTGTCGATCAGTAGTGGACCAGACGTTGTCCATACACTAAACAGAGAAAGCGACAGAGAAAACTTATCATAACCCATCATTCGTTTGTGTCAAGACAATTGAACAAACCACAACCAAACCTTAGTTCACCTCTAGCTAAGTAGAACAGAAACCCTAAGAAAGACACCTTCAAATTGATTGACAATGGAAGATTTGATTTTTTGTGGAAAAAATGCCCTAAGTGATTATCGATTTTTTCCTAAACAAAAGCACTAGGTATAACTTCTTTTGAATGGATACAATGTATCACCGTCGTCTAGGAGGTTTTGGCAAGCAAGGAAGAGATATGATGAATTTACCCTCACCCTAATGATTCTAATTAGCAAGTGGTAGATGAAAGGACTAGATTTATGCTTGACCAAAAGTGTGAGAATTTGACCGTTGCAATTGAAACTAGTGGGACCAAAGTGAGATTAAGGATAAAGCATAGGAGTGATTTTTGTACTTTAACTATTTTTTCAAAACTTTAGCTCCTAGCAGCTATTACATATGTTTTGGTCTTTCTCTCTAGTTAATTTTTGACAAACACAATAAAAGAAAAACACAAATTACGGTATTCTAATTTGGAATATTCAATTCTTTAAAAACCACAATTGAGTGGAATTTAAGTTGACAGCTTTAATTTACATATGATCTCCACCGTTAAAATATGGTAAAATTTAAAATATCTAAATTATTTCGTAAAATAGATGATAGTGGGTCCACTAAAATAAAAATTAAGTGAAAAGTCAAAAATATAAAAATGATATCAATCGTTGAATAAAAGAAAAAAACAATTCTTAGCCGTTAGATTTTAGTTTGTGAGAGAAATATTTTCAAAAACTATCCTATTTTATTATATAGATATAAATTTATAAAAATTTATGTAGTTTGAGGTGAAATAATTTTGTAAAGAATTATAGAGCTTTTCAGAATTTTTTAAAAATTTTTAGTATTTTTCAGTGTCCCAAACAACACTTAATTGTTGAACTTGTGGCATGATAATGCTGCAAGGCCTCCAACTGAATAGTATATTCATTAATAGATTGAATGAATAAATAAAGAACAATTAATGAAATTAAGATTTTATTTTCTTTAATGGAAAATATTTTTAACAAAAATACATCTACTCGTATTCATGAAAATACTTTTCGAACTCAAAATAAAATTAAGTATTTTTTTTAAAATATTTTACATTAAAACAAATAGATCGAGCTTAAATGAAAAAGAAGAATAGAAAATTCACCGGTATAGTTCTAAAATATATATATATATATATATATCCTGAAATTCTGTCAATTTTCTTTTATAACTTTCAAATATGCTATTGACATTCAAAAAAAAAAAAAAACTTCCCAGTAAGGGAACTCATTATGTGTAAAGTTTTTTTTTTAAATGATTATTTTTTTTCCACGTATGTTGGTTCCTATGACTGGAAACATTTTTTTTTTAATAAATGTGAATAATATGTTTGAAAAATATTAAATAAAAAAATTAAATTTTAGTAAAAAAATCATATAAAATAAAAAAGTTGCTAAAAAAAATAATGGTTTAGCTACTGATTGTCAGACTAATCATTAACAAAGTAATGAAATGAAACTTCAGTCGTACCTTTTGCTTCAATTATCACATATTTTCCAATATATCACATGGTCGCACACATTTTTGGAACAATATTTCTTTACAATTTGTTCTTTCGTCTGTGAGTAATCAGACGGCCAGCTTGCTTATTTGCCATTCCCTACTATACATTTTCATTTTTTTTTTTTACCTGCAGATAGTTATACATTCTAAGGCTTGGTTGGGTTCTGAAGAAGTTTTTTTTTTTTTTTTAAATAACTTTTTTCATTTTATATAATTGATTTTTCATAGAAATTAATTTTCTTTTAGAAGTTGTATCTTTTAGGCATGTCAATCACATTCGTTAAAAAAACAAAAAACAAAAAAACAAAATAGGTGAGAAATTTACGTCCCATTCGGGTAAAAGCTATTCCTTTGAGTAAAAACACAACAAAAATTTTGTCTAACTTTCATCTAAATGGACGTAATTTTTTCTATTTTATTTTTTTATGCAAGTATGATCAACAGCCTTGAAAGGCATAACTTCTAAAAAAAATTAAATTTTGGTGAGAAAAATTCACATATGACTAAAAATAAATCTTAAAAAAAGCTAAATGGTTTTTTTTTTTTTTTTTATTGAACCAGACGAAGCCTAAATTCGGCAGATTTTCTAGTGTTGTCTTTTCATTACCTACCATACAGTTTTCATTACAAGATGCAGTAATGAAATGAAAACAAACTATGAGTTGGGCCTTCTTACTAGGGATGAACTCAATTGGTTTTGGAAAGTTCGGATACTTGTCTTTCAACTGTTGATTCGATAGATAAGTTCATTTTAGTTAGGTTGTGTTTGGAGTGGGAGTTTAATGAGGGAAAAAAATAGAAGCGAAAGGTAGATAAAAAAAGAGTGAAAGATAAAATCCTAAATACATATCTTTATCTAAATGAATTAATAAAATACAATAAAATAAGATATTCAAAAATTTATTGAATATCTTTATTTTTTAATAATTTTCCCATGGAAGTAACAAAATTGTAAGAATTTTGACTATTATAACTAAATCGAGAATATCCTACTTTTTGGTAAATAGTTAGGTTTATTTTGGTATGTAAATCATTACCATATATACCTCTCAATTGTAAGCTTATATAAAAGTCTCTTCTTAACTTTTATAAAATATATGACAAGATGTAAATCTTTTTATTTCTCTCTCCAATTCTATTATTTCCTGTCACTTTTATTTTATTTTTTTATTTCAACAAGATATCAGAGCACATGGTTTTCAATCCTGAATAGTCTACATTCTGAGTCACAGTTTGTTGCGCTATATTTCTTATCTAGTTTTCTTTTCTTTTCAGAGTCTTACTCTATCCTAACACCACCACAATCACCACAAAATTCTTTTTTTTTTCCACAGTCTGAATCGATTCTTAGGGTTTTTGACCTTTCTTATTTTAATTCTGACCTTTGTTTCTTCGTATTTCATAGTCTCAGTACACTTTTTATTTAGGATGACATCTCGACTTATATTGTCTATCTTATTCACAATACTATTTTTGACGAAATCAACTATAATACGTTATGTCACGCCCCTAACTTAATTGTCCGGGACGAACGGTATGGAAATATGGGAACTAAATAAATTAAATAAAAACCTGTGCCAAGGTCAAGTCATAATATAATAAAATTCATCAGAGCCTATAAATACGTCCCTCATTCCCATATTAAAATAAATTAACATCACCAATAATTATACTGACTCATATGTAATTAAGTCGGGACCCACACCCCAGGTCGCACTAATGAAAATACAGTCATCAAATATAATTAAATCATGAACTAAGTCCATCCATCAATATCAACTCAGCTCCGGGCGGCTACTCTTTGGCCTCGCTGGATCACCTGTAATATAAATGGAATAAGCAAACTTGCCCAATAGGTAGGACCGCGCCAAGTGTGCATGAATGAACATAACCAAATACATAATATAACTCACAACAATATCAGCCAAATATAATATAAAAATATGTATGTAATGCAATATAATTTTCTAATATCCATCTAACCCCAAACTTATCCTATAACGGTGACACTTAGCACCTCGCACAGGATCACCAACCGTATACACCAAATGGAAAACTGTGTTATACCCCCGATCGGCTATGATTCAGGGGAACTGTGTTACACCCCCTGGCCTTTCTGCTAGGAAACCGTGTTACACTCTTAATCAGGCATCCGTTTAGCTCAAGCAGAAAATCAATGTAAATAGCAGATGGAGAACCGTGTTACACCCTCAATCGGCTATAACTCAGGAAAATCGTGTTTCACCCCCTGGCTCTTCTACTAGGAAACCGTGTTACACCTCTAGTCAGACATCCGCTTAACTCAAGCAGGAAATTAATATCAATCTCTTATCTCAATATTAATGTTCCAACTCCAAATGACTAAGCTCTAGTCATATACATACTCAATGATGTTAAATAACCATAACATTTTAACATATAATCAATATGTATGATGTACCATTCAAACTAAGTCAAAACACCCCACTCGGTTGCTTGACCACACTTATCGGTCGGTAACCTACTCGGTCCCTCGGCCACACTGATCGGTCATTCAGCCACACTGAGCAGTCGTTCGGCTACACTGATCGGTTGTTCGGCCGCACTAATCGTTCGGCCACACTGATTGATTGTTTGGCCACACTGATCAGTCATTCGGTCACACTGATTGGTCGTCAGCCGTTTAAGAGCCCGTCGTTTGGCCGCACTAATCGGTCGTTCGGCCACACTGATTGGTCGGCAGCCTTTTGAGAACCCACCTTTTTATGGTGTGGAGTCCAGTTTCAGGGTTCGTCCTCAACAGAACCCAGTTCACATCAGTCCTCAAATCATTCATTTCAAGCGTCAATCTCCACAATAAATTATGTATAAGCACTCATGCACATGAATCACATGCTCCTTCATCGTTTAATCAAAGAATGACTCAAATATATGTAGGAACCCCACATTCATATGCATATACGCAACCACAGTCATATATTCATATATATATATATATATATACATATATATATATATATTTATATGTATTCAAATCTCCTAAAAATCTCGACTAAATAAAGCAGATAACATATCAAAATATTCTTAACATCGCCTAAAACTCAAATATAAGTCTCACCCACCTCGAATCCGAAGAAAATCGGTTGAGATCCCCAAACTTCAAGAGTTGATTTCTCCCACCTTGGGCCAAATCACCAAAAACAGGCATCACCACGATATTCACGACGTTGAATACTACCAGATCTGCTAATCCTTTATTCTAGATTGCACTTTCTCTTTTCTCTTTCCCTTTTCTCTTCTCTCTCTCTTTCTCTTCTCTATGTCACTCTTCCCTCGAAACCAAGAAAGGGCGAAGAAAGAAAAGAAAAAGGAAAAAGAAAAAGAGAGTTCGGCCTTTGGCCTAGTTGTCCAACCCATTACTAATTTGGACCACACTCAGCCCAAAGAAAATAAAATAACATAGAATAAGATAAATTAAATCTCATAATAAATATTTATTGGCCCAAGATAGTACATAAATAACAAAAAATAAATACTGGTTATTACACATTAACAAACGTCAGTCGCTCTTATTAGCCCTAAATTCTAGAGAGTAAGGTGCTGTTGTTTTCTTCCGACGTTTTTCAGTTTTGTCCTTCTTGTTCCATTTTCGCACACTGTATATTCTACTTGGCTATTTTTCTTTCTCCAATTTGAGGAATAATCATATCAGTGGTAGCGAAATTTTTTCAGGAACTCACCACCAAAACTTTGTTGCTGTCAGCAACTACACAACTTCAAATTCTACATTCACGGCTTGTTTTGCTATCTGGTTCAATTGTTTTTTAAATGTTCTTATTTCCAAACTCAAGTTGATTTATCGTCTTAAGTTTGAGAGAGGGTGTTAGAATATTCTATATTAAATATGAAATATTCTTTATATATATTGCCGATATTAGAATATTCTATATCTTACTTTTTGGTAAGTAGTTAGGTTTATTTTGATATGTAGATCATTACCATCTATACCTCTCATTATAAGCCTATATAAAGGCTTCTTCTTAACCTTTATGAAATATATAACAAGATGTAAATCTTGCAATTTCTCTCTCCAATTCTATTATTTCCTGTCTCTTTTTTTTTTCAACAGTACCGTTGCAAATACAATTATACAAGGCAATATGGTTCATATTAATAAATAAGAAAAGAGCAAAACTGGCCTGCAAGGATATTAAGTAATCCCAATTAATTAATTAGGAAAATAGTCATTGAACAGATACGAAAGTCCAAGACAAAATCCAAGTATATAGTCATTTTTGACTAATATATTTTCTATGCTAAATCTCACACTGTTGGGTAGCTTTATTTATTTATACTATTATAAGGCAAACATCGAAGTTTGGTGAAGCTATTTTTTTTTTTTTTTATAAATTACTTTTTTAGTGAAACCTTGTTTTTTTTTTTTTTTTTTCTTATAGCATTTTGTAACTTCCTATACTTATCTATACTTCAATAGGATTAAAAAGTAATTTTTCATAACTGTCCCATAATTATGTAATTTTATTTATTTTTATTTTTATCTACCCTAAATACCTTTTAACTACCTAATAATTTGTAACTTTTTCTAAATACTCCTTAATTATATATTATTTAATTAAATAGCCTTAACTACTTATTATTTACTATTTGAGACACTTTTGTTATTTTTTGATAAATTACATCTACCTCCCCTTAACATTAAAGTAATTACACTTAGCACGATAACATTTAAAAGTTACACTTATCTTCTTTATTTTGAAATGTTATTAACATTGACCCCATTCCGATAAAATTAACTGTTAATTTTTGTCAATTTTATTTAAAAAAATTTTCAAAAATAAATAAAAAAAATAAGACAATGTTTTTAGGATTTTTTTAAAGAAAATTAATGAGCTATGAGAGAGGAGGGAGTAAAATAAGAAAAATACATAAAATTTTAGTTAGTTTAACATTTTATGTTAAGTTTTAATGGTTGATTTTATTGGAAAGGGATTAATGTCAACAATATTTCAAAATAAGGGAAACAAGTGTTATTTTTAAATATTGTAGGTGCTAAGTGTAATTACTCAAATATTAAAAGGAAATAGGTATAATTTAACTTTTTTTTTTATATAATTCTATTGATTATTATAACCAAAAAAAATAGAGAGAGATAATATTCAGCACCGGTGTCTAGTATATAATAAGCTCATCATGAAAGTTCAGAACTGCAGCTAGCACAACCAAAACCAGCCGTGAAGATATGGAGAAGCAGAAGAAGAGCTATCTCCTTCTGT
This sequence comes from Vitellaria paradoxa, assembly GCA_019916065.1. Taxonomy (NCBI): domain Eukaryota; kingdom Viridiplantae; phylum Streptophyta; class Magnoliopsida; order Ericales; family Sapotaceae; genus Vitellaria; species Vitellaria paradoxa. The sequence continues at coordinate 31,360,310 of CM034244.1, forward strand.
GCCTTCTCCTAGTTTTAATTGCTGACTCTTTAATACAGATCACTAATGCTTCAACAGAGAGTTATGGCACAGCTTCCCTCAACCGCTCCAGTTTTCCCGCAGGTTTTGTGTTCGGGACCGCATCATCTGCATATCTGGTACCTATAGTTAATTAGTTGAATGAAGAGCTAATCTTAGGATCTCTCTCGGCCGCCACTTATCACTACTCATTGTTGATACGTGTGAACTCTGACAAAAATAAATTGAGGAAAATCAGTTACACTCCGTTTTAAAAAATTTCTACTTTAAAATTGATTTGATTTGAAAATAAATAATCAATTTAATTTGATTTGATAAATAAAATTTTGTACTTGAAACACGTTTTGAATTTAAAAAATGAATTGATTTGATTAAATAAAATACTAAATTTAACTATATTAATAAGAAATAGAAAATGTGATAAATAAGAATAAATTTGCCTACTTACTTGAATATATTGAGAAAATAATGAATTCTCATTAAATTCTATTATTTTGGATTGGATTTCAAATGATTTTGAATTTTCAAAATTTAAGTTATAAAATAAAATTAAATCTAATTCATAAAATTTTATTTTAATTCCAAACATAAAAATTAGTGAGAATTTTATCAAATGAAATCAAATCCCATCAAATCTATAGTTCCAAACGAAGTGCTGATGACTAATACCAACAACTCTCTCAGCATAGTTTTAAAAATCGATCATTACCATTATGTAAGATTTTCAAGCCCCTCCATTCCCCCTTACACTCCCTTTTTTTTTATTGTTATATCCGTTATTTTCTGTTACCGTTACACGGACTATTACTTATTTTTTAAATCACGTGCTCTTAGATAGCATTTATTTTACATTTCTATATTTATTTTTATTTTTTGTTCTCCATTTTGAGATTCATGTTTTAATAATACTAAAAGAGCATTTGGTTTAACATTTTTCATTTCTTGAGTTCTAAGATTCTCCTTATTTTGAGTCAAAAACATAAGTGACGATATGTGTTTTGGGCTGCTTTTATTGTTTTCAAAAGCACAAAATAGCAACCGAGCTCAAACAAGTATACTAAATGAATTTTTAATTATTATTATTATTTTGTTCTTTCGTATTTAATCCCTTATAATCTCTATATAACTTCGCTGAAAACATGTATGACAGTAATAAATGGATGAGGAAAAATTTTTCAACTGACCGCAACTAATTCGAAATTAAGATTTTGTTGAAAGATGGGTTGAGCTGAGATTTAATCATCTTGAGATTTTAACTCTATGATAGGAATATATTTTTGAATTTGTTCACTTTTTCTCAGTACGAAGGCGCAGCAAATATCGGCGGTAGAGGTCCAAGCATATGGGATACATATGCACATAGATACCCAGGTACATCTAAATATCTCCTCCTTTTTATTTTTATTTTTTTTATTTTTAATGCATTTAAGTTTTTGTTTGACCGTGAATATATATTTAAAATATCCATATATATATATTATATTATTTTTCTTAAGAAATCAGTAGTTTCAAATTTTCGGCTATGAAAACTATTTGAATATCCAATATATCTTCATTTTATATGTCTTAATGTTTTTCCCTCTTACGACAATTACTTAGTGACTTCAATTTTAAGTATGAAATTACAATTTAATATTTATAACTATATCAACTTAAGAATGAATAATGAATTAATTAAGAATTACATTAATAAGAGAACTCAATAAATTGCTTATAACAAAAGTAGATTGAAAAATTACACTTCTATGTTCGAAGTACGCAATTAGGTAAATATTTTTGCAAAATTTTATTTTTATTTTTTATTTTTATACACTACCATTGGAGAGACATAATCATGTGGGTAGGTTGTCTCCTGGTGCGTGGAGTTCAATGGAAAAGCACAATGTATATCTAGGTAGGAGCATATATGGGTCGGTTGAGTTCAACTTTATATAACTCATAATTAAATTAATTTTATTAATTCTAAAAAATTAAATCAAATTAAAAATATGGGTCGATTCAGTTCAACTTTGTACAACTCATAATTAAATTAATTTTTTTAATTCTAAAAAATTAAATCAAATTAAAAGTATTAAGTTGGGTCAGTTCGATTTCTGAATTAACCTAAATTAAATTAAATTTGATCGTTTTCGGGTTAGGCTGGTTTGCCTATTAATAAATTATGTTAATATAATATTATATATTATATTATATATAATTATATGGTATATATTACATTTTTTAAGTCAGTTTTGGATTGAGTTATTTTCTATTCGACTTGATTCTTTTATTTATTATCTTTGAAATGAATTGATAATATCGAGTTGTTAAGTTTTTAATCTAAAATTAAACTACTTTTATTGTAAATTCGAACTAATTTGAATCAAAATGATGAAATTAATTTGATTTTTAAGTTATTAGATTTTTTTGGTGCAATGCTAAATCCAGCGTACAAGAAGTTGAAGCAAGTTATTGTTACTCGGATAGAGAACTAATGAAATATTTATTAATTAACATTTATGGAAAGGTGCTGACTCTCTGCAATTTGATATACAATATATGCACAACTTAGCCGCCACAATTAATTAATAATGGGTTCTCGTAAAAAGCATTTCTAAATTTTTTGTTTGGGATTCTAGGGGGTTGCAGTGGGAAAATTTATTGCAGGGGCTGTAGTGGAAAAATCAACGACCAGGATGTGATTGCATTAAAATAAGATGTGTCCTTTCATATTTTTATTAATTACGTTCCAATCAAATTTTGTTTAACTTTTATTTTTATTTTGAATTTAATTTTATTACAATAAATTAAGACCATTAGATTTAGTACAATCACATCTTGACTGTTGATTTACCCACTGTAACCCCTGCAATGAATTTTTCCACTGCAACCTCCTGGAACCCTTCTATTTGCTCCTTTGTGCATGGGAATTTTGACAGATAAAATAAAGGACGGCAGTAATGGAGATGATGCCGTGGATTCCTATCATCGTTACAAGGTATATGCTAGTGTTCACTCGTGTTATATATATATATATATATGTATATATTTATAGCATTGTGTATTATTTTAAATTAATAAAAAATAATTTTTAAATATACTACAAAATATTTTAATAAAAATTATATAATTTTATAAAATAGTTATCAAGTATTTTTTATGTTTATAATTTTTATTTGTCTTTATTAGTGAGCAGATACAATTAATTCATATTAAATTTATATACTAGTATTAAAAAATATATGTTTATCCATCTTTGGTCGGACCTAATATTCTAAGCCTTTCTAAAAATGAAATTGAGTTTTGAACTATAATTGAATCCTAAACTTAATTACTTAATTGATCCAATCGGAAAAAGAAAAAAAAAGAATAAAACATATAATATGATATATAATATAAAATAATATAATGTGGCATATAATGGAAAAAATTTTCTAATAATATTTTAATAATAAAAGTAAACATTATACACAAAAAAATTTTATGTATTCTATCGAATTAAAATACTAAATATATATATACATATATATAATGTAAATTACTTTATATATATATATATGAGTATATAGTTACGTAATTAAACCCAAATTCAGACCTAAAAACTCAAGCATATATTTTCATCCAAACCCATCTCGTTATCCACATATATTCAAATTTTCTTGAAATTCAGTTTTAAGGTATCCGCCATGCTGGTTTTAATACTTTTTTTATTATTATTTCAAAACGTTTGTCAAACTTAATATTCACTTTTAATTTTTTTAATTCCTTACTCATTTTGTAAAAATTATTTGAGTTAAAATTATTATTTTTTAACTATATTTTTTTTGACTAATTTTATAAAAAAATAACTCAAATTAAAAGTATTATTATTAATTATATGTGGTACTTTAATATAATGATGAGTTTTTTTTTTTTGGGGGGGGATAAGTTATGATATGTCTTTGTTCGATTATAACCTAAAAGTATGTGTTCGAAATATTTAAAGAATATTAAAGAAATATTTTGCCCTTCTAAATTAATATGTAATTGGAGGAGACTTGTGAATTAATATTTTTTTATATACTAATATTTTATAACCTAAAATCTATTGCTAAAGTTTCAATATTAATTTATTATTATTATTATTATTATTATTTAAATCTTAGGTTTTCAGGTAAATATTTACTACTTCATTAATTTTTTAGATTTTTGGAGTATTAAAGATTTTTCAAATTTTAAATTTAGGGGTCCAGGTTAGATTTGGTATAATGAAAAAAATAGATATTTGTTTAATTCAAAAATTGTTAAAAAATAAAATAGGGAATAAAGAGGAATATTACATAGAATTTGCAAATATAAGGAAAAAAAAAAGGGAAACCAATACACAATTTTAACATTTATAATAGATTATGTATATATTTTTTATATATTTTTCAATTTCTTATATGTGTGTCTAAATTTCATTTTCAATATAAGATAGAATTTATACCTACTATAACCTACGAATGGATGGATAAAGGGATATCTGAACTAGAACCAAAGTCATGAGCAGAGTGAGTACAACGCAAGGGCTGAAGTCAAGAGCCAAATTCAGCTCTTGAAGTCAACTTAAAAAGGCCTCGTATCATTTAATTTGGCACATTCAGATATGGAAGGGTGCATCTGGATGTAAATATTTGAATAATAAAAGTGTCCAAAAATGAATAAGGCGCATATTCAAATCTGTATTAGTTTATGTTTAGATATGGCACATTAAATAAAATGATGCCGTTTCAAGTTAATTTTAAGGGTTGAATTTGGCCATTGACTTCAAGGTGCGCACGGTCGAATGCCATTGGAGGCCAACCCTCACTCTTCTTTTTTGTTATGATACATTGGAGTCTTGTCTTCTATGGGAGAGTATTGGTTAAACCGATCTAAGTAGAAAATGCAATAAGTTTATTTGAAATTAAATCTCATTTCCTAATGAAAAAAGAAAAATTAAAAATTAATTTTCAATTATGAACAGTGGTTATATTATATGTTAAATTTATTGGTGGTGAAAACTCAGTGAGTGTGTTTGAACTGCTAAATTTCTCCAAAAATCCCTAGTTTTCTTCAATTCTTTTACAATTTTCTTTAAATTTATCCAATTCTTTCTAATTTTTTTCAACTTTTATTAGCATTTTTTTAAATTTTTTCAACTTTCTCACATTTTTCTAGAAACACACCAAATACCAACAATCCAAAATTTGATAACTTTTTAATTTTTTGGCAAAATTTAGGGTTCTAAACAGGAAAAACTAAATTTTCTGTAACAATGTTGCAGGAAGATGGGGGGATCATGAAAGAAATGGGTTTAGATGCTTATAGATTCTCAATCTCATGGTCCAGAGTGTTAGCAGGTAACATATATCATCTGTATATATAATACCTGTAACTATTTCCAATGGAAGGGTATAAATGAAGTATAACTAGAAAATATAAAAGTACTAAAAAAATGAAACAATAGTTAGTTCAAACCAAAGTTTTACTTTGCATTCAATGTAATGAACATCTAACTAATATTTAAGAAGGCATAAACATTTTATGCCATTTTATCATGCAAATAATTACCATATATATACTTTTTTTTTATTTCTTACTTTTGCTTGAGAATATATATATATATATATATTTATTTATTTATATATATATATTGTTTAATAATTAGGTGGAATGCTAAGTGGTGGTGTGAACAAGGAAGGGATCAAATACTACAATGACCTTACAAATGAGCTCCTAGGGAAGGGTATGATTTGAGTCAATTAAGTCATCATTGATTATCTTACATAAAATATTTTGATTATGTAACGTCACTCTTTATGAAATTATCTCATGTTTTATATGAATATTTTTAGGCGTAAAACCGTTTGCGACTCTATTCCATTCAGATCTTCCCCAAGCTTTAGAAGACGAGTACGGTGGTTTCCTAAGTCCTAGAATTGTGTAAGTTCAATGTTAATATAACGATTCATGATACAATTAGCTAGCTCGCTAGCTTGTGTAAACAATTAGACCAATAACTTATGTAAAATTTTCTATATCTAACCTAAACTCGAATTTTCAATGTGGTAAACTAGAAATGGAACAACTCGTTCAATATAATTCACCATAATGAGAAATGTGGAATGATTTGTCACTAAAAGTAAATATTTGTTTACTAATACATGTCAAGTCACATATGTCAATAATGATTACATATCATTATTCATGTCAATCAATATAATATATATATAACAAGGCACAATTCTCTAATATAGAACGCCTATCATTCCCATGTTAAAACAAATAAAATCTAAGAGTTATTATCTCAATAACCATCATATAAGCCTATCTGCAAGGACGAAGCTTATGTTGGACTAGGGGTGGCCATAGCCCCCTTAGCTTTGGAATTTTGCCTATAGATATATGATATATTTTATTAAAAATAGTTTATTAATAATGGCCCCATTCATAAATTAAAAAAAAAATTACAGCAATCTCTTAAGGTTGCCTGAAACGTAAGAGCATAATTCTCTATTACTGTTACATTTATTGTTCAGTAAGAGCATAACTGTCTATTACTGTTACTTTTACTATTAAGTAAGAGCATAACTCTCTATTGTTGTTAGTTTTACTGATAAGTAAGAGCATAATTTTCTATTGCTATTATTTTTACTATTAAGTATACTGCTAAGTAAAAACATAACTCTCTATTCCTGTTACTTTTATTGTTAAACTATTAAGGCTACTTGAAACATAACAATGTAGTAGATAGAGAGAGAGAGTTAGAGAAAAAGAAAGGATTTTAAATTTTTAGGAAAAAAGTTTTGACCCCTTATCAGGAAATCCTAGATTTATCCCTGCCTATTTGGTCACAATATCAGATATATTAGAAATAATGAACACACTTGGTGGTGAGCCATAAACATAACATCTCAAATAAAATAACATTATAAATCTATGCTTGGGCCTTACACTCCAGATCGCATAAATAGAAGTGCAAATAAGTATTAGGGCCAACAAGGCCTTTGTTAACAGTCTGTCAACAAATCAGCTTAGCTAGGGATGACTGCTCCCAACTCCAGAAGGATTACTTGTAGTAAGGAACGATTGAGTAAGGGTGCACAAAAAAATTGAATAACTTGAAAACTAAACCAATCCAACTACTTTGGTTCAGATTGGTTCAAGTCTGTACCATTTTCATTTCAGTTTTGAGTTAAACAATTAGCAAACTGATATTTTCGATTTGGTTTTCGAGTTAATAGATACTCAACACAAACCAACTTAAATCGAAAATAATCTAACCTAAAATCAACCTGAAAAGTATATAATATAATATATTATATATAATTATAGATAATATAATATTATAAAATATGGTAAATTACATGTAGACCACTTGAATATTTAGGTAATTACATTAGAACCCGTCAACATTTAAAAATTACAGACACCTTCTTTATTTTCAAATGTTTATAACACTTGAGCCCTTCTGTTGATTTCACCCCTAACTCCGTTAAAAATTCATTAAAAAGATAAATTTAGCCTCAACTTAATTAAATTAATTACAAATAAAAAAAACACAAATTTATATATTATAATATATATATATATTATACAAATAGATCTGCACAAAACCCAAAAAATCTATACGTATGTATATACACAATCGGTGACTCAACAAATTGGAAACATCCACATTGTGAATCAGGCATGGATTTGTTGAACTGATTTAAGAAATGAACTTGTGAACTAAAAGCATCTTAATTAAAAGAATGGAGATTGGGTTTGAAATAGAAGAAACAGAGGATTTAAAGGATTTGAATGGAGATTGAGTCGTCGAAAGGTTTGTTGGTTTAGAAATCCTTCAGATAAAGAGAGATATGCATGACGTAACTTGAAGATAAGTATGAGAGCTTGTGAAGTCAGTAGTTTCATTGCCTGCGGGGACAAGAAAAGTGACCACAACAGCGACAGAGTTGACGACTGACCCAGTTGTGTCATAAAATAGAGCCATCGAAAACCACTCATGCTGCTAGATAAGTGGATTAGCGAAGTGGATATCGCGGTCGCGCATGATGTGAAACGCGATGGCATTCGCCTTGTAGGTGACGCTAGCAGGCGCTTACTTGCAAAACTTAGTTCGGTCACATCGGTGGCGATTATGGAGATGATAATGAAGACGTGGGTTTGGTAGTCATCTAATGTTGTCACTTTGACCATAATTACAATCAAATGAAAGGTTGAATTTATGATATAGTCAAATGAGTTGTCACCGAACGTGGCCGAATGGTTGAAATTGGTTTCGATTTTGAATTTCTAGATCCAGTTTTGTTAGAGACGATTAGAGATTCTTTCTTTGATTTCCTCGAACGATAAGTTGTAGACACTTGGCATATGTGAAATGTTGTAATTTGGGGGAAAAAAGTAGTCTTTTTTGTTTTTGTTTTTAAGCATGTTAAGCGTTAATTTTTCTTAGAACTTGACAACTTGAAAAAAAAAAAAAAGAAATTTCAAGTTAGAAATTGGATGGTTTATGTATGAATTACACTAATTTAACATGCCTGATTTTGGGTGGGTAGAAAGAAATGTATCACAAACTCAACCTTTCATTTGATTGTAATTTTGGTAGTCAAGCGGGATCATGAAACGTAAATTTGGTATATTGAAAAAAAAAATATATTAGCTGACGTCACCAAGTTAATAGAAATTCCAACAGTATACTAACGGAAGAGGTCAAGTGTTACAAACATTTCAAAATAAGAGAGGTGTTTTTAATTTTTGAATGTTGAGGTATTTAAGTGTAATTATCCAAATGTTCAGGGGATTTAAGTGTAATTTACTTTATAAAATATAAAAAAAATAATATTTAGGGTTAGGCGTATCCTGTTTATCCCCTCTTTCTATTTCTCTCCGTCCCCCCCTCTCTCTCTTTCCCCAAACGTGGTAACCTCTTGCACAGCAACATTAGATAGCTCCATCACACAGCTCTATTGCTCAACATCACATAGCTCCATCTCAGTTAGTTTTGTGATGTTCCTTCAAAACTTCTTGATTATGATATTAGAAAAAATGTTTTGTAGCTTTTTTATCTCTCTCAATTTTTTCAAGTCTTCTTCGGTGTGACTTATGTCAATTGTTGGATATCTCTCAGAAGACTGTGAAAATGAATTATGAAGGCTATATAGTTATCATAGAAATCAAAGGGTGTATTCAAGCAAAAATAAGATGTCCAACTCGAAATTGGAATGAAGTCAACCCGATTTTGCCTAAACCAAATATTGAACCGACCCAACACGATATTTTTATTCGGTTTGGTTCAGTTCTAAATGAAAATAGGTTCGGTTTTGGATCCAAATCTTAAGAATCGAAAAAAATCGTTCAGTTATAGGTTATGTATGAACCCAAACCGACCTGGACTGACTCAACCTATGCACACCCCTTGTGTGAGCGCGATAACCTAGTAGGTTAACAGTGAAATTATGCATAGGTGCACATGTTTAATAGCAAACCTAATAACATATAACCATATCATAGAAGAAATGTACATATAATCATGTAGATATAAATGACATAGTCATACAACTCTATAGTTCTCCATCTACCCTCAATCTTACTAGCTTATGAAAATCGAGTGGCAACGAGCATTGAGCCACCAACCATATTTTTTACATGGCTAATGGTGAACCAACATCCTAAGGATGCACACTACCTTGAAAAGTGTAAATAATCATCATAGCTACTAATCAACTCTTCAATTATATCTCATTGTAGACATTTGCTCTTATGGCAGACATTAGTTTACAAAATTAGAATAAGAACCTTTGACATCAATATCTCAACCCCAATAACCAATCTTTACCCATATATATCGACTAGAGTTTATATAATATTTTTGAAAACTTATTTCTATCACGTTCATTAAAATGACCCCGTTCATAAATATGATGACTATGCTCACAACACATCAACTTATTAATAACAAGGCTTTCTTGGCCAATCATAATCAATGGATAATACTACCCCAACCCAATGCATATGATATGCTACTAAACAATATAGATTATCATCATCATATCACGTATCAAAGGGAGAATTGTCACGCCCCGGATTTTCATAATCGAATGCCCAGGGGTGACTTGGGATTTATTTGTTGGGTATAAAAATAAGATGATAATAACACGTTGTCGCACTCCAAAATTTTCCTCCAAACTGGGTTGACCCGCAAGAAAAATTTAAGATATTCAAAATCTCTTGTTTATCCCAAACAATATTTATAAGTCATTGGACTGAATCATTTGATGGGATTTCAACTACAGGGCATAAAATAAAGATAGAGAAAAATATTACAGAGCCATCTAAGTGTCCCAACCACGCGATTAACATTACATACCAAATAAAAGCAAATTAGGTCTAAGCTTAATAATTACAATCATCCAACAATTATTACAAACCACAAAAATAAAGTCCTCCAACTCTGTGTAGGAAAGAAGAAAAAAATAGATAACTCTTCTGATGGAATATTTAAGAGAAATTAATCTCTTTCCAGCTCATCTTCAGTATCCCTATGCTTAATATCCTGAAAAAAATATTCCCACAAGGGGTAGGCTACTAAAACCCAATAATCAGAATCTCCTAGGTGCCTATATGCAGTGGTTGTAATGCTACACTGTATTAAGTGACCCATTACAGTGAATGTGTTTAGGTGGCATACTGTTTATGCAACAATTACTTCAATAGATCCCAACTGAATGATGTAAATTATACTTACAACGGTTCGATGAAACCGTCACCGTAACTACTATTTTACTTATATGTAAAAATAGTTGAATATTGATGTGTGTACCGTAATAAAGTCTGTGTCGCAGTGGTAGGGATCTCAGATTCAGATCTTCAAGGTCTCGGGATCAAATCCCGTAGCGATACAGGTTTCATATATATATATATATATATATATATATATATATATATATATATTTTATAAAATATTCATCAAGATGAACTAAATATAATTAAATAATTCCAACACATCATTCATACATAAGCAAGAGAGGTTGCCAATCATAGTAAAATTTGGTAAAGGAGTTTAATCTAAATCCTCATAAGATAATCATACTCCTATCCTCCTCTACCCCCAGCCTTGAGAACCAGTGACTTTACGGACTTAGCATCCAATGCATACCGATGGTGTCACCCACCAAAAACCTAGTCGTCGCGACCAGCTACCTGACTGGCCAGGTCAGAAGGGAGCATCTCCTAAATAAAATGCATATGTTCCCATCTCCATCTAAAAGGCCATTTCTACCCACCCATCACCCCATTGCCAAAAATAACTTTATCACCGAGTGCCTTAATTTCTTCTCACCCTTTTACATTCCTAATGGTACCTTGTATAGAAATAAGACATTTTTAATAACAACCGACAATGTTCCCGGGTGATGAATCAAGAGTGGGATTATTCAATCACATGCAGTATATTTTTAAGAACTTTATCTAAATCCATAATTTAATAATAATTCTCAATAAATCAATGATTTAACATAGTCACCAATATCATTATCACAAAGGTAGGTACTACATGTAAATTAACAAGTAGCAAGTAAAAAAATAATAATAATAATTTAGAATTCGAATTAGTATTTTAGTTAATTACTTTGACAAGTTTTCCGTACTACCTTTAATAAGAATAAAACTATTTCTAATGATATATTAATTAAGCTGAGGTTGGTAGCTTAGTAGGCGGCAACCCTAATTGTGATTTAAAGTTGCAAGTTCGAATCTCATTGGCTGCAAATCTCAATTTTTTGCCTCTTTTACCTTTTATTTTATTATTTTATGGAATATAAAGATAATAAATAACTCTTTGAACTTATATTTAATTTTAGAAAAATTTATAAGTTTTATTTTTTTTATTCAAAATAATTTGAATAATTTTTTCAATCATCATTTTCTTTATAATCAAACCTTTATCATAGGTTTTCGGCTTCAAGATATCCACAAATGTCCATAGAATTATTCCAATGTTTAGAAAGGTATTAAATAAGTTTCATTAAATTCACTTAATCATAAAAATATAGTTATATAACTTACTAGGTTGACAAAACAATGCCTAAAAATAAATCAAATTCATTTAAGAAAGACCAAATGAGAAAAGAACAAGTCCATTGTTTCTTTTGGGCATTTTATCAAATACTTAGCATTTTAGTTTGAATAAGTCATCCAACTATCCATGATAAAACTGATTATCTAAGTCAATTATCATCAATATTAGAATGTCAAATAATACATAATATCTAGTTTAAAATAATTTCATATCAATAGAAATTATTAACATGACAATAACTAACAGAAGGTAATTAGAAATTTAAATAAATCTTTAAACATAATATTCTAAAAAAATCCAAACAAGCATCAATTAAAGGCTAAGCAAAAATAGCAGCTTGAAAGAAAATTCAGATAAAATAGAGTAGAACTCCAATATCTATAAACTTTATATCTGTAGAAACTAGACTTCAAGACCTACAACTTTCATGTTTTACACTTTTTAAAATTCTAAGGTCTAAAGGTACAAAAATAGCTTTGAAGTTAGTTTGTTCAAAAAATACAATTTTACACATGCTCAGTATTTTGGGCATAACTTTTGACTAACAAATCGGATCGATGCAATTCTTTTTGGGTTGGAAAGAAAACTGAAAGAACTACAACTTTTATGTTTTAGCCGAAGCCTAATTCCACCGTTTTAGGGGTCAGAAGCACATTAGAAGTTACAAATAGAGAGTTGTCAACATACTGAGTTACATCAGTCAAAATTTTGGCTTCCCTACCCCTAATATATGGGTATTTATTTTTATCACAATCAAGTTTCATACTTCAAACTAGAAAAGGCATCAAATATATTTTAGGAGGTTCGTCATCCTACCTCAATGAAGATATTAATGACCAATTCTGAGAAGGAAAAATGAGTTGAGCTTTGAACACCACCCAATTGAAAAGTTTCAAGCCTTTCTTCTTCCTCCAAGCAACACCAAATCTCCAACCACACTAAAATAATGTTTTATTTTTTTTTCTTTTATTTTCTTCTCTTTGGAGACACACAAATTTATAGGGAGTGTAGAGAAAGTGTCGGTAGAGAAAAACAAGCTCCACTACCTAGACTTGAAAACCACTAAAGTAGCATTATGTATTAGACAGTATAATCCAAATAATCTAGCTTAACCTTTTTGACTATCTAGCCACATAATTTAAGATAGGTGTTGGAGGATGGATGAAGATGGGTGGCATGATCTAGGAATCATGCTAGTTTTTTGACAAATTAAACAAAATACTTTAAATCATGCTAACTTTTTGACAAAATGATTTAAATCATGCTAGCTAATTTATTTGGAAGAATGCTTTAAGGTCATCAATGTAGGGTCTTCTTTTTTTACTAATTAGCCAAATAATTTGTAAGATTGTGAGAGATACATGGAAGAAATGATGGATGGAAATAAAGTTTGCCGGGAAATAATTTAGAGCTACTATTAATGAGTCAACTCAGTGAGTAATGAAGTGAGTTGAAGTGAGTTGAGGTGAGTCAAAGAAAAGGGTTGACCCATGGGTTAATGGGCCTGGTTTGAACCAAATAGGTAATTGGGCTAGGAAGTGTTTGGATAAAAATTTTAGAAATTATACATTAAACTCCCACATAGAGTGAAATTCAATCCGAAAATCTTTCTAACTAATTTTATTATTCCAAAAATTATCAAACCCTCAATTTTCTAGATTTTTACTATAACAAATATCACCACCATACTTAAGCAAATTAATTAAGAAAAAAAAATTCAGGTTATTACAAGAATTGTTAATTTAGGATAATTATTATTGTGTACAAATATTGCTTAGGCCAAAAGAGATTTTCAAAACAAAAAAATTCTTTTATAAATCATTTTATATAGAAGTAAAAAAGTGACATTCAAACGCCTAAAGGGTTCATTCGAATGACATTTCAAGAGAACTCCCATGTTGCAAACCATTATTAACCTTAGAACAGATTAAGGCTTATTAGCATTTGCCATACATATTAACTTAATACAAGCAAATAACTCATAAATTCCAAGCATATATGCAATAATCACTATTAACTTAATACAAGTAAATAACTCATAAATCCCAAGCATATATGCAATAATCACAACAAATTGCATACATATATATATATATATATATATATATATGCAACTGGACATGTATCTATGTATGAATTGTAAAATACACAAAATCAAAGCATGAGTTTTACCTAATATCATAAAATAATAGTAAATAAACACATAAGGTTTCACTTGCCTCAAATTTTAAGAAAATAACAAAAAGGAATAAACTCAGCAAAAAGTCCTAAACTTCTTAAGCTTGGAACCCTCACCAAGATTGCATTTGTCACGCTCCTAGCCTCATAGTTCGAGATAGACAACATGAGAATATGAAAATCAATTAAAACTAATTAAATTGCAGTCTATGTTAAGTCAATATCATAAACATCAATTAAAGAATTACCAAATGTTCCTCATTCCCATATGAAAAGAATATTAAAGAATATCACTAATAATCAAAAAATGATATAATCCAATTCAATGTCATCCTAAAGTTAGTACAAGGCCAACACGGTCAGAACATATATTATAATCATGTTTTTGTCTTTAAAAAATTATGATATCATAAATGTAAACATCGGAGCTATACACTAGATCATATAATTTATAATACTCATAGTCTAACTCTTAGTTAAAAAGAATAAACACAAATATTATTATTCATAATTACAACCGGACTTAGGCTACTCAGGCCTAAGCTACCTACGTATCTCACCTCAAAAATTAGCTCACCATATTTCCTCATTTAATATCCAATGTTCACAACCCAACTCATTATTCACAAATCAAATATTAAATATCATTATAATTAACAATCTCAGTATCTCAATACAATACAATAATCTATGCAATCTCATGCAATGGATAATGATGGAATGCAATGCTAATGCATATTCTTTAATCTCTATCTACTCCCAGTTTTATCTTAGGACAGGTGACAATTAATAAAGCATGTGAAGCCACCAACTACATTATTTTCACTTACAGTGAATGAATATCTCAAAATAAATCATGAGTGGAGAATTGAGTTACACCCCCACAAGTATAAACCTCAGGAGAGCCGAGTTATACTCGCTAGCCCTTCTGTTAGGGAACTAATTTACGCCCCTAGTCAAACATCTGCTTAACTCAAGCAGGGTCCCGCTACAGTCTGAAGAAAAATCCCATAATATATTATTGTAATATTAACATCTGAACTCTAATGACTAAACTTTAATCATCTATGTCAACTGAAAATTATTAAGTATTTTTAAAATCTCATTTTATCATTTTTTTCAAAATCAATGATCCCATCCATATACATGACTTGTGCCTTAGCATGTTAATATATAATATAAACATGGTACTCTCGGCCAATCAATAATCACAATATCAAACTGGATGATGTAACCCTAACCCAATGCATAAGATCTACTCAATTATGTAAATAAATATCATCTCAATATAAAATTGCATTCTCATTAGGTTTAACGATGCTTTGGGGCTCATTTAATCTTTGAAAATCGATAACTAATGGTTTTGGGTGTCAAAGATGTTTTAAAATCTCAAAATTTGCATTTTCTAAAACAATTACCCATTTTTATCATAGGGACCCTTGTCCCAACGGTAGTACCATCCGGACCCATGTCCAAAGGGTAGTGCCCAAAAACCATTTTTGGGTTCATTTTCAACCATGAACCCAAACCATAAACATCCCAAATCCTCCATTCAAGCCATATACTCAACAAATAATTATATATAAGCATATAAGCATCTCAATAACATGTGTATCTAGCATTTATTTCAACAATAACTCAAAGAAATGTAAAATTTTAACATATATATGTTTATATATACACATCTATATATGCATATATACATATAACCACAAGTCGACCAATATTCCACTAAATCAAGCAAATGACATATTAAAATCATGCTAACAACACATATAAGCATGTATATAAGTCTCACCTACCTTGAATTCGAAGAAAGACGAAGAAAAATATAAAAAATTTGGTTGAGCTTCCAACCTTTCAAAACTTATTTCTCTTATCTCGGGCCAAATCTCCAAAAACAGTCACCACCATGACGATCATGGCATCAAATACTACCCTAATCTATTGGGTTTCTTCTTCAAATGTCATTTTCTCTCTCTTTTCTTTTTCTCTTCTCTCTCTTCCTCTCTCCTACAGTGTCTCTAGAAAGATTGAGAACCAAGTTGCCTAAAAAAAAAAAGAAAAAGAAGAAAAAAAAAGCTGGGCCCATGGCCCAATTGTCCAACTTAATATAGTTTTAGACCAAACTCGACCCAAGAACAATTAAATAAAGCCCAAAATCTTAAATAAATAGATAACATATAATACCAAGCGTTACAGCATCTGTTTCAAATCCATTGAAATTTATGCATGAAAATGAAATTATAGACTCCAAGATCTTCTCTATTCTCTTCCTCCTCCTCCTCCTCCTCCCTTTCTTTCTCTCTCTCTCTCTCATTTCTTTCACTTTATCGACTCTTCTTTCTGTAACCCAAAAATGAAGAACAAAAGAAAAAGGAAAGAAGAGGAATGGGTTGGACTCACTGGCCATAACATAAAGTTAGATCCAATGTGGACCAAAAAATTAAAATAAATATTCCGCTATGAACCAAACTTAAATGTTCAAAATAAAAATAATCCAAATTTTCAAATAATAGTCGAATAAAAATACAAGATATTAAAATATATTGTCATAAATCTTTGTGATAATTTACTTCCATCAGAATTGTTTTTGGATACTGGTTTTTTACTCCTATATTTAAGATAAAAATTACTTACACCCCTGAATTTTAAAAACTTATCTTCACATCTCTTGTACTTTGAAATAAAATAAAAATGTTAAAAAATCCATTAAACATAACTATTTTGACTCTAAATAAGTTTTAAAATTACATTTATTCCCCTGTACTTTACATTACCTACATTTACTCCTAATTCTCTTTATTTTTTAATGGGTATTTTTATCTTTTCACTTGAATATTTAATGTCATTTCTAGCTTCAATTTAGCCAAAATACAAGGGGTACAAAGGTAAGTTTTTAAAATTAAGGGAATGTAAGTGATTTTCATCTTAAATATAAGGAATAAAAAGACAATTATCCATTTTTTTATGTATGTTTGTGGACCTTAGTAATTCATCACTAGATAAATAATAAATTTACTTGTAAAATTATAAACTATCAATTTATGATAAATATATAATAATTTTTTAATCTCAAAATGGTTTTAGCATGCGGCCTATTGTATGACATCATTTAAAATGTTTTAAGTGATAAATAAATTTATGTTGTCACTATTTTTCATCACTAAAGCCCCTATTTCTCATAGTTAATTGCCGAGACGTAAGTTTTCAAGACATAATGATCTATCTTGATAGTGAGGGTGTAATTTATTTACAGGGATGATTATAACAACTATGCAGAAATTTGTTTTAGAGAATTTGGGGATAGGGTGAAGCACTGGATTACACTGAATGAGCCATGGTCATATAGCATAGGTGGGTATGCAGTAGGATTATTTGCACCAGGTCGATGCTCTTCTTGGCACCAACTAAATTGCACCGATGGAGATTCAGGTACTGAACCATATATTGTGTCACACCACCAACTTCTCGCCCATGCAGCTGCTGTCAAATTGTACAAGGACAAGTACCAGGTTACACTTGCTTTAGTACACTATTTATATGTGCAACTATATATACAAACTTGCCATATATAGTTCTGCAATTACAGTTGTATGATCGTAATTGTTGGGTTCATTGTGGGATTTGCATGCATGAACAACTAATATTCATCTGCATGTGACCACTGGCAGATCATGGGAGGTTGGCAGAAGCCATGACACCCCTGAATTTTTTTGGATCTCTTCATGCACATTTAATTTTCTTGGGTATTTATATTAGTAAATAGTTTATTATTCCTTAAAATTGTAAAAAAATATTATCTTACTCCCTCAAAATGTGAAATGATTTACCTTGACCTTCCCTCATTCAAATTTTTGGTCTGCCATCATGCACGACTATACTTATTATTTTTCATATGCATATATATATGATTAACATTATCAAAGAAAAAGTTGAAAATTGTTTAGTCATAAGACAAGTAATTTCACAAATCAAGGAAAGTTTAAAATTGTTTAGTCATGAGGCAAGCAATTTTGCAAGTCAAGGAGGTGATTTGTGAACTACAAATACTTTAAAATGGGTGCCGAATTCGTATATGATACGTATCAATAAACATATTTTTTGGACACTTCGATATACATGTCAAACAAATCATATGATGTATCTAATTATTTTATAAATTTTCTCGAGCACATGACCAAAACAAATTTGAATTGTGTATCCAAAACCCATAAAATCATAAAATCTTTTTTTTTTTTGGTAAGTAAATTATAAAATCTTTTATCTCATATTTATTATTTTTTTGGCAGATAAATTTAATTTTATTACCAAAAATTTAGATGTGTAATAAGTTCAAAACACTTCCCTAAAGACAGCCACAAATGTTCAATCGAGCATTACAACGGTGCACCATGGCCCACTAATAATTCTCAGTTACAACTCAAGTGATTATGCTAGAAACCCGTACATTCATGGTATGCGATAATTAACATGGAAGCGTAAACAAATTAAACAATTTAGTTTATGTATCAATTACAAAAAGCCCAAGGGAATAAAAATAAAACAAGCTAAGTGGACTGACCAAAAGAATCCAAATTGATTTTTTTTTTAATTGTGAATGTTATATTTATATATATCAATAAAAATATATAAAATTATTTTTTTTTTTTTATCGAATTCTTGTCATGTTCAAATTCTCATTTTTTAAAAATTATCTTATTTATGTCTATAGTCATATTATATGCATATTTCATGTTCGCATTTATGTATGTATTTATGCTTCTTACAGCGTGCTATTCAAACTAGCATGTGTATTAGATGGCCGTGATTAGTTAAACATTAAATATGAGCAGGCACTACATAAAGGCAAGATTGGAATTACACTTGTAGAACATTGGATGGAACCTTTATCAGAAACTAAACAGAATCAGAATGCTGCGGTAGGGGCCATTGATTTCATGCTTGGTTGGTGAGTTTTTTTTTTTTTTTTTTTAATGCATTTCACATATTTGGCATTTCACAATCAGTAATGTTATAAGTTTACCATGGTAAGGTTGTTGATCATCGGCTTGGACTCTATCATATTTTAACACTTTGGCAGTGAATTTGTACATGTGCTAGAGTTAGTTCAAAATTCTATAATTGGCTATAAACTTGCTAATAAGGTAACTTTCTATAAAGAGTTGGTTTGATTTTAAAATAAAGAATTGATTTGATTTGATAAATAAAATTTTGTATTTTAGAACACATTTTGAGTTTAAGAATTAAATTAAATTGAATTAATTTAAGAAAAATATCAAAGTTGATCATGTTAATGGAAAATAGAAAATATGATATATGAGAATAAATTTTTTCATTTACTTACATGTCTTAAAAAAAATGAATTCTTATCAAATTATATCATTTTAGATTGGATTTCAATTTATATAGAAATCCAGAAGTTTAAGTTATGAAATGAAATAAAATCTAACCCATAAATTTTTATTTTTTTTAATTCCGACTCAAAAATTGGTGAGAATTTTCATTAAATGAAATCAAATTTCATCAAATCTACCATTCTAAATAGAGTGTTATAGAAAGTTACCTTAATTAGAAAAAAAAAATCATACAATAATAACCACTAAAGAGTATCAAAATGAAAAAAGCAAAAATAGAAATAAAATTTATTTAAACAAATTCATTTATTATTGTTGTTGTTGTTGTTTATTTAAAATTAAAGTCACATAATTCTTTATCGTTATTGACCAAAATTATACCTCAGTCTTTAAATTTAAGAATTTATGATCAATTATGGTTAAATCTCCAATTTTAAAAAGAAATCATCTTTTTTATGCATAATGTTATCTATTATAATTTAAAACATCAGTAACCATTAACAAGAAGAAGTCACATAAAATATTTAAAAATGGTAAAAGTTTTATCTTGAAATGACTTATTTAAAAAAATAATAATTATTATGTACATAATTGTCCAAAAGTTATGCATAGAATAATTTGGATGAATCACATTCATACATGAAAAATCTATTTCAATGTTAAGTTTATTTTATATAAAATACTTAAAATTTATATTTATGAGTATTTATATTAAACTATTTTTAATATACGCTCTAATAACTACAAGTTTTAAAAATTAACATTTTCGTACATATCTCGCACCTGTGCTTGTACCACATATATCTCTATATATCCTAATCTCCCCAAAAAGACATATCTTTACAACCTACCTATGTTTCACCCCTTAAATTTTCGTTCCTTTACCTTTTCTTTTAATACTAATCCCTAAGTAATGTTTTATCATTTTCCCTTGGTATTGAAGGTTTATGGACCCAATAATGACCGGTGATTATCCACGTTCAATGCGATCTCTTGTGGGAAAACGACTTCCTCAATTCTCGAAAGAACAATCCATGATGTTGTAAGGATCGTTTGATTTTCTTGGATTGAACTATTATACTGCCAATTATATGTCATATGCACCAAACTCCGATGATGTAAATGTGAGCTTTTTAACAGATTCTTGGGTTAACCTTACAAGTAAGTTCAATCTATTCTTGTACTTACAAGTAATTTTATATTGATCATAACGCCGTGTTTGGAATGTGGATTTATCGAGAGAAAAAATTTTAAAAAAATAATAAAAAATAAAATGACGTTCAGTAAAGTTAGAAAACTGAGAATATAATCAATAGATATTTATTAAAAATTAATTTTTATTTAATTAAATGTAATATAATAACACAAAAGTAAAAAAATTATTTTCTTTCGCTGTCCTATTCTCTTGACAAATTCATGTTCTAAATATCACGTAGATTGTAACCTGCTCTCTCTCTCTGTCTCTCTTTCTCTCTGACAAAATATGATTCTTTGTTTTGCAAGCTGAGCGAAATGGGATTCTAATTGGTATGAAGGTAAGAAGTAGAATAATTTTAAGCAATTCTCCTTTGTAGTAGTCCTAAATTTAAGGGCAAATTTTACTTTACCCCTTAACTTTAACTGAAATTTTACTTTAAATTTTGAATTTTTCTTCCTTCTTTACTTTTTTTATTTTATTTTATTTTATTTATTTATTTGTTTTTGGTTTTTGTTGGAGGTCCTGAAAATTAAGAATTTTATATTTAATTAGTGATTTCTTTCTTCAATGACATTTTGCGCTTGAAGTTGGACAGATAATGATGGAAATACAAGGGCAAAATAGTGATTGAGAGGAGGGAGATTGTAGCCTGGTAAAAGCTCATAAATTGTTGAAAGGAGAAATCAAGTCTTGAAATAAAGTTTTTGGGAAAATTTTGAAGAGAAATTTAATTGATGTTTGGATAGATTGCATTTAGCATTCATAAATTTTTTTTCCTAAATTTTACTTTGGGGCTTAACTTTTTAATTGTAATGATTAAGATTCATAAGTTTAATTTAAATCATTTCAATTCTAATCCCCATTAGAAAATCACCCATTAAATGATGACAAGTTTCCGAGAGTAGCACTGAAATAAATTAAAATATAATATTTTTAATTATTACTTTTTTTTTTAAAGGTAAAGTTTTCTTTTTTTTTTTTAAGGGAGAAGGAGAAGATTCGAACTTGAGTCATGAGCAGACAGGAGAGTCTCTTAACCACTGAGATATAGGCCACGTTCTATTTTTAATTGTTACATTAAAGTGTTAAATTGAGATTTGATGAAAAACCCATAGTTACAAACTCTAATTTACTCTTAATATTTTCCCTCATAAACCCTTAACTTCACATGATTTTACAGGCTGCTTCAGATTGGTTCTTTGTCTATCCAAGAGGCATTTATGACCTTCTTCTCTACATAAAGGAAAGATGTAACAATCCACTTATTTACATCACAGAGAATGGTAAATAAATAGATAATTAATTTTTTCATTAATGTGCCTAATTAAGGTCAATTAATAAATAGAAAAGATAAAAAAAAAATTCAAAATATTTGTAACAAGAGGTTAATGTTTCATTCATGTATTACAGGGATTGATGAGGCTAATAATTCCACATTATCACTTGAGGAAGCCCTAACTGACAAGATGAGGGTAGATTACCACTATCATCACCTTTCCTTCCTTCTGCAGGCAATCAGGTGGGTTCTCAAGATGATTAATTAGTGGAAAATACTGAATTTAATTAAGGAGATATATGACTAAAATTAAGAAATTATACTATTTAATAAGAAATATGAGTTTTAGTGGTGGAAAAAAATTATCACAATATAAAAGCTTGTTACTGAGGATATGTTTGATGAGGATATTACATTAGCATGTCCAATTTTAAATGCCTGTTTGGAGTATTAAATTTTAATCCCAAAAAAAAAAAAGTATGCGAATTTTGGAGACTGGGTGTTTGGTATGTTCATCGAAAAGTATAAAAAGTTGAAGAAAATTAGTAAAAGTTAAAATAATTTTGAAAAAGTTGATAAAAATTAAAAAAAAAATTAGAGAGAGTTTGTAAAAGTTGAATATTTTTTGTGTGAAAAAAATTGAACAAAATTGAAAAAATTAGAGAAAGTTAAGACATTTTTAGCACTCTAGACACACACTAAGAGTATTTTTGTATAAAAAAATTATATATATATATATATCTTTTCGCACAGAATTAATTATACTTTACTACTAATAAGTAATTTTGTCCCTACTTTAAATATTTTTCTAGCGATGAATTAGTACAGTCAAAACACATAAGAATTTGTTACGAAAATAATTTTTATAACAATATCATGTATCATTAAATTAAAATCATAGTATTTTACTGATTAATTATTTGATTATTAAAATGTACATATTTTTTGTATATAGCGACATCTAAACTCTGTTATTTATTGTGGATTTTGGCATAGGAGTGGCGCTAATGTGAAAGGATACTTTGCATGGTCACCTCTGGATAATTTCGAATGGAACTCGGGTTACGCTGTTGGCTTTGGGCTCAACTACGTTGATTACAAAAACGGATTCAGAAGATATCCCAAACTTTCTGCCAAATGGTTCAAGAATTTCCTCAAGTAGGAATATATATATATATATATATATATGTGATTCCATATTCTACAATAATCCTCTACGTGGTGATCATATCATCTGTCCACGTGGACTGAAGACATTTTCTCCTCTAAATTATTGTAATGGTCTCTGGGTATGCTTATGATAACAAAACATGATGGGCACGTTCGGTTTATTAAAAATCGTTGAAAATTTTTAAAATTTTTAAAAATTATTTACTTTTTATCTCATTGCACGAATTACGAATTTACAAACTATTTCATTTTATCTCATTTTTTGTCACTTTAAACGTACCTATATTAATTTTTTTTTTTCATTCTAATAATCATATACTAATTTCTTATCTAGATAATTTCTAAAATTACAAATCTAGTCTGAAAGTCTTAGTTTTAATACAACTAATGCTATCTAGCTAGTGCTTAAAATATATTTAATTTTAAATTAACTAGGACCCATGTTCTTTTAAAAAAATAAAAAAAATAAAGAAATTAGTGACTTATTAAAAAAAAGAAAAAAATAAAGAAATCCAACTTTTATTATTGGCTTTAGAGAAGTGGTGCAATTTAATTTGACTCCAAAAAATAACAAAAATCAAACCAAAAAAATCAAATTAATCGAACCAAATAATTAAACTTAGATTTTGGCTCAATTATTCGATTCTAATTCAATCAATTTTGAACACTTAGGCTTTCTTTGGAAGGGCAAAAATTTGCATAAAGTTACTAAAAGTTGTTTCTTGGATGTTTGGTAAAATATTAATTTTCGTCACTTTCTTACTCATAACTTATTCAAGTCAAAAGTTATCAAAAATTATTAAAAATTATTATTTATTTCTCCAAACACACAAAAAATTATAACTAATAACTTCTGGGCCTTATATATGTGTCTACGTCAGTACATGGGATTTGATGCGATCATGGCATGGAGTGCCTAGCATGGTGCATGTATGGGCAAGTAATGTGTGGCACATGTCACTACATGTATTTGACAGCGTGACTGCATGCACTTGGGGTGGACGAGCGTTTACATGAATCATGCATGTTGTGACAATCAAGACCTAGTTTCACAACCCGTAATAACAGCAAACTCCTGCTCCACACCCTTTTAGGCTTTTTTTTTTTTTTTAAACGGCTAAAATTACCTTCCTATATTTAAAAATTTTTTAAAACACGAAAAAATACAAATATCAAATTAACAAAAAACTAAAAATCCAACTATTAAAAAGTTAACTTTTTTTTTCTTTACCAACCACTCCCCAAAAAAATAACTTTTTTTGTATTTAGTTAACTAGCTAACCGCTAGAAAACTAACTTTTTTCGTGTTTAGAGAGAAGAAAAAGTTAATTTTTTTGTAATTAACTTTTTGTTAATTTAACATTTTTGCACTTCATGTTTAAAATAAATTTAAAATCTAAGAGGGTAAATTTGACAATGTAAAAAAAAAAAAATCAAAAAGTTAAGTAACTAAAAGCTAAGAAGTAAGCTTATGTTCCTAAACGAAGCCTAAGCCTAAGTGTTGGTCCCGATCATTTAAAGTTAAGCTATTCTCTACTAATAATTAGTGCCAAAGCTCTTCATTAAAACCCCTAAATACAAACCTAACCAGAGAATTCCAACAACTCTTGAGAAGAAGTTGGACAAAGCCATGGTCACATCAACAAAATCCAACACATTCAACATAGAAAAGCAGGTTTCACCCTGATTACCTTATAAAAGTTATGCAAACAGCAAAAAGGATGCCATCATAATCATTACAAGTGGATTTTGTCATGAGAACCTTGGCCAAAAGAGGTGCCATTTACAAACAAATGCAGAACAGGGCATATTCCAAATAAAAAGGTAACTAAACACCCTTATATCTTACCATAAATCTAACTTCAAGATTTACACTCCAAATGTGCAACATTGCGCCTGTGCATTTGATCCAGATCTAATGTCACGTCTCCGTCTAATCTCATTTGAAATTTTATTCAATTCCCACAAGGCTCACATGACCGTTCAACGCCTGAATTTCAAACAGATTTCAATGGAAGAGTGACATTGGAAATGAATCAAATGTACAGGAGATAAAGTGACAGAATTGGAAGTACAGGTCCTAAGGTGGAATCGACAGTAAAGTACATGGGCGCTATGTATATTTCAGCCTTCCTAAATTCTTCAAAGAACATAGCAAAGCGTTCCACTGAAGCCTGTAATGCACGCTGCTATTCCCTCACATGCCAAATTTCAAATTCCTTCACACTGAAGAATCAGGAGGTGTGTCTTGAAGGCGATACACAGTTATTTCTTGTTGTTTGAAGTACCGCCGATCCTCTTCATCCACAAGGACAAGATTGAGATAGTACTTCACACTGAATTTATTGTTGATGTTTCGATAAGTTGGCGTCAGTTCGTATGGACTCAAGAACAGTCGGATGGGAATTGACTCTCCTGTAAGGGCACAAATGGGCAAATTGTGAGGTCGTTCCCATTTATGATCCATCATCAATCATCGCAGAATAACAGTAATTTACATAGGGATACAACTGATTCAAAGTACTTAATTTCAAAGTTTCTTTCTAATATTATTCAGCACATAAAATCTTGACTATGAATTGTTGTCGATTCAACTTTTCCAGTACTAAGCAGTTATGTTACGTGAACTTGGATATGAGTGTTGAGTATGGATCTGTGCTTAAGAGTCGGATCCATTTATTATTTTATTCAAGGATATGAAGACACGGAAAAATATTTATATATTTAATATTATTATTTTATTTTATGAGATAATATGGTATTAACAAATTTCTAATAGAGTATTTCATGAATAAAAAATAAGTTTTATGCATAAAGTATAAGCCAAAATTGAATTGTTAAATATATTTGCATGGATATTCAATTATGTAAGGCACTCAAGTATCCTTATTCAACCGTTAAGTATCTGACATGGGTACGTTACACATTTAAAAGAGTCCATGTAACATAGCTAAGCAGTATAAAATTGGAAACTTAACACCCCCCAAAAAAAAAAAAAAAACTAGAACATAAAAGTAAAGATTGTGATGTGATAAATTCAATGCTACATGTAGTAAAATTTTAAGCATTGGCCATAATGTACATATAAGTCCCATAAAACTGGTTTTGTTGTTGTTGCTGTTTTTTTTTTTTTTTTTTTTTTTTTTTCCCCTCTCATACTGAGGAACCAGAAAAAAAAAAAAAAAAGAACTTAGGACAACCAAGATGGAAAGACATGGCCTGTATATTTGAATTATATATAATATCAGTAAAATTTCAGTTATCTAGACAATTCTAGTGTACTCTGCTGGCTACTATTGTAAAGAATGCAAAAGCAACCGTCCAATTTTCAGAGCAGTGACAAGGCAATATGTTATACTGGCAATTATCGTGTTGCTTACTCCTGAAACAAAAAGATTAAGAAATAAAAGCTAGTATGATTTAGAATATTTAAACTTGTCAAATGTTAAATCAATTTTAAATTTCCAATAACTGTTGAGTAAACCTAAAGACAGGATTATCTTAAAATTAATGACCACAAGAAAATGAGAGGAGGACAATCAAACGGATGCTCTTCTTATTTTCAATATATGACCAAACATATTTATTATATGTGAATGGTAAAGCCAAGAAATTGTTTTTTCAGTGAATGCTAAACAGCCACAGTTAAGCATAACATGCCAAATTTTAATTAATAACATCAACTGTCCATTCAGATAACCTTAAATAGTTTCGATAGTCCAAATGAATGAGCCCCGTATAGTCTACTCAACTCAACAAAGCCTTAATCCCAAATGATAGACATCACACGGATTTATGTGGTTCAATAATATGCCTACTTGCCTACATCCACAAGTATGTACAGCCACCTTATTGCTCATTTATATACCAAGAACTGGAGTTGAAAAAATTGTATGAAATTACCAAAATAACAAGCAACTTCTGAAACTCTAATGCTACGAAGAATAGCGTCTATTTGGACGATGATGGAGCACCATGCAAACCATTGGGCTAATATTCTTAGCTATTCAGACAATAAAGGCAATACACCTCACAATTCGAACCATAACCCCTACCTAAGTAACCCAACAAACTGTATTGTGTGCCCCAGTAAATTAAAGCAATTCTAGTCCTAAGAGACAAATGTCATCACGCTGCTCCAGCATCCATCAACTTTCTTGGAACACCATCATGCTAAATATGAACCACTACTTCAACAAGTTTCAAACTTTCCTTTTCTCTCACCTCTCTTTCATCCTTTTACCATGCATATAAACATTTCTCATTTGCGTGTAACTATAACAATTAGTGACAACTAGTCTCACTAGCATCACATTCAAAGATAATTTCATAGCCACCTTCATCTCTTATTACCCTAAGAAGAAATGACTTACGAAGCATAGTCCTTGCCATGAGCCATTTTTACAATCCAAACAGGGGCAAATCCAGGATTTCTAATGAGAGATAAAGTTACCAATCGTCAATTATACACGAAATATTTGTAATAAAGTTATTCTTTTAAGGATAAATTTTATGGGGATAATTTTGAAAAAATCTAAAATTATTACATGTGGCGTTCCCCCCCCCTTGTTTTGGGGGGGGGGGGGTGGAGGGAGAGGCACAAGTGGGGCAATGGTGCAAAGTAATGAGAAGTTTTTGTTTAGCTGGAAAACAAAGTGGGGTTCAGTGTAATTCCCAATGTTATCATGATCACTCTTATAAGAAACAGTAGAAGACTTGATATATTAATCATGCTTGACATAGACATGTAACAATAATGCAAAAACAAAAAAAAAAAAAAATATCACATAAAACGTGTATAAGATAAACTTATACGTTTAAAAGTGTGGCCGCAAAAGAAAAAGAAAAAGAGAAAAAACTACTAATATGCTCAACAATTATCACCAATCCATCCATGTCATTAAATAGCTGTAAACTAAATAAACTTAACGTTACCTCTAACAGGAGCACCATCCATCAATTCATATTTTGCAAGGGTCTCTGTCTCAACATATGTACTAGAACCTGCTTGTGTGGACTCCCGACGCCTGATCTCAAGTTCCATATTTTTTAACTTGATTCTCACAAGAAGAAAGTAGATTTTTCCAATAACAACATCCTTCAAATGATACCTACATGTTTGACTTCAATTAGCAAACATGAAGATTCCTCCACAGCCTGCAGAGAGTTGTTTGCATGCCAGAAGTTAATGATGCAGGCATTAGTTTCTTGGACTTACTTGCTTTTGTTGTATTCAAACTCAATGTGTAGGCAATCCTCAATTCCAACTTCCATCTGTGAAAAGCATTAATATCGTTATACAGAATTAGAACAGAAAAAATAGGTATAAATTTCATTTTTCTTCTAGACTATATAAAAAATGTAGACAACATACTACAAGTAGGAAAACAAAGATGAAAGAATTGCTATGATGCATGAAATAATGATGCAGCTTTTGAAGTCCATAGGAAACATCATTACAATTTGAAGTTTTTTTCAGCACCAATTAAGCCATACACTGTGAAGCATGAACACGTGCCCAAAACTCATTACACAATATTGACACCCCAACATGACAATGTTTAAAAAATGAGAGGAACAAAAATGGGAATGGTAAAAAAACCCTGTACTCAAAATCTAAGCAAAACAAAATGGAAAGAAGCAGGAGATTTAGAAATTTCTCGTTAAGACATAATGAAATCCATCAATATGAAAGTCACTAACCGAATCCACTGACCTTTATACTGTTGTTGATTGATGGAAGCGGTGTATAGTTTCGAACCTGATGAAGAAACATAATGCCCTTAAAATACAAAAAGTTAGAACATGCAATATTGCAATGATTATATGTTAATAAATATCCATTTGAACAGGAACATTTCAAGAGAAACAACAAATAAGATGAATATGTTACAGTCCTGATGGGCCCCACCTGTGGTATGGGACATGAATTGGGCTATTCCAGTATGGGATGGAATATAGAAATTGATCTCACGCATTCCATCAGGCCTGTGTCTTTTGGTGTATTGGTCAAGTTCCTAACATTTGGTATTAGAGTAGCCCCCCCGTCCTGAGTTCGAGTCATAGTAAGGGCTACCCAGGAAAGAGCTACCTAGAATAGAGTGTGAGCCATCCAAAGAGGAAAAGAGTTACCTACTGCCAGAGTGAAAGCTACCTAGAATGAGAGCCATCTTGGACGTCGGCTTTGGAAACGTGGTGGTATGTTACGGTCCGGATGAGACCCACCTGTGGTATGGGACATGGGTTGGGTTATTCCGATATGTGATGAAACATAGGAATTGATCTCACGCGTTCCATCAGACCTGAGTCTTTTAGCGTATTGGTCAAGTTCCTAACAGAATACTAAAGTGAAAAATCAAAGTGAGAATTTTCTATATTACATCTATGAAAATGAATGGTTGCACATAGGCAGCGAGGATAATGGCTCATATGCCAAAATAGGAAATAGAAATCAAAATAAAAAATAAATAAATAAAAAGAAATAGAAAAATCAACTTATACCCAATCCCCACAACGGCTAAATCTTAACTCGAAGTTAACCGTTCTTTCCATCTCCATTTTCACCGATCCATAGGTATGGTTGACTTGACTGATTAGGCTTACCGACCGAAACAACTTTCACCCCACAAATCAGGGATTACCTTATCTGTCTTGTAGTTGTTTTCGTCATCGTTTTAGCTCCTATATACAATTGGTTAAGAAACATGTTTCTGGTACTTTTGTACTTCAATTTCCAAATTCAAGATGGTGTCTACTCTACTACCTTGAGTTTGTGGGGGAGTGTTAAAGTATTAAGGAAATCGTATCTCCTTGATATTATTTCCAGAATATTTTCTTAAATATTCTCCATCATAATATCTTAGAATATTCCCTAAGATATTGTCTAATAATTTGGAGATTTATTTTCTAAGTGGCTCTATGCGTATTGATTGGCCTATTCCACTATAAATACACTTCACTATTATTAATGTACATTCATGTGTTATGCATCTGCATTTATATGCTCGTGTATCTGCATATATGTATACTAGTCTAGGGGTGATGAATCTAGCCTAAAGGTAATCTGTACATTCTATTTTGTTAAGTATAATACAATCATATGACAACCAATTGGGTGTGTCAAGATGTTCAGTATATCTGTTTCTATAATATGGCATCAGAGCATCAATTCTTGGTGTTTGTTGTGTAAATCAATAAACCATAGCTGTATGAGTGATCAAGAATCAAAACCCAGAAGTTCCTGTTCATCGTCACTTACATCGCAAAGACCTTTCATCGTCATCGTCACTAACAAGTGCTAGTGAGCCATAATCCAACATCTGTTTTGACCAAAGCCATACATCGGTGAAGTCGTCGGAGGTTGGCGATCGCCGTCGAAGGAATCACGTCGTCGGATTGTTCCCCACGCATCGTCACGCGCCATCAAGTCCTCTGCACGTGAGATTCATGCACCTCTAGTCAAACCGCGCGAGCAAGAAGCATCCTCTAGTCTCCGGCCTTTTGTCAGTCCATTCGCCTCTTTCTAGTGATCCCTCCGAT
Organism: Vitellaria paradoxa; assembly: GCA_019916065.1. Lineage (NCBI taxonomy): Eukaryota > Viridiplantae > Streptophyta > Magnoliopsida > Ericales > Sapotaceae > Vitellaria > Vitellaria paradoxa. Next base: position 31,391,110 of record CM034244.1, read on the forward strand.
TACCTTTGTTCACTGGTTTGAACAATTTCTTTCTTCACTCTATTCTTTTCACACATCGGTCTATTTTTCTTTTTCGGTTCTTATGGCCTTTAAAACTGTTAAAGAAACCCAACAACACATAAGAGTAGGGGCCTCAACCTTAAAACCTAGGTGTTAAAGTGAGGGACGTCCATCTCTTATAAAGGACAAGTAATTTTTACTTCGGGCCGATGTGGGACAACATCTAACAGCCTCCCTCACGCTAGCTCACATGGACATAGGCTTAGCGTGGACTATGGTGAGGCCCAATTAAAAGCCTACTCTAATACCATGTTAAAGAAACCCAACAACACATAAGAGTAGGGGCCTCAACCTTAAAACCTAGGTGTTAAAGTGAGGGACGTCCATCTCTTATAAGGGACAAGTAATTTTTACTTCGGGCCGATGTGGGACAACATCTAACAAAAACAACTATTGAACAAAGAATGCTCAATACTTCAATCCCTATGCCTCAACAATTAACAACTAGAAAATTAAAGAAAACTAATTATATTCAATGGTACAAGGCTATTAAAATTGCGTTAACTGGGTATGGAAAACAAAAACATTTGACAGAGTCTGGGCCTGCTAAAACTAATCCTAAGTTTGATGTTTGGGTTCAAGAGGATGCTCATCTAATTAGTCTATTATGGAACCCCATGGAATCCCATATTGCTGATCTGTGTACTCACCTGGATACATATAAAGACATATACAAGTATATTCGTTTATTATTCTCCAATGATCTCACTCGCATGCGCTTGAGTTCTTCAGTTACAACAATTAGGCAAATTAGTTACTGAGTATTTTGCTTCCTTCAAGCGTGTTTATGAAGAATTGAATTCTCTACAGCCATTATCTCTTGATATCAATGAAATGCAGAAGCAACATGAACAGATCGTTATACTTCGATTTCTTACCAGCGTAGATTTTAAATTTGAGCTAGTTAAAGTTCAAATACTAAGTGGAGCTTCTTTTCCTTCGTTTGTAGAAACTTATTCTAAGGTTATGAGAGTTGCCTCTCAAGACTCATCTACAACTTCTGATGCTACATAGTCTACTCTTGTTAATCTGACACCTCCATCACACCGGGATAGTAAAAGTCTTAATTATCAAACCCCGTCTCAGTCTGAAGGTCGTGGAACTCGTGAAGGTTGAGGTCCTGGTCGTGGTCGTGGTTGTGAAGGTCGTAGCACAAGGTCTAAATGCTCTTATTATGGTCATGTTGGACATGTTAGGGGTTCACATGATTTTTCAGTTTTTACAAACACACTTACCAATGATAAAGCTAGTAAACCAATATCTATGACTATTTCAAGAAAGGAATATGCCAAATTTCTTCAATATCAAACAACCCATCAGGCATCTCTTCCCACACCTTCTTTAGTAAAGTCTTAGTTATCAGACCTCGTCTCAATCTGATGGTCGCGAAACTCGTGGAGGTCTTGGTCGTGGAGGTCATAGCATGAGGCCTAAATGCTCTTATTGTGGTCATGTTGGACATGTTAGGGATTCATTCGATTTTCTAGTTTTTACAAATACATTTAACAATGATGAAGCTACTAAACCAACATCTATAACTATTTCAAGAGAGGAATATGCCGAACTTTTTCAGTATCAGATAGCTCATCAGGCATCTCTTCCCACACCTCCTTTAACTCACTAATTCCATTGCCTGTCTGTCTACCACTTCACATACATCTTGGGTTCTTAATTTTGGTGCTTCGGATCATATGTCTGGCACTTCTTCATTACTATCTGATATTCAATGTCCTTCCATTTCCAATGTCATTACAACTAATGGTTTATCTAATTCAGTTAAAGGTATCGGTAAAGCACTTCCATTCTAATTTAGCTTTATCTTTTATATTGGGTGTGTTTGGAATTGTATAAAAGTGTATGAAGTAAAATAAAATTATAAAAGTAAATATCTCGTAATTCGTGCAGTGAGTGAAGAATTTAAATTTTGCTGTCTCGTAATTCGTATTTGTAGAGATTTGTAAAATTTTATTTTATTTTGTTGTGCTCCAAACAGAGCCATTATATGTTCCTTCATTTTCCTTTAACCTCCTATCTTTCAGCAAAGTCACCAAACAACTAAACTATTCAGTGACATTCTTTCTCGATTCTGTGATTATCTAGGATTTGAAGACATGGAAAAAGATTGAAAGAGGGCATTAAGCTCAGGTACTCTATTATCTGGTTGGTCTGTCTACCTCTTCATCAACTACTTGTTCTGCAACTGTATCTCCCATTGAGATTCATTATCGTCTTGGTCATCTAGCCTTTGACAGGTTGAAATCTATAGTTCCTAGTTTGAGTCACTTACAATTTTTAGATTGTGAGTCATATCAATTGGGAAAGCATCACCATGCTTCTTTCAGCCCCAGAATTAATAATAGGTCATTGAATCCTTTTTATTTAGTATATTCAGATGTATGGGGACCTAGTCGTGTTTTTTCTTTTAATTGGAGTTTACGTACTTTGTTGATAATTTTTCCAGACTTACATGGATTTATTTGATGAAAGATGGCTCTAAGTTATTTTCTATCTTTCAAACTTTTTGAGCTGAGATTAAAACTCAATTTGATGTGCCTATTAAAATTCTTCGCAATGATAATGCTAAGAAACATTTTTCCAAGCCTTTCACTAATCTTATGACCTCTTCTCGCATACTCCATCAGTCATCTTGCTCTCGCACTCCACAACAAAATGGAGTTGCGAAGAGAAAGAATTTACATCTCATTGAGACAGCTCGTTGCCTGATGTTTCAAATGAAGGTTCCTAAGATTTTTTGGGGAGATGCTATTCTCAATGCATGCTATTTAATTAATAGAATGACGTCTTATGTCCTTAGAGGGTCAATCTCCTTATTCTATCTTGTTCCCCCAAACACCACTATTTTCTCTTCCTCCATGCATTTTTGGATATGTTGTTTTTGTCCATCAACTTGACAATGGAATTGATAAACTTGACCCATGCGCCCTTAAGTGTGTATTTTTAGGTTACTCTCGGTTACAAAAAAGATAACAATGTTATGTCCATCTCTTCGTCGATATTTTGCTTGTGTTGATGTTTCATTTTTTGAATCCACTCCATTCTTTTCTTATACTCAGTCTTTATCTAATCTTGATGAGAGTCTTCCTCTGCCTGTGATTTCTCCTTTTCATCTCTATCATCCTGATTTGTAGGTTTATACTAGACAGTTGGCAACTACTAAGTCCTCACCTAACGTTTCTGGCATTTTATCTTCTCCTCCTCAATTGTTAGATCCTCCTCCTGCTATAGCACCTAATGATCTCAATCTTCTAGTGGCTCTTCAAAAAGGTAGAAGTACTTCCACTTCCCATCCAATATTTAATTTTGTCTCTTATACAACTTTATCTCCCTCTTATCATAATTTTGTTGCCTCCCTATCTACTGTTTCCATTCTTAACTCGGCAACTGAAGCATTGTCTCATTCTAGATAATGTTCTACTAATGTCTGCTTTTCAGGCCAATGCTACTTGGGATTTGGTAGTTCTTCCTCCTAGAAAGCCTGTTGTTAGTTGTCGATGGGTGCATACCGTCAAAGTTTACCCCGATGGCTCTGTCGATCATTTGAAAGCATGGTTAGTTGCCAAGGAGTACACTCAGATTTATGGTCTTGACTTTTCAGAGACCTTCTCTCCTGCGGCTAAGATTACATCTATTTGCCTTCTTATTTCACTTGTTGCTACTTTTCATTGGTCACTTCATCAGCTGGTTGTTAAAAATGCTTTTCTCCATAGTGATCTTGCTAAGGAGGTGTATACGAAACAACCTCCTAGGTTTGTTGTTCAGAAGGAGTCTAGATTAGTCTGTTAAAAAAATCGTTGTATGGCCTAAAACAGTCCTCTCGAGCATGGTTTGGCAGATTTAGTAATGTGGTGATAGCTTTTGGACTGACATGCTGTGGAGTTGATCATTTAGTTTTCTATTATCATTCTTCTCAGGGGAAGATATGATTATTAGCGTACATGGATGATATTGTGATCACTAGAGATGATACACAAGGTATTCACGATTTAAAAATGTTCCTTCAAACTAAGTTCAACACCAAAGACTTGGGTCCACTGAAATATTTTATGGGCATTGAAGTTACAAGATCACATAAGGATACTGCTCTTTCCCAATGGAAATATGTGCTTGATTTGTTATTTGAAACAAGTATGTTGGAAGCTAAACCTATTGATACTCCAATGAATCCCAATACTGAACTCCTTGCAAATGAGGATGAATTATTGAATGATCTTAGTCGATATCGCAGACTGGTTGAAAAGCTTAACTACCTGAGACATCGCATTCGCTACAAGTGTAGTCAGTCAGTTCCTAGATGCACCTCGTTCTAATCATTGGGATGCAATCATTTATATTTTGAGGTATCTAGAAGGTACACCAGATCGTGGTTTGTTGTATCAAGATAATGGTCACACTCTAGTCCAGGGATACACAGATGTCGATTGGACAAGATCGCCATTAGACAGACGATCAGCTAGTGGATATTGCATCATTGTGGGAGGCAATCTAGTATCCTAAAAGAATAAAAAAACAAAAAATGGTGGCAAGATCAAGTACAGAGTCAGAGTATAGAGCAATGGCACATACATCTTACGAGATGATTTGGATACATCATGTGTTAAAGGAATTAGGAGTTCTTCTATTACAGCCAATGGAGCTATTATGTAATAATCAAGCTGTTGTTCACATAGCTTCTAATCCAATATTTCATGAGCGAACCAAACATATTGAAGTTGATTGTCACTTTATTAAAGAAAAGACTTTACAAAATGTCATCAAAAGTAATGTAAAGTCTGAACATTAATTGGCTAATGTATTTACTAAAGCTTTGGGAAGAGCTAGAGTGAAATTCATTTGAAACAAGCTTTGAACATATGATATATATATACTCCAACTTGAGGAGAAGTATTAATGTACATTCATGTATCATGTATTTGCATTTATACATACTAGTCTAGGGGTAATAAATCTAGCCTAGAGGTAATCTGTACAGTCTATATTGTTAAGTATAAATACAATCATATGACAACCCAATTGGGCATGTCAAGCTACTCAGTATATTTATTTTTACAACAACTATAATTAAGTGAATACAATTATTCTATTTTCTTATTGCGTAATGTTGAAATAGCTTGATATATATTGTTCGGCCCATTTCCTAACAACTTAGGCTTTTGGGACAATTAATGACTTAACATGGTGTCAAAGTTCTAGTTCTAGAAAGTCCTAAGTTCGAATCTTATTATTCTCTATTTATTATTATGCACTTTATTTACTTGTGTTAGTGTACCTTATTTAATTTGATTTGTTTGTCTCTACTCCACGTACAAATTGGGGTAGCACGTGAAGGGGAGTGTTAAAATAGTTTGATATACATTATTGGGCCCATTTCCTAACAGCTTCAAACTTTTGGGACAATTGATGACTTAACACGTAACATAGCACCAAAGCAAATAAATGTCCAAGGTTCCACCCTTAATGCCACAAAAAGAAAATAATAATAATTATAATAATTCAATAATCACGCATGTTTAGCCCTTGAAAAAGTCAGTCTCACCATATATGAGAGGATGCATAGACAGAAAATAAATCAGTATAAATAATAAGGTCCCCTCTCTCTCTAATAGTTTAAGCTTTTAAGTGAGATGGTAGCCTACACTCTAACAACAACCATAAAGTTAAAGCATTGAGTTCTATATTCAAATTATAACATAGAGTGATACAACTATGACTAAATGGGAAAACTTCATATCATATGGACTAAACAATTGTTTCAACTATTATAAAACAAATGTTACTATTTGCTTACGAAAATAGAAAAGGATTACCACAAAATCCTGGTACTCTACAATGTTGCCCAAAAAGCTACGACTGATAGTCACTTTCAAAATGTACCTGCAAGCGTTGAAGAAAAGCATACTGGAGTCATCAATTAATTAACCAATTTTCTTTTAGAAGTTCATAACTTTTGAATTTGAAACAATCTATGAGAATAATCGCTTTACTTGGTAGGAGCATGTGCAAGAGCCAAAATGAGGCGATTAGACATGATAGAATAAGATTGAGACTGCAAAAATATTTCTCAATTCTAGAATCTAAAGTATCAGGTCAACTAATAAAAATAAAGACTTTAAAATCACAAATGAAAGCTCAAGAAAATATGCACACAAAAGATAACTTGAGTGCAGTGTTAGCGGAGATTTACAGAAAATTTGAGCTAAAGGTGGGGAAAATAACCAAAAAGTGAAGAAAAAACAGCAGAAAAGTTCTATGAGGACAATTACTTGACCAAGGTAAAAAAAGTTCAATTTTCCATAATCCTTGCTTCTGAAAATGGCTCAGATCAAATGTTTGAAAGGCATCCATTGTATTGCTTCATTTCTACACTAGGTATGTGCACAATACAGAGACTACATCCCCTAGGCACCCAACGAGTAAATTTACTTGAAGGAGAAGAATACACTAATGATAAGTGCAAATGTCTCAACACATAAAAGCGAAAAAAAAAAAAAAAGGAACCAAGTGATTCTATGGTCCCTGCATTTTGCTTCAAGCCGGGTAAAGATATGTTTGATTTCAAATATAATCAGTCCCACATCTGATATTCGACAAAAAGCAGTCCAGAGGCTTTTAGCTTACCGTCAATGCAGATGTTACCATAACCATCATATTTTTGAGCCATCAATAATGCCAACACAGAAGCAAAAGCCTCTACCAAGCTCACTATCGGAGTTTAATCAACAGATAAGGCTGAACCAATTTGTTTTTATTGCCAGGAGTCAACAATGTTGAAGACAAAAGTAAGAAATAATCTCACTGTTATTTCTGTGATTCTCTGAATAAAAAGTTACACAGATCCTCCTACTTATAGCCTATTCAAGTATCTATACAAGGTAAGTTTTCCTACGATGAATGCTGAGATTTCCGAGGGAATATATTTATACATGGTAAGTTTCCCTATGATGAGTGCAAAAAATACTAAGGAAATATTTTAATAATTACACAATCTTCTAATTTCCCAATCTTCTAATTTCCAGTATTTCTACAAATGTACATATCAAGAAAAATGTCATTTCATCTACTCAGGCTGACCAGTCACAAATACCTTTCAACCTGCATCCAGCTCACCAAGAACCATCCAGTATACTCCCATGAGACAAGTAATAGGAACAGTATCGATGCACAAAAAACAAATGAGAGATAAAGGGGCCATTTCTAGAAGCGTTAATACCCACCCATTCTCCCTTGGAAACTTTGTGGTTTATCATGATTGAGTCTTTCCCTACAAATGAAAAACAAAAACGGGGATATGAGTTCTCCTTGTCTGAGTACTCTGCCAGGTGAAAACTCAGGTAGGAGATCACCATTCCAATTGACACCCATAATGGTAGAAGAAACACAGTTCATAATAAGGTCTATCCAATTTTGATTGAAATCAAAGAATTCTAGAGTATTCTCCAGGAAATTCCAAGACAACCTTTCATAAGCTTTCTCCAGGTCGATTTTGAAATTCATCCGCTTACTGTCCTTTGCCTAGACTTCAGGGTATGGAGAATTTCTTGTGCTATGATGATGTTATCAATGGTGGATCTACTAGGTACAAAGCTACTCTGAAAGGGACTGATAATCTTGCTCAGCAGAGAGCAAAGTCTATTCACAAGAATTTTGGTAACAATTTTGTAAGAGACATTACACATCTAAATTTTTTAATTTTCTCAGGGTTTTCAACCTTGGGAATCAAGATAATGCAAGTTTTATTTAGCATCTTTAGGGATGCTTTTTCTCATAAAGCAATCGTTCATGAAGCCACAGACAGAAGTGTGAATATGGCCCCAGCAAGTGTGGTAGAAGATGGCCATCAAAACCAGAGGCATTGAAGCCATTAATATTCTTAACTACAGTCCAGATCTCATCATCCTCAAGACTTCTATAGAGGGTAAGGTTGTCATGTTCAACGAGTTTGGGGCTTTATAAGTGCATCCAATGATCCCAGTTTGCATTTTTGTTGACCTTGAACAAGTCAGTAAAATAACTTTGAATCAAGTTTTTAATGCAAGCGGGTCAGACAGCCATCTTCCAAGGTCATCTCATGGTTAAAGATTTTATCCTTCGTTCCCCTAACAATGGTAGTAAGATGGAAGAAGTTAGTATTACGATCACCTTCCGAAATCCATTTAGTTCTAGATTTATGGAACCAAAAGATTTCTTCTTGAAAGAGTGTACTATTGTATTGGTTGATCAAATGCTTCTTGAGGAGAGAGGTAATGGAAGAATCTAAAAGCTTGAGATTTTTGGATGCCTCTATTATTCCAAGAAGCCATCTTTTGAAAGATGTTATTGTAGGTAGTTAATTCACCAACACAAAGGCACCTCATCCCACCGTACTCAACACTTAGCTGAGGGATGCATAGTCTCGCCATACGCTTTGTCCAAGTAATCTCCTCCAGTCAAATGAACTCCAAATTTCTATCAGTAGATCCTTCTCAACATCTATGAAATCTTCTTTAGACTTAGAGGAATGCCTAAGGACCTCCTCCTCCAAGGGCACCCTCCACCCATGAGCACCCTTGAGGGTCTCATGGTCCTCCCCTCCATACAAGATCACCAAGGGACTAGCGGATTGGTGGCTCAACTTAAAGGATCCTCCAAAACTCTTCATTCAGTCTAGGGAGAGACGTTACAAGACAAACCCCGCAAAATCCTCACTTCCTTAATGAAAATAATTCTTGCAATGCCCAGTCGTACAGCAAACAGTGCCATTCAATTTGCTTGATCATCGTCTCACTAGCCTCCATTAGCCAGACCCCATTCTATACATATCCCCCTTCTTTTAAGCTTAAATAACATCATCATTAGCCTTTCATCATAGCCATAGCATCCAATATTGTGCTTTCTCTCTCTCTCTCTCACTCCAAATTACCCTGCTCTTATCCTACTTGCCCCCGGTGACTCCCTCATTGAAGATGCTCGATATTATTCTTAAATAGTCGGAATCTCTAGTCTGACCACAATCATCCATATCTAACTCCAATGGTGAAGAGTGATGACTGTATTCAATGGCTAAGAAAAACGACTATTTAAAACAACCAACAGATCACTGATCCTACTACCTGTACTAAGAGAAAGTGCCCCTCCACATCAGAGCAATGCCTCATAGGCCCCATGGCTAAACAATTCGGAGCTCTCATAAACCAGATGGCTGGTTTCTGGTTTTCGACAGTGACAACAAGTCATGTTGGAAGTTATGATGGCTCTCCAATGTGGCCAAGCACCACCACAGCCGCCTATTGCAGTAGTGGTACCACCAGCTCCTGCTAATTATGGAGGTGACCATGCTCCACCAGATGGTGTTGAAATGAACTTAAATGCCAATGATGTGAGCAACATAACTAAGGCTTCCACTGCTATGCTCACACCCAAGAGAATTTCGTGCTCACGTGAAGCTCCAGATCCATTTCGTGTGCACACCGTGTGCCTCGTGCACGCGTCAGCTAGGCGAGAACTTTCCCTTCAAATTTTTACACCCATTTGCGGACAAATATGCATCTGAATTCTTCTCTTGTATGAATATGGTGCCTTGTCTAAAACTGGGAGTCTTTTCTCACATTTTAGGAGATACATTCTCTCTTTCCAAGGGTTTTCTTAGTTCTCACTTAATTGTTCTTCATTTCCTTGTAAGCTTTTATTTTCATGTACTTGTAAGTATTTATTGTAAGACATATTATCTTCCATTAATACAAGCTAATTCTCATTTATTATAGTAGTTATGATGTCCAAGGAACCTTTCCCTCCACCAGATGGAAGGGGCTTAATCCAAGGTAATAATCCCAGTCAGCATAAAATAGATTCAAGCATAAAGGGTAAAGAGGACAAAATGTAGACCCAGGATTACATGGACTAAAATTGTTAAGAAAGCCTAATTTTATATAAGCACACGAAAAACGTAACACATGACAAAAATGAATGGAGAAAGAGGATTCATGTAACCGATCCTAAGTTAAAACTTTGTTGAGTTGAGCATAAAATAGATCTGAGTTCACAATTGCTAACGAATTTCATGTAGGTAAAGAAGAGAAGTGAAAACAAAACCGCATTAACCTATGAATTAGACTTATCGAATCAAGCTAATTTAAAATCTAGAAATAAGAATGCAAATAGATGGATGAATTACATGGCTTAGGTATCCTCGTGAGATAGCGGTAAACAAAAATTAAACCAAGCCAAATGGCTGATGCAAGCAGCCTCTAACTGATCTATAAACAATAAAAATTTGAACTAACTTATTCTTCAGAACAATGAAAACGAATGATGAATTAACTGATATCAAGTTTTTGGAAACGATACTCCACCTAAGTCTTAGGTTGACTCCATTGTATGATTCATATGGCATCTCCACAGTAGAAAACTCGAAAGGATATGTTTTCCTCTCATACAGTTCACCAGGAACATCAAGTTCACGTACTGCAAAGCAATTCATCGAAGAATTTAGGAGTGATCTACATGACCCTAGTCAAAGAAAAACATGGACTGAAAAAAGACCATCACTGAAATTAGGATGACTCATTCTGAAACACACTTACCAAGAGATGTAAAATCATAGAAGTTTCCTCTGTCGAAGTACAGCTCTGCAAAAAGAAAAGACGAACTCAGTTTTAGCATAATGAATATTTTCTAAATTCCAAACTGAGCTGCCAATAAACTAATTAATAACAATTAATTTTATTTGTATAATAGAAAGATGACACCACATTAATGAACTCAAAACTACGAAACTATTGCAACACTCATAGATATAAATAATATATACGGCACTAAAATGTTGATGCGTAGAACTAATGCATTCAGAAATAGAAAAAGAATGATAGTCAAACAAGTGACTGCTTGGATCCGAGTCAAATTATAAAGAAAGTACGAAATGATAAAATTTAAATCCAGAGACATGTAAGCTATGGGAAATCATATGCTCACATATTTATATACTTGTATATTTGTGTCATCTTTTTTTTTTAACCTACTTTTCATGCTGCATCCCCACTGCTTTTATAAGAAATTACTTTGTTAATCATAGCCACATATCCAGGAATTTAATAAAAAATAAGAATAAAACTAAAACGGAAACAACTACAGTTATTTTCATCACATTGCTTTCTAGATATTTCATATACTGCCTTACTCACAAGATTTTTTTGGGGTTTTTTTTTTTTTTTGGGGGGGGGGGGGGAACAGGATCCAAATAAAATACATTTCATCTATATCTTGAAGCAAATTAAGCAGACCTATCTGACCAAGTAGCTCAATTTTCACACCAATATGTTCAACCCTTTTCCCTTGTTGTGGCTCTATAAGAACCTGTACATAGAAACAATAAGAGTCCTTCTCCATCTTACAGTTGTGATCTCGAGACTTCAAAATAAGACTTCCAGTCGTAAGCTTGAAAATGACAATGTCTGTTGCATAGTTACCTCACCAACAATATTTTCTTGACTCTGGAAGAGAGGAACCATAACTGTTTGACCATTTTCCTTCTTCAATGGAACCTGCAGATTCAAAATAGAAAGGGAAAGCTAAAATGAAGAGGAAAAATAAGAAACCCAGAAGAAAACAAAAAAAGAAACAAAGAAAGAAAATAATGAAAACATCAATAGAAAAGGAAAGCACTTAAGGCCATAAAACAAGAATGATAATGTTATTCATCTAAAATACAGCAGTAACACACAACCTAGGCTTAAATTTGAATGTTAGGCTGTTAACCACCATTTCACCATAAAGCATAAGTTGTAACAGAGAAGGCCAACCTTACAACTTATATTATTATTTTATTTTGTACTCTCAACTTTGTCGAATTTTTTTATGGATTTTCTGACACCTAATGAGATTTCATGAGGGCGTTCCCTACTTCGGAGGACATGCCCCTAACCAGATCTAATTGACGTCAACAAATCCATATAGCCGACCCCACCTAGTGGGAAAAGACTTGGTTTGGTTATACTCTCAACATGCCCCCATACATGGGACATGCTAACATCTTTTTTTTTCTATTTTTTTTTTTTTTATGAAGCCAAACTTGTGCTATCGCGCCCCTGTTTATTATTTCGAGAGCTTTAGTCCAGCTGATAGCTGTGTCGCTTTGTATATATTTTGGGACTTCTTCTCCAATGTCACTCTAGTTTGGTCTATGAAGCACGGATACTTCGAATTAGGCGCCGCACTCGTATCGGATACTTCGGGGATACAGATACAGCTAGGATATGGCTGGATACGTATCGGATACGCCACGTGGTGTATCCTAATTTTTTATTTTAAATTTTGCACAGGATACGGCTAGGATACGGCTGAGATACGGCCAGGATACGGGAAGGATACGGCCAGGATACGGCGGGGGTCCAAAATGTAATATTTTAAACCTTTTTGGGGGTACAATTGATATGATAAAATTTTAGTAAATAGTTTAATTTTCTTGGGTATTTATATTAGTAAATAGTTTATTATTCCTTAAAATTGTAAAAAAATATTATCTTACTCCCTCAAAATGTGAAATGATTTACCTTGACCTTCCCTCATTCAAATTTTTGGTCTGCCATCATGCACGACTATACTTATTATTTTTCATATGCATATATATATATGTATATATATGATTAACATTATCAAAGAAAAAGTTGAAAATTGTTTAGTCATAAGACAAGTAATTTCACAAATCAAGGAAAGTTTAAAATTGTTTAGTCATGAGGCAAGCAATTTTGCAAGTCAAGGAGGTGATTTGTGAACTACAAATACTTTAAAATGGGTGCCGAATTCGTATATGATACGTATCAATAAACATATTTTTTGAACACTTCGAGATAAATGTCAGACAAATCATATAGTGTATCTAATTATTTTATAAATTTTCTCGAGCACATGACCAAAACAAATTTAAATTATATATCCAAAACTCATAAAATCATAAATTTTTTTTTTTTTTTGGTAAGTAAATCATAAAATCTTTTATCTCATATTTACTATTTTTTTGGCAGATAAATTTAATTTTATTACCAAAAATTTAGATGTGTAATAAGCTCAAAACACTTCCCTAAAGACAGCCACAAATGTTCAATCGAGCATTACAACGGTGCACCATGGCCCACTAATAATTCTCAGTTACAACTCAAGTGATTATGCTAGAAACCCGTACATTCATGGTATGCGATAATTAACATGGAAGCGTAAATTAAACAATTTAGTTTATGTATCAATTACAAAAAGCCCAAGGGAAATAAAATAAAACAAGCAAGTGGACTGACCAAAAGAATCCAAATTGATTTTTTTTTTAGTTGTGAATGTTATATTTATATATATCAATAAAAATATATAAAATTATATATATTTTTTTTTATCGAATTCTTGTCGTGTTCATATTCTCATTTTCTAAAAATTTTCTTTATGTCTATAGTCATATTATATGCATATTTCATGTTCGCATTTATATATGTATTTATGCTTCTTACAGCGTGCTATTCAAACTAGCATGTGTATTAGATGGCCGTGATTAGTTAAACATTAAATATGAGCAGGCACTACATAAAGGCAAGATTGGAATTACACTCGTAGAACATTGGATGGAACCTTTATCAGAAACTAAATAGAATCAGAATGCTGCGGTAAGAGCCATTGATTTCATGCTTGGTTGGTGAGTTATTTTTTTTTTTTTTTTAATGCATTTCACATATTTGGCATTTCACAATCAGTAATGTTATAAGTTTACCATGGTAAGGTTGTTGATCATCGGCTTGGACTCTATCATATTTTAACACTTTGGCAGTGAATTTGTACATGTGCTAGAGTTAGTTCAAAATTCTATAATTGGCTATAAACTTGCTAATAAGGTAACTTTCTATAAAGAGTTGGTTTGATTTTAAAATAAAGAATTGATTTGATTTGGTAAATAAAATTTTGTATTTTGGAATATATTTTGAGTTTAAGAATTGAATTGAATTGAATTAATTTAAGAAAAATATCAAAGTTGATCATGTTAATGAAAAATAGAAAATATGATATATGAGAATAAATTTTTTCAATTACTTAGATGTCTTAAAAAAAATGAATTCTTATCAAATTATATCATTTTAGATTGGATTTCAATTTATATAGAAATCCTGAAGTTTAAGTTATGAAATGAAATAAATTTTAACCCATAAATTTTTATTTTTTTTAATTCCAAACACAAAAATTGGTGAGAATTCTCATTAAACGAAATCAAATTTCATCAAATCTACCATTCTAAATAGAGTGTTATAGAAAGTTACCTTAATTAGAAAAAAAAATCATACAATAATAACCACTAAAGAGTATCAAAATGAAAAAAGCAAAAATAGAAATAAAATTTATTTAAACAAATTTATTTATTATTATTGTTGTTGTTGTTTATCTAAAATTAAGTCACATAATTCTTTATCGTTACTGACCAAAATTATACCTCAGTCTTTAAATTTAAGCATTCATGATCAGTTATGGTTAAATCTCCAATTTTAAAAAGAAATCATCTTTTTATGCATAATGCTATATATTATAATTTATAATATCAGTAACCATTAACAAGAAGAAGTCACATAAAATATTTAGAAATGGTAAAAGTTTTATCTTGAAATGACTTATTTAAAATAATAATTATTATGTACATAATTGTACGAAATTATGCATAGAATAATTTGGATGAATCACATTCATACATGAAAAATCTATTTCAATGTTGAGTTTATTTTATAAAAAATACTTAAAATTTATATTTATAAGTATTTATATTAAACTATTTTTAATATACGCTTTAATAACTACAAGTTTTAAAAATTAACATTTTCGTACATATTCCGTACCTGTGCTCGTACCACATATATCTCTATATATCCTAATCTCCCAAAAAAGACATATCCTTACAACCTACCTATGTTTCACCCCTTAAATTTTCGTTCCTTTACCTTTTCTTTTAATACTAATCCCTAAGTAATGTTTTATCATTTTCCCTTGGTATTGAAGGTTTATGGACCCAATAACGACCGGTGATTATCCACGTTCAATGCGATCTCTTGTGGGAAAGCGACTTCCTCAATTCTCGAAAGAACAATCCATGATGTTGAAAGGATCGTTTGATTTTCTTGGATTGAACTATTATACTGCCAATTATGTGTCATATATATGCACCAAACTCCAATGATGTAAATGTGAGCTATTTAACAGATTCTTGGGTTAACCTTACAAGTAAGTTCAATCTATTCTTGTACTTACAAGTAATTTTATATTGATCATAACGCCGTGTTTGGAATGTGGATTTATTGAGAGAAAAAATTTAAAAAAATAATAATAAAAAATAAAATGACGTTCAGTAAAGTTAGAAAACTGAGAATATAATCAATAGATATTTATTAAAAATTAATTTTTATTTAATTAAACGTAATATAATAAGACAAAATTAAAAAAATTATTTTCTTTCGTTGCCCTATTCTCTCGACAAATTCATGTTCTAAATATCACGTAGACTGTAATCTACTCTCTCTCTCTCTGTCTCTCTTTCTTTCTGACAAAATATGATTCTTTGTTTTGCAAGCTGAGCGAAATGGGATTCTAATTGGTATGAAGGTAAGAAGTAGAATAATTTTAAGCAATTCTCCTTTGTAGTAGTCCTAAATTTAAGGGCAAATTTTACTTTACCCCTTAACTCTAACTGAAATTTTACTTTAAATTTTGAATTTTTCTTCCTTTATTTTATTTATTTATTTATTTGTTTTTGGTTTTTGTTGGAGGTCCTAAAAATTAAGGATTTTGATATTTAATTAGTGATTTCTTTCTTCAATGACATTTTGCGCTTGAAGATGGAAATACAAGGGCAAAATAGTGATTGAGAGGAG
This sequence comes from Vitellaria paradoxa, assembly GCA_019916065.1. NCBI lineage: Eukaryota > Viridiplantae > Streptophyta > Magnoliopsida > Ericales > Sapotaceae > Vitellaria > Vitellaria paradoxa. The sequence continues at coordinate 31,407,048 of CM034244.1, forward strand.
GGAGATTGTAGCCAAGTAAAAGCTCATAAATTGTTGAAAGGAGAAATCAAGTCTTGAAATAAAGTTTTTGGGAAAATTTTGAAGAGAAATTTAATTGATGTTTGGATAGATTGCATTTAGCATTCATAAATTTTTTTTTCCTAAATTTTACTTTGGGGCTTAACTTTTTAATTGTAATGATTAAGATTCATAAGTTTAATTTAAATCATTTCAATTCTAATCCCCATTAGAAAATCACCCATTAAATGATGACAAGTTTCGGAGAGTAGCACTGAAATAAATTAAAATATAATATTTTTAATTATTATTATTATTTTTTTAAAAAGGTAAAGTTTTCTTTTTTTTTTTTTTTAAGGGGGAAAAAGAAGACTCGAGCTCGAGTCATGAGCAGACAAGAGAGTCTCTTAACCACTGAGATATAGGCCACGTTCTATTTTTAATTGTTACATTAAAGTGTTAAATTGAGATTTGATGAAAAACCCATAGTTACAAACTCTAATTTACTCTTAATATTTTCCCTCATAAACCCTTAACTTCACATGATTTTACAGGCTGCTTCAGATTGGTTCTTTGTCTATCCAAGAGGCATTTATGACCTTCTTCTCTACATAAAGGAAAGATGTAACAATCCACTTATTTACATCACAGGGAATGGTAAATAAATAGATAATTAATTTTTTCATTAATGTGCCTAATTAAGGTCAATTAATAAATAGAAAAGATAAAAAAAAATTCAAAATATTTGTAACAAGAGGTTAATGCTTTATTCATGTATTACAGGGATTGATGAGGCTAATAATTCCACATTATCACTTGAGGAAGCCCTAACTGACAAGATGAGGGTAGATTACCACTATCATCACCTTTCCTTCCTTCTGCAGGCAATCAGGTGGGTTCTCAAGATGATTAATTAGTGGAAAATACTGAATTTAATTAAGGAGATATATGACTAAAATTAAGAAATTATACTATTTAATAAGAAATATGAGTTTTAGTGGTGGAAAAAAATTATCACAATATAAAAGCTTGTTACTGAGGATATGTTTGATGAGGATATTACATTAGCATGTCCAATTTTAAATGCCTGTTTGGAGTATTAAATTTTAATCCAAAAAAAAAAAAGTATGCGAATTTTGGAGACTGGGTGTTTGGTATGTTCATCGAAAAGTATAAAAAGTTGAAGAAAATTAGTAAAAGTTAAAATAATTTTGAAAAAGTTGATAAAAATTAAAAAAAAAATTAGAGAGAGTTTGTAAAAGTTGAATATTTTTTGTGTGAAAAAAATTGAACAAAATTGAAAAAATTAGAGAAAGTTAAGACATTTTTAGCACTCTAGACACACACTAAGAGTACTTTTGTATAAAAAAATTATATATATATATATATATATATCTTTTCGCATAGAATTAATTATACTTTACTACTAATAAGTAATTTTGTCCCTACTTTAAATATTTTTCTAGCGATGAATTAGTACAGTCAAAACACATAAGAATTTGTTACGAAAATAATTTTTATAACAATATCATGTATCATTAAATTAAAATCATAGTATTTTACTGATTAATTATTTGATTATTAAAATGTACATATTTTTTTGTATATAGCGACATCTAAACTCTGTTATTTATTGTGGATTTTGGCATAGGAGTGGCGCTAATGTGAAAGGATACTTTGCATGGTCACCTCTGGATAATTTCGAATGGAACTCGGGTTACGCTGTTGGCTTTGGGCTCAACTACGTTGATTACAAAAACGGATTCAGAAGATATCCCAAACTTTCTGCCAAATGGTTCAAGAATTTCCTCAAGTAGGAATATATATATATATACATATATATATGTGATTCCATATTCTACAATAATCCTCTACGTGGTGATCATATCATCTGTCCACGTGGACTGAAGACATTTTCTCCTCTAAATTATTGTAATGGTCTCTGGGTATGCTTATGATAACAAAACATGATGGGCACGTTTGGTTTATTAAAAATCGTTGAAAATTTTTAAAAATTTTTAAAAATTTTAAAAATTATTTATTTTTTATCTCATTGTACGAATTACGAATTTACAAATTATTTCATTTTATCTCATTTTTTGTCACTTTAAACGTACCTATATTGATTTTTTTTTTTTCATTCTAATAATCATATACTAATTTCTTATCTAGATAATTTCTAAAATTACAAATCTAGTCTGAAAGTCTTAGTTTTAATACAACTAATGCTATCTAGCTAGTGCTCAAAATATATTTAATTTTAAATTAACTAGGACCCATGTTCTTTTAAAAAAATAAAAAAAATAAAGAAATTAGTGACTTATTAAAAAAAAGAAAAAAATAAAGAAATCCAACTTTTATTATTGGCTTTAGAGAAGTGGTGCAATTTAATTTGACTCCAAAAAATAACAAAAATCAAACCAAAAAAATCAAATTAATCGAACCAAATAATTAAACTTAGATTTTGGCTCAATTATTCGATTCTAATTCAATCAATTTTGAACACTTAGGCTTTCTTTGGAAGGGCAAAAATTTGCATAAAGTTACTAAAAGTTGTTTCTTGGATGTTTGGTAAAATATTAATTTTCGTCACTTTCTTACTCATAACTTATTCAAGTCAAAAGTTATCAAAAATTATTAAAAATTATTATTTATTTCTCCAAACACACAAAAAATTATAACTAATAACTTCTGGGCCTTATATATGTGTCTACGTCAGTACATGGGATTTGATGCGATCATGGCATGGAGTGCCTAGCATGGTGCATGTATGGGCAAGTAATGTGTGGCACATGTCACTACATGTATTTGACAGCGTGACTGCATGCACTTGGGGTGGACGAGCGTTTACATGAATCATGCATGTTGTGACAATCAAGACCTAGTTTCACAACCCGTAATAACAGCAAACTCCTGCTCCACACCCTTTTAGGCTTTTTTTTTTTTTTTAAACGGCTAAAATTACCTTCCTATATTTAAAAATTTTTTAAAACACGAAAAAATACAAATATCAAATTAACAAAAAACTAAAAATCCAACTATTAAAAAGTTAACTTTTTTTTTCTTTACCAACCACTCCCCAAAAAAATAACTTTTTTTGTATTTAGTTAACTAGCTAACCGCTAGAAAACTAACTTTTTTCGTGTTTAGAGAGAAGAAAAAGTTAATTTTTTTGTAATTAACTTTTTGTTAATTTAACATTTTTGCACTTCATGTTTAAAATAAATTTAAAATCTAAGAGGGTAAATTTGACAATGTAAAAAAAAAAAAATCAAAAAGTTAAGTAACTAAAAGCTAAGAAGTAAGCTTATGTTCCTAAACGAAGCCTAAGCCTAAGTGTTGGTCCCGATCATTTAAAGTTAAGCTATTCTCTACTAATAATTAGTGCCAAAGCTCTTCATTAAAACCCCTAAATACAAACCTAACCAGAGAATTCCAACAACTCTTGAGAAGAAGTTGGACAAAGCCATGGTCACATCAACAAAATCCAACACATTCAACATAGAAAAGCAGGTTTCACCCTGATTACCTTATAAAAGTTATGCAAACAGCAAAAAGGATGCCATCATAATCATTACAAGTGGATTTTGTCATGAGAACCTTGGCCAAAAGAGGTGCCATTTACAAACAAATGCAGAACAGGGCATATTCCAAATAAAAAGGTAACTAAACACCCTTATATCTTACCATAAATCTAACTTCAAGATTTACACTCCAAATGTGCAACATTGCGCCTGTGCATTTGATCCAGATCTAATGTCACGTCTCCGTCTAATCTCATTTGAAATTTTATTCAATTCCCACAAGGCTCACATGACCGTTCAACGCCTGAATTTCAAACAGATTTCAATGGAAGAGTGACATTGGAAATGAATCAAATGTACAGGAGATAAAGTGACAGAATTGGAAGTACAGGTCCTAAGGTGGAATCCACAGTAAAGTACATGGGCGCTATGTATATTTCAGCCTTCCTAAATTCTTCAAAGAACATAGCAAAGCGTTCCACTAAAGCCAGTAATGCACGCTGCTATTCCCTCACATGCCAAATTTCAAATTCCTTCACACTGAAGAATCAGGAGGTGTCTCTTGAAGGCGATACACAGTTATTTCTTGTTGTTTGAAGTACCGCCGATCCTCTTCATCCACAAGGACAAGATTGAGATAGTACTTCACGCTGAATTTATTGTTGATGTTGCGATAAGTTGGCGTCAGTTCGTATGGACTCAAGAACAGTCGGATGGGAATTGACTCTCCTGTAAGGGCACAAATGGGCAAATTGTGAGGTCGTTCCCATTTATGATCCATCATCAATCATCGCAGAATAACAGTAATTTACATAGGGATACAACTGATTCAAAGTACTTAATTTCAAAGTTTCTTTCTAATATTATTCAGCACATAAAATCTTGACTATGAATTGTTGTCGATTCAACTTTTCCAGTACTAAGCAGTTATGTTACGTGAACTTGGATATGAGTGTTGAGTATGGATCTGTGCTTAAGAGTCGGATCCATTTATTATTTTATTCAAGGATATGAAGACATGGAAAAATATTTATATATTTAATATTATTATTTTATTTTATGAGATAATATGGTATTAACAAATTTCTAATAGAGTATTTCATGAATAAAAATTAAGTTTTATGCATAAAGTATAAGCCAAAATTGAATTGTTAAATATATTTGCATGGATATTCAATTATGTAAGGTACTCAAGTATCCTTATTCAACTGTTAAGTATCTGACATGGGTACGTTACACATTTAAAAGAGTCCATGTAACATAGCTAAGCAGTATAAAATTGGAAACTTAACACCCCTCCCCCCAAAAAATAAAAAAAAAAACTAGAACATAAAAGTAAAGATTGTGATGTGATAAATTCAATGCTACATGTAGTAAAATTTTAAGCATTGGCCATAATGTACATATAAGTCCCATAAAACTGGTTTTGTTGTTGTTGCTGTTTTTTTTTTTTTTTTTTTTTTTTTTTTCCCTCTCATACTGAGGAACCAGAAAAAAAAAAAAAAAAAAGAACTTAGGACAACCAAGATGGAAAGACATGGCCTGTATATTTGAATTATATATAATATCAGTAAAATTTCAGTTATCTAGACAATTCTAGTGTACTCTGCTGGCTACTATTGTAAAGAATGCAAAAGCAACCGTCCAATTTTCAGAGCAGTGACAAGGCAATATGTTATACTGGCAATTATCGTGTTGCTTACTCCTGAAACAAAAAGATTAAGAAATAAAAGCTAGTATGATTTAGAATATTTAAACTTGTCAAATGTTAAATCAATTTTAAATTTCCAATAACTGTTGAGTAAACCTAAAGACAGGATTATCTTAAAATTAATGACCACAAGAAAATGAGAGGAGGACAATCAAACGGATGCTCTTCTTATTTTCAATATATGACCAAACATATTTATTATATGTGAATGGTAAAGCCAAAAAATTGTTTTTTTCAGTGAATGCTAAACAGCCACAGTTAAGCATAACATGCCAAATTTTAATTAATAATATCAACTGTCCATTCAGATAACCTTAAATAGTTTCGATAGTCCAAATGAATGAGCCCCGTATAGTCTACTCAGCTCAACAAAGCCTTAATCCCAAATGATAGACATCACACAGATTTATGTGGTTTAATAATATGCCTACTTGGCTACATCCACAAGTATGTACAGCCACCTTATTGCTCATTTATATACCAAGAACTGGAGTTAAAAAAGTTGTATGAAATTACCAAAATAACAAGCAACTTCTGAAACTCTAACGCTATGAAGAATAGCGTCTATTTGGACGATGATGGGGCACCATGCAAACCATTGAGCTAATATTCTTAGCTATTCAGACAATAAAGGCAATACACCTCACAATTCGAACCATAACCCCTACCTAAGTAATCCAACAAACTGTATTGTGTGCCCCAGTAAATTAAAGCAATTCTAGTCCTAAGAGACAAATGTCATCACGCTGCTCCAGCATCCATCAACTTTCTTGGAACACCATCATGCTAAATATGAACCCCTTACTTCAACAAGTTTCAAACTTTCCTTTTCTCTCACCTCTCTTTCATCCTTTTACCATGCATATAAACATTTCTCATTTGCATGTAACTATAACAATTAGTTACAACTAGTCTCACTAGCATCACATTCAAAGATAATTTCATAGCCACCTTCATCTCTTATTACCCTAAGAAGAAATGACTTACGAAGCATAGTCCTTGCCATGTGCCATTTTTGCAATCCAAACAGGGGCAAATCCAGGATTTCTAATGAGAGATAAAGTTACCTATCGTTAATTATACACGAAATATTTGTAATAAAGTTAGTTCTTTTAAGGGTAAATTTTATGGGGATAATTTTGAAAAAATCTAAAATTATTACATATGTGGCGTTCCCCCCCCCCCCCCCCGGGGGGGTGTGGAGGGAGAGGCACAAGTGGGGCAATGGTGCAAAGTAATGAGAAGTTTTTGTTTAGCTGAAAACAAAGTGGGGTTAAGTGTAATTCCCAATGTTATCATGATCACTCTTATAAGAAACAGTAAAAGACTTGATATATTAATCATGCTTGACATAGACATGTAACAATAATGCAAAAACAAAAAAAAAAAATATCACATAAAACGTGTATAAGATAAACTTATACGTTTAAAAGTGTGGCCGCAAAAGAAAAAGAAAAAGAGAAAAAACTACTAATATGCTCAACAATTATCACCAATCCATCCATGTCATTAAATAGCTGTAAACTAAATAAACTTAACGTTACCTCTAACAGGAGCACCATCCATCAATTCATATTTTGCAAGGGTCTCTGTCTCAACATATGTACTAGAACCTGCTTGTGTGGACTCCCGACGCCTGATCTCAAGTTCCATATTTTTTAACTTGATTCTCACAAGAAGAAAGTAGATTTTTCCAATAACAACATCCTTCAAATGATACCTACATGTTTTGACTTCAATTAGCAAACATGAAGATTCCTCCACAGCCTGCAGAGTTGTTTGCATGCCAGAAGTTAATGATGCAGGCATTAGTTTCTTGGACTTACTTGCTTTTGTTGTATTCAAACTCAATGTGTAGGCAATCCTCAATTCCAACTTCCATCTGTGAAAAGCATTAATATCGTTATACAGAATTAGAACAGAAAAAATAGGTATAAATTGCATTTTTCTTCTAGACTATATAAAAAATGTAGACAACATACTACAAGTAGGAAAACAAAGATGAAAGAATTGCTATGATGCATGAAATAATGATGCAGCTTTTGAAGTCCATAGGAAACATCATTACAATTTGAAGTTTTTTTCAGCACCAATTAAGCCATACACTGTGAAGCATGAACACGTGCCCAAAACTCATTACACAATATTGACACCCCAACATGACAAACCAAACCAAACCAAACCAAACCAAACCAAGCATTTTCCCACTAGGTGGGGTCGGACACCCCAACATGACAATGTTTAAAAAATGAGAGGAACAAAAATGGGAATGGTAAAAAAACCCTGTACTCAAAATCTAAGCAAAACAAAATGGAAAGAAGCAGGAGATTTAGAAATTTCTCGTTAAGACATAATGAAATCCATCAATATGAAAGTCACTAACCGAATCCACTGACCTTTATACTGTTGTTGATTGATGGAAGCGGTGTATAGTTTCGAACCTGATGAAGAAACATAATGCCCTTAAAATACAAAAAGTGAGAACATGCAATATTGCAATGATTATATGTTAATAAATATCCATCTGAACAGGAACATTTCAAGAGAAACAACAAATAAGATGAATATGTTACGGTCCTAATGGGCCCCACCTGTGGTATGGGACATGAATTGGGCTATTCCAGTAGGGGATGGAATATAGAAATTGATCTCACGCATTCCATCAGGCTTGTGTCTTTTGGCGTATTGGTCAAGTTCCTAACATTTGGTATTAAAGTAGCCCCCACGTCCTGAGTTCGAGTCATAGTAAGGGCTACCCAAGAAAGAGCTACCTAGAGTAGAGTGTGAGCCATCCAAAGAGGAAAAGAGTTACCTACTGCCAGAGTGAAAGCTACCTAGAATGAGCCGCCTTGGACGTCGGCTTTGGAAACGTCGTGGTATGTTACGGTCCTGATAAGACCCACCTGTGGTATGGGACATGGGTTGGGTTATTCCAATATGTGATGGAACATAAGAATTGATCTCACGTGTTCCATCAGACCTGGGTCTTTTAGCGTATTGGTCAAGTTCCTAACAGAATACTAATGTGAAAAATCAAAGTGAGAATTTTCTATGTTACATCTATGAAAATGAATGGTTGCACATAGGCAGCGAGGATAATGGCTCATATGCCAAAATAGGAAATAGAAATCAAAATAAAAAATAAATAAATAAAAAGAAATAGAAAAATCAACCTATACCCAATCCCCACAAATCAGGGATTACCTTATCTGTCTTGTAGTTGTTTCATCATCGTTTTAGCTCCTATATACAATTGGTTAAGAAACATGTTTCTGGTACTTTTGTACTTCAATTTCCAAATTCAAGATGGTGTCTACTCTACTACCTTGAGTTTGTGGGGGAGTGTTAAAGTATTAAGGAAATCGTATCTCCTTGATATTATTTCCAGAATATTTTCTTAAATATTCTCCATCATAATATCTTAGAATATTCCCTAAGATATTGTCTAATAATTTGGAGATTTATTTTCTAAGTGGCTCTATGCGTATTGATTGGCCTATTCCACTATAAATACACTTCAGTGACTTCACTATTATTAATGTACATTCATGTGTTATGCACCTGCATTTATATGCTCGTGTATCTGCATATATGTATACTAGTCTAGGGGTGATGAATCTAGCCTAAAGGTAATCTGTACATTCTGTTTTGTTAAGTATAATACAATCATATTACAACCAATTGGGTGTGTCAAGATGTTCAGTATATCTGTTTCTATAATATGGCATCAGAGCATCAATTCTTGGTGTTTGTTGTGTAAATCAATAAACCATAGCTGTATGAGTGATCAAGAATCAAAACCCAAAAGTTCCTGTTCATCGTCACTTACATCGCAAAGACCTTTCGTCGTCATCGTCACTAACAAGTGCTAGTGAGCCATAATCCAACATCTGTTTTGACCAAAGCCATACATCGGTGAAGTCGTCGGAGGTTGGCAATCGCCGTCAAAGGAATCATGTCGTCGGATTGTTCCGCACGCACCGTCACGCGCCATCAAGTCCTCTGCACGTGAGATTCATGCACCTCTAGTCAAACCGCGCAAGCAAGAAGCATCCTCTAGTCTCCGGCCTTTTGTCAGTCCATTCGCCTTTTTCTGGTGATCCCTCCGATTACCTTTGTTCACTGGTTTGAACAATTTCTCTCTTCACTCTATTCTTTTCACACATCGGTCTATTTTTCTTTTTTGGTTCTTATGGCCTTTAAAACAACTATTGAACAAAGAATGCTCAATACTTCAATCCCTATGCCTCAACAATTAACAACTAGAAAATTAAAGAAAACTAATTATATTCAATGGTACAAGGCTATTAAAATTGCGTTAACTAGGTATGGAAAACAAAAACATTTGACAGAGTCTGGGCCTGCTAAAACTAATCCTAAGTTTGATGTTTGGGTTCAAGAGGATGCTCATCTAATTAGTCTATTATGGAACCCCATGGAATCCCATATTGCTGATCTGTGTACTCACCTGGATACATATAAAGACATATACGAGTATATTCGTTTATTATTCTCCAATGATCTCACTCGCATGTATGACCTCTCGCTTGAGTTCTTTCAGTTATAACAGTTAGGCAAACTAGTTACTGAGTATTTTGCTTCCTTCAAGCGTGTTTTTGAAGAATTGAATTCTCTACAGCCATTATCTATTGATATCAATGAAATGCAGAAGCAAAATGAACAAATCGTTATACCTCAGTTTCTTACCAGCCTAGATTCTAAATTTGAGCTAATTAAAGCTCAAATACTAAGTGGAGCTTCTCTTCCTTCGTTTGTAGAAACTTATTCTAAGGTTATGAGAGCTGCCTCTCAAGACTCATCTACAACTTCTGATGCTACATAGTCTACTCTTGTTAATCTAACACTTCCATCACACCGGGATAGTAAAAGTCTTAATTATCAAACCCCGTCTCAGTCTGAAGGTCGCGGAACTCGTGAAGGTTGAGGTCGTGGTATTGGTCGTGGTTGTGAAGGTCGTAGCACAAGGTCTAAATGCTCTTATTATGGTCATGTTGGACATGTTAGGGGTTCATACGATTTTTCAGTTTTTACAAACACACTTACCAATGATAAAGCTAGTAAACCAATATCTGTGACTATTTCAAGAAAGGAATATGCCAAATTTCTTCAATATCAAACAACCCATCAAGCATCTCTTCCCACACCTTCTTTAGTAAAAGTCTTAGTTATCAAACCTCGTCTCAGTCTGATGTTCGCGAAACTCGTGGAGGTCTTGGTCGTGGAGGTCATAGCACGAGGCCTAAATGCTCTTATTGTGGTCATGTTGGACATGTTAGGGATTCATTCGATTTTCTAGTTTTTACAAATACATTTAACAATGATGAAGCTACTAAACCAACATCTATAACTATTTCAAGAGAGGAATATGCCAAACTTTTTCAGTATCAGACAGCCCATCAGGCATCTCTTCCCACACCTCCTTTAACTCACTAATTCCATTGCCTGTCTGTCTACCACTTCACATACATCTTGGGTTCTTAATTTTGGTGCTTCAGATCATATGTCTGGCACTTCTTCGTTACTATCTGATATTCAATGTCCTTCCATTTCCAATGTCATTACAACTAATGGTTTATCTAATTCAGTTAAAGGTATCGGTAAAGCACTTCCATTCTAATTTAGCTTTATCTTCTATATTATATGTTCCTTCATTTTCCTTTAACCTCCTATCTATCAGCAAAGTCACCAAACAACTAACCTATTCAGTGACATTCTTTCTCGATTCTGTGATTATCTAGGATTTGAAAACATGGAAAAAGATTGAAAGAGGGCATTAAGCTCCGGTACTCTATTATCTAGTTGGTCTGTCTGCATCTTCATCAACTACTTGTTCTGCAACTGTATCTCCCATTGAGATTCATTGTCGTCTTGGTCATCTAGCCTTTGACAGGTTGAAATCTATAGTTCCTAGTTTGAGTCACTTACAATCTTTAGATTGTGAGTCATATCAGTTGGGAAAGCATCACCATACTTCTTTCAGCCCCAGAATTAATAATAGGTCATTGAATCCTTTTTATTTAGTATATTCAGATGTATGGGGACTTAGTCGTGTTTTTTCTTTTAATTGGAGTTTACATACTTTGTTGATAATTTTTCCAGACTTATATGGATTTATTTGATGAAAGATGGCTCTAAGTTATTTTCTATCTTTCAAACTTTTTGAGCTGAGATTAAAACTCAATTTGATGTGCCTATTAAAATTCTTCGCAATGATAATGCTAAGGAACATTTTTCCAAGCCTTTCACTAATCGTATGACCTCTTCTCGCATACTGCATCAGTCATCTTGCTCTCGCACTCCACAACAAAATGGAGTTGCGAAGAGAAAGAATTTACATCTCATTGAGACAGCTTGTTGCTTGATGTTTCAAATGAAGGTTCCTAAGATTTTTTGGGGAGATGCTATTCTCAATGCATGCTATTTAATTAATAGAATGACGTCTTATGTCCTTAAAGGGTCAATCTCCTTATTCTATCTTGTTCCCCCAAACACCACTATTTTCTCTTCCTCCATGCATTTTTGGATATGTTGTTTTTGTCCATCAACTTGACAATGGAATTAATAAACTTGACCCATGCGCCCTTAAGTGTGTATTTTTAGGTTACTCTCGGTTACAAAAAAAGATAACAATGTTACGTCCATCTCTTCGTCGATATTTTGCTTGTGTTGATGTTTCATTTTTTGAATCCACTCCATTCTTTTCTGATACTCAGTCTTTATCTAATCTTGATGAAAGTCTTCCTCTGCCTGTGATTTCTCCTTTTCATCTCTATCATCCTGATTTGTAGGTTTATACTAGACAATTGGCAACTACTAAGTCCTCACCTAACGTTTCCGGCATTTTATCTTCTCCTCCTCAGTTGTTAGATCCTCCTCCTGCTATAGCACCTAATGATCTCAATCTTCTAGTGGCTCTTCAAAAAGGTAGAAGTACTTCCACTTCCCATCCAATATTTAATTTTGTCTCTTATACAACTTTATCTCTCTCTTATCATGATTTTGTTGCCTCCCTATCTACTGTTTCCATTCTTAACTCGGCGACTGAAGCATTGTCTCATTCTAGATAACGTTCTACTAATGTCTGCTTTTCAGGCCAATGCTACTTGGGATTTGGTAGTTCTTCCTCCTAGAAAGCCTATTGTTAGTTGTCGATGGGTGCATACCGTCAAAGTTTACCCCGATGGCTTTGTCGATCATTTGAAAGCATAGTTAGTTGCCAAGGGGTACACTCAGATTTATGGTCTTGACTTTTCAGAGACCTTCTCTCCTGCGGCAAAGATTACATCTGCTTGCCTTCTTATTTCACTTGTTGCTACTTTTCATTGGTCACTTCATCAACTGGTTGTTAAAAATGCTTTTCTCCATAGTAATCTTGCTAAGGAGGTGTATACGAAACAACCTCCTAGGTTTGTTGTTCAAAAGGAATCTAGATTAGTCTGTTAAAAAGATCGTTGTATGGTATGGCCTAAAACAGTCCTCTCAAGCATGGTTTGGTAGATTTAGTAATGTGGTGATAGCTTTTGGACTGACATGTTGTGGAGTTGATCATTTAGTTTTCTATTATCATTCTTCTCGGGGTAAGATATGATTATTAGCGTACATGGATGATATTGTGATCACTAGAGATGATACACAAGGAATTCACGATTTAAAAATGTTCCTTCAAACTAAGTTCAATACCAAAGACTTGGGTCCACTGAAATATTTTATGGGCATTGAAGTTACAAGATCACATAAGGATACTGCTCTTTCCCAATAGAAATATGTGCTTGATTTGTTATTTGAAACAAGTATGTTGGGAGCTAAACCTATTGATACTCCAATGAATCCCAATACTGAACTCCTTGCAAATAAGGATAAATTATTGAATGATCTTAGTTGATATCGCAGACTAGTTGAAAAGCTTAACTACCTGAGACATCGCATTCGCTACAAGTGTAGTCAGCCAGTTCCTGGATGCACCCCGTTCTAGTCGTTGGGATGCAATCATTTATATTTTGAGATATCTAGAAGGTACACCAGATCGTGGTTTGTTGTATCAAGATAATGGTCACACTCTAGTCCAGGGATACACAGATGTCGATTGGACAAGATCGCCATTAGACAGACGATCAGCTAGTGGATATTGCATCATTGTGGGAGGCAATCTAGTATCCTAAAAAGAATAAAAAAACAAAAATTGGTGGCAAGATCAAGTACAGAGTCAGAGTATAGAGCCATGGCACATACATCTTACGAGATGATTTGGATACATCATATGTTAAAGGAATTAGGAGTTCTTCTATTACAGCCAATGGAGCTATTATGTAATAATCAAGCTGTTGTTCACATAGCTTCTAATCCAATATTTCATGAGCGAACCAAACATATTGAAGTTGATTGTCACTTTATTAAAGAAAAGACCTTACAAAATGTCATCAAAAGTAATGTAAAGTCTAAAGATTAATTGGCTAATGTATTTACTAAAGCTTTGGGAAGAGCTAGAGTGAGATTCATTTGCAACAAGCTTTGAACATATGATATATATACTCCAACTTGAGGAGAAGTATTAATGTACATTCATGTATCATGTATTTGCATTTATATGTTCATGTATCTGCATTTATATATACTAGTCTAGGGGTAATAAATCTAGCCTAGAGGTAATCTGTGCAGTCTATATTGTTAAGTATAAATACAATCATATGACAACCCAATTGGGTGTGTCAAGCTACTCAGTATATTTATTTTTACAACAACTATAACTAAGTGAATACAATTATTCTATTTTCTTATTGCGTAATGTTGAAATAGCTTGATATACAGTGTTCAGCCCATTTCCTAACAACTTAGGCTTTTGGGACAATTAATGACTTAACATGGTGTCAGAGTTCTAGTTCTAGAAAGTCCTGAGTTTGAATCTTATTATTCTCTATTTATTATTATGCACTTTATTTACTTGTGTTAGTGTACCTTATTTAATTTGATTTGTTTGTCTCTGCTCCACGTACAAATTGGGGTAGCACGTGAAGGGGAGTGTTAAAATAGCTTGATATACATTATTGGGCCCATTTCCTAACAGCTTCAAACTTTTGGGACAATTGATGACTTAACACGTAACATAGCACCAAAGCAAATAAATGTCCAAGGTTCCACCCTTAATGCCACAAAAAGCAAAAATAATAATAATTATAATAATTCAATAATCACGCATGTTTAGCCCTTGAAAAAGTCAGTCTCACCATATATGAGAGGATGTATAGATAGAAAATAAATCAGTATAAATAATAAAGTCCCCTCTCTCTCTAATAGTTTAAGCTTTTAAGTGAGATGGTAGCTAACACTCTAACAACAACCATAAAGTTAAAGCTTTGAGTTCTATATTCAAATTATAACATAGAGTGATACAACTATGACTAAATGGGAAAACTTCATATCATATGGACTAAACAATTGTTTCAACTATTATAAAACAAATGTTACTATTTGCTTACGAAAATAGAAAAGGATTACCACAAAATCCTGGTACTCTACAATGTTGCCCAAAAAGCTACGACTGATAGTCACTTTCAAAATGTACCTGCAAGCATTGAAGAAAAGCATACTGGAGTCATCAATAAATTAACAAATTTTCTTTTAGAAGTTCATAACTTTTGAATTTGAAACAAACTATGAGAATAATTGCTTTACTTGGTAGGAGCATGTGCAAGAGCCAAAATGAGGCGATTAGACATGATAGAATAAGATTGAGACTGCAAAAATATTTCTCAATTCTAGAATCTAAAGTATCAGGTCAAATAATAAAAATAAAGACTTTAAAATCACAAATGAAAGCTCAAGAAAATATGCACACAAAAGATAACTTGAGTGCAGTGTTAGCTGAGATTTACAGAAAAATTGAGCTAAAGGTGGGGAAAATAACCAAAAAGTGAAGAAAAAACAGCAGAAAAGTTCTACGAGGACAATTATTTGACCAAGGTAAAAAAAGTTCAATTTTCCATAATCCTTGCTTCTGAAAATGGCTCAGATCAAATGTTTGAAAGGCATCCATTGTATTGCTTCATTTCTACACTAGGTATGTGCACAATACAGAGACTACATCCCCTAGGCACCCAACGAGTAAATTTACTTGAAGGAGAAGAATACACTAATGATAAGTGCAAATGTCTCAACACATAAAGCGGAAAAAAAAAAAAAAAAAGGAACCAAGCGATTCTATGGTCTCTGCATTTTGCTTCAAGCTGGGTAAAGATATGTTTGATTTCAAATATAATCAGTCCCACATCTGATATTTGACAAAAAGCAGTCCAGAGGCTTTTAGCTTACCGTCAATGCAGATGTTACCATAACCATCATATTTTTGAGCCATCAATAATGCCAACACAGAAGCAAAAGCCTCTACCAAGCTCACTATCGGAGTTTAATCAACAGATAAGGCTGAACCAATTTGTTTTTATTGCCAGGAGTCAACAATGTTGAAGACAAAAGTAAGAAATAATCTCACTGTTATTTCTGTGATTCTCTGAATAAAAAGTTACACAGATCCTCCTACTTATAGCCTATTCAAGTATCTATACAAGGTAAGTTTTCCTACGATAAATGCTGAGATTTCCGAGGGAATATATTTATACACGGTAAGTTTCCCTATGATGAGTGCAAAAAATACTAAGGAAATATTTTAATAATTACACAATCTTCTAATTTCCTAATCTTCTAATTTCCTAATTTCCAGTATTTCTACAAATGTACATATCAAGAAAAATGTCATTTCATCTACTCAGGCTGACCAGTCACAAATACCTTTCAACCTGCATCCAGCTCACCAAGAACCATCCAGTATACTCCCATGAGACAAGTAATAGGAACAGTATCGATGCACAAAAAACAAATGAGAGATAGAGGGGCCATTTCTAGAAGCATTAATACCCACCCATTCTCCCTTGGAAACTTTGTGGTTTATCATGATTGGGTCTTTCCCTACAAAGGAAAAACCAAAAAGGGGGATATGAGTTCTCCTTGTCTGAGTACTCTGCCAGGTGAAAACTCAGGTAGGAGATTACCATTCCAATTGACACCCATAATGGTAGAAGAAACACAGTTCATAATAAGGTCTATCCAATTTTGATTGAAATCAAAGAATTCTAGAGTATTCTCCAGGAAATTCCAAGACAACCTGTCATAAGCTTTCTCCAGGTCAATTTTGAAATTCATCCACTTACCGTCCTTTGCCTAGACTTCAGGGTATGGAGAATTTCTTGTGCTATGATGATGTTATCAATGGTGGATCTACAAGGTACAAAGCTACTCTGAAAGGGACTGATAATCTTGCTCAGCAGAGAGCAAAGTCTATTCACAAGAATTTTGGTAACAATTTTGTAAGAGACATTACACATCTAAATTTTTTAATGTTATCAGGGTTTTCAACCTTCGGAATCAAGATAATGCAAGTTTTATTTAGCATCTTTAGGGATGCTTTTTCTCATAAAGCAATCCTTCATGAAGCCACAGACAGAAGTGTGAATATGGCCCCAGCAAGTGTGGTAGAAGATGGCCATCAAAACCAGAGGCATTGAAGCCATTAATATTCTTACCTACAGTCCAGATCTCATCATCCTCAAGACTTCTATTGAGGGTAAGGTTGTCATGTTCAACGAGTTTGGGGCTTTATAAGTGCATCCAATGATCCCAGTTTGCATTTTTGTTGACCTTGAACAAGTCAGTAAAATAACTTTGAATCAAGTTTTTAAAACAAGCGGGTCAGACAGCCATCTTCCAACGTCATCCTCATGGTTAAAGATTTTATTCTTCGTTCCCCTAACAATGGTAGTATGATGGAAGAAGTTAGTATTACGATCACCTTCCAAAATCCATTTAGTTCTAGATTTATGGAACCAAAAGATTTCTTCTTGAAAGAGTGTACTATTGTATTGGTTGATCAAATGCTTCTTGAGGAGAGAGGTAATGGAAGAATCTAAAAGCTTGAGATTTTTGGATGCCTCTATTGTTCCAAGAAGCCATCTTTTGAAAGATGTTATTGTAGGTAGTTAATTCACCAACACAAAGGCACCTCATCCCACCGTACTCAACACTTAGCTGAGGGATGCATAGTCTCGCCATACACTTTGTCCAAGTAATCTCCTCCAGTCAAACAAACTCCAAATTTCTATCAGTAGATCCTTCTCAACATCTATGAAATCTTCTTTAGACTTAGAGGAATGCCTTAGGACCTCCTCCTCCAAGGGCACCCTCCACCCATGAGCACCCTTGAGGGTCTCATGGTCCTCCCCTCCATACAAGATCACCAAGGGACTAGTGGATTGGTGGCTCAACTTAAGGGATCCTCCAAAACTCTTCATTCAGTCTAGGGAGAGACGTTACAAGACAAACCCCGCAAAATCCTCACTTCCTTAATGACAATAATTCTTGCAATGCCCAGTCATACAGCAAACAGTGCCATTCAATTTGCTTGATCATCGCCTCACTAGCCTCCATTAGCCAGACCCCATTCTATACATATGCCCCTTCTTTTAAGCTTAAATAACATCATCATTAGCCTTTCATCATAGCCATAGCATCCAATATTGTGCTCTCTCTCTCTCACACACTCCAAATTACCCTGCTCTTATCCTACTTGCCCCCGGTGACTCCCTCATTGAAGATGCTCGATATTATTCTTAAATAGTCGGAATCTCTAGTCTGACCACAATCATCCATATCTAACTCCAATGGTGAAGAGTGATGACTGTATTCAATGGCTAAGAAAAACGACTATTTAAAACAACCAACAGATCACTGATCCTACTACCTGTACTAAGAGAAAGTGCCCCTCCACATCAGAGCAATGCCTCATAGGCCCCATGGCTAAACAATTCGGAGCTCTCATAAACCAGATGGCTGGTTTCTGGTTTTCGACAGTGACAACAAGTCATGTTGGAAGTTATGATGGCTCTCCAATGTGGCCAAGCACCACCACAGCCGCCTATTGCAGTAGTGGTACCACCAGCTCCTGCTAATTATGGAGGTGACCATGCTCCACCAGATGGTGTTGAAATGAACTTAAATGCCAATGATGTGAGCAACATAACTAAGGCTTCCACTGCTATGCTCACACCCAAGAGAATTTCGTGCTCACGTGAAGCTCCAGATCCATTTCGTGTGCACACCGTGTGCCTCGTGCACGCGTCAGCTAGGCGAGAACTTTCCCTTCAAATTTTTACACCCATTTGCGGACAAATATGCATCTGAATTCTTCTCTTGTATGAATATGGTGCCTTGTCTAAAACTGGGAGTCTTTTCTCACATTTTAGGAGATACATTCTCTCTTTCCAAGGGTTTTCTTAGTTCTCACTTAATTGTTCTTCATTTCCTTGTAAGCTTTTATTTTCATGTACTTGTAAGTATTTATTGTAAGACATATTATCTTCCATTAATACAAGCTAATTCTCATTTATTATAGTAGTTATGATGTCCAAGGAACCTTTCCCTCCACCAGATGGAAGGGGCTTAATCCAAGGTAATAATCCCAGTCAGCATAAAATAGATTCAAGCATAAAGGGTAAAGAGGACAAAATGTAGACCCAGGATTACATGGACTAAAATTGTTAAGAAAGCCTAATTTTATATAAGCACACGGAAAACGTAACACATGACAAAAATGAATGGAGAAAGAGGATTCATGTAACCGATCCTAAGTTAAAACTTTGTTGAGTTGAGCATAAAATAGATCTGAGTTCACAATTGCTAACGAATTTCATGTAGGTAAAGAAGAGAAGTGAAAACAAAACCGCATTAACCTATGAATTAGACTTATCGAATCAAGCTAATTTAAAATCTAGAAATAAGAATGCAAATAGATGGATGAATTACATGGCTTAGGTATCCTCGTGAGATAGCGGTAAACAAAAATTAAACCAAGCCAAATGGCTGATGCAAGCAGCCTCTAACTGATCTATAAACAATAAAAATTTGAACTAACTTATTCTTCAGAACAATGAAAACGAATGATGAATTAACTGATATCAAGTTTTTGGAAACGATACTCCACCTAAGTCTTAGGTTGACTCCATTGTATGATTCATATGGCATCTCCACAGTAGAAAACTCGAAAGGATATGTTTTCCTCTCATACAGTTCACCAGGAACATCAAGTTCACGTACTGCAAAGCAATTCATCGAAGAATTTAGGAGTGATCTACATGACCCTAGTCAAAGAAAAACATGGACTGAAAAAAGACCATCACTGAAATTAGGATGACTCATTCTGAAACACACTTACCAAGAGATGTAAAATCATAGAAGTTTCCTCTGTCGAAGTACAGCTCTGCAAAAAGAAAAGACGAACTCAGTTTTAGCATAATGAATATTTTCTAAATTCCAAACTGAGCTGCCAATAAACTAATTAATAACAATTAATTTTATTTGTATAATAGAAAGATGAAACCACATTAATGAACTCAAAACTACGAAACTATTGCAACACTCATAGATATAAATAATATATACGGCACTAAAATGTTGATGCGTAGAACTAATGCATTCAGAAATAGAAAAAGAATGATAGTCAAACAAGTTCCGCTACTAAATTAACAAGACAGCTTGGATCCGAGTCAAATTATAAAGAAAGTACCAAATGATAAAATTTAAATCCAGAGACATGTAAGCTATGGGAAATCATATGCTCACATATTTATATACTTGTATATTTGTGTCATCTTTTTTTTTTTAACCTACTTTTCATGTTGCATCCCCACTGCTTTTATAAGAAATTACTTTGTTAATCATAGCCACATATCCAGGAATTTAATAAAAAATAAGAATAAAACTAAAACGGAAACAACTACAGTTATTTTCATCACATTGCTTTCTAGATATTTCATATACTGCCTTACTCACAAGATTTTTTTGGGGTTTTTTTTTTGGGGGGGGGGGGGGGAACAGGATCCAAATAAAATACATTTCATCTATATCTTGAAGCAAATTAAGCAGACCTATCTGACCAAGTAGCTCAATTTTCACACCAATATGTTCAACCCTTTTCCCTTGTTGTGGCTCTATAAGAACCTGTACATAGAAACAATAAGAGTCCTTCTCCATCTTACAGTTGTGATCTAGAGACTTCAAAATAAGACTTCCAGGCGTAAGCTTGAAAATGACAATGTCTGTTGCATAGTTACCTCACCAACAATATTTTCTTGACTCTGGAAGAGAGGAACCATAACTGTTTGACCATTTTCCTTCTTCAATGGAACCTGCAGATTCAAAATAGAAAGGGAAAGCTAAAATGAAGAGGAAAAATAAGAAACCCAGAAGAAAACAAAAAAAGAAACAAAGAAAGAAAATAATGAAAACATCAATAGAAAAGGAAAGCACTTAAGGCCATAAAACAAGAATGATAATGTTATTCATCTAAAATACAGCAGTAACACACAACCTAGGCTTAAATTTGAATGTTAGGCTGTTAACCACCATTTCACCATAAAGCATAAGTTGTTACAGAGAAGGCCACCCTTACTACTTATATTATTATTTTATTTTATACTCTCAACATGCCCCCATACATGGGACATGCTAACATCTTTTTTTTTTCTATTTTTTTTTTATGAAGCCAAACTTGTGCTATCGCGCCCCCGTTTATTATTTTGAGAGCTTTAGTCCAGCTGATAGCTGTGTCGCTTTGTATATATTTTGGGACTTCTTCTCCAATGTCGCTCTAGTTTGGTTGTATGGCTCTAATTAGGATAGATTTATATGATTGCATATATTTGCATGTGATTAGCCTGCACCCTAGGCCATAAGAATTCAGGGCCCAACAGATTGATATCAGAGTGTAGGATAGAATGTCTAGAGACAGTAGGAGTTTTTCGACTTGCATGTTATGTGATTAAGTGCTCACATGCTTTATCTGTATTCATATTGTTGTGGTTGAATTTTGAGTTTTTAGGGTGTTGACCCTAGTGTTGTTGTTTTCTCTTATTTCTTTTAGAGAGGATTTCGCCACGTGCTGCCCCCATATAGCAGGGGCAAGAGTAGACCTCCAATCCAAGGTAGAGGTCAAGACCAAGGTTGGGGAGTTCAGGCTAGTCAGAGCTGAGGGGTTTTTGGGATATAGAGTGTTCCTACACGGCCAAGTGCAGCACAGGAGCAGTGATGTGGATGTGACTACCATGATGGGCATTCCTATCTCAAATATTCTCGGCAAGAATGCAATACGAATCCAATATGTTAATTTAGGAATTGAGGATTTTTTTAGAAAAATAATTTTATTTACTTTTCTCATATAATTTTTTTTTTTTTACTTTCCTTAAATAGTGAGGTTTTATTTTATTTTATTTCAGCTCTAACCTATATAAAGGTTAGGAATTCTAAGATATTGGGAGTTTTTTTTATTATTAATTGAATATAGAATTTTCTGAAATTTTATTTTCTTTAACTTTCGCCTGAAAGATTAGTGTTTTACGCGCTTTTGGTTCCGTCAAGTGGTATCAGAGCAAGATTTTCCCTAATCTAATGGCGCTAGACAAGTCTGTCGGTTACGCAAATGCTGACGATGTATGGCAGATGCGCAACGAGGTGGCAATGATGTCTGCTCGTCTCGAAAACTTAATGGAGATGTTGAGAGGCGATGGGAGGCGTGCCGAAAATGTTCCTTGCAATCGGTTCCAGAACCTTGTGACCGGTACTATTATTGATTCTCGTTGTCAACCTATCAACGGGGGAGATACGAAGTTTGAAGCTTTTGAGTTGGCTAATGCAGGCATAAGAAAGGGGCAACAACAGAATTACGATCATCAATTCGACTTTCATTTGAAGGCTAATATCTCTTATTTTGATGGATTTGTAGATATTGAGGGATTCCTAAACTGAGTTGCTGAAGGTGAAAAGTACTTTGATTTCGCATACATCCCTGAAGACAAAAAAGGTGAAATATGCTACGGTTTGACTTCCTAGAGGTGCTTTGGCTTTGTGGAATCATTTGCAAGAGAATTGCAGGCGTGAAAGGAAAGATAAAATTAGATCGTGGAGCAAGATGAAGAAGATGCTGGGAAACCAATTTTTACCCGATTATGAGTAGTATTTGTTCGAACAGTACAAACACTCTTCGCAGAACAACAGGACTGTCGGTGCATATACCACTAAATTCTACAGACTGGCAGAACAGACTGGCCTTACAGAGTCCGAAACAGTTTGGTGGCAAGAAATTAAGAAGACTGAGATAGAAGAGATAATTGTGGAGTCTTCAACAAATTGTGAGAAGTTTAAAGAAGATATTGAGGTAAAAGAGACCTCTATTTTTGTGGACACTAGTTTTGAAGAAAGTTATAATTTAGATAAATTTTTTTTAGAAGAAAACAAAATTATAATTGGTCTTCAAGAGGAGGAGATTAAAAATTCCAAAATATTAGAATTTATTAATCCTTTTGGTGATGAACATTACAACTTGGATTTATTATTCGATGGTGAAGAAGTTAGTGGTATCATCAATCTTCAAATAGCAGGGGTTAAAGATGAAAGTATGTTAGAATTTATTAATTTTACTGGGATGGATATATATTATGTTGAGGAATATGGGTTAATATGACTGGATTTTGCAACCACGAAGAATTACTTGAAAATTTGTTTGCTGAAAACAAAATTAGATCATTATTACGTGTGAAGATGAAGATTATTCCCAGGTTCGAATTATACATACTTTTGTCAGCAACAAAAATTGCATTAAAGGTACTTGCTCGTGATGGTCCTCCATTTTTTTCTTACCTTAGATGACTCGAGGGCAAGTTATTTTTTTTAAGCAGAGGAGAATGACGTGGACGTGACTACCATGATGGGCATTCCTATTTCAAATATTCCCAGCAAGAATACAATAAGAATCAGTTATGCTAATTTAGGAATTGAGGTTTTTTTTAGAAAGATAATTTTATTTACTTTTCTTAGATGATTTTATTTACTTTAATTAGATAGTGAGGTTTTATTTTAATTTCAGCCCTAGCCTATGTAAAGGTTAGGAATTGTAAGATATTTGAAGTTTTTTATTATTAATTTAATACAAAATTTTCTGAAATTTTATTTTCTTCAACTTTCATTTAAAAGATTAGGATTTTACATGCTTTCGGTTGCGTCAAGCAGGGATCCCAAATTGGTGGTGGAGTAAAGATTTTGTCAGAGGTTCAACCAAAAAATGAGGTATAGTTGGAAGCACTGAGCGTTCACTAGCCTAGGGTCTTTGAGCCAAGAGCTCATTATATGGTTGCAGCTATGGCCGTGTTTACTAGGGGAGCTCGAATAGAGCAGCAGTTTTCTTCTACACTTCAGAGATTCAGGAGGACGAAACCTCCCAGTTATGATGAAATGGTTGATGCAGAGAAAGAAAAGGATTTTTTGGGCAGATGCGAGAGGATCTTGAAGGCAATGCATACTGCAGAGGATAAGACACCGATTTCACTTAATGCCTTCCAACTTGAGGGAAAAGTAACTGGATAGTGGAGTTCAATAAAGGAGTCCAGTGGGTTAACTAGTCTCACCTAGGATAATTTCAAGGAATTACTCTGCTTTATTCTGTTCTGTGATTTCAAGGAACGGATTTCACTAATTGTTGTTTTCTATTTTTCTTTGGATTTGAATTTGGGATCAAGAGAGGTAATGAAAAATAGATGGTACTAGTGCCTAAGGGTTGAAACTGCCAAAACCCGCGCCGGAGTTGCTAATATCGAGTCCAATAGGTTGGTAACATACGAAATAGAGGCAGATGCCGAAGAGTAGCATATACATCCTATGGTTTAGACCCATGAAGCGACACCGAGAAAGTGTGATATTTTTTTCCATATGACACTGGCATAGGAGGCAAATGCCAAAGAATAGCATATGTATTACCTCGTTGGCTCAAGCCAAGGAGGTAAACTCAGAAGAATGGTGTATTTTTAGTTGATTTTGTGGCCATAGGTCAACCAGGCAGTAATACCTAGATCCAGTGTGTTGTGATTGAAATTGTTATAATATAGATATTTTGATTTCATGATAAGTCATATGCATGAATTGTTTATATCATGATAGTGACATGCTACCACAACCCTGCACAGTTTTATTTTCTTATATTCTCTGAGCACACGACGTATATTAATGCTTACCCCTTAGAGTGTCAGGTGTAGGGCTCGATGTTTAGCAACCCAGGGTACCTGGTGGACCCTATGAGCAAGTTATGCGATGGGATGCATGTTGGATTTTCTAGTTTTTTTTTTTTTTTTTTTTTTTCCCATTTGGGTGTTGTGTTGAAACCTCTATTTGTGAGGCACTATGTCATGATTTATTATTTGGTTAATTATTAGGTTTCGGATAGTTTTTTTTTTTTTTTTTTATTCCACCTCACCCTTGTATATTTTTGGACTTCTTGTCCAATGTTGCTTAAGTTTGGTTGTATGGCTCTGATTAGGATAGATTTATATGATTGCATCTATTTGCATGTGATTAGCCTGCACCCTAGGGCATAAGAATTCAGGGCACGACAGATTGATATTAGAGTTTAGGATAGAATATCTAGAAATAGTGGGAGTTTTTTTACTTGCATGTTATGTGATAATGTGCTCACATGCTTTACGTGTGTTCATATTGTTGTGGTTGAATTTTGAGTTTTTAGGGTGTTGACCCTAGTGTTGTTGTTTTCCCTTATTTCTTTTAGAGAGGATTTCGCCGCATGCCAGCCCTAGGTGGTAGGGGCAAGAGTAGACCTCCAATCTAAGGTAGAGGTTGAGAACAAGGTTGGGGAATTCAAGCTAGTTAAGGCTGAGGGGTTTTTGGGAGATAGAGTGTTCCTACACAGCCAACTGCAACACAGGAGCAGGGATCCCAAATTAGTGGTGGAGCAGAGATTCCGTCAAAGGTACAACAGACAAATGAGGTACAATCAGGAGCACTGAGCATTCACCAGCCCAGAGTACTTGACCTGGGAGTTTAGTAGATGGCTGCAACTATGGCTTACTAGGAGAGCTCGGATAGAGCAACATTTTTCTTCTACACTTGAGAGATTCAAGAAGACAAAACCTCCCAAATATGATAGAATGGCTGATATAGAGATAGTAAAGGATTTTCTCGGCCGATGCAAGAGGATCTTAAAGGCGATGCCTATTGCAGATGTAAGACATGGATTTCACTTAATGCCTTCCAACTTAAGCGAAGGGTATCCGAGTAGTGGAGTTTAGTAAAGGAGTCCAATGGGTAACTAGTCTCACCTAGGATGATTTCAAGGAACGGTTCTATTCTGTGATTTCAAGGAACGGATTTCACTAAGTTTGTTTTTTGATTTGCTTTGGATTTGAATTTTGGGTCAAGAAAGGTACTGAAAAATAGATGGTACAGTGCCTGAGGGTTGAAAGTGCCAAAAACCGCATAGGGGTTGGTAATATCAAGTCCAATTGGTTGGTAACATACAAAATCAAGGCAAACGACGAAGAATAGCATATACGTCCTATGGTTTAGACTCATGAAGCAACAACAAGAAGGTGTGATTTTTTTTTCTTTTTTTCCTATGACCTAGGCATAGGAGGCAAATGCCAAAGGATAGCATATATATTACCCCGTTGGCTCAAGCCAGGGAGGTAAACTTAGAAGAATGGTATATTTTTAGTTGATTTTGTGGCCACACGTCAACCTGGTAGCAATACCTAGATCCCGTGTGTTGTGATTGAAATTGTTATAATATAGATATTTTGGTTTCATGATAAGTCATATGCATGAATTGTTTACATCATGATAGTGACATGCTAAGACACCCTTACACGGTTTTATTTTCTTACGTTCTTTGAGCACACGACGTATATTAGTGCACACCCCTTGGAGTGTTATGTGCAGGGCTCAATGCTGAGCAACTCGGGGTACCTGGTGGACCCCATGAGCAAGTTATTTGGTGGGATGCATGTCAGATTTTCTAGGTTTTTTTTTTTTTTTTTTTTAAATTCCACTTGAGTGTTGTGTTGAGACCTCTATTTGTGAGACACTATGTTACGATTTATTATTTGGTTTATTATCAGGTTTCGGATAGTTTTTTTTTTATTCCACCAAGGAGTTCATAAATTTCAAGCATCAATTCTATTCCTATTTGGACTATACTTCCGTCTGAAAATTCTAACAACTTAAGGGGAAGGGATGATGAAGTAAATTAAGGCTTGAATGCATAATATTGTGAGATCATTCTCTCGAGAGAATTAGAGTCTATGGAAGAACAACAACCACCTAACTCTTCATTCTCTTTTTGAAGAACAACTTGAAGTCTTGAACACTTCTAAAACCTAAAAAGTTTCGTTACTAGATACTTGGTGGCTATCGGGGTTGAAGAATAGAGGTTCTCCATGGGCGTCAGTGAATTGTGTGATTGAACAAGAGTAGAATCAAGAGAGTGCGAGATAAGTCAATCTGGTATTCGAGTTACTCTTGTAACCACATTTATTCTAGTCGATTACGTGTCGTGTTTGTCGCTTATAAGCTTGAGGTTCTACCTAAAAGGGGTTTTAGCCTTTCCCGCATTTACTTGTTATTGTGGTTGGTAGCTTGGTTCGTTGTGTGATTCTCTATGGTCTTGTGTGATTCTCTATGGTCCAAAGCATTATTAGAGATTCGTATAAAAGAATTGAAATGCTTCACCAAGAGTTGGGTTTCACCAATTCCCCTATCATTTCCTTATATAACAGTACAGAATATAGATATATAATATATATGTCTCGTATCAATATCCATATTTATATAAACAAAGACACAAGACTACATATATATATATATATATACACCCAGACGATGGAAACTTAAAAAGTCACCAGCTTGCGAGTTCTTGCGTCGGCAAATGAGATGGAAATGTGACAGGGTGGCTTGAAAGCTCCAATTACGAAATTCTGAACGGTATTACCAAACAAACCATCATTCTCTGGTATTGAAAATAAATAAATAAATAATTCCACACCACTTGGGGAGTTCGGAGAAAACTCAAAAGCACACAAATTTTTTAGTATTGTAATTACCATGATCTGATCTGCTCTGATACAGATGTTGAGCTCTCAATCTGTTCGCATCTGTGTCTGTGTGAATCCTTCTAGAAACAGAAGAGCGAATTTCTGGGGTTCGGTGCCAGAATCGAATTGAAAGGCGTCGTAATCTCCGATCCGCAACTTCTATTCAACTTCTGTGACTTTATATGGTAGTTGCACGCGGGTCGCGCGAGATTGTAACGAGTTGTTGGAGGGGTAAAATGGAAAAATAAGACGAATGAATTGAATTATTTTTACAAAATTATGATGGAGTGGCTGCTGAATTTTTCATAATTTTACACAAAAATTGTAAGCCCCGATTCGAAGTCATTATTCATTAACTTTTGATAATTTTTCAATATTCCTTTTTTTTTTTTTTGTAATTTTTGGCAAGTAAAATTTTTAGAATGTTTAATAAAATAAGTAAAAATTTTAGTAATTTTTGGTAAGTTTTAGATAATTGGCAAAGTTTTTTAACAACTTTTGACAACTTATGATAACTTTTTTTGTGTTTGATAAAAATTTTGATAATTTTTGAGTTAAATTAAAATGAAATGACCATCATACCATTCATCACGTAGGTAAAAATTAATATATTGGCAACTTGTCACATAGGCAAAACACTAAGGTGGCATTTAATTTGTATTCTGATTTTTTGTTTTATATTTTTGTTTTTTATTTTCTATTTTATGTGATTTATATTTTGAAAATTTCAAAACATGAAAAACAAAAAAAAAAATTTATGTTTCCCGTATTTTGAGATTTTGCTTATTTTTTTGTTAAAAACGCTCAAAACAACTTTTCGTCATTTTACATCTCATGTATAAACTCATTTTCTATTCTCTAAAATAGATATTGAAAACACAAATAACTAAATATATTTTGAATTGTTTTACTCGCTTTCAAAAATGCCAAATAAAAAATGAGTTCAAAATAGATATATCAAATGGTATCTAACTTTTTTCTAGTTTTATAAAATAATTAAAACACCAAAAGATAGTTTTCTTTTGCTAATTTTGATCCTTTCAAATGGGGCTAAGATGAGAAGGCGTGGGTTAGACACACGATTTTATATTTAAATAATATTACTTTTTTCCAAAAAAAAAATAATAATTGTGAAAGAACATTTTAAACAATCAAAATATAACTTGAAGCTTTTAAGTCGTGGGTTTAACTCGTAATTTAATATTTAAATTAGTATTCACTTGTGCCATGCACACAATTATATAACATTTTATATGAATAAAAAATAATTTTTAAATACGCTATAAAAATATTTTAATAAAATTGTTTAATTTTATGAAATATTTATTGAATTATTTTTATATTAATATTTTTTATTTGATACAATTTTAGTAAATTAATAGAATTAATTAAAATCAAATTTTTGTATGAGTATTAAAAACTTGCGTTCTACGTAATTCCTTTCCGATCTAATATTTCAAACTTTTCTGAAAAACAAGTTTGATTTTATAATATAAGCTAAATCTCAAACTTGTATAATCGGTCAGATCAAAAAAATAAATTGAAATTAAAATAATAATATGATATATAATATAATACGATATATAGTACGAAAAAATTCTCACTTGACAATAAAAATAAATCTAATACATAAAATATTGTATATAAAATTAAAAACTAAATATCAAATATTATATATATATATATATATATTAAATTTAAGTTAAGCCGTACAAAGATTGGGTAAATGTTTACATAAACCTATGTCCGACTCAAAAAAATTCAAATTTACATTGTTACGACTCGAATTTCCTTCAAACCCGTGGTAACTTGTAAAAATAATTAGAGTATTTAAAATTTCTAATTTATCCTTAAACAAACTCTAAGTCATTAGGCTAAGTCAATTGTGAAATTCGATTGTAAAATACAAAATAATATAAAAAATTAGTTTACAAATCCGTTTAATCGTCCTAACCACGCAGGTAACATTACCTACTAAGATAATAACAATCAAATCTAAAATCTAATCATTATAATCATCTAATAAATATTATTGCAGACTAGAATTTTTAATAGAATCTTCCAATATTAGAAAAATAAAATGTTGATTAATAGAATTTCAAGAAAGATTAATTTCCACTGGTTCTTTTTTAGTATCCATGTGCTTCTTATCCTAAAGAATTTTTCCCACGGAGGGGTGAGTTGCCAAAATTCAATAGTCAAAATCTCCTAAGTTTTGTACTAATTACAATAGGATCCAATAAGACCATGGGATTTCATCCTAAGATCTTAAAGATCTAAATCAAAGATTTCGACCATTGCGACATAGATTTCAAGTGATAAAGAACTACAATATTAAATTATTCAAACATGTAACTGAAATAATAGTTATAGTGACCAACTATTTCAAATTGTTGGAAGGATAACTTTTTGTTGTTTAGTTAGATCATTTGAATAATTTGTTGCATGAATGACATGCCATCTAATCATGATCACCGTATTAGGTCACACAATATAATGTAATATTATAATCACTAACATAAAAAAAAAAATCTAGTGTGATCTTTTTACATGTTAGAGATCATTCCTACAAGATTGCTAGTCTAATCCCGAAAATAATTACTGTAAATTTTAATCACTTGAACATAACTTTCAATCTTCTATTGTAATCCTTAGATATGTCTTCCTCTAAAAAGGGTGGGCTCTCAACTATTGTACCTACTAGGGTTTCTCTCTATTCAAACTCTTATCCAAGAACTCACACAAGAATCATCCCTTAGCTACGTATAAGAGTGTGTATTTATAGAGGCTTTACCAGGAACACATGATAAATATAAGTTGGGTTTCTGTGCAAGTACGTACTCCTAATTCAATCCGAACTAATCCTTATTTACATAAATTACAATTCATATCACTAAAAAAATTGTAATTTTACTCACTATCTTATAGAAAATTTAATTTAGAGTTTGATAATATTAATACTTATTAATCTCTAAATTTGCAATTGCCCACTAATTAAATTAAATTACTAAAAATTTAATTTAATTAGCATGTAATTTTTTTGAGACCTTCCACTTAACTTATTGGATGTATCAAATTCAAAATCCACCTGTAGGATTTGATACGAACAAAATTTGTAAGCTTCCTTAATGTGGTATCATAAATCTCTATATGGGGACTTAGATTATATCAATGATTAATTTCTACCATACAAATAATGTTATTACCCAACTCACTGAGTTATTGACTCATAACGAATCTCATCCTTCTGTGAATTAAATTGATAAACACTACCTATACATGTTTAATAACATTACTAGGAATTAAGAGTAAAAGCATTCACAATAACCTTAAGATATTAATTATTTCATATAGTTGATACAAAATAATTACCTTAAGATAATCTAGTTCAATACACAAAAAATGTACTAGCACAAAAAGTCAAAATTATATCATTTCTAGTACTCAAGACTAACATGTTAAAACCATGTGCTATTATTCTATTGATGACATGTCAATTTCCATCATAAACTATGAACAACAAACTTATATTTTATAAGAACCAGTTATCTAATCTTTTTGTGTAAGTCGTACTTTACACACTAGATCATTTTTTTTTTTTTTTTTTGGCAAAAACCTCCTGGTGTGGGAAGGGGTTAGGCGAGACCCTAACCTATTTATTAACTTAAAAAATAGTACAAGAAAAAAGGGAGATATGAACCTAACCTTACCTCCGTAACGTGATAGCAAAGCGATAAAGTAAATGTGTGATGATTCACTATAATACAGAAAATAAGAAGGGGGACATAAATTTGACCACCCAAAGTATAAAAAAATAATAATAAAAGTGTGGTGACTTAACACATTAGAGTTTTTAATTTACTTTTTTTCCATAGAGGTTAAGAGATTATCATACTATATAGAATAATAAAACATGTAAAGTCATTAAGCAGGCAATTCTTGCTCGATCATGTATATTCTCAATAAAATGAAATAATTGAAGTTATTATTTTCAATCCATGCACATGTTCCAAGACTGCTCATAACTTAACTGTATAGTTTTAATTATTTAAATGAGTACCAACTTAAACGTAACCCCAATTTAATTTTCATAATTTTTAACTTAATCTACGCATTGCTTAAATATGAATTTTAAGTTATAACTAAACTAGTGATGAGACAAACTACTCAAGATAGGGATGGCAATGGATTGGATTAGATCAGGGTCAGGTGTTATCTCTACCATCTTCGAATCGTCAAGTAAAAAAAAAACTTGGACTAGGATGATACCCTACAAGTACTTTTAATCGACTGTCATCCCCTAACCCATCGAATAATCATCGGATAATCAGATACCCATAACCTTCAAAGATAAGGTGGTTTTCAAGAATGAGATTAAAAATAAGGATTAAAAAATTCTTTAAATACAACAACTTTATAAGTAACTTTATATCTTAAAAGATTAAAAAAATCTTTAAATAGAAGTTTAAAATATTTTACACTTAGTAAAATTTATTATGTTACTTTTACAAAAATAAAATTTATAAAAACTTATATTTGATCTCGTCTTAAACCTCTACTATAATTAAGTTAAAAAAAAAAAGAAGAAAAAGAAGAAGAATTCATTTCAATGTGCTTTATTACATCAAGAATCAAATCGTAAATCTAAAATAAATTATTTGCAATTAGAATCTCGTGTTATTTGGTATTAATTAAAGGGTCTTAATAAATAGGTAATTAGTGTGGGTAATTTAGGTGGTAATTGGGTAATACCAGTCGGACATCTAATAATAAGGGTAATTAGAACAAGTTCAGGTAATACTCGCCGAGTAAACTATAAATGTCGTCCCCGAACTTGAACACGACGGTATTTTATTTTTGTATCCTAACACATTCCATTACTCGTAAAAATTAAAAATCCTGTACTTATTGGATCGGGGTCAAACGAATTAAAATTGGCATCCTTACTAGGAAATAAATAGAATAGAGTGGAAATTAGGAAAGTGAGGTGTCTCCATGGTGGAGTTATCCCTATGGCTAAGACATGCCCATGTTTTGTTTGTCCCTATGCCAGCATCCTTGCTCCTATTCATCTCTAATTCATTTATGAAACCCATATTTTACCAAAAGCTATCTCAAAATCCATTTTTTTTTTTTAGCGATCGATTAGCTTTCGTAGTGACAGTAAGTCCCAATGGATCAATAATCAACAACTAATTCTTTAATCATACATTTAAACTTTCCTATTTTTCAACATTTAATCAATAACTACATATATAGATACATACATATTGTTGGAAAAATAATCAATTGTGGGCCAAATATGTTATTTGTGTGTTATAGGCTATCATAAAGGTTAAGTCCATTTAAAGTGGTCTATTAAGGTTTTAAGGTTTTGGGTTTCATAACATCTCAATTTTGTATGGGCCTTTAATGTGTAGATACCAAAGCCCATATTTCTATTTTATGATGGGCCGAATAGAAGTAGGGTTTCTACAGTTATTATAAATAGGTTATGGTCCCCAGGTCATACGTAAGAGTTTTCTAATCAATCTGAGATCCCATCGTCAGAGAGAATAAGGAAAAGAAACCTACGTATAGATTTGGAAGATCAAGAACCACAAAATTATATCAATGGATTCAGGTACGCTTCCGCATTAATTTATTTTCTTGATGATTCAATGTGAAATTAAATTTCAACAAGTGGTATCAGAGCCTACTCATGTTGAATCATTGAGAATTTTTTTTTTTTTTGGATTAAGATTTGATGGTTGAGGTTTAAAATTTTGGGGATTAATTTTTGTTCTCAAAATTCTGAAATTTTTTTTGGATTATTTGATCATCTTTTATGCAATTAATATATATTTTTTTTACCAGTTCGTACGCATATATATTCGTACACATATATATTTTCATGGATTTAGTTGGTGTGATTAATTTAATGCCCCTATTTCACCAATCAATTCTTCCAAATGATGCCATCAAACTGAACAATCTCACAGGGAGAATCTTTCCCAAGATTGTTATCAATTTTGTGTTAGATTAAATGAATAATCAAGCCTATTTCTTCAGCAATCAATCACTTGCAGATCCAACGTTTGTGCGTGTATACATATATATATAATATATATACATATTGTTGGAATGGATTCAGCTTAAAGCAAAAAAATTTCAAAAGCATGGGTTTTGTTGTTTGCGCAATGATTTCATGGGTCCAATTCATGGGTTTCTTTAATTAAAAAAAAACTGATCTGTTTTCTGGGTTATATATATATGTACATATACATATACAATCGCGGTGGGGTGCGGCTGCGGATTGAAACCCATCGTGGTTTTGATTCTCATCCGCGTCGAAAATTTTCTGTCACAGACCAGATCCGGGAACCCGGGTGTCGATTTCTTGGTCAGATTTTGCCAAATTGGCCGCTGGTAATTTTTTTTGAAGCTCACGGTGTTGATTTGGAGAAGAGGGCAGGGTTGAAAATATTTTGGAAACTTTGGGTGCTTTTGTAATTTCCTTGAAGGTCTTATGTGAAATGCTTTGAAATAAACTGGCGTAAAGCTATAATTCCTCAAAGTATTTAATTTGATTTTTCTTTAAGGGCTGGGCAAAGTTTTAAGATATTACCCAAAGGCCACCAAAGGTTTATTCTTATTTCAAAAGGGCCCCTAAAGAGTTTTAATTTCTTTTAATTTTAAAGGAATTGATTTAAGGAATCAATTAAATTCAAATTTTGGTATTATTAATTTTTGGGTATATAATATTCAACAATAATTTAATTGAAGCAACATGTTGCCAAAGCAACCTCTCTTGTAGAAATTATTTTATTTTGAATATTAGAATGTTGTGTGTATGTATCTATTCATGCGGGTATTGGTCGGCCTAAAGGAAGGCTAATATTTGGCAGAATTACATATACACCTGTGATGGTAAACATGTGACAATTATTTGGTTTTCATGTGAATAGTAAGTCAATCCAAAGATTGGCTTATTATTTGACAAGAGCTATTGTCAATGTTTGATCACTACAACAAGAGTACCACTTACAATTAATATTACTGTCAAAAGACTTGATATTAATGTTGTGCTGGGTATCTTGAGATGGGTTTACCATTATTTGAATTTATTGATTATTAATTATGTTTATTAATGTGAGCTTGATTTTTGGGTTATTTTGTTCTTTAGAACGGCTAATATGTCCGCTACTACTATATCTGCCTACATAAATTCGATTCCTATGCTAAATGGAACAAACTTCAAGGATTGGAAAGAGAACATATTAATTGTTCTTGGCTGCATAGATCTTGACCTTGCGCTCAGGGTTGAGCAACCCGGTTCTCTTACGACTGAAAGTTCACTTGATGAAAAGAGGAACTTTGAGAAGTGGGATCGCTTAAATCCCATGAGTCTCAAGATCATCAAGCGCGGCATTCCAGAAGCCTTTAGGGGCGCAGTATCCGAC
This sequence comes from Vitellaria paradoxa, assembly GCA_019916065.1. NCBI lineage: Eukaryota > Viridiplantae > Streptophyta > Magnoliopsida > Ericales > Sapotaceae > Vitellaria > Vitellaria paradoxa. The sequence goes on from CM034244.1 coordinate 31,441,711, forward strand.
GGGATAACTAATGCCAAGGAGTTCCTTGCCGAGATTGAAAAGCGTTTTGTTAAAAACGATAAGGCTAAAACAAGCACGCTTTTGCAAAACTTGATTTCAATGAAGTATAAAGGCAAGGGGAACATAAGGGAGTACATCATGGAGATGTCTCATATTGCTTCTAAACTTAAAAGACTAAAGCTTGAGCTGTCTGATGACTTGCTCGTGTATTTGGTATTGATCTCGCTTCCTGCACAGTTCAGTCACTTTAAGGTCAGTTACAACTGCCAGAAAGAGAAATGGTCTCTAAATGAGCTCATTTCATATTGTGTGCAAGAGGAAGAAAGGTTGAAGCAAGACAAAACTAAAAGTGCTCACTTGGCAAGCACCTCTAAAGATAAGGGCAAGAAAAGAAAGAAAGAATATGAAACTGCTACTAAGGGTCTAGCACAAAAGAAACAGCAGCAAAAAATTGACAGCTGCTTCTTTTGTAACAAAACTGGACATCTCAAGAAAGATTGTACCAAATATCACGCTTGGCGTGCAAAGAAAGGGTTGCCTGAGCTACCGAAAGCCAAATGATGGTGAAAGATACATCTTTGTGGGAGATGGCAAGTCAGTGGAAGTTGATGCAATAGGCACTTTTAGGTTATTATTAAGAACTGGTTATTATTTGGATTTGAAAGACACTTTTATTGTACCGTCTTTTAGGCGAAATTTGGTTTCTGTTTCTTTGTTGGACAAATCTGGATTATTGTTCATTTGGAAACAATCAGTTTAGTCTTTCATTGAATTCAAATGTTATTGGTACTGGTTCATTATCTGTATATAATAACTTATACTTGCTTGATACTATTGCATCATATAATGAAACCTTGCATGTGCAATCACGTGGTACTAAACGCAAATTAAATAAAGAAAATTCGGCGTCATTATGGCACAAGCGGTTGGGTCATATCTCAAAAGATAGAATTGGAAGACTTGTGTCTGATGGCATTTTGGATTCCCTTGATTTTTCAGACTTTGATGTCTGCATTAATTGTATTAAGGGAAAACAAACCAAAATTAAGAGGTTAGGTGCCAACAGAACTTCAAACATCTTAGAATTGATCCACACAGATATTTGTGGACCATTCCCTACGGCTTCTTGGAATGGTCAACAATATTTTATATCATTCATAGACGATTACTCACGCTATGGGTACCTATATCTCATTCATGAGAAGTCTCAGTCACTGGACGTGTTCAAGGCTTTTAAAGCTGAAGTTGAGAATCAACTCAACAAAAGGATTAAAAGCGTCAAATCTGATTGTGGTGGTAAGTACTACGGTAGATATGACGGTTCAGGAGAACAACGTCCAGGACCATTTTCTAAATTCTTAGAGGAGTATGGAATCGTCCCACAGTACACCATGCCAGGATCCCTTAGTATGAATGGTGTAGCTGAGAGACGAAACAGAACTCTAAAAGACATGGTAAGAAGTATAATTAGTCATTCTACTTTACTAGAATCACTCTGGGGAGAAACACTTAAGACTGCAGCTTACATTCTTAATAGAGTACCCACTAAAGCAGCTGCTAAAACACCTTATGAGCTTTGGACAGGCAAAAAGCCTAGTTTGAAGCATTTTCACATTTGGGGATGTCTAGCTGAGGCAAGGCCTTATAGGCCACATGAAAATAAATTAGACTCCAAAACAGTGAGCAGTTACTCTATTGGTTACTCTGAGTGATCAAGGGGCTACAAATTTTATGATCCCACACTTAGGTCAATTTTTGAAACGGGAACTGCAACATTTTTTGAGGATATTGATTTTAGGGGGAGAAATAAGGATAGAGACATTGCCTTTGAGGAGGAATCGGTTTCGATTCCTACTATCCTTTATGATAATGTGCAGGCTTCTATACCTGTCATTGATCAAGAAGGAAATCAGGAACCTCAACAAGACAATGTTGAACAACCCCCCATCCAGAATGAGGTAATTATTCCAGAAGAACAAAATCAACAACCTCAAGAACTAAGGAGATCCACGAGAGAAAGGAGAAGTGCTATTCCAGGTGATTATGTAGTATTTCTCCAAGAACGTGAGGAAGATATTGGAATGGTGGAAGATGATCCAATCAACTTTCATCAGGCTATGCAGGGTTCTAACTCTCAACAGTGGATTGATGCCTTGAATGAGGAGTATAAGTCTATGCAAGACAATAAAGTTTGGGATCTTGTTCCATTACCAAAAGGTGCAAAACCCATTGGTTGTAAATGGATATTTAAAACCAAAAGGGATTCGAATGGTAATGTGGAAAGATATAAGACTCGTCTTGTAGCAAAAGGCTTTACCCAAAAGGAGGGCATCGACTTCAAAGAGACTTTCTCTTCGGTTTCTACGACACTCTTTCAGAACTATTTTGGCGCTTGTTGCACATTTTGATCTTGAGTTACATCAGATGGATGTTGAGACGGCGTTTCTTAATGGTGACATTAATGAAACGATCTATATGGTGCAACCAGAAAACTTTGTGTCAGGAGACTCAAAGAATATGGTTTGCCAATTAAAGAAATCCATCTATGGACTCAAACAAGCTTCCCGTCAGTGGTACTACAAATTTCACCAAGTAATTATCTCGTTCGGCTTTGAGGTAAATGCTGTGGATGATTGTGTGTATCACAAGTTCAGTGGGAGTAAGTATATTTTACTGGTTTTATATGTTGATGACATATTGCTTGCCACAAATGATATAGGCATGTTGCATGAAACCAAGAGATTTCTATCAAAGAATTTTGAGATGAAAAATCTTAGTGATGCATCTTTTGTATTAGGGATTCAGATACATCGAGATCGCTCTCGGGGTATTCTTGGATTATCACAAAAGGCCTATATCGATAAGGTACTTAAAAAGTTTGGCATGCAAGATTGTAAACCAGGTGACACCCCTGTCGCTAAGGGAGACAAATTTAGTCTCAATCAATGCCCTAAAAATGACCTTGAAGTTAAGGAGATGCATAAGATTCCCTACGCTTCAGTTGTTGGGAGTCTAATGTATGCTCAAGTTTGTACACGTCCAGACATAGCATTCATTGTTGGAATGTTAGGCAGATATTTAAGCAATCCTGGGATGGATCATTGGAAAGCAGCCAAACGAGTTTTGAGGTACTTACAGAGAACAAAGGATTACATGCTCACTTATAAGAAATCGGATCAGTTGGAGATCATTGGGTTTTCTGATTCCGATTTTGCTGGATGCCAAGATAGTAGAAGATTCACATTAGGTTACATCTACTTGCTGGCTGGAGGAGCTATATCCTGGAGGAGTGCCAAGCAGACACTCATAGCTTCTTCCGCTATGTCAGCAGAGTTCATAGCTTGTTATGAGGCATCTAATCATGGAATATGGCTGCGGAATTTTGTCACTGGGTTGCGAATTTTGGATAGTGTTGAAAGACCATTAAAGTTATTCTGTGATAATAAGTCAGCTGTGCTATATTCTAATAATAATAGGAGCTCTTCGAAGTCTAAACACATAGACATTAAGTTCTTAGTTGTTAAAGAGAGAGTTCAGAGTGGTCAGGTGTCTATAGAGCATATTGGCACAAACTTTATGATTGCGGATCCGCTCACTAAAGGCTTACCACCCAAGGTCTTTCATGAGCACGTAGCTCATATGGGTGTTGTATCATTTGATGATATGTTGGTTTAGTGGGAGTTTGTATTTGGAAGCTTTTCAGTTGTAGACACATTTTATGGATTTATTTTCTGCAGAATAAAGTTTATGGTTTATTTGCACTCTGAATGTATTTATTATGATCTCACTAAAGAATAAAATTAGACCAGTTGGAAATAGGCATGTTTAGATCACATTACATGTAATTTCCATGCTACACATCCATACTTGATCTATGTCGCTGATTGTATTGATATATGTGACTATTGATGGGTTTAGTTATGATACATATAACGAAAGCCGCTTTAATCCTATATTGATATAATTGATGGACCAGATTGCATAGAAATGTTTGATAATGATAGCAAATTTTGAGCTCTTAAGGTTACTTTTATAATGCATAAACTAACATATCTGGCCCAAGTGGGAGATTGTTGGAAAAATAATCAATTGTGGGCCAAATATGTTATTTGTGTGTTATAGGCTATCATAAAGGTTAAGCCCATTTAAAGTGGTCTGTTAAGGTTTTAAGGTTTTGGGCTTTATAACATCTCAATTTTGTATGGGCCTTTAATGTGTAGATACCTAAGCCCAAATTTCTATTTTATGATGGGCCGAATAGAAGTAGGGTTTCTACAGTTATTATAAATAGGTTATGGTCCCCAGGTCATACGTAAGAGTTTTCTAATCAATCTGAGATCCCATCGTTAGAGAGAATAAGGAAAAGAAACCTACGTATAGATTTGGAAGATCAAGAATCACAAAATTACATCAATAGATTCAGGTACGCTTCCGCATTAATTTATTTTCTTGATGATTCAATGTGAAATTAAATTTCAACACATATATCATGCATAATACCATCAATTGAACCCTAAAATCAATCGAAGCTTAATAAAATAAAGGTGATCTCCCTACTTTAGATTCTTCACGAAGAAAGAGAAGAAGAAAAGATGAAGAAGATAATAGTGATGGTGAAAATATTGAAGCTCAACTAAACAGACCTATCATCTTCCTCATTAGGACACTAACATTAAACCAATGCAAAGGAGACCAATTCCTTTACCCATAAGAAGCATCACTCGCTCTCTCAAACTCTTTATCTTATCTTCTCTCTAGGACTAACGCGCACACAAAGCCAGGAAATGAGAAGAACTAACAAAGACAATGGTGTTAAGTGAGAAAACTTGGCTAAGAAATTAACAACCCACATCAGAGAAAGAAGAAAAAGGCATACGGAAGGGTTGATAACTCAATGATCCACCATACTCACAAAAACACGCATATACATATAAACAATTTAAAATATGACCATTCCCAATGTAAATAAAATATATAAAATATCATTTCATTACAGCGATTCAAATTTCTCTCATAAAATCATGATAATATTTTATTAGAGAAGTACTAGTGATATTGCTAAGGAAAAGGATTGACCGTGAATATGTAACAAGATTCAAAAAATTATTTGCATAGAACAATTTCACAAAAATTGAAAGATAATAGATTGGAAAGTTCATTGGTGAATTATACCTAGAAATCCATGATTTTTGGTCGCTTAGAAACTTTTAACACAATGGAAGAAGCTATTCAATCAATTAAATTAGTTGAATTTCAATTGAAATATAAGATTCTTATTACAACAAGGAGTTATAATCCCACACTAGTTAGGACTGGTAATATTAATTCGAATCATATTTCAAATCCTTCTCCTTCTCCCTACCTAAGTCAAGTTTTAAAACATTCTCATACTAAGGCATACAAGGAAAAGTGGTAAATAAACTAATCCAAAATAAAGTAGAAAAATCAAAAAATTCCGAATAAAATCTAAACTCGACGCCCTATATCATAATCATTCTACTTTCACCTCAAAATTAGAGCATTACAAGCTTGCACATCATCCTATGTGGCTCACAATATCTCATTTTTGTTTTTGACTAGTACACCGATTTAATTCCCCAAAATTTATAGGTATTGATAATTTACTTTTCCTCATATTTTTAATTTCCTACTATGAAATAACCTTAGGCTATGTTTGGAACATAGATTTATAGAAAGAAAGAAGAAGTGAAGGAAAATGGTATGAACGTAAAATAAAGTGAAAAAATTAAATTTATTTTATTTTTTATTAAGTTAAAAAAATAAAATTTGATAACTCAGTACTTTCGTATCATTCAAGAGTCCAGTCCAAGCCCAAGAAGCTGTTTAGCACACCGATGTAGTGTCTGTCAAAAAGTCTCCAATGCTTAAGTTGGTAAAAGAGTTGAATAAATATTTTGGCAAAGTTTCAGTAAGATAAGAATGTGTGTACTTGTGAAATGGCCATATATATATAGAAGTATGGAACCTACGTGAGTAAGATGTACATGAGCCTTATACAATCATGCTTCCCTCTAATCAAATTGTGCCACCTGTATTAGAGATCCAAGGTCGATTTTCTTAATTGGTTATCAAAATCGTTAAGTAGTAGGTAATACTTTCATGGGCGCATATCATAAAATATGTCAAATGATGGTTATACACGTAATTGTGACATAATCAATCTTGTCTTTAATGCGATGATCGATCGGTCCCAATGGAGGTCCATATTATTCGGTTGGTTCGAGTCATTAGCGTGGTTGTTTGAATAAACCTACTCAATCGAGTACACCTTACCAAAATTAAAATGAATATATAGTTATCCACAAAATTTAATTTTTACTTGGTTGAGCATATAAAAATTGTACAAACTATAAATTTTATTTTCTTTTCATGTCTTCTTTTTTTTTTTCTTTCACAAATCCATATTCCAAACATAACCTAAGAGTGTGCCCGAGAATGAGGATTTGGTGAGAGAAAAAAAATGATAAAGAAGAGGGAGAGAAATCCTAAAATCCAAAGTATATGTCATTATTTGAAAGTATTAAAAAATATAATAAAATAATATGTATTCATAAATATATTATTTTTTAATTTTTCTAATCCAATGTCCTTTTAACTTTCATTTCCTGCTACAATTTAAATAAAAAAAAATACTTAGATCCAAAACAAAATTTACAAGAAATGAAAAGAAGGAGATTAGGGAAAAAAAATCACGAAAGGGAAAAAGGAAAAATTGAGAGTGGGAGGCAAAGAAAAGACAAAGGGCAAGAAGGTAAAAGAGAAGGTTTAATTCGCGTGTTGGCTGTTAGCATCAGATGCCCTTGGACCAGCTCCCCTCCTCTCCTTCACCTGTACATGGCCCTCTCTTCTCGCCGTATATAAACAGACTTGTATATCATCTTATTTCGTCGCCATAACACAAATCGTATTTTCCTCACCTTTCTTTTCCATCTCTCCGATTTTCCTTCCCTTTCTTTCACTTTCTCGGAAGCGCCGAAAATGGCCGATCAGCTCACCGACGAGCAGATCTCCGAATTTAAGGAGGCTTTCAGCCTATTCGACAAGGACGGCGATGGTCAGGCTTTCTTTTCCCCCAATCTTTTCCGTCTATATGTCCGTATATTTCGACGTCTCTGCGCGAAAATACGTTTTGTTGCTTGATCTTTCTTATATTCAGATCTATGGACGGAGTGGTGTTGTTTCGCTTCCTTGGATACTGTTCTGTTCGATTTAGGGCTTTTTTCGAATTCCGGTCAATGGAGATGGCTCCTCCAATTTGTGGTCATCATCGTTGATGCTCTGTGTGGCTTGACTTTTTTGTATGCCTCTGGGTCGTTTGATGTTTTCGGGTTGAAATTTCTTTTCTTGTGATTGATTGATGAGGTTGCGTTGGTGCATGATCTGTATGAATCGTGCCAAGTTTTCTGTTTGACTTGATGTGTATGTGACACAGGGAACTTGCCGTAGATTTTTGAGTTTGATGTTGTTATTCTCTGTGATTTTATTACGTTGCGTATCATTTATCAGCAATCTATTCCATTCTCGGCCTAGTTAGTATTGTCTGTCTGAGTCATTTGGAGCTTTCTGTACATGTGTTATTTTGCTTCTGGGACAATGCTTTTTATGATTCCAAAACACTGCTCACCAGTTGGATCTGTCCCGATGATTGAAAACGAATGTTTTTGTATTCTGTAAAGGGAGCATCTTTGTGATTTTTTTCCCCAAAATTACTCTCTTTCTGATACAACCATTAAGCTATGCTTGCTTCTATCTGGGTTTCTACGGCAGATGGGGATCCATCAGCAGCTTTTCAGTATTCATGCCTATTTCGGTAGTGGAATTTAATTTGATCATTATGCTTCTAGCTTCGTACAAACTATGAATTCCCCATTTTCTTCCCAGATTGGTATGTTTATGTCCTCAATTTTTATGGTAGAATTTTGTAACTCATGGTTGGGCGCAATGCAAACCATAGAACTGCTGGCATGTCAAATGGGTGTTGATGTTTTCATCACCATCATGAATAGCTTTTAGTAGTGTTTGTCAATGTTGCATGGTGATTGAAGTTCTGGAAATGCATTTGTATATCCTGTTGGATTTTGTTGTTTTGCAAGTTTTGGGGAAATTTAACCCTTTGACTTGTAGAAAAATACTATGTGAATTTTTATCTTCTCCATCATCATTAAGAATCCTTCCTGTTTTGATAATTGTTAAACTAAAGTGACAATGTTGATGGGTACCTTGGAATTGCATTCGATGGATGTTTTTTCCTCTTTTAACTTGTAGAAGTTGCATTTTCCCCCCTTCTGTTTTGCTTAGTGGATAGTTTTGTGCTATCGTTTTGTGTACCATATCCCTTCCTATCTCAAAACCTCCCTCTTATCTTTTACTGCTATCTTTGATACTTGGGAGCATTACCAAACTAAGGCCAATTATATGTTTCCATTTCTCTTAATGAAGATGTTGGAATGATATTTTGGAAAAATTTATTTCAAATATTGCTGCAGGTTGTATCACTACCAAGGAGCTTGGCACAGTGATGCGGTCTTTGGGGCAGAACCCAACAGAAGCTGAGCTTCAGGATATGATTAATGAAGTTGATGCTGATGGGAATGGAACAATTGATTTCCCTGAGTTCCTTAACCTGATGGCCCGAAAAATGAAGGATACCGACTCTGAGGAGGAGCTCAAGGAAGCTTTCCGGGTTTTTGACAAAGACCAGAATGGTTTCATTTCTGCTGCTGAGCTCCGTCACGTTATGACAAATCTTGGTGAGAAGCTGACAGATGAGGAAGTTGATGAGATGATTCGTGAAGCTGATGTGGATGGTGATGGGCAGATCAACTACGAGGAGTTTGTCAAGGTCATGATGGCCAAGTGAGGATCAATCAACCCAACACTAGTATTAAAAAAAAGTGAAAAAAACCAAAAAGGGAAACAGGGCAGATAAGTTGATGAGATTTTCTATTTCTGGTTAGAAGGTCTTCATTTGGTACTTATATAATTCTCCCTTGGGTGTTTGTCTGCTTTCTTGTTTGCATTGTTTTGTAGTTCTGCTCTTGCTCTTTTAGCTTCTGCTTGTTTGCTCCGTCTCTTGCTTTAGTTTGGGTTTTTAGTGTCCATTTTATCTTATGTTGGTATTTTCGTCTTACTTGTGGTACTATGAACCTAGAACAATTGGGATATTTTCGATGGTTTTGCTTATGGTTGACTAATTTTGTTAATATTCCAAATTTTCGGTATTCCCCTTGTTTGCCTTGTTTGTTTTCATGGTTTATGCATATTTATGATATCTATTGTTTGTAATTTAAGTTAGCATTTGAAATGTAATTTTTAAGCAGGTCATATGAAAGATCCCTCGAGGTCTCCTAAATGGAATTTTTAGGGGTCTGTGAATTTTTCTGCGACTATCTTTGGGCCCAGTTTTTAGGACTCAATTTGATTGAGAATCTGATTTTTGTGGTCTTCCATTTTTGTGGGAAAAGTTTCATAGGCAATTTGATTGATGAGCATTTCCACCAAAACATGGAGCCTCTTGTGATCTCAGATCACTTTGGTTCCCAGGACCACTGGACTAGTTTAATAGTGCTAGTGTTAATTAGATCTCATAGCACTTTTTTCTTTTTTCCTTTTTTTATTTTTTATTTTTATTTTTTAGAGAACCATCACTGCACTTTCTAGGTGTTTATAAGGAAAATTCTAAATGCTCTTACTCGTGACTTTTGACACCTAAAAAATTAAAAAAAATCACTATTCATTGTAAGAGGAGGTGGGGTGCAAAGTGGGAGTGCATTTGGCATCTCCCACTAGAAATTCGCTATGAATTTGAATTTTGTTAGGTTGCTTTATGCGCAGATTTATTCTTTAAACGGTAAATGAAGATTTATTTTTTGAGTTGGTTTTATTTTGAAATTTTACTGGGAGAAATTCGACGTGGGTCCATTTGATAGATTATATATATATAGCGACAACGTGTGAATGTAACTGTGTATAATGGACTGACTTGGATAGAAAGAAAAAAAGATACCAATTTTCAGTATTTTAAATATTTTAATTATATTAATTAATTTTTGATAAAGATATAATAACAAATGTGAGGACTCTTAAATTAAAAAAAATAAATTTAATTTTAGTGAGGAAATTATAAGATTGAAAAAATCATTTTAAAAAGAAGTTTACAAAATTTAAGTCCAATAAGCTCCTAATATTTATATATATACATATATATCTGAACATATATATATATCCCAAGGTAGAGAGTCACTGACTTGCTAGAGTCATCAACCGTACCGGCATTGTTTAAGAGGAAAGAGGTGGACGGGGGTTGCAGTGGAGATTACTGCAGCGATGTCGTTTTGGTAATCTCTCTCTCTCGTTTTCAAAGCAATGATATTTTACTATTTTTGTATTTAAATATGAATTAATATATTTAAATACGTATTTGAATGTACATTTAAATACACTAATTTATATTTAAAAATATAAAAATTTAAGTGAAACGGTATTATTTTGAGAATAGAACATCGAAAGGACGTGGCTTGGAAGTAACAATCTACTGCAACCCCCTGAGCCGTCGATTGGGAGCCTTTCCCTATATGCGCTCAACGATTCTTGTTGTTGGCTTTAGGTACTTATTCCGGCTTTAGGTACTCATTCCTTTTTCGGTATTCGATTCTAATTCGGTTTTATTCTATTCCTGATTTGTTTTATTTTTTTACTTTTTATTTGGGGAAATGACATTCGTGGGAGACAGCTGAGGTGCTTTTTATGTGGTCCAGCTGATTCACTTTGCTAGTGTCTTGAGAAAAAAAAAAAAAAAATACCGCGGTTCTGACACATGCCCCCCCCCCCGGGGTGTGTTTGAAATTTGAACCCCTGGGGGAGGGAGGAAAAAAAAGTAATTACGAAATTAAAAAATATTTATTTCCTATTTTTAACTGAAGCTTTATAATAAATTGCTTTGCAAATAATAATTAAATATTTTTTTTGTTTCTTACAATTTTTTGTTAATATATATTTTTTTATTATGAAGTCGTTTAACTATGTTTATTAACAGTTTTATTAAACTTTTTGATTTAATGTTGTTAAAACTTTTTAATTTTTTATTTTTGTCTAAGTAGTTTTTTTTTTTTTTTGTTCAATTTATCTTCAATTTGTGTTTACCTAAAAATTCAAAATAAGAAAATTATATTCTAATTGAAAAATGAGGAAACCCAAAAAAAAAAAAAAATATTGAAATCCGATAATAAAAAATTTTTAGTAAATTTGTAAAACTATTTATTTTTTTTAAAAGTTGCCTAAGTTTTGTTTAATTGGGTATTTTAGTTTTTTTTTGGGGGGGGGGGGGGGTAATTAGGGTATTTGAGTTTTGGAAAATCACGTAACCAAAAACAATAAATGAAAATTTTCCAAGTTAACCTACTATCGGTATTATTTGTTATATTAGGTGTTTGGAGTTGTATAAAATAATATAAAATTATAAAAATAAATATTTCGTAATTTGTACAGTGAGTGAAAAATTTAAATTTTACTGTTTCATAATTCGTGTTTATAAAAATTTATAAGATTTTATTTATTTATTTTTTTTAGAGCTCCAAAGGGAGCCAGTTTAATTCCCAAAAGCTCTTAGAAATTTCTAAATCTTGAAAATATCGCAGACAGTACCCATGTTTTCCTGAAACTCTGATATTTATTTTTGTTGTTTTCTTTAGATTTTTTATTTCACGGCGTGATAATAAATGAATTAGATGTCATTTGATTTATTTTTATATTTTATTATTTATTATTTATTATTTATTATTTATTATTTTTTGTTTAAATTTTATTTTATTTTACACTTTTAACAATAAAAAAGAGTTTAAAACGTATTTGTTCACTTGTATTTTTAAATTTTATTTTAAAAAATAAAAAATAAATTTATATATAAAATAAAAAATAAGAAAAATTTATTCTGAGCTTTTTAATCTAAAATAAGAAAAATTCCAAAATAAAAAAAAAACATAGTATTTTTTTTCTTTACTTTGAGATTTTTAAAATATAAAATACAAAAAATCAAAATAAAAAATAGAAAAACAAATTACATACAACATTTATGTTTCGATGCTGAATAATTTCCAAATCTCCAATTAACTATTCACAACGTAAAAAACCTTTTGTTTCAAAATGGCATATGAAACTAATATGGATATATGCATAATATTTATATATATGTATTATAATATTTTTGAATACTTGTACTTTTTGTTTATGTTTAGTTCCTTCCAATTTTTTTTTTTTTTTTAATTCCCTTCATACCTCCTTGCATTTGAGTAGGATTTATAAATTACATTAAAAGAGATATAACCTTAATTATCTTTAAATATTACAACGAGCTAGGTACGAGGCTGTCTAGAGATCATTCCATTCCATAATATTTTCTATTTTGGTTTAATTTCTTAGTTATAAATATTTTTTACACCGAATTACTCTATAATAAAGAAATTTAAAAATTAAATTTAAGATATTTTTAACTGTTAATTTGTTCAGTTGTTAGAATTATTTTTTTCTCTCCACTTTAATTGTCTTTTTAATCACTTCATATGAAAGCACACTCTCTCACTTTTTTTAATTTTTTGACTATTTTTTATGAAATTTTTTAAATTAATATTTTAAAAAATGTGACTATATTTGTAATAAATAATAAAATTTTGATTAGTAATTTTTATTTTATAGATTATTGTTATATTTTTTCATGTAAGTTTGTTTTACAAATTTGCATGTGAGATCTTTGCGGGCGAAACTATGTTTTAATTTCTAGGTATTTAATTACTTGTTTTATATATATGTTCTTATGTAATACTAGTATATAAGTATTTAATTTGGTAATTAAAATTTTAGTACTCTTTTCATAAATCATGCAAATTTAGCATGCCATAGAGTAGGTATATCAGTTATATATGTACATATAAATATATATGTTTAAAAAAAATCCTTATTCAAGAAAGAACCAAACCGGTCTACATTTTAAGGGGGAAGAAATTTTGATTATTTCCTTGACCTTTTAGGCTATGTTTGGTACATGGATTCGTGGAAGAAAAGAAAAAGATGAAGAAATGTAAAATTTTATAATTTGTGCCATTTTTACATATTTAACCAAGTAAATATTAGATTTTGTTGATAAACATCTATCGTTTGAGTCTTATTTTTATTATTTTTATAATTCAATAAAAAAATAAAATAAATTTAACTTTTTCACTTTATTTTATTATTTAGTATTATTATTATTATTACCTTTTCATTTCCTTCCATAAGTTCATGCTCCAGACATAACCTCTTAAGGTCAGCATTCAGTTTACTAGCAGATAAATATAATTTTGGGTAATTGCTTTTACACGTTAACGCAAAGATGTTATATATAAACGTACACTAACAGTTTTTAAACACAGAAGAAGGCAAAAGAGGATTGAAGCAAGGAGGAAAAAGGAGGAGGAGAGTAGCAATGCCGGCGACAGCAAAGGAGGAGGGCGTCGAAGAGGCCGATGCGTTGTCCTTTAATTACAACCCTACCTCTTTCGTTGTCATTTGGAATTCGACCTTTAACGTCGACCACATACAAGTAATAAAAACATGTTTAGTTTGTGCCCCCAATTAAAGGTCAAATCTACGAAATGTGTGATGACACACTGCATGTATAATGAACTTATGCAGCCTCCATGCATGAACGAGGAAAATGTCAAGTACTTATATATGGAGCCTAAAGTGATGAAAGCATTCGCAGGGTTGTGATCGTGTGAAAGTGCAGAATGTGATCCGGTGTGTTTTGAGTTTTGTGTCAACTTATGAATTACCGGAGGTTATATATTGGGTTGCTTGCCTATATATTTTCACCAAAATTTATAGAACTTAGACATTATCACGTATTCGTATATCACTAGAATAATTAACATGTCCCCTCCCATATTGTCTAAGTAGATATATATATCACTAGAGTAATTGGCATTTTCCGTCCCATATTATTTAAATCGATATATATATATATATATATATGTATATATTGCACTATGAAAAAATCAGCACCTATTGGTGTGAATCAGTCTCCAAATCATTCCAAAGCAATTAATTCTCCAAAAAAACCATTCCTAAGCAATTAATCCTACAAAATAAGACAGAATCAGCGAACAACCAGCGCTAAGGGATTATTGAGATGTCCGTTTCCCTTCATATATCCTCCAGACGTTGCCTTATTTTTAGCTACTAGAATGCTGAGATACCTTTCTTTAGGTGACAAGTGTCCCTCTGCATGGGTTTAGAATTGTAAAACCCTATTGCACCATTAATTTCGGTCATCTCTGTCAATTCAACTGTCACGTTTCGTGTATTTGCCCATTGGACAACACTTACTACTCTGATCATTTACACCAAGTTCGTCTCCTCATTTATCCACTTTTCTGAAAAATCCTAGACTCATCTTCAAGCTTCTTCGGGGACCGTCTCCTCTCCTTTCTCCTGCAACTCTGTTAGTGAGTCCTTGCTTCTTCTTTTTCTTTATTCTTTTTCAATAGAACAGGTAGGTGGGTCAAATTTCTTTCGTCTGGAGAGGGTTTAGACTAGGGGTGGAAACGAGCCAAACTGAGCCGAGTCGAGCCGAGCTTTAACAAGCTCGGCTCGGCTCGAGTTTTTTATATTAAGCTCGAGCTCGATTCGAGTTTTTATACAGGTTCGAGCTCGGCTCGATAAAGAAGGATTTAGGCTCGATTAGGTTTGCGAATAGTTCGATTAAACCAAAACGGCGTCGTTTTGATTTAAAATGTAATATATTTAAAAAATATAATAAAAATATTATTAAAAATATATATATTATTTTAACCGAGCCTGCTCGCGAGTTTTAGAGCCGAGCTTCTCTAGGCTCGAGCTCGAGCTCGAATCCAAAACGAGCCAAAAATCAAGCTCGGTTCGAGCTTGTTTAACTCACGAATCGAGCTCGAGCCGAGCTTTTTTCGAGCCGAACTTAAATAGCTCGCGAGCGGCTCGGTTCGTTTCCACCCTTAGTTTAGACCATTTTCGAGCCATGTGCGACATCACAAGAATATCTTGGTTAGGAAAACTGACGTAAGAGAGGGGGTTAAAATAGGAAAAGTACTTAATATTTTAATTATTTTGACATTCTCTGTTCAATTTTAACGGTTGATTTATCAGAAGAAAATTAATGTTAATAACATTTCAAAATAGGGGAGTTAAGTATAACTTTTGAGAGTAATAAGTGTAATTACCTTAATGTTGAGGGAATGTAGTTGTAATTTACTTTTTTTTTTTCAAAACTTAAATCTTAGTTTAATTTCTAGAGAGAAGAAATATAAAGAAAAAAAGAGTAGAACAGATAATGAGAGAAGTCAAAGAGAGCCTAAATTCTGAAATTTCAATCCTATTTATAGAGATGGGGGCATTAAAGTTTAGGAAAAATTCCTGTTGTGCCAAATTTCAAATTCCCTCAAATCATGTAAAAGAGGCACATTTTAGGTTATGTTTTGGTTCATGTTTTTGGACCAAAAGTGGCCTGAATTCAGGTTAAACGTTATGAAAAGATTTGGAGTTGTAAATTAGCTAGAATTAAGCTGAAAATTCTGGGCATTTTAAGCTGAAAATGAGCTGGACCTTTGGGCTTTTGGGGACTGATTGGGGCTATTTTGGGCCTTTTTAAAGGGCTGAAATGCTGCAGAATTCTGAATCCAAATGGGCTCAGTTTCCGGACAGTTTTAGGCCTCAGATAGGCACTGTTTTGGTGATGAATTTCGGACAGAATTAGAGCTGTTTTTGGGCCTAAAATGGTAGCAGTTTTGGGCCTCAGAGAGGGGCTGATTTTGTACTAAAAATGAGCTGAAATTCGGTTGGTTTTGGGGCTTTTTTATGGGCTTTAATTTGCTGCAGAATTCGATTGAAACGTTTCTTTATTGTAAAGTCTTTCACCTGCATTAAACTCTATAAGCTTGGTTCGCCTCTCTTACATTCTTTAGCTCCAAAAAGGCTCCACGATCCTTTTCTTAGCCTCAAAACCTATCAAGGCACCAAAAAAATAAAAAACAAATTATTAAAATATCAATAAACTAAATAATTAAAGCAATTCAATCATATAAAGGGTGTGTTTATAGTGATAAAAAGTGAGATAAAATGTGGTTTGAGAAAATTTTTTACGTTTAGTACACACATCTCAAATCGTATTTTTTGGAGATAAACAGTAGAATTCCCGTTCTGACGAATTGGATTTTCATTTGGACGGATTCAAAATTTTGTATCAATCATCGCCTCTTTGCAGATTTAAACCGGATTCGAAACGGTTTCTACAATTCGTTTGGATAGAAGTTGGCTATACGAATCCGTTAGAACGATTTCTATAATTCGTCAGAACGGTTTCTGCAATCTCAGAAAAAATAGTTGCAGTGGATGTTATTCGGTAGATTGGGAGTCCGTGGTGAGAATGGTAAAAAAATTTTTGCTATTTAATTAACCGAATTTCAGTTATCGATTTTTTTTAGAAGGTATTAAACTTCGTTCGAACTTCAAGAATGTAAGAATATGTAAAAAAATAATAGAGATTTTCAGAAATTTTTAAAAATTTTTAGAGATTTTCACTAAAGTTTGGTGTACCAAACACACCTAAAATATAAATAAACATAGGGATTAGATTGCAATTATGGTGCTCAATTCCTCCCCCCCCCAAATTAAGATCCTGCTAGTCATTAGCATGGATACATCAAACACATGAATGAAATTTTCATAAATTTTGATTTGGAAAGATAATTTTGTATGAAAACTTTCAAGTTTCTAATTCAAGAAGACTTGGACCAAGAGTTAATGAGCTATCAATTAAATCAAAAGAAATTAAATTACCTATTTCAACTCATCAAATTTAGTGTTCATCTTTTAAGCTCAACCTTAGATGCATAACATATCTATTTTAAGCTTCAACTTCAAACCTCATAGCATTGCCAGTAACTTCCCCATCACAATCCCTATTCTACAGTACTACAGTGCCATTCAGCAATATAGGAAATCACTATTCAACCTTTTGGACTCAGAAGAGTTCCAGCACTTATTTCCTATTACTTGTTAATGTGGCAAATGTTTACATTTCAAAATAACATAATTATTATCAGTAAATGTAACGGTCACTTTTTTTTATTGAAACTCAAAATGCAATAATTATTTTTTTTCGAAATTCAAAATTCAAATTTTGAAGTTCAATGTGATCTTTTGCTTGTTGATGCAATAGTGAGGCCACTTCAAAAAATTAATGTTTTATATATAGCGGTCGATTTTCTCATTCCCTAGATATTGGGAACCAAATATGTTATTGGAAATGAAATAAAGAACGAGTATAGGGGTAGAGACATTGCTAAGTGGTGTTTTTTTACTGGTCTTTCTTACATTTAACGATAGGGATTGGAATGAGAAAACTATTGGTAATGCTCTCACAAGTAATTCTCTCACAAAAGAATAAGAATCTCAAGGGTCCCTTAATAAATGCACATTTTCTTAAGAGTAAATGTAGTGCAAATTCAAATAAGCTACAATTCAACAGTCAGCCAACGGACATACAAATGAAATTTTGACTTAGATATAGTTTCATGAAAGGAATAACTCGTGCATGAAAAAACTTGGAATATCGTAAGTCAATAACATTTAGAACTTCGCTTTCTATTTTCTAAGAATCAAGGATCTACCAGGTCTTTCTTTTGGTTATAATGGGCCATTAGGATTTATGTAGGGTTCCAAGAGGAATGATTAAAATCAAAACGTATGTCTTGGTACACTTGTTACAATTGTAGCTCATTTTCATTCCCATATTCAAACCAATACCCATTTCTCATATTTTTCAACAAAATTCAACTGCAAATTGAGTCATGAGAAATCAAAAAGTTAATCCCTCTTATCTTTAAAGGAATAAGATATATATATATATATATATATGTATGTATGTATGGATATTTTGCAACACTTATAGGCTTAGCATTTTTTTATCATGAATTCTATTATACAATATAACCCCCCATTCACGTGATTAAGTTTTACCAGATACAAGTAGGGTGTTCATATTTTTGTAAGGGCTAGAGTAATTCTTGAGGGTAATAAAATAAAAACTTAACTATCTTAGGCTCAAATTGGCTCCAAATGATAATATAGAGAAAATAAGTTACAAGCTCAACAATTTCAACAATTGCCTAGTTTCACTTCCAAAAATCTAATCAGTGCTGTAATGAAGTTCTTCAGTTCGAGGCTTACTTAAATTCATCAGTAACTTAACACAATTCTAAAGCAATACAATGAAACTATTAAAGAGAATGAAATGAAAGAATTTTTTTCCTTTGGAGTAAATGTATATGCTCTCTTAAAGACTGACTATGGGCTTCAAATAGCTCACATGGTTTCTTTCAAGTCTCCAACACATTCAAGAATCATTGTACCCACATCATTAGACTTGCCAATGGATTGGATTTGGCCTAAATCCAATTTGGATCAAATCCGACTTAGATTAGATTCAATAATATTAGATTAGATCTAACAGATTTAATCTGTGACTTGGCAGATCTGGATCCATTAGATTCAATGATTAATGGATCTAGATTTGAATTGATCCGCCAGACTCATTATCTTGAATGAAATAATATATTAAAATTGGTTTTCCAAATCGCTAAGGCACAATTTGTTTTGAAAAGTTACCCAAGATCAGCAATTTAATTACATATGAAGATTCTAAAAATAATAACAGCCAAACAAAGGTGGCTAAAATAGTAAAATTCAATAGATTCAAACATTTATAATAATATGTGTATATAGATGTATATATATATATATATATATATATATATATATATATATGCTTCATTTATGTTAGTTTGTCTTTTGCATACATTTTACAGCTTTCTAGAGTAATTTGACCAATGGCTTGTTAATTGCAATTCACTTTCAATTTTTTTCACCTACAATTTTCATTGAATTATATCGTCATTTGTTTGGTCCAACTTAGGAACACACAAGTTTATTTGTTACGACTTTGAAAATGTTTACAATATAGACTTGGTCATATTAAATTCTCAATCTTACCAATCATGATTCACCAAAATTTTCTTTGTTGCTTGTACACATATATATATTGAATAAAATAATTTTTTTTAATAAAATGATGGTTTTAGGAAAAAAAAACTTATTTTTAAAATGGGTTAGATTCGAGGTATATGGATTTAATTTGGATCTTGCAAATCAGATCTGATTACTTTTAGATCTAGCTCGAAACCATTATTATTGGATCCAAATCCGATTTGGATCTAACGGATTTGATCCAGACCTAACCTATTGACAAGCCTGTAAGGATTGAACTTTCAAAAATTAACACCAATGAGACTCATCTAGTTTTTACATTTAATTCCAATATAATCATCGTGTCAAATTTAAATAACTAGAGATTCAAGCTCAAGCAAATTAATGACATTATTTTTTAATAAATTTTTTAAGAACATGAAAATTAACTAAATGAAAAACATTTAATTAACTATCATATCCTTAGCCAAAATGAATATTGAGAACACACTCAACCTCACCCCATCCCCAACTTAAACAATATATTGTCCTTAATGCATATACATCACAAACTAAAATGAAAGCAAAAAAGAAATATTACCTCGAAACTTGTGAAGAAACTAAAAAAGAGAACAAAGTGCAAGAATAAAATGAGAACAAAGTGCAAGAATAAAATAGGTGAAATCAATGGAACACAATCAAACAACTCCCGCTAACCAGAAGTGAACTAACCCTCCCAATCATATCATGAAAAGTGCCACCATTGTGAGAGACTGTGAAGGACCTACCTGTGAGGGAAGCGGGAGGCAAAACAGAGAAGCAATGCCTCCCATCCCACATCACCTGGGTCGTGGAAGGAAGTGGCATATATATAATATTCGATATCCATATAAAACAACGCGTTTTAAAGCCGTGAGGGCACTGGGTTCAGTGGGAACTCCAAGGTTAAGCGTGCTCCAGTGGGAGCAGTACTAGGATGGGTGACCTCCTGGGAAGTAGCTTACCAAGCCCAAAGCGGACAATATTGTACTATATGGATGCGGGTCGTTACAAAAGGTATCAGAGCCTATGCCCAACTGTGAAGTGTGGGATCACGCGTGGGCCTCACGTGTAGGGGACCTGCCTGTGAGAGACTCTGCCTGCGGGAGAGTGAAGCAGGAGGTCACGCGGGGATGCGTGCCCTGTAAGGGGGGAGGATTGTGAGGGACTGTGACGGACCTACCCGTGAGGGACTCTGCCTGCGGGAGAGTGAAACGGGAGGTGAAACAGAGAAGCAATGCCTCCCATCTCACATCGCCTGGGTCGTGGAAGGAAGTGGCATATATGTAATATTCGATATCCATATAAAACAACGTGTTTTAAAGCTGTGAGGGCACTGGGTTCAGTGGAAACTCCAGGTTTAAAAATGTTCCAGTGGGAGCAGTACTAGGATGGGTGACCTCCTAGGAAGTAGCTTACCAAGCCCAAAGCAAACAATATTGTACTATATGGATGCGGGTCGTTACAACTAGTGAGGAAAGTGATTCAAAAGTGCAACCAAAAGTCCACACAAGACGAACACTTATGCAAGGAAAAAAAAAAAAAAAAACTACTCCTACTATGTACAAGGGGATAAGAAAGAATAATATTATCCAACTCCCTCTCAATCCCACGTGTCCACAAATGGATTATCTAATACTATTGTTATTAGCATTATTTTAAGCTATTTCATGCCATGATTTGTTGGTTTTTGATGAAAATGTGATACTTGTGAGTATATGTATATATAGATGTGTACATATATGTGTAGATGTTTGAGAAACGTGAATTTCTTCAGTTATTAGTTAAACCTTTGGTTTGCAAACATCTCATTGAGCTCATTACATGTTTATATATATTAGATTGTTAAAATATTGGTTTGAATTGGTAATTCAATGGTTATAGGTTTGGGGTTTCGTAGGAATGTGAACCTAGAATTCGTCTCAGTTCGTTATTATATGGATGAGGTTCGAATGCATGTTTCCGTTTGAACAACATTCATATATGTACTTTTGTTCAGACGGGGTTTGAACGCCTGAAATTGATTAGATTGGGTTCAAACACCTATTAGCATTTGGACGAGGTTCAAATGCTAAGGCTGGACAAATTCTAAATTTTCATTTTTAAAATGTTATCAACCCTTTTTCTTAAGCCCTTGCACATGGTTAATGATTTTAAGATAATTTCACTCCAAATCATCATCAAGTCCTATAGAACAATTAAAATTTATATAATGGATGCTTTGAGTATAATATGTATTTTTTATGATATTAAAAATTGTTGTTAACAGTAATTATATATGATTGAGCATATTGTGTGTATAAGAATAAGATTGTATCATCCAGTTTATACAATGAATATTTATTCGACTGAGATTGCAATTTTATTTATGTTGACCTGTCGTGGCAGGGTCATATGTATGGACGGGATGGTTTTAATAAAAACGATAAAATAGGAGCATAACCCAATTATCTAGCAGAAAAGCCAAGATATGTAACATAGTTTCTCATGGGTACTATATTGATATACATGTTTGTCGTGAGTGAGAAACAATGTGATTGATGACTCCATATGATTTGCTATGTGTCACTTGATCTAAGATAAATTTAAGGGTATATGGAGGTTAGGAATTATATTGACCATTACACTTGCATTTTATTAATCATTTTGTTGAGATTGTTATTTTATTTTATTATGTATTTAGTATGTACACTGATGCACATATACATAGTCCTACCTATTGGGCAGTGATGCTCATCCTTTCCTTATCACAAGTTACTCATCAAGAGCTAGGAAACAATCATTCTGAGTTACATCGAGACTGAAGGTCGATGTAGATATTTTAAAACTATTTTCATCTGGATATTGTAATTTTACTTGTGCAACCTAGTGTATGAATTTTAAATTTGGACTTATGTTATGTTTATATCATGAGACTTGTAATGTTGTGATTATTATTGTAGCAGTACAAGCATATGAATTGATTGTCAGTTATAATATTTGATTTATTTATTATTGTTTATTATTTTGATGTAAAAATTAGAAATGTAATTAGATGCTCTTATTAATTGATTAATGACTTAATTTTTTAACAAAATTTTAATTTAATTCAAATTAGTTCTTATATTCTTCTATTGTACGTTCCGAATTAAGAAGTTAGTAACGTGACACATTCTAGTCTCACAACCACCAAGACAAAAGAACTATATGACAAGAAACAAAGTTGAAATTTGAGGTCCTGAGCTTAACTCTCGGACTCTCCTGTATAGCCGCGGTTGCTAAGAATAAGGAAGTTATGCGGGTGGAAAGAAATTTGTAGTGGGCCACACCTTTCGGGCTTTAATCCCAATAGAAGAATGGGCTTGGCCAGTTGGCCATATTATATATCTGAAGTTGCTCAAAATATTTAATAATTTGATTATATATATACATATTATTTTTGTTGCTATTAGTGATGCTCTAAGTTTTTAGAATATAAACATCCCCAGTGTGGGGAGGCACTAACTGTTGACCAGATCTTACTAATTAAAGATTTAATAGCTAGCTAACCATCGCCAACAAAATGAAAAGATGCCCAATTCTTTGCAAACAATACATTATTTTATATGAGAATATATATATATACACATATGTATATGTAGTAGTTCTAAATTTTTAGTGCATTAAATAACAAGCACATGCATGTTACCATGTCGGATCACATTATTTCTTCCGCTTGCTTTATTAACTTAAATTCCGTGCATGCATGCAACATTCATGCATGCATGTGTGTGTGTGTGTATAACAGAACCCAACAGTTTGAATTTGGCTGTGGGTTTGCGTTGGATTTGTTGCAGGGTGTTCTGGTGCATGCATGTGTTGGAGGGCTCTGATCCAAACAGTTTACTTGCAACCCGACATGTTCTTTTGCTTAAACTACTGTTGCTTCCAAACTGTAGAGCAATGACCATTAATTAATTATATGATTTTAATAATTCACTTTACATATGTGAACAACTGAAATTGTACTAATCATAGTGTGAGGTTAGTAGGTTACTACTTGAATGAGTTTTTTTTTTTTTTTGTCATAATAAAAAGGTTAGAAAAAAATAGTAAAATAGAATCAAAATATACTTATTTATTAAAATAGAGTTAAAATCATTAGTACTTTTGAAGTTTTATGAAATTCAGGACACGTTAATATGATTACAAAGAGGATAAGATTTCAAGTCACGAAAGGTGCACCCTCAAGGACTCCCTGAGGAGTGATAAATATATAATACCTTCGACTGTGTCAGATAACAAGGAAGGCTGCCGGTCAAATGATCACTTACTGAGGTTGCAAAAATCCCGTACTAAACCTTTATCCTCCTGAACAAGCCACTTCTAAGGCCTCAACACTATTGACATGGAAACGTACAATTTTGGTTTATAATCTATTTATTTGTTAACTAATAAAAATCTTATCCTCTTGAACAAGCCTTGTCCTCCAAAAATTTTAGAAAACATGCAATTTTTATAATAGAAAAAATTTAAAAAAACGTAAGTAACACTGACAATTTTGGCTATTCTAGTAAATAAATCTAAATTGATTATATTTTGGTATTTTCTATTCCAAATCTCTTTATTATGGTAAAAAAAACAACTCCGGATTTAATATGAATAATAATATAAAATTTTATTACTAAATGTGAGTTTGAAGTGCCCAACTTAGTAAAAAAATTTTAACTTTTTTCAAATTTTTTCAATTTTATCCAACTTTCTCCACACTAAAAATCTTCAACTTTTTTCAACTTTCTCTAATTTTTTTTTATACTTTTTGAAGAATACACCAAATATTTAATAATTCAAAATTTATCTACTTTTTATTTTTTATTTTGCCAAAATTTGACACTTCAAAAAGTCACTAACTATATTTTTAGTAATGTAAATTTTCAAAAACATTTTGTGATAAAATATTCATCACTCGGTGTTTGTTTTAGATCAAGCATTTGGGGGAGGGGAAGCATAAGAAAATGAAATTACTTGTGTATGATTATTTTTTATAGTTATTTAAATAATAAATCAAATTTTATTGATAATATCTATTCATTTTTCTTTATTTTCCTAATTATAGAAAAAAGATAAAATAAATTAAACATAATCCATATTATTTTGCTTTCATGCCCAATTTTTTTTTCCTGCACATATTCAAGGTACACACACACCCTAATTGATAGTGATGAATCCTACTTCACTAATATTTTTTATCATTATTTTAAAGTTTTCTTAGTAGTAAATTGGTATATATGGTCATTGAAATATATATAAAAATCTGATGTGAACAATAATTATTTCTCACTGCGTATTTATTTCTTACCAGTATTAAAAATCACATTTTTAGCATGCATCAGAGACAGCCTTTCATGCTCAAAAAGAGGTTACCAATACAATTAGCATCTGCTTAGGGTCCACAAACACGATGATGGTGAAGATTAGATCACTTAAGATATTTAGTGTCTACCACATCACAATCGCTAATACTAATTGACACCATCAATGGTGAGACTATTAGCGACTGCTTACTGTCAATTTGACTTTGAAGCAGTCGCTAATAACTTTTGTTTTTTTGCTTTTTTATTTTACTAAAACTTTAGCAAAATCAGGAATGTGTTTTTAACAATTGTCAATAGTCTTCAGTGATGACCTAAGGTAGACGTACGAATTGATGACCGACAAAACTAAAATTCTAATAGTGAACATATTAGGACGACTTTGTAATAACGTGTACCACTAAGCCCTCGTTTTGTGGCGCTTCTATTTTCTATTTTTTTGTTTAGATTTTCAAAATTTTGTAAACTGGCTACAAAAGCACATTTGTTAAATTGGCTTAGGTTTTATTGTTTTCCAAAAAAAATGAAAATTTAAACAGAAAAATATAGGCCCCATTTGGTAACGTTTTTGTTTTCTGTTTTTCTGTTTACGTTTTCAAAATTTTGTAAACTCGCAACAGAAACATGTTTGATAAACCTATTTACATTTTTTTATTTCCAAAAAAATGAAAACATAAACAGAAAAACGTAAACAGAAAAAAGGTGTTTTCACTCTGGTTTTCTTTTCTGTTACCAATATTTTGTCAATTTTAAAACATTGTCTATTTTTGTTACATTACATAAAAATAAATTATCTTATTCAAATATTTTATTAAAATAAGTTATTTTAATAAATAATATAATTAAATTCAATAAATTAAATTAATTATATAAATTATTTTTAATAAATAATAAAACTAAGCTAATTAATTTAATTTAATTTAATAATTAATTTAATTTAATTTAATAATTAATTATTGCTAAATTATCTAAAATAAATATCATAATTAATTTATTTAATTTAATAATTAAATTAATTTATATAAAATAATTAATAATTAATAATTAAGATACATTAATTTTTAATTTAATTTAAATTAATAATTATTATTAAATTATTTTAAATAAATATCATAATTAAATTAAATTATTTATGATTTAATTAATTTAATTTATATAAAATATATTTTATTAAATTATTTTAATAAATAATTTAATTAATTTAAAAATAAATAATTTAATTTAATAATTAATCTAATTTAATTATTTATTTAATATGAAATATATTTTATCAAATTATTTTTAATAAATAATAATATAATTTTATATATTTTATATTTATTGAATTAAATGATTTTCATAAATAATTTATTTGTATTAATTTAATTAATTATATTAATTAAATTAAATTATAATAAAATATATTTTATTAAGTTCTATTAAAATTTTAAAACTAATAAAATTAAATATTTTTTAAAATAAAAAATTAATAATTGTAAACAAACTTATATTTCCAAACGTAATTTCAGTTTTCATTTCAGAAAAAATAAACGGCAACAGAAAACAGAAAACGGCAACAGAAAAACGACAGCATTGTCAAACGAGCCCATAAAAAAGCATTTTCACTTTTTTTTTGTTACAAATATTTTATCAATTTTAACACTTTATTCATTTTTTTTTTGCATCATAGTAATTAAAATGAATTATTTTATTCAAATATTTTATTAAACTAAAATTATTTTAATAAATAATATAATTAGATTAAATTAATTATCTAAATTATTATCTAATATGTTTTATTAATTTATCTTTAATAAATAAAAATTAAATTAATTAAAATGAAATATATATTATTAAATCATTTTTAGTAAATAATTAAATTAATTAATTAATTTAATAATTAATTTTATTAATTAATATAAAATATATTTTATTAAATTATTTTGAATAAATAATAAATTTAAATTAATTAAATTAATTTGATTTAATTAACAAACTTAATATGAAATATATTTCCCTAAATTATGTTTAATAAATAACAGGAAATATATTTTATTAAATTATTTTGAACAAATTATAAAATTAAATTAATTCATTTAATTTAATTTAATTAATAAACTTAATATAAAATATATTTTATTAAATTATATTTAATAAATCATAAAATTAAATTAATTAATTTAACTTAAATTTAATAATTAATTTGTCACGCGCCTAACTTAATTATTTGGGACGGACGGCTTAAGAATATAGAAACTAAGTAAATTAATCGAACACATGTACCAAAGTAAAGTCATAATTTAATAATAACAATCAGCAGATCTAATATCGTCCCGCGTTCGCATATAAAATAATAGAAAAAACATCAAAATAATAATAGCTAACGTCGTGTCCCAGTGACACTATTGAAGACTTACACAACTGCAATAATATAATCATAATACAATATCAACATATAACTAAGTCTAGGACTTACACTCCAGTTTACACAAATAGAAATACAATAGTCCAACAATAAAATAAGATAACATGATAAACTAGTCCATCGGTCTCAACTAAACTCTGGGTGGCTACTATCTAGCCTTGTGGGATCACCTGAAATACGGATAGGGTGAGTACTACCACCCAGTAGGTAGGATCATGCAAGTGTGCACAAGTAAATAATAATCAAGTATATAGCATAACTCACAACAATATCTACCAAAATACAATATAATAATGCACATGTGATGCAATGCAATGGCCAATGTATTCTCTAATCTCCATCTACTTCTAACCTTATCTTAGGACATGTGATGCTTACCAAAAAACGCAGGGTTACCAACTGCACCGTTTACGCTTACAATGAACGTATATCTCAACATATATCACAAGTAGGGATCTGAGTTACACCCCCACTGGTGTAAGACTTAGGAGAACCGAGTTACACCCTCTGACCCTTCTGTTAGGAAACTGAGTTACACTCCTAGCCAGGCATCTACTTAGCTCGAGTAAGGTCTAGCTGCAGTCCGAAGAAAATCTCACAGTCATATCAAATAATTAACGTCCTAACTTCAAATGAATAAAGTCTAGTTATATATATCGAATGGGATATCTAGTATTTTCAAAATCTCATTTTATCATTTTCTCAAAATCAAGGATCACATCCATATACATGACTTATGCTTTGGTACATTAATAATATCAATATGGCACCCCCGGCCAATCAATAATCACAATATAAAACTGAATGATACAATCCTAATCCTATGCACATGATATGCTCAATCATGTAAACAAAGATCATTTTAATACAAATATGCATTCCAATTACGTTTAATGATGATTTGTGGTTCATTTCGTCTTTAAAAATCAACAATAATTAGGTTTGGGCACAAAACAAGTTTTTTTTTTTTTTTTTTTTTTTAGAATTCAAATTTTAACACGTTTGAAAATTCTACCAAACCGTGTCCAAACACCAGCAGCCGCCGTCTGGACACCAAAACCTACTGTTTGGACACGAAAGTCTAGTACCTAGTTTCCTGGTTCGTTTTCAACGAAAAGTCACTCCAAAACTTTCTCAAAATCACTCGTTCAAACCTCAATCTCAATAATAAATCATATAGAAACATTTGAACACTTAAACCACATGTTTTTGTAGCATTAAATCGAAGAATAACTCAAATATATGCAAAATCTCCATATATATATGCATATTTATACACACATTCATATATACACATATATGTCACAAATCCCATAATGTTCAACCAAATCAAGCATATAATATATCTAAATCATTCTAATAATGTCTAAAACGCAAATATAAGTCCCACCTACCTTAAATCTGAAGAGAAAAAAAAATAAGAAGATTTTGGTTTTTACTTCCAAACTTTCAATTTTAATTTCTTCCACCTAGTGCGAAATCATAGAAAACGGACACCACTATGATATTCACGGCTTGGAATGTGCTTGTGTTTGCTTAATTACCTCACTCTCAAATGTAAATAAAAATGCAAATTCAGATTTCAAAGGTGTTGAGTAAGGAAAATCAAGACAAACTCCCCCAAGTGCAAGGTTTCATTGTAGCACAATTAACTAGTAAGAACCAGGTCATATCCACAGGGATCTAGGGAGCAAAATCATGTTTGAATCAAATGGATTAAAGAGGCAAAACATGGCTCACATGAATGGTAAACAAAATTGAAAATCTGATTTGGAATTTTTGTTGGTTTTGGAAATGGGTTTTGAAATGAAAACTAAACTTAACTAAAACTAAAACTTGATATTAACAAGATGGGCAAGACAATTCCAATGCCTATCCAAATCAATCTCAAAATACCAAGAGTGAATAGATCATCAATTCTAGTTGCTCTAATGTTTGGAGAAAATTAATTTCAAATGATACAAGCCATGGATCAAACAAGTGATGTGCATAATCTATCATGAAGACTATAGAAGATCTAATTCTAGCAACTCCCATACATATTTGCAATAAGAGTTCTGAATTCAGCAACGTCTATGAACTCATTGATAAAATATGTAAACAAGTGTTAATCGGACATTGAACCATTGATTTCAAGAGTAATTAGCTACAACTAAGATTGATAACCAAAGCACTCAAAATTAATTCATGAAGAACGGCATCTTGGAAATCATTGGACAGGACATTATCCTTGCCTTGGCCCAAGAAAAACTAGCCGATCATCTTAAGAAAATGAACAACAAAAATGAAGAACAGAGACATGACCTTCAAGCTGGAAATGGAAATTGCTCTTTAATTCAAAATGAAATCTAATTACATGAATGGAATTGTAAAGTGCTGAAGAACTAAAATCTAATTACAGTAAACTGAAAATTAAAATCAAAATTGAAATCCAAATCTGCAGAATCCGAAAACCAGAGAAAATGAAGAAGAAGAAGCTGGAAAGAAAACTTAAAAAAAAAATAAAAAGAACTCTCCCCCTCTCTAAAACCCTCTTGCCCCCGTATATCCCCCACTCCCTCTTCTCTCTCTACTCATTCTTTCTGAAATTCTTTATTCCGTTATGCCATCCGTCCCTGAATTACAGATTTGCCATCCTTGATCTCAGGATCATGTCACATGGGGAAGTTACAATCACGTGGAACCTGTTACTGGGATATCACATGTCATTCGAATGCTGCAACATTGTATTCGAATACAACATTCCCTCCAGCACTCAATGCACTCTCTAAAAGCATTCGAATGGGTCAGATCCATCATCTGAATACAATTTCCTGCTTCAAAAATCTCAGAGCTGATGATTTGATCCCCTGGTGTTGATCTTAAGAAAAATTCTGAATCTTCCAAGGAGTTGTAAATCAGCTACTGTGTTGTGTTCAAGCTCATCCAATCTTTCGCTTCTTCATTACTTCTCCTTTGCAACTAATAGTGAACTCAATTTTCCTTCCATGTGATAAAAACTCAACACATGCTCTATTGGAGTGAGGGAGATAAAATCTGCATAATACAAGAGTTTTATATCGTTTCTATGTCATAAAAATGTGTAAATCAACTAGTCAATGTGTGACAATAGAGGTCCAATCAGAATGCTATCCCGATCCATCGATCTTCCTTCTTGAAACTCACTATCTCTCTTTACTCTCTCTCTCTCTCTCTCTCTCTCCCTTGTCCTTTGAAAAAATGGCCGAGACCCACTGGGGAAAAGAAAGAAGAAAAGAAAGAAAGAGAAAGAGAAAAAAATGGCTAGACCATTGGCCTAATTGTCCAACTTATATCAATTCAGGCCAAACCCGGTTTAAGAAAAATAAAATAAATTGACCCAATCTCAACTTAAATATTTTATTAACCCAAATAACACATAAATGGTCAAAATTAAATATCAGGTATTACATAATTTAATTTAATTAATTTAACTAATATTAAATATTTTTTATTAAATTATTTTTAATATCATAATTTAATTAAATAATTTAATAGCTAATTTATTTTAATTTCTTTATTTAATATGAAATATATTTAATTAAATTATTTTTAATAAATAACAAAATCAATTTAATTTAATTTAATTTAATAATTTAGTTAATTTATTTAATATAAAATATATTTATTAAATTTGATTATTTTTTAAAAACTAATAAAGTTAAATATTTTTGAAATAAAAATTTAATAATTATAAACAAAATTACATTTTCAAACACAGTTTCACTTTTCATTTAAAAAAAAAACCCACAATAGAAAACAAAAAAAACAAAAAACAAGAATAAATAGGCATAAACAGAAAAACGGCAACATTACCAAACAATCCTTAAATAAATTATTGTTTTTAGTGAATATCTAGCACACAATTGACATAATGAGCTAGTGTTACCGTTTAGCTACTAACTTTTATCAAAAAATAATTTTTATTAATTTTTTTAACTTTATCCACCAAATACAAAACTAATTTTTATCATTTTTTTTTAATTTTTATCGACTTTCTCTAATTTTTTTAACTTGTGTTAACATTTTTCAACTTTCTTCAAATTTTTTTAATTTTTATAAATTTTTACAAGACACTCAATTAACAACTAAAGTGTCACGTGTCAGTGTAAAATTCTAATTTTTTTTAAGTGGTGTCAAACGGCCCTTAGTTCTCGATTGAGCCATATCAACCAATGAGTTCTGTTCCATTTTTTAATTACTTTGGCAAGTCCATTTTGACAAAGCTGTCTTTCAAGTGAGTTCATTGGCTCAATGGTTTTATTTTTTCTTATTTAATATTACTTTTTGAATCTTGCGCTTAAATCAAGTGAAAAAGAGAATCTCCATAAATAACGATAATATAATTAATCAATATTCCTCTCTATATCCCAACTGTTCTTTCTTGTCGTCTATCAACTGGCTACGTACAGTGAGTATTTAAATTTTTTCATTTTTTTTTTTGGGGGGGTTATGTGAGTCAAATAGTTTATTATTGGCTTCTTTATTTTATCTTTATATTAGTTGTTGTGTTTCAATCATACAGAGCTTAAATTATTCCCAGTTTTCAATCATCATCTTGATCAACAACCGTACATGCACCTTGACTAAAAGTAAAGGTCAGATTGATAACATCCAATAATAATATTATATAATTATCGGACGGAGGTAGTTATGCTTGAGTAGAAGTAAAAGCAAAATTGGTCACATCCAACAATAATATTGGCCTTATTTAGAGTTATAAAAAAATTTTACAAAATTTTATAAATACAAATAATGGGACTATAGAATTTAAATTTTTTATTTATTACACGAAATACAATACATTAACTTTTATAATTTTATACAATTTTATACAACTCCAAACATATTCATTATATAGTCACAGGGGCAGAGACAGCTATGGTTGAATAGTAGCAATAATTCCTACACGTTTTTTTTTAATTAATTGTACATATTTTGACCAATTACCTAATTTATCTTTATTTATCGTCACTCACATGTAAATATCTCTCACCTTCGTGATTTCAATACATTTATTTAAGAATTTCAACATCCAACTTCAGTGCGTTTTTTTTTTTTATCACTTATCATTTATTCAATTTTATATTTTTTTATTTATATAAGTTTTATCATTTTTTAATAGGCTTTTTTATCATTTATTTTTTTATCTAACTTTTTTAGATTTTTTTATAGGCATTACCATTTTTTAGATAGACCTTTTTTTTTATTATTTATCACTTATTCAATTTCATTTTTTTAATATACGTCAACAATTTTTTAAATCAATCTTATTAAATATTATGTTCCAAAATTTTTTAAATACGACCCGCTCCCACCCACTACTTTTTCTGTATTACCATAATTAAAAAGTTATCAGAATAAGAAAAAAACTTGTAAACTTATTATTCATAAGTAAAAAATTTATAAAAAATATTTTAGTTATAACTCTATCATCATTCCTTATTTTAATTTTATTTTTGAATATAGTTTTTTACACTAACATTTTCTTATATACATATACATTTGTATTATATGAAAGCCGGTAGTGTTCAAAGTCCACCGCAATCATGCCATGCCAGCCTGTGAACTTCAACATATTGTGTAGACACGTTTGTTTGACCTCAACAATGAAGTAAATAATATATTATCTGCATGTGAAGTCTCTCCATTGAAGCCGCTAGATTCTTTCTGAGGTCAAAAAAATTAATATACAAAAAAGAAAAAGAAAATAACAAGATCTAAGTTAGGTGGGATTAAGTAGACTTTTCGGCTAGCAAATGAGAAAATCAACCAAATCCTCTCCAATCACAAAGTAGCCGAAAGGAATTTTGGGTTAGTATAATTATGATGTATAACATTTGAAATTTATCCGAATTTTTAAGAAAACAAAAATATAAAGTAATTGGAAATTCTGAAAGTATTTGGACAAATATAGGGGTAATAAAAATATTAGACACGATTAAAGTTGATAAATGAGCGGGTTTAGACAAATTTAGGTCGGGTCATAAATATATTGTGATTAAATGCGTGGTTTAAACTTAATTATACCCATTTAACAATGGCTTATTATTAGACGAATTGAATATAAGTCATATCAAACCCGCGAACTTAGATTTAAATTTTATTTATTTATTTATTTGTTTGTGAATTTTAAGCATATTGTTTGGAAAACTTTCAATCTATTTATAATTTAATTCACATGTCTATAAGTCCATAACAATTGACAGATTGAGAACTAAAAGTATATTGTGATGACCCAAAATATTAATTCTTGCTTTGATTATGTTTTTAATTAATATTTAATTCCATAATAATAAATTTATTTGATTTAAGACTTTGAGGCATTAATTAAATGTCTTTCACCGAAGAAATACGAGTTATGAGGTACAATAAAATGTTTTTCAAGTTGTGATAGATAATGCTTCAATTTGCAAATTGGCTAGGAAAGAGGTTGAAAAGGTTTGTAAGCATATTTTCTAAACTTCTTTGTGTTGTTCATACATTAAATCTAATTTTTAAAGATTTTTTCAAAGAGTGTGAGTGGTTTACAAATACTTATAGAAGGGGAAAATCAATTGTAAAGTATTTTATAAATCACAAACATGTTCTTTTCATTTTTTGAGCCCAATTAAACTAGATTACTAAAAAGTTACCAAAATTAGATTTGCATCGCATTATATTCTATTCAAGTAACTAAATTATTGTAAAGAGACTCTTTGAACTGTTGTAATTCTCAAATCATGGAAAGATTAGGTAAAATTAGGAGATGAGTACTTTAGGACACTTGCTTCATTGATTACAAACGCTATTACAAGTGATAGTTTTTGGAATGATGTGGATAATATAATAAAAATATAAAACCTACTACTACAAGTGATGGGTTTTGAGATATGGATAATATAATAAAAATTACAAAACCCGTATTCTATTTGATTAAATATTGTGATGGTGAAGGACAAATATTAAAAAAAATAAAAAAAAATCTATGCAAGAATAAACAACTTGCTTAGTGAAATTAAAGATATTATGAGCGGTGGGATGCATGTAGAAAATATCCGTTAATAGTAAAAATTGTGGTCAATAGGTGAGAAAATGAGTATCGTCTTGGGTTTGCATTCACTCTGTGATTTTTTGACATCCAAAACCTTACTAAGTTGGCACCTGAAAGTATAAGGAGGAAGAACCCGAATTAAGATAAAGAAATCAAAATGAGTATCATGTAAGCATTTGGGAAGATTTCGAAAAGTGTAGAAGAAGTTAAATTATTACGAGAATAATTTGATATCTTTCACTTGAGAAAAGAGTCTTTATGCTCACATTGCTATGCACGTAGATGTTGTAACAAGGGACGTAATCGACTGATAGTCAATCTATGGTTTAGAGACTTCAGAGTTAGCAAAAGTCACCAAAAAGATAACATTTATTTTAAATTTTAATTTTAAGAATTAGTAACACGTTAAATTAATTATAATAAAATTAATCAACCTATATATTATATTATTGGCTTTATATTATTTTTCTTCAAATGCTTACTCAACCCATATCGAGTTTTTCTATTGAAAGAAACTGGATCACGTACTCTTTTATTCATGTCAAAATGCTACGGGAATGGACAAACTAGTTTTTATTCATTTCGATGTACGTTTCCATTCATGTTTCACTCAAAGATACAAGAATTATTCTCTTAAGAAATGTCACATTGATCTAGAAATACCTATTTGGAAGACTTTGTGTGTTTTAAGTATTTTGACTTTTTATATTACTTGAGACTTGTTTCTATTTATAATTTATTTTTAAGTTTGACATGATTAAACTATTTACAACTCATTTTAGATACTAATATAGTGATTTCAATAAAGTTCTATTTTTTATAAAATTTCCTCTACCATGTTTATTGTTGTTGTTCAACACCTTTTACATATTTTATAATACATATTATGCATATTACATATACTTCTACATATCAAACCAAACAAAAATTTGAAATGAATTATGATCCAAAATAGTATTTCAACTAAGTATATCCCCACCATACCACATATCAGCCAAGTTACTGTATCAAAATCCATGCCCATATCATATACCAGATTGACCTGCAAACCTAATAACTATGATATAAACAGCCCATCCCACTGATTTCAAGTTTGAACTCTTGACCCAAGTCTTGACCCCCAAGTCTTAATAGAACAACCTTACCACTACTCAATGCTAAGACCAATGAAATTAAAATGATAATTTCCTTAACTTTCATCCAAGGCATAAAATTTCCAGTTCTTGTCCAGCTAATAACCCAAACACTGATCAGATATACCAAAACAAACTGTTTTCTCCTTCAACAAAACCAACACGCAAGACATACTAATAGGACAGCACAATTGGATTCCAACCACAACATATGGTTCAAACATCATTATATAAATATCAGGACACAAACAATTTATTTATATAACATCTAATAGTCTAAAACATTTCAACAGTACAATTGAACATGGGATAAGTTCAGCTTGTTTATCACCCCATTTCTTGAACTGCTAGCCCTTGCAAACTCTTACTAGGTAAGTAAAGAACCATAAAGTAAGTAAATATTACTTTTGGCCGTGGGGAATTTCACTCACTTGACCAAGATAAATCCTCTTGAAGATATTACTTGTGATATTCATTTCATCTCTTCTTGCTAGTACCAATTCATGTTCTGCTTAGAGGACGTATCCCTTGCAACTCCAGGCAAACATTTGGTGTAATCAACAGCTGGTAGATTGAACGGAGATCCAAACATCAAATTCAAATTGTCATTAGGGTTGGCCTCGAATGGTGAATTCAAAACCTTGCACTGGTCGAACTGGTCTTCCTGCCGCGAAAAAACTGCACGATGGGTCGGCAGCATGTTAGCTTCTTCAAAGATATTATTACCTGCCATGAAAACCCCTTGACCATGAATGTAGTTGTTATCCTGTTGATAATGAATGTTAGGTCGCGGAAGGGTTTGCAGAAGAGTCTGATCTTTAGCAACCGGGATGGTCATGGAATTTGAGTGTTTAGTTCCCTGAACATTAGTGTCATAAAATGACATGAGCTCACTGATCATCTTCTGCCCATCTTCTGGTACTCCAAGCCCTGACAAGTCAAAGGAATGTTGAACCGAATTAACCGGTGGAGCAGCTGGATTAGGCTGGACAAAAGGTTGAGGAAAGACAACTGGTTTCACTTCATTGCCATTGAAGTTTGCAAGTCCAAACTTTGAAGAATTGTTTTTATACGGGCAAGTCAATTGGTGATTGTCTCTAGATGACCTGTCATGAAAACCACAGCAAAGTTCACTGTGAGGACATTGGAGGAATTCACACGTATAGATCTTGTGATCCATAAGACTGTTCAATTCATCGGCCGCCTTCCTCTTCCTTGTGAAGTCCAAGCTAGTTACTATTTCTTCCATTGGATGAGACGGTTGTTGAACTGACGATCTATCTTTAATCCTCTCCATACCTATGTTCAACAAATTGAGACCATCGGGTTTCTGATCCTGCAAATCAAAGTTAGAATCATCTTCAGCCCCTTCAACATCATATTCGGTGCAATCATTAATGACAAAGGACCCACAGCCACCACTAGATGATAAAGGAGGGCAACGATCAGGGTAAAGTTCTCGGGCCAAAGCTTCCTCCTGGTTGATAATGGCAAGCCAAGTGGCACTCTCCTTGGCTGTCATCTTGTCTTGCAAGCACTTAGACTGCCTTACAAGCTTGCAAATCTTTGCAATATCAGGGGACATATGCTTGATTACTGCCGTGAGAACACCCACCTTCCACGCCTTCTTCAAATCATGAGGCTTCTTGTAAGGCAGAGGGCCTTGATCCTTCTGCAAACCCAACTGAGGCCACCATCCCTCATTGCCAGTTGGCCACCAAGGTGGGGGAACACCTTTTTCTAAAGGAAACCGCCTTTGTGGTGGGTCACAATGCTGCATGAGAGCTGAAAGCAGTGAACCAAGGGTGGTATCCTGAAGCTCTTGCAAAGTGTGCGGAGTAGGACCAACTGAATTAGAGCCCTCATTCTTATCTGGGATGGAATTATCAGCTTGGTATTTAGCTATTGCAGCAGGTCCATTTCGATCAAACCTAACTTTGTCTTTCCACCACTCACGAAGATTGTCAGATGCCCCACTCACTGGCTTTCCTTTCTCTGGAATAATCCCATAAACAAAACCTTGAGCTTTGCACACTTCCATCATCTTCAACATGTATTTCAAAATGCCATCTTGGGCCCTCGACATCTTCTTCCTCCTAGCTTGCTCTTGGGACTGCCGTTGCTTGGCAGCATCAACACCTTCCTTACCCTTATTCAGCTCCTTAAGACGCTTCATTCGCATTTTATCTCTCCACATTCTCTTCTCAAGTTCGTCCATATCAATCTCATCATCACTATAATCGTCATCCACAACTGCCTCTGGTTCCGATTGAGGGGCAGCAATGCCTCCCTCTCCGAGGGGAGCACAAAAGAAATCAAGATCACCACAATATCCCATTTCTTTAAACATCATCATCATCCAACACAACAAACTAGCTTAAACTCCGAAGAATTCTAAAAGGGAATCAACTAGAAAACTCCCACCTTCCCCGATAACTGTGAATTCATATACTAGTAGCTAAAGATACAATTTCTAAATTATTCAAAACGCAAAGATTTCCCACCTGCAAAAAAACAAACAACAATAGAAACAAAAGAAACCCAATTAGATTTAGAACTAGATCTAATCTACAAACTATCAATTTGTGCATATATTGATTTAAATCCAACCAAGGAAAGAAACTGATGTAAGCAAAAATATGGACACAATCAGTCTCACAAAATCCTTGAAATTTTTAGTTCTCTGTATTTTCTCCAGAAAATATTAATTAATAATTTGTCCAAATGGCACAAGGTAAATCGAGTACATAATATGGAAAATCAAGAGAATTGACCATCAAACTAATCATAATCCTGAAGTCAGATCTGACTACAAAACAGATGGATAGACATGGGTTTAAGCAGATTTATTTCAGAGACAATCAACACAACTAATTTAATTTATTTTCCAAGAAAAATTCATGTTCATGTGACCATGCAAACTCTCTCAACCAACTAATGATACGGAGAAGAATAAGTAAAGGCATGAATTTAAACACAAAATTGACCTTATAAAAGAAAAAATAAAGCCCTGGATAAAGAGAGAGGGAGATTTGGATCTTTATAGTTTAATCCCAAACAAAACCAACACACGATTCGGGAAGTAAAGGAATCTGAAAGGAAAAGAGAGAGAGATTATAGATTAATTCTCAAGAATTCTTACCTGTCAGTACTTCTCTGTTCCTTCCAACTCTTCCTCCCCTGCTCGTGGAATGGCCCTTGGGAATGGGAGAGAGAGGAAAAATGGAAAAAAAGAAAGGAAGAGGAGAGAGAGAGAGAGAGAGAGAGAGAGAGGTCGGTAGTATTATTGAGTCGTGTTCCTGCGTTGGGAGGTGAAAAGTGTCGGCATTAGGTAAAGAAAAGCGGTTTTAATTTTTTTTATTTTGATTTTAATTTGGTATCTGTCACTGACGAATAGGAGATATTTAAGTGATAGAGATGGAATACGTATATATATATACACACACATACATATACGTACGAGCGATGTTGAGTTGGGGGGATAAGCGTTTTGAATGCATTTAAAGACAAGACCAAGTGTCGGGACCGCGTCTCATCTGGGGCGGGCGACTCTGACATTACGTCGACCTTTTCTGGCAGTATTTTAAGGTGGTATTTGGTTAAAAAAAAAAAAGTTAAATGTGTAAAAGATTTAAATTGTTTGGAGTAAAATATATATATATATATATATAAATTTATCAAAAATTATTATTCCTCTCAACTTGTTTTCAATAAATTTCACTACAAATCATATTTATATTAATTTTTATATTTTTTTACCATTCAAATACATAAGTTGATAAAAGTTATTTTTTTTTTTTTGATAAACTAAGGGGAGTTTGGAGTAAGATAAAGTGAGATAAATTGAAATAAATTGAGAGTTGGTAATGCATACAGTGAAAGAAAAAAATTAATGTGATATAAAGTTAACAAAAATTTATAAAATTGTTTGAAGTTTATTTGTAAAACCAAACAGAGCCTAAACACATCTAAAACAATCGCACGTAATAATAGGTGACTTTGGTGGTAAAATTTATTTTATTTATTTCGTAATTTTTATTTTGTGCACTTAATTTTATATATTTTATAAATGTGTAAGATCTTTTAAAATTTCATTATATTTATTCAGATTTGTTTTGTTAGATTTTTTTTATTAAAAAATAGTTTTAAACCAATTTAATATTGTAAAATTATTTTTATACCTTTAATATTAATAAATAAATATTTATATTACAATATAATGTATCTTTTATTACCAAAAAAAAGCCATTACAATTGATTTATTTAATTTTTTTTTGTGAACTTTTTTACATTAGTAATTACATTTCAAATTATTATGTTTCACATTAATATTTTAAATTTATATTATACAAATATATATATACACAAATTAGTAATTATATATATAATATTTCTATATTAGTAGCAGGATTTTAAAAATATAAATATTTATATGATAAAACACAACGCATTTCAAAAATATCCTTCTCACAAATTACAATTCAAAGACTGGGATTGAATTTTAGTTTTTAATGAATGGTTGAGATTTTTTATAAACCAAAGCTTTCTCCCAAACTTCCACCTAATCTTTGGTCACTTCACATTCTTATACACCATTGAGTTGAATTTGATGATGATATCTGAAAGGTTGTATTAAGAAAGATAAAAATTATGCTTCTCAAAAAAATATGTTAACATATATCAATTTCAAATTCTTATATATTTAATTTTAGTTAAGGAGTGCTGTAAGAACAAGTTATTCAATAGTAACATATAATTACAATAAAATTTTATTTTATTCATTTTTTCTACTTCATTTCCATCAGTACCAAATAATAACGAAAAAATTTTACACTGAATTTTTTATATATTTTTTTATTAATACTAAGGGTGTAAATATAATTTCATAACATTAATCAACCTTTATTTTTTGGATGAAAAATTTAATAGAAAGTATATGAGTGAATGTAATACAAATTCTAAAAGATTTAAATGTACATTTATAAAATTTAAAAGATTAAGTGTATAAAGTTGAAATCATAAGAAATGTATGTAAACTCTTAGTGATATTTGACATGATAACAGTGAAGAAGTAATTTTTTATAAATTAAGTAAAATATTGGTAATTTTTTATTTTTTATACTAAAACGTGTGTTTTTTTATTTTAAATTTTACCAAATTACTATTATACTCATTTCCCTTTTTCATATTTTTCATACTAACTTGCAATATAATAATACTCTTTAATTATGTTAAAGCACTGGCCTAAGCAAATGCTATGCAAAGTTAAAGAGAGAGAGAGAGAGAGAGAGAGAGTAAATGCATTATGAATAAAATAATATGTATTACAAGACACATTCCTTTCATCTCCACGGATGGATGCCCTACATGCCCAAATACATGACTGATATACCGCATCCGGATACACTGTCTTATCTCAATCTTTGACACTAAAAAATATTTGTTAGTTCTGTTCATTCTTAAAATAAAATTTTTAACTTTATATTTATAATCATATACTCTTACTTTAAAAAGACTTCAAACTAATTTAAAATTCTACAAAGTTAACTTAGCTAATTATCCTCTAAACTAGGACTTAAATAAAGTTATATATTTAAATAAATCAAATTCCTAAAATATTAATCTAAAGATCGACTATGTAAAATTAATCTTGATCAATTTCATTTGGCACCATAACACCACTGCCAATCAAAAGAAAAAAAATTAAAATCCACGTCCTCCAAATTAACTAGAGATGTAACATGATTCTCTTGAGTTTTACACTAGTAGGGGTGTAATATAGTTCCCCACTCATGATTATAAACGATAAGCGTAAACAGTGCAATTATTGACTCCACGTAAGTTATTAAGTTTTACCTGTCCTAAAATAAAGTTAGAGTAGATGAAGATTAGAAAATGCAGTGGTCATTGCATCACACTTACATTGACTATATTATATTTTGCTAATATTATTGTGAGTTATATTGTGCATGTATACTTGTGCAAACTTGCACAGTCGTACTTACTGGACAATGGTACACATCTCTTTCATATTACAGGTGACCCTATGAGACCAGAGAGCAATCATTCGGAGTCGAGCTGAAACTGACAATTATGACTTAACTTGTTAATTATTTTTATATTTTGATTATTAAATTATTATTTATACAACCCAAAGTATAAATCCCAACAAATATT
Organism: Vitellaria paradoxa; assembly: GCA_019916065.1. Taxonomy (NCBI): domain Eukaryota; kingdom Viridiplantae; phylum Streptophyta; class Magnoliopsida; order Ericales; family Sapotaceae; genus Vitellaria; species Vitellaria paradoxa. Next base: position 31,482,895 of record CM034244.1, read on the forward strand.
GAGACTTGTATTATTATAATGATAATATATGATGTGGTCGTGTAAGTATTAAATGTTATCATCGAGATGTGACATTTAAATTAATTGTGGTAATATTATTTATTATTATTTTTATAATGAGAATGAGAGACGATATATTATAATCTGATTGTTGTTACTTAATTTCAATTAACCTTAAAATATATTTTTAATTGTTTTAATTAATTTTTATATTCTCATCGAGTTCGTCCCGGATTACGAGATTGGAAGCCTAAGTGTACTTCTGGTACGTGGAAGTCCGCAGCCGCTACCCCGTACTGGGATGTCCATAGGGCGAAGCACGCTCCAGGACCCTAGCCGGCAAAGGCCCCTAGAGAGTTAACCAGTCTAGGCAAGCCCTAGCTGACCGGAACGACCGAGAGGAGGCCATTAGGCACCCGCCATTACAGCGGTAACCCACCCCCCGTGGAGGAGTCGAACCCGGAACCTCGAGAGGCCCAAGCTCTAAGGCGAGCCCGACTTCCACTCGGCCACCCCCGAAGGGGTAAGCCTAAGTGTACTTAAGATAAAGACGGGCACCATCCCAAACAGTGTGCTTTTTATTTTTTATTTTATTTATTTATTTATTTTTTTGGCTAGGTAAAACAGCTTGCCAATCATACCCATTATACGTACAAACTATATTTTTGTAATAAGTATGGTCAGTGTATATTGAAAATGTAACCATTAGTAATTCCGTGATCTTTTTAAACTATACAAATACAATGATCTAAAATCCAAGATACAAGTTTCGTGAACAAATGTAACTATTAAATTATTAAACAGTCTATCATTCGTCATTATGCAAATAGTCTCATAACAAATTAAAATTCAAGGGAAAAATTATTCTACCAAAATTTTTTACCCAAAAAAAAAAGATAAAAGTAACATGACGATAGTATTATTATAATAAAAGTGCATTGTGAAAGGCGCACGATTATACCACATCATTTTGGTGAAAAATTTTAGTGACATAGTCTTACTTTAAACTAAATCATTGTGCTAAAAAAAGGACTCACTAAGAGAACATTTAGAAACTAATTGTTCCGTTTGGCAACCATTTCATTTTCAGTTTTCTGTTTTTATTTTCATATTTTTTGAAAATTGAACACGAAAACGCGTTTGGTAGATTTGTTTTTAATTTTCAGTTTTCAAAAAAATGAAAATTGTTTTCAAAATTTTTTAAAATTATGAAAATATAGAAAATGTGTTTTCTCAAGTTTTCATTTTCAATTTTTAATTTCTTATACAACTACTACTAGTTACAATCACTATCATTCACTAGTTATTACCAGTATCTAGCCACCGCCGCCACTACCTTCCACTCATCTCCAGTCACCACCAAATATATTATTATTATTTAATATAAAATATTAAATTAATATATAAAATATATTAATAATTATATTAATAATTTTATATATTAATATATTATATTAAATAATAATATATTAATATATAGAATTATATTTATATATATATTAATTATATTAATATATAAAATTATTAATATATTGTTTTTATTTATGTAAAAATATATTAAATATAATTTAATTAATCATTACTTTTATCAATAATTAATTTAATATATTAAATATATTAATTACGTAAATTATATTAATTATAATTGAGTTTAATTTTTTAAATTAATATAAAATTATTTTATTAAATTATATTTAATTAATAATATAATAAATTATATTTAATATATTTTAATTTTATTGAATTAAATTATTTAATAAAGATATAATTAAAATAAATATGTTTAATTAATTTAAATTTAATTAATTATATAATTAAATTTAATTAATTAAATTAATATAAAAATAATTTAATATAAATTGTTTTTAATAGATAATATAATTAAATTATATTGCATATATTTTATTTTATTTTTATTGAATCAAATTATTTTATTAAAATAATTAAATCTAATTAATATAATTAAAATAATTAAATTTATTAAATTTAATTAATTAACAACTGTAATTATTACCTAACAATTATCGTTGCCAAACATATTTTTAAGTTTTTGTTTTTTTTTTTCCTACTATATAAATGAAAATAAAAAATTAAAAACTGAGCACAAAAACTTATAAACTAAACATAAAAACTGAACACAAAAATAGAAAACTAACAATTTTATCAAACGGCCCCTAAATACTTTTGCTTTCGCCTTTTTATTGAGACAAGGTATCACAAAGAGTGAAACAACTAGAAGTCCTTTGTTGGTCACAGCATCTTTATAGATCATAACAATATTTTTTGTTTTTTTTTTTTTTTGGGGAGAAACATGAAATGCATCAATTATCTCTACATATGGAAGGGGGGGGGGGGAAATGGGAATAACGAGGCTCGAACCCACGACTTCGGAGACGACATCGGAGGGTACAAATCATAATAACGGTACATCAAGGGGGAAATTATCTACAAGTCCTTAGAAACAAAACAAACAAACAAACAATTGGTGAGGTCTTCATCTAACTCTATGGCGTGGAAGTAAAATGTCCCCAGAGAGAGAATGAAAAACCAAAATAAATGAGGAGGCAGTGACAGAGAGTATGATACAGGGCAAGGTCCCCAGGGAAAAAGCTGACATGATCACTCTTCAAGGTGAGGATGCTTTTACTTTATTTCTTGCATATCATCCTCGGTTTTCCAAACCACTTCCTCAAGGCAGGTTGAAAGATTCTTGTAGAACTGTCAAAATAAAACACAGGCAAAACATTAACAAACGATAAAATGAAAATTCTACAATTAAAAAAAAATTATTAGGGAAAATTAAAAATAAAAACTTTTGAGCAAAAACTTGAAATTCCAGGTACATTAACTTTTACTGTGCACGCAACTGATTTTGAACCACGTGCAAGCGGCGTGCAATAGAATTTTCTCATGTTATTATTCCTTGGCATCATGGACGGATTCAGGATTTATACAAAATTACACTTTTAGCATAGCGTAAATAAAGGCAAGGTAAAAATATAGTGAGGGCAAAAATTTATCAACAATGGCACAAAAGTATAATTTACAAGAAAATTAGAGCAAAATTTATAGAATTTTTATATAATTTTCCAAATCAGTTGCCCCCGCTGGGCCTTTGGTTGGTCCGCCCATGCTTGGCATACAAACTGAAATGTTAGATAATTTTTCTGACCAAATTCGCAGTTACATTAGAAGTGCATTCGAAAGAATCCTAGTCTGCATTTTAAGAGTGAAAATGCTGTCTATCAAGCAGCAGGAAAGAAGCTAAGGTCCTAAGTTTCTGTATCGCCCTCCATAAAGGCCAACCACTAACCTTCATTTTTCGCCTGATGCATGTGGATAGGAAGTCCTTATATCCATGAATTAGTTGGATGCACTAATAGGCCAAACTAATTACTACTCAATATTTAATGATAAAGATCGATGTTCCATTGCAACCTGGGTCAAAAGTTCCAACCCTGAAAACAGCTTTTCTGCAAGCAGGGCAATGCTGCGCCTATCACAATTCATATGTTAAGCGACTCAAATCAACAGTGAAATCCTTATATAAACTAACAAAGTTATATTTAAGTAATTCTCCTTTTAAGTAAGTATCAACAAACACCTTGATTTCATATCCATGCACACAAATGCAACCTCAATATGACAACTGGCTTATAGATGAAATTTTACTAATACATGCCCAGCTGAAATTTCACTCAAATGCCCCTGGAAGGAAAGTCCATGTACGCATGAATTAGTCAGATGCACTAATAGGCCATTACCCCTTTTCAAAATAATTACTACTCAATCGTTCTAAGGACAATGGTTAGAGAACTGGATTTAAAGATGGAATTTTGACCAATCCATACCCAGTTGAGATTTCAGTCCGAGAACACTGCCCAATATATGTAAGCATTACCCATAACTCGGTTATTAAGCAAATATTTATCAAAACCAACTTTTGTGTAGTTTTCAAATACGAGCAGAAAATTCTCTTTAAATTGCAGTATATGGTTCTGAATGAGCATTAATTCAAAGAGATTACTGGTTATTGACATGATTTAATTAACATCTCCAAATTTTGATAGACTAATTTAACCACAACGAATCTGAATATATATTTTAATTAATACTTTTAACTTTTTAATTTTTTTATAAATAAATAAATTTTATTAAATGAAAGCAAGGCATTAAGAAAAATATGCTGACCATCACCAAAAAACCTATTCTGACATTTGACTCTATAAAACTCAAGAGAATCTAAGACCAGCTCAATATCCCCCATCAATCAACCACACGGTGCTGACCCCCCCCCCCCCCCCCCAAAAAAGAGAGACTTCAATTTGTATAATGGTAACTTCATCCCCAGAAAACTTATGCTCTTCTCCTGTTCCTCTCCTTTCGAGTAAGGCAGAAATTACAAAAAAGAACCACTCACCAAGCCTTTCTCCTCGCAGGATTTACATTAAAGCCCCAGCAAGTACTCAACAAACTCTTCAAATCATTCCAATGAACACTCACTGAATTCCAAAGGTTAACAGAAAAAAGACATCCCAAACACATCTAACCCACTTACAATGCATCAGCAAATGGTCAATGGTCTCTCCCTTCTTTTTTGCACAGATAACATCTGTTTACCAACATAAGACCTCTCCTTTGGAAATTATCAATAGTGATAAAACTCTCTTTAACCATACACCAAACAAAGAAAGCCACCTTAAATGGCAATCGCCTTCCAGAACTTCGCCCACAGGAAATCCTCAACCCTTCTCCCTAACAAAGATTTGTGGAAGGACCTCACCTTGAAAACTCTAGACTTGGTAAGAGTCCACCAAAACCTATCATCCTCCTCTTTACCATGCGGAGGTTGGAGGAACTCCGATAATTCTACCAGCCGCTCCACCTCCTAACAAAAAGATTCCTCCATAGAATGATATTTCAAGTCAAAATGCCTCTTACTTGCCCCAAAGTCTTCCACCGAGGCCTCCTTGTCTAAAGCCAATAAAAAAGTCTGAGAATAGAACCTTTCTCCTAGTTCAATTATGCCTCCCAAACTTAGTCTGAAGTGGACGTGACTACCATAATGGGCGTTTTTATTTCAAGTATTACCAGCAAGAATGCAATATAAATCAGATATAATAATTTTGGAATTGAGGATTTTTGGAGAGAATGTTATTTATTTTCCAGAGATAATTTTATTTAGTTTTCTTAGATGGTAAGATTTTATTTTATTTTATTTTATTTCAGTCCTAACTTATATAAAGGTTAGGAATTGTAAGACATTGGCAAGTTTTCATTATTGATTGAATAAAAGAATTTTATGAGATTTTAATCTTTCTAAATTTTGGCTAAATGATTAGGGTTTTATTACGCTTCCAATTGCGTCAAGTGGTATAAGAGCAGATTTCCCCTAGTCTGATGGCGCAAGACAATACTAACGGTTAAGCAAACACTAGCGAAGTACAGTAAATGCGCAATGAGATGGCAGCGATGTTTGCTCGTCTTGAAAACCTCATGGAGATGCTAAGAGGCGATGGGAGATGTGTCAGAGATGTTCCTCGCGGTCGGTCCCAAACCCTTGTGACTAGTGCTATTATTAATTCTTGTCGTTAACCCATTAACGAGGGAGACGCGGAGTTTGAAACTTTCAAGTTGATTAATGCAAGCGTACGAAGGGGGCAACAACAGAACTACGATCATCAGTCCAACTTCCGTTTGAAGGCTAGTATCCCTTATTTTAATAGATTTGTAGATATTGAGGGATTCCTAAATTGGGTTGCTGAAGTTGAAAGGTACTTTGATTTCGCATCTATCCCTGAAGATAAAATGGTAAAATATGTTACGGTTCAAATTCGTAGAGGTGCTTTGGCGTGCTGGGATCGTTTGCAAGAAAATCGTAGACATGAAGGGAAAGATAAAATCATGTGAAAAAAGAAGAGAAGATACCTTTTTTTTTTAATGACTACACACCCAATTAGGTTGTCAATGGTTGGTATTTATAATCATACAATAAGGACTGTTCAGATTACCTAGATATAGATACAATATCCCTAGATACATGCACATAAATTTACATTAATATGCTAAAATAACTACATACACATATATAACAAATCACCACTAATTTACAGCTATATATTTCTAGGAACTAGGACACAAATCATGGGATTCCACACTCCCCCTCAAGCTAGGTTGTAGATGTTGAGCAATCCTAGGTTGGAGTTGAGTTCATCAAATGTTTTCCTTGGTATGGCCTTGGTTAGGATGTCTGCAATCTATTGAGTGGCTGGAATATAAATAAGAGATATTATGTCAGTCTCTATCTTCTCTTTGACAAAATGTCTATTAATTTCCACATGCTTCGTTCTATCATGATGAACTGGATTCTTGACTATGTTGATGGTAGACTTATTATCACAGAATGTTTTCATAGGTTCAGCAACCGGCACTCTTGGTTTAGTAAGTGCCCTTTTTAATCATATTCCCTCACAAATGCCATGGGCAAGGGCTCTAAATTCTGCTTCTATGCTATTTCTAGACACCACAGATTGCTGCTTACAACGCCAAGTAACTAAATTTCCCCAGATGTAAGTGCAATATCCTGAAGTTGATCTTCTGTCAGTTATAGACCCAGCCCAATCTGTATCAATGAAAATTTTGATTTCCCTACTTCTTGTCTTTTTGAAGAATAACCCTAGTCCAGGTGTCATGTTTAAATACCTTAGAATTCTATATATAGCCCCAAGATGTTCCCTTGTAGGATTATTCATGAATTGACTAACTACACTCACAACAAAACTAATATCAAGTTTGGTATAAGCAAGGTAAATCAATTTTCCAACAAGTCTTTGATACCTCCCTTTGTCAACTTGTGCACTGTCGTCATTTTATTACATCATCCATAGGAGTGTCAGCAGGTTTGTATCTAAGCATCCTAGTTTTCTTCAAAAGATCTATCACATACTTTCATTGAGAGACTGAAATACCTTTTCTTGATCGAGCTACTTCATGCGAAGAAAATACTTGAGATTGGCCAAATCTTTATCTCGAATTCTTCAGCTAAGAAACCCTTCAGTTTAAGTATTTCTTCTTCATGATCTCTTGTTAGAATTATGTCATCAACATAGACAATAAGTATTGCCCTTTTTCTTGAGGATGAATGCTTGACAAACATAGTGTGGTCAATCTGACATTGATCATACTTGAACCTTTTCATAGCCTTAATGAATCTGTCAAACCATGCTCTTGTGACTGTTTGAGCCCAAACAGAGATTTCTTAAGTTAGCAAACTTTGTTGGTGGTGGCTGGCATATAAAAACCAAGAGGTATCTCCATGTAAACTTCTTCTTCTAGGTCCCCATTGAGGAAAACATTTTTCACATCTAGTTAGTAGAGAGGCCAATCTAGATTAGAAGCTAGTGAGAGAAACACTCGAACTGTATTAAGCTTGGCTAAAGGAGTAAATGTCTCCTGGTAATTAATCTCATAAGACTGAGTAAAACCCTTATCAACAAGGCAGGCTTGGAATATATTCACACTCCCATCTGCATTATGTTTAATAGTGAAGATCCATTTACAACCCACATGACGCTTCCCTGATGGAAGTTTTGATATACCCAAGTTTCATTCCTTTCAAGAGCACGAATTTCTTCCCAAATAGCCACCTTCCATTCTGGTATACTAAGACCTCATGAATTGAACTCGGAACCTGTTATCTTGTCAAGGTTGCTAATAAAAGCATGATGAATTGGTGACAATCCTCCATAGGAAACAAAATTACAAATGGGATGATTAGTACAGGACCTTATGCCTTTTCTCAAGGCAATAGGTCCATCATCAAGTTCATTATTGGGATGGCCACTAGGAGTAAAGTAGGGATTAGTGTTACCTGGTGAATTTTGGAATCCCAAATTCTGGTTAGATGCATGGCCTTGATTGGGTAGGTAAGTTTTTCTCTCTCTCTCCTTGAGTTTTGTTTCTCCTATTATAGACACGTAACTTATTGGTTGCTGTAGGTTGTGCGGGAATAGATTGCTAAGGTGTTTTGGGATCTAATTGAAGCTCAAGTTCAAAATGAGTATAAGAGGTTGGGGTAGGATTATGATTTGATTGGATCAAATCTATTTGAGAAGGCTGAGGCTATAAAGTTTCATTAGGAGGAGAAATAGCAGAATTCTAGTCACAAGAGTGGTCCAGGGCACCAATATTCCAAACCTGATATTTTTGAGTGAAATTCACCCCCTGAATATTAGGTGTGGGGTCATAAGGCTGTTGCTCGAAGAATGTGACATCCATAGAGTTGTAGAACCTTCGAGTGATAGGAAAGTAACATTTATACCCTTTTTAATTAGAAGAGTATCCAACGAAAATATATTTGAGGGCTTTGGGATCAAGTTTACTCCGATATTGAGCATGGATGTGGACAAACACAGAACAACCAAAGACTTTCATAGAAATGGTGGACAGGATATGAGTGTTAGGAAATAAGTGACTAAGAACTTGGTAAGGTGTTTGGAGAATTAAGACTCTAGAGGGCATCATGTTGATTAGGTAATTGGCTGTTAATACTGCCTCTCCCCAGAAAAATTTAGGAACATGGGTAGTGAACATGAGAGACCTAGTAATTTCAAGTAGGTGTCTATTTTTACTTTCTGCAATCCCATTTTGTTGAAGTGTATTGACACATGAACCTTGATGAAAAATGCCTTGATCTGTAAGATAATCACTTAGAATGGTCTCAAAATATCCCTTGGCATTATTGGTTTTCAATACCTGTATTTTTGTTTGGAATTGGATTTGAACCATAGTATTTAATTTCCAGAAAATATGACCAACTTTACATTTTTCTTCCATAAGAAACACCCATGTAATCTGAGTGTGATCATCTACAAATGAAACAAACCACCTAGTTCTAATAACATTTTTTATTCTAGATGGTCCCCATACATCACTATGAATCTTTGAAAAAGGATGAGATGCCTTGTAAGGCTGCATGTGATTTTTGAAATTTGACACACTTCACATTGAAACATCTTTGGATTTGACTTCATAAATAATGAGGGAAACAACTTTTGGAGTTACACAAAATTTGGATGACCTAAACAGTAGTGCCATAACATGATTGCACTATCCTTATTTGGAATTCTTGAAAAGAAGAATTCTTGAAAAGAACAAGACCTTCATTGGGGTTAACACACACTACATTTGTGAGTTTGTCAACTAGGAGATTGACCAACTTTAAGAAGATAAAGTCCTGAGCACACCTTAGCACTACCAATCATCCTCCCTAAATTCAAATCCTGAAATTCACACAAATCCAAGTAGAATTTAGTAACACAACTGTGTTCCTAAGAGAGTTTACTCACTGACAAAAGATTGCAGTCCAAATTGGGAACATGAAGTACAGAATTCAGTGTTAGATCCTTTGAAATGATAATAGAACCTATTATAGCTACTTTCGACACTGTACCATCAGCAATCTTTACTATGAGATTGTCTTGGCATGGGCTATAATTATGAAAGAGGGTTGCATCACCTATCATGTGATCGGATGCACCTGAATCTACAATCCACGGACCAGTTTTTTCTGATTACAGTAAAAGCTCTTAAGGAATTACCTTTGTGTGCTAAGGCACTTGTTCCGACAATGCTGTGAGCAAGATTCTGTTGAGAGAACATCTTTTACATGATTAAGCTATTCCTTACAGAATGGATTCGATTCGATTGGTGCAAATTTTTCATCAGTTGTAACATGATTTCCTCGGCTTTCTTTGTAAGGAGTTCGTTTTGAGGGCTTCCAATCTGCAGGTTTGTTGTGAAGTTTCCAACAGGTATCGGGGTATGACCTAGTTTTTCGGCAATGATCACACCAAGGTCTCCTCTTCTTTTGCCGATACATTGCTAGCATGTTGGATTCCTCAAGTAGCTAGGGAAGAGTTGCCATTCTCAGCAACTGGCCCAATAAGAGATTCTCTCAGCATTACTTTCTTTCTGCTCTCTTCTCAGCGGACTTAAGAAAATACATCTCGGATGCTTGATAAAGGTTTAGTTCCTAGGACTCGTTCTCGAACTTCATCTAGATTCTTGTTAAGTCCCATCAGGAACTTGAATATCCTTTTCGTTTCGATGATTTCTCTGAATTTCTTCACATCACCTACACATCCCCATTGATGCCCTTCGAATGTGTCCAATTGTTGCCAGTGCCGGGAGAAGAGATTGTAGTATTGAGTGACAGAAAAATCACCTAGACAGAGATCATGAAGAGTAGTTTCAATTTCAAAAATTACCGAAGTATTTTCTTTACTGGAGTAAAATTCCTTTGCTGCTTGCAAGATTTCATGGGTTGTTTCATAAAACAAACCAAGCTTTTTTCTCATTAGGTGGGGTTGGCTATATGGATCGCCAATCAAATCTGTTTAGGGCCATGTCCTCCGTTAGATCCAGGTAGGCAAGGTCATGTTTAGTAGTTTCTTTCCAACTTCTCTTCCTCTCCTACTCCTGGCAATCTCCATGCTTTCACACCTTCTAACATGTATCTCCGTTGGACGCCTTCCAACATGGGCAAACCATCTTAATCGATTTTCTCTCATTTTATCTTCAATCGGTGATATTCCTACGTTGTCCCTAATCTCCTCGTTTCTATACTCTCCTTTCTTTTCCAATACTCTCTATAGAATCTCCCTAGGAACCCAGTCATAGGCCTTCTCTAAATTAATGAATACCATACGTAAATCTTTTTGACCTTCTCTATATTGTTTCATTAACCTCCTCAGGAGAAAGATAGCCTCCATGGTTGATCTCCCAAGCATGAAACCAAATTGATTCTCTGAAACGTTTGTTGTCCTTCTTAGTCTACTCTCAATAACTCTCTCCCATAATTTCATCGTATGACTCATCAATTTAATCCCGCAGTAGTTCGCACAATTCTGAATATCTCCTTTGTTCTTGTATATGGGTATAAGAATCCTTTTCCTCCATGCATCAGGCATCTTCTTGCTCTTTAGCACTACATTAAAAAGTTTTGTCAACTAACTTATGCCACAATCCCCTAGGCACCTCTAAACCTCAATAGGGATACCATCTGACCCAACCGCTTTCCCATTCTTCATCTTTTTCAGTACTTCTTTTACTTCTTCCCTCCTGATTCTCCTATAGAACATATGATTTAATTCTTCCCTAAAGGTGATAAACTGCCCCAATTATATGTCACTACCACTGCTTTCATTAAATAACTTGTAGAAGTAGCTCTTCTAACACTCCTTTATCTCCTCTTCCTTTACTAATACCTTTTCGTCCTCATCCTTATTGTATTTAACTTGGTTTAAATCATTGGTTCACCTATCTCTGGATTTAGCAAGCTTGAATATCTCTCTTTCACCCTCCTTAATGTCAAGTCGTCTATATAAATCCTCAAATGCCTTTACCTTAGCCTTCATGGGCTGTTTCATAGAGTAAGAAATTTTTCCCAATATCGTTAGTCATTGAATTGACTAACAAAGACATGACCATATTATTTTCTATCTTCCAGACTCTGAATTTTGGATCTTCAACTTTTGGAGGATCGATTTCGCCAGTGAGGCACTTATCTTTTCCTTTGCCGAAAATGTATATCCTCGCGGACTGAGACCATTGAAGGTAGTTGTTCCCATTCAGTTTATGTCCTGTAATAGGAAAAGGGAAGCCATCTAATCCACCACTATTGCCCAAAACAAGAGCTCCAGACCCCGAGATTGCTTCGGATGCTGGCGAGTCTTGTTTTTCAGTGGCCATGCCGTATTTGGTCATGAGGAGGATAGTTTACTAAAGGTTCAGAGGTAGCTCCGATACCATGCGGAAAAAGAAGAGAATATAGTTCATTTTTTTTTTTTTTTTTTTGAATGACTACACACCCAATTGGGTTGTCAATGATTGGTATTTATAATCATACAATAAGGACTGTTCAAATTACCTAGACATAGATCTATTATCCCTAGATACATGTACATGAATCTACATTAATGCGCTAAAATAACAACATACATATACATAACAAATCACCACTAATTTACAGCTGTATATTTCTAGAAAGTAAGACACAAATCATGGGATTCCACAAATCAGGTCATGGAGTAAGATAAAGAAGATGCTAAGTAATTGATTCTTGCCACTCGATTATAAGCAATATTTTTTTCAGCAGTATCAGCAAACCAAACCAAACCAAACCAAACCAAACCAAGCCTTTTCCCACTAGGTGGGGTCGGCTATATGGATTTATCGACGCCAATTAGATCTGTTTAGGGCTATATCCTTTCATAGATTTAGGTAGGCAAGATCATGTTTAATAGTCTCTTCCCAACTTCTCTTGGGTCTTCCTCTACCTCTCCTACTCCTAGCAATCTCCATACTTTCACACCTTCTAACAGGTGCCTCCGCTGGACGTCTTCTAACATGGTCAAACCATCTTAATCGGTTTTCTCTCATTTTATCTTCAATCGGTGCTATTCCTACTTTGGCCCTAATCTCCTCGTTCCTAATCCTATCTTTCTTTGTAATCCCGCACATCTACCTTAGCATCCTCATCTCCGCAACTGCCATCTTCTGACCATGATTATACTTTGCTGCTCAACACTCTGATCCATATAGCAGCGCTGGTCTAACCGCCATCTTATAATACTTTCCTTTCACCTTGAGAGGGACTTTTCAGTCACACAAGACCCCCGAAACACTCCTCCATTTGGTCCACCCGACTTGAACCCTGTGACTTACATTAGTATCAATCCCCCCATCTTGTTACACCATAGATCCAAGGTACCTAAATTTATCTTTCTCTACAATCTTTTGTGTGCCTAAACTTACTTCTATACTACCCATTATCCTACTTTGACTAAACTTACATTCCATATATTCGTCTTGCATCGGTTTAGCCAAAAACCTTTTGTCTCTAACGTTTCCCGCCACAATTCTAGCTTAGCATTCACTCCTTCTCTCGTCTCATCTACTAAAACAATATCATCTGCAAATAGCATATACCACGGCACCTCATCCTGAATATGTCTTGTAATCTCATCCATAACTAAAGCAAACAAGTATGAGCTTAACGCTGAGCCTTAATGTAAACCAATCGTGATAGGGAACTCGTTAGTCTCACCACCCGTCATCCGTATCGATGTCATGGATCTATCATACATGTCCTTTATCACCTCAATATATGCGACACACGCTCCTTTCTTTTCCAATACTCTCCATAGAATCTCCCTAGGAACCCGATCATATGCCTTCTCTAAATCAATGAACACCATATGTAAATCTTTTTGACCTTCTCTATACTGTTCCATTAACCTCCTCAAGAGAAAGATAGCCTCCATAGTTGATCTTCTAGGCATAAAACCAAATTGATTCTCTGAAACGTTTGTTGTCCTTCTTAGTCTTCTCTCAATAACTCTCTCCCATAATTTTATCGTATGGCTCATCAATTTAATCCCGCGGTAGTTCGCACAATTCAGCAGTATCAGCAAAGTTCGCAAAATGACCAGACTATCGGCAAATATACTATTGAATTCTATAGACGGGCAGAGCAAATTGATTTGATAGAGTCCGAAACAGTTTTGCAGCAAGATATCGAGGAGATTGAGATAGAAGAGATGATTGTAAAGTCTTCAACAAATTGTGATAACTTTGAAGAAGAAATTGAGGTAAATGAGGATTTTATTTTTAAGAATAATATTTTTGAAGACAGTTATAATTTAGATCAGTTATTTTTGGAAGAAAATGAAATTATAATTGGTATTCAGGACGAGGAGATTAAAAATTTCAAAAATATTGATCCTTTTGGTGATGAGCACTACAACTTGGATTTATTATTCAACGATGAAGAAGTTAGTCGTATCATCAATCTTCAAATAGTAGGAGCCAAAGATGAAAGTACGTTGGAATTTATTAATTTTACTAGAATGGATAAATATTATGTTGAGCAAATATGGGTTAATGTGATTGAATTTTTTAACCATGAAGAATTACTCGAAAAATTGTTCGTTAAAAATAAAATTAGGTCACTATCACGTGTGAAGATGAAGATTATTCCCAAGTTAGAATTATACATAATTTTGTCAGTAACGGAAATTACATTGACGGTGTTTTTTTTTTTTTAGTAACCCGGAACCCGCACCGGTTTATTGTAACCCTCAACAAACCGCATAACCGATGGATAAACCAGGGGTGCTTAAACCCACTTGCAAGACCCAAGCACCAGGCAAGACAAGGTAGTAGCCAGCGAGATTCGAACTCAAGACCTCCGGATTTACAGTTTGTCCCAAGAACCGCTAGACTACCCTAGCGGGTTACATTGAAGGTGTTTGTTCGTGATGTTCCTCCATTTTTTTTTCTTTTGTGTCTTACCTTAGATAACTCAAGGGCAAGTTATGTTTTTAAGTGGAGTAGAATGATGTGGACATGACTACGATGACGGGCGTTTCTATTTCAAGTATTACTAGCAAGAATATAATATAAATCAGATATACTAATTTAGGAATTGAGGATTTTTGGAGAGAGTGTTATTTGCTTTCCATAGAAAATTTTATTTAGTTTCCTTAGATAATAAGATTTTGTTTTATTTTATTTCAGCCCTAACTTATATAAAGGTTAGGAATTGTAAAACATTGGCAAGTTTTTATTATTGATTGAATAAAAGAATTTTAAGAGATTTTATTCTCTCTAACTTTCGCCTGAAAGATTAGGGTCTTATTATGCTTCTGGTTGCATCATAGTCCAATCACCTTTGCCCACCTGCCATCAAACATGAACCTTAATACCATCCAAACCCATTCTAACTCCTTTTCATACCCCCACGCCACTGAGGGCCAACCCCCTCGTTCAAGCTACATCCACTCTATTTCTCCCCATACTATGTAGCAATAACTCTCTTCCATAACCTCTCTCTCTCTCTGTCGATAGCAAACCTCCACAACCACTTCCCCAGCAGAGTTCCACTAAATTGTTTCAAACATCCAATCCCAACACCTCATTCTGTGATATACTCCACTAAATGATACTTGAATGCTTCTACAACACCTCCCCACAAGAAGTCCCTCTGTAGTTTGTCAAGCACTTATGCCACAAGAATCTCAAACAAAGACATGAAACAAGTGGGCAAACTAGACAAGGTACTTTAATCAAAGTCACCCTCACCCCTTTAGATTGGACTTGTAGGATGCCTCCGACAGAAGCCCTAGATAATTTGAGGGTAGCAAGCTAACTTTATACCCATTACAATCATCAACTCTTCCAAGTTATCCACCTTCCCAACTAAGATAATCTCAAACTTGGCCAGTATAGCAAATTAGAATAGAGGAATTTAAAACTATGTAGAAATTAATTAGGGAAAACTAGAATAGATAGTTTCAAAACTATAAGGCTTCTTAAAAATCAAGGGTTCTATGATTAGAAAATTCATAGTTACTAGATAAAAAAAGTAAAAATATTGTGGCCCTATCAAAAAATATAAAATTTATTTTCTAATGTTCACATGACAAGTGGGATAGGTATCTCAGATAGTGTCACAATAAGTGGAAAGAGGATAACATCATTTCAACGTTCTAACTATATTGAGCAATTAGATCAACATCATCGAGAATTTGGCATCTCTTTCAGAAAGCTTCAAAATTTTGGACCAAACAGGCTGAGAAATTATACATAATAACTTTCTACTTCAACATTTTCAGGCTGGGCTTATTGCCACAGTTGATTTAAACCTTCCATAACTTCGCTTGTGATTTTTTCTCACTGAGGAAGCAAAAATATCAATAGAAGCATTCTCATCACCCTACTTTTAATCTCATGAATATTTGCACTCGCATTTTCTTTTCATGTAGAATGGCATAAATTGTAAGTGCCAATTTATATGTTTCCTGCTTTTGACATCATAGTTGAATCACCAATGTGAGTACCCGGTTAACCAGATTGTAATGGCTCAGCTTAGGACTCCTGAATTACAAATATGGGATTACGGTCTTTACCAAAACTACCTGAACTAGTTGAATCAGTCTGGTATAAAAGGTTAAACAACGCACAATGATACATGGCCAAAAATGTAGGAGATTTTTCATATGAAAAGCCGCATCTAACAGCATAATAATAGATAATAGACCATCTTATAAACAACACAAGGTGCAGAATATATATATGGTAACCTTCTTTCTTGCATATCCTCTAAATTGGAAAAGAATAGATATAAGCAGAAAACAAAAAAAGAAATAAATAAATAAGGGAAATAACCCAGTGTGGTCTTCATTGACAAAGAGAAGCAAATAAATTGTAATATAAAAACTTAGCCCAGAAGGTTACCTTATGGAATTCCAAAGTGTCTCCTTTTGCTTTTCGTACCTCAACCATATGGAGAGATGGTGCCACTTGAAATACCTTATTGAGCAGTAAGAGATTGGTAAAATAGAATGAAACTTGTGTTGGAACCATAAATTTGATCAAGCTTTCATTTTTGACATACCTCAGCAGCAACATTAAGGTTTCCTTTTCTCCCAGCTTTCACATTTTCAAGCCTCAACTGGAGGATAGATTAAAAAAACCCAAAACATGTTATTTCTTTACATTGCCTTGTTATCATTTTCCTAGTTTATTACTTTCTCTTTTCTCTTTCATTGCTTCTATCCTCGCTACTGTAGCAGAGTGGGGCTCCACAATTTTTTATTAAACCAAATTCCATAATGCCCATTCAATTTATATTTGTTTTAATTCTGTTACCTTGTAGTTTTTCTTGCGAAAATCAAAACCAAGAGGTTTTACAGCTTTTTCAATTTTGCTGACTATCTCATTAGCTGGACATTTAGATGTGAACCTTGTTTCCCTTTTATATCCCTGCGACAATAATATTAGCAAAAAAGAAACAATAATGCAAAACGGTAGCAGTTAATTCTATAACTAGCAAGTAAATTTTCAAACTGCAAATAAAGACAATTCATATCATCTACATGTTATTTTATGAAATACCCAATTACAAAATGGATCCACACTATTAAAGTAATTGCATTCTCGATAAATGAAAAAACAACACTCCACATCTATGTGATGGTGTAATTGCCTCAAAACTACAATAAGCCTAATAATAATATCAGACAAATGAAACATACTAATTTTAGAGAATAAAAGATAATTCTCTATTGTATTGAAAACAAACTGATTACATTTACTTAAATAGATAACCGGAAGAAGCTAAAGATAAACATTACTATAGATCTTATCCTTATCAAGTCCTATCTCTAATCTTAAAGATAATCCTAAAGATAACTACCAACTTTTAAACTTACAAAAGATAATTCCAACCTAAGATAAATCTATCCTACTAATCTGACTAAATCAATAACTAAAAAATCTTTATTTTTCAACACTCCCCCTCAAGCTAGGGAGTAGATATCGAATAGACCTGGCTTGCCCTTTAATCTTTCAAAGTCTCGGCTGTGAAGCCCTTTAGTCAAGATGTCAGCAACCTGGTTTGCCAAAGAAATATATTCCAAAAGAATGATTCCATCATCGATCTTCTCCTTAATAAAATGACAATTGATCTCAACATACTTCGTTCTGTCATGTTGCACTGGATTTTGATCAATACTAATGGCAGCCTTATTGTCACTAAAGAACTTCATAGGACATTCATAATCAATCTTTAGTTCATCTAGTAACAATTTCAACCACAAAAGCTCACAAATCCCTTGAGCAGCAGCTATAAACTCAGCTTCTGCACTACTTTAGGCAACTACTTATTGTTTTTTGCTCTTCCAAGTAATAAGATTACCCCAAACAAATGTACTATAGCCAAAAGTAGATTTTCTATCAGTCACAGAACCTACCCAATCTGCGTCTATGAAGCCTTCTATCCTTCTAGATTCATTTTTCTTAAAAGAGTAGGCCTTTCCCTAGAGTCCCCTTGAGATACTTTAAAATTCGGTGGGCAACATTTAAGCGTTCTTCTTTAGGAGAGTGCATGAACTGACTCACCATACTCACTGCAAAAGCTATATCTGGACGAGTATGTGATAAGTAAATCAATCTTCCCACCAATCTCTAATAAATTCATGTAGATACTGGTGGGCTTTCTTGATAAGTAAATCAATCTTCCCACCAATCTCTAATAATTTCGTGTAGATACTGGTGGACTTTCTTCGTCACTTCCTAGTTTGAAAACAACGTAACATCCCAGTCTCCTTTAAAAGGTCCAGTGTATATTATCTTTGTGAGATAGATATTCCATCCTTGCTTCTTGCTATTTCCATTCCCAAGAAATACTTCAATTTGCCTATATCCTTTATCTCAAATTCTTCAGCTAGGCCCTTCTTCAATCTCTCCATCTCCTCTAGATCATTACCTATCAGTATAATGTCATCTACATATACTATTAAAATAGTAAGGTTGCCACTAGGGGAGTGCTTATAGAACAGAGTGTGTTCAACCTGTGCCTGTTGGTAGTGTTGTTTCTTCACTAATTTGGTTAACCGATCAAACCAAGCCCAGTGTGATTGTTTCAACCCCATATAGAGACCTTCTAAGTTTGCATACTTGTCTTGGTTCTATATTGTTCTCAAACCCAGATGACAATTCCATAAATATTTCTTCTTCTAAATCTCCATTCAAGAAGGCGTTTTTCACATCTAGTTGTTGAAGAGACCATTCCAGATTTGCTACTAGAAATAGTAACACCTGGATAGTGTTCATTTTCACCACAAGAGCGAATGCTTCTTGGTAGTCAATTCCAAAGGTTTGAGTATAACCTTTTGCAACTAACCTAACTTTATATCTCCCAATCTGACCATCAAATTGAAATTTTACAGTGAACACCCACTTGCATCCAACTAGGTGTTTTCCCCCTAGAGAAATGTATTATTTTTCTTTAAGGCCTCCATTTCTTCTTTTACAGCATTCCTCCATTCTGACACCCGCATAGCTTCATGTATTATTTGGTACTTCCACATTTGAAACATTAGCTAAAAAAGTGTAGCGTTGAGTTGATAAACAATCATATGAAATGTAATCAGCTATAGGATACTGAGTGCAAGTTCTTTTACCTTTCCTTAGAGCAATGGGTACCTCTAGGTCAACTACTTCATCATTTGATGGCACGGATGGATGATTTGATACTCTGGGAGACTCAGGTGGACTTACAGATCCTTCAACCAAGTTTTATTCTTGGTCATGCTGTAGGTTCAAGCTAGAGTCCATTACCTTAGGATTAGTTCTCCTAGAGTATACCTTAAATTCATTTGTTTTAAAGGGTAAATTCTACCCTGTTTTGCCTGGCTGTGACTTTATAACATCAAAAGTGGACTGTGAAGAAGTCTAAAAAAATGGTTGCTGAGGTTAAGATTGTGGTATGGGCTACTGAGGCTAAGATGGCATGGCAATAGAAGGCTGTTGTGGACCGGGTGTAGGATAAAGCAGTGTAGTAGTAGAATTGCACCACGAATGATCTTCCTCAGTTGTAGAATTCTCCCCCTGAAGATCAGTTCTAGGATAATAAGGATGAGTTTCCAAAAAGGTAACATCGTAAGATACAAAGAATTATTTTTGGTAACCGGGTTATAACATTTGTAGCCCTTTTGAAATGAAGCATAACTCAGAAATATGCACTTATGTGCTCTTGGGTCCAGTTTGGATTTCTAAATTGAATGATCATGGACAAATGCTGTGCATCCAAATATTTTTGGGGTTAGAGTAGTGAAAATTTTGGTGTGAGAATAAATTTCAACAAGGACATTCAGGGGTCTCTGGAAGTTTAGAATATAGGAAGGCGTGCAATTTATAAGATAGGCTGTGGTTAGGAGCGCATCTCCCCAAAAGTATTTTGGCACATTAGAAGTCAACATTATCGCTCAGGTTACTTCTAGGAGACGTTTGTTTTTTCTCTCAGCCACTTCATTTTGTTGTAGAGTGGTAACACATGAACTTTGATGGACAATACCATGGTTAGCAAGAAATGGGATAAGGGTAGAGTTGAAATATTTCGTGCCATTATCTGTTCTTAAGACTTGGATTTGGGTTTGGAAGTTGTTTCTAATCATGGTATGGAAATCAACAAACACTTTATTCACATCTGATTTATCTTTCAACAAATATACCCAACACATTCTGGTATGATCACCTATGAAGGTTATGAACCATTTTGTGTTGGTTAGGTTGGTGATACTAGATGGTCCCCATAGATCAATGTGAATCAAGTAAAATAGCCTCAATGGTTTGTATGGTTGTGGTAGAAAAGTAGACCGACGGTGTTTAACAAGTTAGACAAGATTTACAATGAAAATGTAGAGGATTTTTATTACCAAATAAGGAAGGAAACAGGTACTTCAAATAGACAAAAATAGAATGCCTAATCTTTGATGCCATAGCATCACATTATTCTCATTTGAACACAAATCAGATTTACAAAAAACAGAAGAACTAAGGCTTTCCGAATTATCATCCACAAAGTAATAGAGTCCATCTTCATGCCTAGCACAACCAATCATCTTCCCCGATTGAAGGTTCTAGAATTCACAATAAGTGGGGGAAAAACTTAGCACAACAGTTCACATCTTGGGTTAGTTTGCTTATGGATAAAAGGTTGCAGGTAAGATTAGGAACACATAGGACAGATTTTAGAAATATTGTGTTAGAGATGGGTTGCAGGTAAGATTAGGAACACACAGGACAAATTTTAGGACTATTGTGTTGGAGATGGGTATATCCCCTTTTCCAGTGACTTTTGACAGAGACCCCTCAGCAATTTTGACATTAAAATTTTTAGAACAGGGTATACAGGATAAGAAATTGATTAGAATAGCTGTCATGTGATCCATTGCACCTGAATCAATGATCCAAGGTCTACGGTTGTTGGTCACACTATTTAAAGCACTAGAAAGACTACCTTTTTGTGCAAGGTTTGAGGTTGGAATAGTGGAGGTGATTTTCTGGGATGTTCGATTTAGTAGTTGGACTAGTTTTGCCCACTGGTCCTTGGAAAAGTTCAAATTTGAACCTTCTCCATTTTTCGGCTGGCTTGAAACCTTCATGTTAGCTTGAAAACCCCTTTGATCACTGGTCTTGTTCTTCCTCCAACTTGGTGTCCAGTTGGCTGGTTTTCCATGTATTTTCCAACAAGTATCCTTGGTGTGTCCTGGTTGGTTGCAAACTTCACACCCTTTTCTGTTTCTTTGTTCTCCTGCATTGTCAGACCTCTTAGTTGCCACCAATGCTAAACTCTCTGCTCCAGTTGTATCAGAGGACACAGCATTCTTCTTTAACATCACTTTGCGTCAGCTTTCCTCCCTCTGGACCTCAGCAAATGCTTCATCAATGGATGGGGGAGGTTTTGTCACAATAATACGACTACGCACATCGCCGTATTAATCATTTAATCCCCCAAGGAATTCATAAGTCCTTTCCTTTTCTACTTTCTTTTGCATATCCTATGCTATCTTAGGTGCAGTGCCATTCTAGATCATCAAAGGCATCTAACTGCTACCAATATTTGTCTAGTTGGTTAAAATAATGGCCCACGTTACCTTCACCTTGTCTCAAATTTCTTAACTTCGTCTTTAGTTAGAAGATCTCCGAAGTGTTGTCACGATCTAAGTATCTTTTTGCCATTGCATCCCCTAGTGACTTTGCTATTTTATGGGAGGGAAAATTCTAGCTAATGTGGGCTTCCATAGTGTGAGAAGCCATGACATCACCATCATGTTGTCTATGTTCCAGGCTTTAAAGTCCGGATCAGTTTTGGCTGGTGCAGGGATCTCACCAGTGATGTATTCAAATTTTCCTCTCCCACTTATGAAGATCATCGCAATTTGAGGCCACTGGACATAGTTTTTACCATTCAGCTTGTGAATAGTAAGTTGTAAAAGGGATGAGGAATTAACATTTCCTTGTGGAGCAGCATTTGTAGATGAAACCTCAGATGTTGTTTCTGAGGTTTCTGAGCTCCTAATGCTGGTCATGGCAGTTTTCACCATTATTGGTATAGAGACTACTCTAATACCATGTTAATTTTAGAGAATAAAAGATAATTCTCTATTGTATACAAGTTCACTTGTGTAAAGAACTAAAAGAGGGGCTAACAAAAATAGAAGAAAAAAATATTAGGAAAACCTGTTTTCCTATAAAAACGCAATAATAGATTACATTATTCTGATTTCCTGGAAAAGGACATAATATGCCACTCAGCTTTGCTTCTAATCAAGGAAATAGCTGAATAATCAACTGCTTAATGGGTCCAGAAGTTCCAAGGTTAAAAGGAAGCAACAAAGAAGTTTGTAAAGATTGCAGACCTGCTCCAAATCAAACAAATTCCCAAGGTTGAGCCCTTTTGACAAAGAAATCAACTCAAATGCATTCATGGCTGCAGGTTGTTCTTCTTTCTTTTCTGTCACATGATGTTCCTGTTGCAGAATTTAGATCACTTTGTGAAACTACTTTATGAAGTCAACATGTCATTTTTTTTCTTTCAATCAGATACCAAATTCTTCAGTATTATTAAAGTACTTACTTCCGAATCCCTGAAAACAGCTTCTACATCATCCAAGTTTGCATCTTCTTTTTCTTCAAACATAGGCGGCTTATAATCTTTCTTAGACCATTCATCTTCCAAAATCTCAGGTATACTAATGCGCTGCCACAGGATTCATTAAATTAAAAGGATGAAATCAGAAAAAGAAAAATAATCAATTCTTATATAAATGGGAAAAAAAAGAAAAAAAAAAAAAAAAAAACAGACACTATATTTTACTTCAATTTTGTGAACTACAAATAATAGATATAATGAAGGCCTAAGTAACTTTCACAAGAGAAGTACAAATAAAAACATACAGCTAGTTATATAATCAGACCAAAGCTTCTATTGAACAGCTATGCAGCGACGGGGAAGAATATGTTCAACTTCAAAAAACAATATGAACTTTAATGATAAATTTAATGTTGCTTATGAGCATAGCTAGTTATAGAAATTTAAGTTGGAAAGGGAGTGAAATTTAAGATGGAAAATTAAGTAACAACATTTTTATTGTTAAATTGCATATTAATGCACTGTATCTCAAAACTTTTGAGCCCACTGAAATCAAAACATTTTCCAAAATAATGTGGAGAAACAAAACAACAGTCACCACTTTAATTCACTTGTATCCATAAACGCTAAATGGTGGCTAAATCATGAAGTTCAGAGCTTCTTTGTTTAAGGACTCCAGCATTCTTGCTGCATTATAAACTAGTTATAGTAACAGAGAATGAAAGCTCCAATATTCAGTTGATGGGTGCAGTTATGGGTGGACATTATGCAAGCTGGACCTCCTATGTAATAACAATTAAAAAACTCACCCAAACTTATCCCAGCCCGAAATTTGTGGCCTTAGCCTAAGCCTGCCTAATAAACAAATTAAAATTCCCACAGGCCTCATATAAGCCCAAAAACTATTAAACAAGTAAGTGGTTTTTGTGTCTCCTTTTAAGATTTAAGTTGAGTGCAAATCTCACAAATAGTTTTTGAACAAGATTGACACCACATTTTAGTAAGGGCAACCTAGCGTATGATGCCCCTGCATTGGATATATGCAACATTATCCCTGCTTGCAAAGAGGCAACCAGGGATCAAACCCATGACCCCTTAAGTTGCATTAGAACAATCTTACAATTGCTCCAAGACTATCCTTTTTAACACCACATTTTAGTAAACAAAAGAAGTCAAGAATAATAGACAATGTAATACATAACGTGTGTGTGTGCCAATAACAATCTTGTATATATTATTTTTGTGCCAAGTGAGGCCAAGATGGATTTCAAATATTCATCCATGCCCAACTTGCAATTACAATTGGCCCTAAATATTTGCCCAAACCTAGGGACTAAACATCTTCTCAAGCCCTACAAATCATGGTGGACTAAGGCCGGATTTTGCATTCCCACATCCACCTCTAGGTACAATAGAAGTACAACGGCATAACTACCAATCATCTAAAGCCCTACAAAACATGGTGTAAATTGCCTAAAACTAACAAATCAAAAATGATTAGGAGTCGTTGAGATTTATTAGCACATTTTTAGTTAAACACCATATGTTAATGTCTAACAAGAGTGTTTAATGATACATGTACTAAAACATCGACCCTAGTGGCTATTGTTACTAATGATACATCATACATGTAATTAAACACCACCTCCTGATGGCTATATGGAAACAAAACCTTTAAACACCACCTCCAAATGGCTATAGGGAAACAAAACCTCATCCCTGACAAGGCGAAGTTATCCCCTTTGCAACATCCAAGAGCAAGCTATATTATGGATGATCACTTCAAAAAGCAACATTTAAGCTGAGAAAACTTCAAGTACTTTTCCCCATTACGAACAACCAATGTTCTAAATGTTAGAATTTTGAGAAAAAGAGAACTCTTAGAAACAACTCCGAAATAATTGTCTCAATACAACTACAAAACAGTTTAACTCCCAACAATTGAGAGAATGTATAGTTAAAAAAAAATGCAACCAAATTCAACTTTATAATGCATTAGATGCCAAATAAAAAATCAAAAAAATAAAATAAAAAGGTGTATTAGATTCAACTTCGCATTGGTTCCTTCTCAATAGAAAATCTTCACCACTAGTGAACTTGGACAATTCTTATACAAATGTATTAGATGCCAAGATGTTGCCCCAGCTTTATGTGTCCACGGTCAAAGTTTTGATGGATAACCATTATATTAACAGCTCATGTATAGATAGTGATGTAAAGAGGGTAGAACCGGAATTTGACCTTCCCCGCCCGACTTTCGTATAGACCCGAACCCACCCCACCCTACACCCCCAAGTCAGGGCTCACAACTATCGTGCCCCGCCTGCCAGGTCCCCCCTTCTCCCATCTAGAATCCCCCCTTCCCCTAGCCTTCCCCTTTTTAAGTCTATAATTTTTTTCAAGACATGGGCTTTGTTTTTTAAAACATGCTTATATTTATATATATATACGTTTTTCAAACTATTTGATCCAAAAGCCAATGAATCAACATTTTCAACACTTAATCTTTATCATAACTCCCCCCCCCCCCAAAAAAAAAAAAACAATTAAGTATTGATCACTTCACTTCCACCGAAAACAACACAAAATTACTGCTTTATCAATACCAAGGATTTTCAAGTTCTTAATTGCAAAACTACTTTCTAAACTTTTACTTGAATCTTGCACCTCCTATGGCACTAAAAATAGGATCTACCATGGGATTAAGTCACTTAAGATTAAGCATGGCATATATAAGTTAAGAAAGGATCAAATCAGAAATAAAGCCACGTGCTCATAATCGAAAAGTAACTTTTGAGTAAAAAGCATACCGTCATAGGGTTGGGATCCAAGATTCTAGTAATTAACTTCATTGCACCAAAAGACAGCCAGGAAGGGCAAATAAATTCTGCTGCCAAAATCTATAAACAGACACAGAAACTAATAAACATGGGATGGGGAAAACTGGTCAAACAGTGTCATAAAATTAGTGCAATGCTCACTTTTTTATACAGGTTCATAAGATTAGAATCATCAAAAGGCAAGTAACCTGCAAGCAATACAAAGAGTATGACTCCGCATGACCACAAGTCTGCAATAGCCCCATCATAACCATGATCATTAAGGACCTAACCAGAAAGACAACGGGTCATAACAGTCCAAACACAAAAGTAAGAAAAATGAATATACATAAGGGAAGGAAGTTAGCATAATTGAACACCCATTCTACCTCAGGAGCAACATAGTTTGGAGTTCCACATGCAGTGTGGAGCAGACCATCATCCTGTCATATTTTTTCAATGCTTAAAATAAGAATTATACACCAATTCCTCCAAGAGAGGTCAAAAACAACTCAAGACCACAAGACAGATCTCTTGTTGAATGAAAAGGATAATAACACTAGAAATTCACGTATTCAAACTCAAGCAGAACAATACAAAAAGAAATGAACTGATCCATACTAATAAGGTAGAAAACAAATTATAACTAGAAGGCACCAAACTGGACATAATCATAAGAAATTGCAAGTATGACCATTTAGGAGACTAGCATGAGGGTGTGTACCAATTGGCCCCTGTTATAACCAAAGATAGTTTGTTAGTAGTTAATAACTACCTACTAAATAAAGAAGCCTAAGGCTGTTGTAACCGAATGTCAGGAAGTTAGGAAAGTAGTTAAAGTAGTTAAGTAGTTAAAAGACTTGGAGGGGAAGTTAGTTAGCAATGGTTAACCAAGTCTATAAGTAGTTCAAGAGGCCACTGTAAAGGGGGTTTTTTTCAGCTCAGTCTTTCTTTTTTTCAGTCTAAATTCTGTGTCTTCTTCCTAACCATTACAGTGGTATCAGAGCAGCCAAGATTCTTGGCCTGCTGATTGGTGCAAACTACCATGGCCGATGGAACTAGAGCAGCTCAGGAAGCCAAGAAGGTAGAAGAAGCCATTCGCCTACAGAAAGAAGGGAATGAAAGAAATGTCAAAGAGATTGGAGAAATCAAGAATTCTCTCAAGGAATTGGGAGATATTAAGGAGATGATAGTAGCTATGAGCATGAAGCATGATCAAATGGCAAGCCATTTGTATGGGAAGTCACCACAAGAAGGAAGTAGGGGGTCAAGGTTGCAACAAGCTGAGCCATCAGGGCATATTCTAGCAGGACTCCAGATGATGGGCGAGCAGCTTTTAAGGTCAAAAATTCCATCTTCTCCTTTAACCTTCCATCAAAGAGTCGCAAGAATAGAATTTCCTCGATTTTATGGGGAAAATCCCAGTGGGTGACTGTACAAGTGTGAGACGTTTTTTGAGTACAACGCAGTGAACAATGGGGACAAGGTTAAATTGGCAGCACTGCATTTAGAAGGTTCATCCTTGCAATGGTTCCAGTGGTTCGAAAAATGCCATCATCACATCACATGGAAGCTATTTAAACAAGGTCTGATATCAAGATTTGGCCCAAATTCTTATGAAGATGCAATGGGAGAGTTAACTAAGCTAAGGCAGGTCACTACTGTGAAGGCATATCAAGAAAAATTTGAGGTATTGACAAATAAAACTCAGAATTTGCTAGAATCATTCTTTGTTAGCTGTTTTATTAGTGGCCTTAAGGATGAAATCAGACCCGGGATATTAATGTTCAAACCAGCCTCAATCACTTCAGCTATAGGTCACTTCAGCTATAGGGCTGGCAAAGCTACAAGAATCCAGCATTGAAGCCATCACCAAGAAATCAAGGTTGGGACCTA
Organism: Vitellaria paradoxa; assembly: GCA_019916065.1. NCBI lineage: Eukaryota > Viridiplantae > Streptophyta > Magnoliopsida > Ericales > Sapotaceae > Vitellaria > Vitellaria paradoxa. The sequence goes on from CM034244.1 coordinate 31,510,111, forward strand.
AAATAGATATGACTGTTGGGGACAAAATTCAGATAGGTAGTGGAGGCCTGGGCAAAAGAGAGCTGTCCAAGGAGCTAGAAGAAAAGAGAACCAAGGGGTTATGTTTTAAGTGCAATGAAAAATATACCCTAGGTCATGTATGCAGCCAGAAAAAATTATATGTTATGGAAGAGGAAGGGGAGGAACAAATGCAAGGTTTCGAAGCTGAAGAGGAAGAGGAGGGAGAGCAAGTACCTAAAGAAGAGTTGCAGATTTCCTTAAATCCCATTACTGGCTCAATTTCCTACAGAACAATGAGGGTAAAAGGCAATGTTAAAAAAAGACTCATCATAATTTTGATAGACTCCGGAAGCGCACACAATTTCTTGAGTCTTGATGTGGTAAAAAAGACCAGCATTAAGATGGAGGAAACAAAACCTTTATCAGTGGCAGTAGTTGATGGAACCAAAATGATAAGCACAACCATATGTAAAAATTTTCAATGGGAGATGCAAGGAACTACTTTCCAAGCTGATGTGAGGGTCTTACAATTGAAGGGCTGCGATATGGTGTTGGGTATTCAATGGTTAGCAACCTTGGGACCAGTTCAATTGGACTTCAAGAATCTTAGCATGGAGTTTTTTCTCAATGGCAGAAGACATGTATTTAGAGGAGGAAAGAAAGAAGAATTAAAAGTGGTGAGCTCTAAAAAGATGAAGAAGTATTTGCAAAAGAGGCCTCAAGAAGTAATAGCCCAAATCAATTCATTACAAGTAGCTGACAGTGAGGAGAAGGAAGAATTCCCACCAGAATTGAAGACTCTACTCTCAGATTTTATATAAGTATTTCAGGAGCCTAAAGGCTTGCCCCCGACCAGGTCTCATGATCATTGTATCCCACTTAAACCAGCAGCTGAACCTCCCAACGCCAGGCCCTACAGGTACCCTCATTTCCAAAAAAGTTGAGATTGAAAAACAAATTCAGGAAATGTTAAAGGCTGGAATAATAAGACCTAGTGTTAGTCCCAACTCTTCGCCTGTACTCTTAGTTAAAAAAAAAAGATGGCACTTGGAGAATGTGTGTTGATTATAGGGCACTTAATAAGATTACTATTAAAGATAAGTTTCCAATACCAGTTATAGATGAACTCTTGGATGAATTATGTGGGGCAAGGTATTTTTCAAAGCTAGATTTGAGATCTAGCTATCATCAAATCAGAGTTCACCCAGCTAACATTGAGAAAACTGCATTTAGGACCCATGATGGGCATTATGAGTTCTTAGTAATGCCCTTTGGGCTTACTAATGCTCCTTCTTCATTCCAAAGTCTAATGAATGAAGTCTTTAGACCCTTCTTAAGGAAGTTTATACTAGTATTCTTTGATGATATCTTAATATATAGCCAATCTTGGGAGGAGCACTTACAGCACTTGCAGGTTACTTTATAGACACTGAAGCAGCAATAGTTGTTTGCAAAAAAGGCTAAATGTGTGTTTGGGAAAACTAAGGTAGAATACTTGGGCCACTTAGTATCAGCAAAAAGGGTGTCAGCAGCACCTACTAAACTGCAGGCTATACATTCCTGGCCAATACTAGCAAATGTTAAGGAGCTAAGGGGATTTTTGGGGCTCACTGGATATTACAGGAGATTTATCCAGAATTATGGCAAAATATGTTCTCCTCTCCACTACTTGCTTAAGAAGGATTCCTTTGTATGGACCCCTGAAGCCACTGCAGCTTTCACTCAGCTCAAGGAGAAAATGACTTCAGCCCCTATGCTAGCTTTACCAGATTACAGCAAGCCCTTTGTTGTGGAATCTGATGCTTCAGGGATAGGTCTAGGGGCTGTGCTAATGCAGGATGGCCACCCAATAGCCTACTGGAGTAAGGGAATCTCAACAAAAGACCAAGCTCTCTCTACTTATGAAAAAGAATTAATGGCAGTAGTACTGGCAGTGCTCAAGTGGAGATGTTATCTATTGGGCAGACACTTTATGATCAAAACTGACCACCAGAGCCTTAAATATATTCTTGAACAGAGAGTGGGCACTCCTTTCCAGCAGAAATGGGTCACTAAGCTCTTGGGATTTGATTACACTATAGTATATAACTGTGGCAGGGATAACAAAGCTGTAGATGCATTATCCAGAAGGGAAGAATCAGTAAGTTCTGCAAATACAATAGCTGAGATTCATGCCTTGTCTTATGTCTCTGCTAGCTGGTTGGAAAAGGTCAAAAATAGCTGGGAGGAAGATAGAGAGATCAAAAGGTTGATTTTGGAATTACAACAATGTCAAGTCCATAATGGTTATGCTTTGGAACAAGGCAATCTAACCTATCATGATAGGTTGGTGGTTGGAAGAACACAACTCATAATACAGCTCATTCAGGAGTTCCATTCTTCCCCTCTTGGAGGCCATTCGAGTGTAAGTAAAACAACAAAAAGGCTGCACAAGAATTTCAATTGGAAAGGACTGCAGAAAGATGTGGCAAAATTCATCTCGGAGTGTGATATATGTCAAAGATATAAAGGTGAAAATGTGAAATATCCAAGATTACTGCAGCCTCTACCCATTCCTAACAGAATTTGGGATGACATTTCGATGGATTTCATTGATAGGCTGCCTAACTCTCAAGGGAAAACTGTGATTTTTGTGGTAGTAGACAGATTGACAAAATATGGGCATTTCATGGCCTTAGCCCACCCCTATACAGCCAAGGAAGTGGCTAGAGTCTTCTTCGACCAAGTGTTCAGACTACATGGTCTTCCTTTTACCATTGTATCTGATAGAGAAGCAGTCTTTACCAGCCACTTTTGGCAGGAATTGTTCACCTTACAGGGGTGCAAACTATGTCTTAGCACTGCCTACCACCCCCAATCAGATGGTCAAACAGAGATTGTGAACAAGTGTTTGGAGAACTACTTAAGATGCATGACTGGGGACTACCCTAAACAATGGGTTAAATGGCTCACATTGGCTGAGTGGTGGTACAATACCACTTACCATTCAGCCATCAAAACAACTCCCTATTTTGCAGTTTATGGGCAAGAACCTCCTGACCACACTTTCTGCATTTCTAGACCTTCTTCAGTGGCAGCAGTAGAAGATTGGTTGAGAGAAAGGAGGGACATTATCAGGCAACTAAAAGAAAATTTAAACCAGGCACAACAGAGGATGAAACACTATGCTGACAAAGGAAGATCTGATCGAAGTTTTTTGGTGGGAGATTGGGTTTATCTCAGACTGCAGCCCTATAAACAGACCACAGTGACCCTACCGAAGAGCATGAAGCTATCCCCAAGGTTTTATAGACCATGCCAAGTGGCGGAAAAAGTTGGATCAGTGGCCTATAAGCTGCAGCTACCAGCGAGAGCTAAACTACACCCTGTGTTCCATGTCTCTATGCTTAAAAAGAGAGTGGGAACCACTGTGACAACTCAAACAAACCTACCTCCAGTAAGTCCAGAAGGAACATTACAGTTAGAGCCGGTAGCTGTATTGGACAAAAGAAGTGTCAAGAGAGGGAACAAAACCATGGAGCAATGGTTAGTCCAGTGGCAGAACTCTTTTCCAGAGGATGCAACCTGGATAGATCACTCAGAAGTCCAAGCAAAGTTTCCTCAATTCCAGCCTTGAGGACAAGGCTATTCACAAGTGGTGGGGAATGTTATAACTAAAGATAGTTAGTTAGTAGTTAATAACTACCTACTAAATAAAGAAGCCTAAGGCTGCTGTAACCGAATGTCAGGAAGTTAGGAAAGTAGTTAAAGTAGTTAAGTAGTTAAAAGACTTGGAGGGAAAGTTAGTTAGCAACGGTTAACCAAGTCTATAAATAGTTCAAGAGGCCACTGTAAAGGGGGATTTTTCAGCTCAGTCTTTCTTTTTTTCAGTCTAAATTCTGTGTCTTCTTCCTAGCCATTACAGCCCCAGTGTGGCAAGAATGCATATTTTCCTTGCATAGATACTTTTTTGCCCTCTCATGGATGTTCGTTGCATGTGAAATACAAAAAACAAGAATAAAAAGGGGGAAAACAGTACATATGAATACTAAAAACTTAACTGATATCATAACACCAGTGTTTGACATCTTGTTGTCCTAAGGATTATAGAGGTACCAGCCATGGTTCCTTGTCCAGACTCCACTGGGGTAACATGCTTACATGTGCAGGCATATAAAAATTTTGTATAAAAAAAACATCATGGGGATGCAACTCAAATACAAAAGACCTCAAACAAAAAACAAGAGGTCACCCAGGGGCAAGGCAATCATTGCACTTCCATTATCCCCTACCAAATCCAAAAAGTAGCCCAGATTGGGATTGACCTCCACAAATACCAACTATACAAATTACAAAGAAAAAAAATGACTTTTCAAACCATGCATAATAGACTCAACGCCTCGAAATTTTCTTCCACTTCCACAGAAGGTAGAGTTTGTAAGTTGAACAAAGACCTATGGATTGAAGCAACCTCCTAAAGCATGGTTTGCGAGATTTCACTAGTTTGAACTCTATCAAAAATTGGTTGAAGAACTTACTCATTTGTCACATACTTGACCTGACATTGCTTATGTGGGTGTTTTAAGTCCATATATGCATGCTTCACAACCATCTCGGTTGGTAGGAGCTTTTGAGATTGTTTGGTATCTAAAATCTACTCCTGGGAAAGGCTTATCATTTTCTAGGCATGGACACTTGAAAATAGTCATGCATTGATACTGATTGGGCAAGTTAAATAGATGATTGGCGTGGAAATTTAGTGTTTTGGAGAAGTAAGAAATCGTTTATTTGGTGCTAGATCAAAGCATACTGTCAACGATAAATGGAAGTTTGTGGACTTCTCTGGCTAAAAATCGTGATGAAGGAATTAGGTTTTGATACACTGTTGTGATACCAAAGCAGTAATCAATATTACCAAAATCCCATAGAGCAAGATAGAACTAAGCATGTTGAGATTGATATACACTTTATTAAGAAGAAATTAAATGGTGGCCTCATTTGTACACTTTTGTGAAAACGAGAGATCAACCGACTAATGCGTTAACTAAAGGAGTAGCTAGAAAAAGATATAACACAATTCTATTCAATCTAGGCATGTGTGATGTCTTTCCTCCACTTTCCCAAAAGGGCTTTGTTGAAAATACTCAACCTCCCTCACAAGGCATGCTTCCTAGCCTTTTAGAAACTAAACAAGGAACCCTGCTAGAAACTAAACAATGAGCCCTGCTAGAAACTAAACACAGAACCCTAAAACAGTGACAAAAGTACATTAGCAGATTAGTCAAGGTCCTCTTGATGATAATCAAGGATTTAAATTTCCTTTCATAAAGTTGTTTGGGTTAGCAATGAAAATAGAAACATTCAGAGATATTTCAGAAGTGACACAAAAATATGAAAATATATATAAATATTTAGAAATTTAAATTGATATCTACCTAAAGGTATAAGTAAACAACTTATTATTTTGGTATATCATGCTTTATTTTGATATGTTACACTGTGATTCAATCGAAACATTAGACCTATTGTTCCGGTGGTGTTTCATTTTCATCTCTGAGAAAATTGAAACTTTATGAACATTTCGTGGAAAATAAATGATTTTTATTCTATCATGAGAATAATTTAGCACTTATCAACTTTCACAAAAAGTACACACCATTACCAAGTCAACACTGCTACAAGATTTTTTCTTGGGTAAATTACATTGACCTCTCTTGAGATTTCTTTAAAATTTAGACAGCACCCCTCATATTTGAAAAATTACTCTAAGCCCCCCTCCTTTAAGTTTTCTTAACAAATTATCTCATAAGACACACAAATCCTAAAAAGTGTGCAACGTCTCGTTAATTCCATCCACTCACAATGAATGAATAAATGATCTATAGACTCCTCTTGAACATTGTATAGACTACACCTATAATTAATCTTTTTCCTCTGAGATTGTCCATAGTTTATCTTTTTCCATGAAGACAACACCAAACGAGGAAAACCACTTTATCAGGCACATACCCCAACCAAATTCTTTTCCACAGGAACTCAGTTCCTCTATTCCCACAAAGGATTTGGTACAAAGATTTAACCTCAAAATTCCCAGACTTGGTTGCCGTGCAACATGCCTCATCATCTTCATCTACCAATGGTTTCCTTGTGTTCAATAGATCCAACAGCTCAACATATATCTTCCAATCTCCCATATATCTTCCAATCTCCTAGTCATTCAAGTTCCTTTCCATTGCCTCATACCACTCTAACTCAGGACCTCTTCAGGCTACACAACCTGCCACCGCAACATCCTTGTCCATAGAAATGCTACATAACTCTGGGAAGAGATTCTCAAGTTTGCCTTCCGAGTTCCATTTAAACTACCAAATTTAATTCTAGTGCCACTCCCTAAATACCAACTGATATGATCCTAAGATCTATGCCATCCTTTTCTAATATTGACCCATAGACTAGAACCAGTAGGGAATCTTTAATCACTGGTATTCCACTTCCCCTATTCTGTCCCCAACATACAAGTGATAATCCTCCAGCGCCACCTATCCCTTTCCCTAGTGTATCTTCACAGCCATTTACTCATTAGGGCCTCATTAAACAATCTCAATTTTTTTATTCCCAAACCTCCTTCCTAGGTTGGGATGCAAGTCATCATCCAATCCACCAAATTGAATTTGAGCCCTTTACCTCCATCACCCCACAGAACATTCCTTTGCTTCTCCATCTTGTTGATCACTAGTATCAGGGCCTTAAAAATCGACATGAAATAAACTGGTAAGCTAGATAGAGAGCTCTTAATCAACATCACTCATGGCCCCTTAGGTAGGTACTTCTTCTTCCACCTAACAGGCTTCTTCTGCAGAATCCCCTCCCACACACCTCTAGCCTTGAAAGAGGCCCCTAACAGGAGTGCTAAATATAGTGATGGCAAAGTACTAACTCTACACCCCAACTTGGTTGCTAGCTCTTCTATGTATCCACTTCTCCAACTAGGATCACTTCTAACTCACTGAAAAAAACTTTCAACCTTGTCACCACTTCAAAACACATAAGCATACATCTCATATTGGCTTCACTAAAGATGATTGAGTCGTCCACGAGGAGAAGGTAGGATATATTACCACTCTCCTGCCCACCTCCCTCAACCAAGAAAACCTTCAACAATTCCCCTTTTTTAGCCCTCTCAATCATCTTACTAAATACTTAAACCAAACCAAACCAAACCAAACCTTTTCCCACTAGGTGGGGTCGGCTATATGGATTTGTCGATGCCAATTAGATCTGTTTAGGGCCATGTCCTTCGATAGATCTAGGTAGGCCAGGTCATGTTTAATAGTTTTTTTCCAACTTCTCTTGGGTCTTCCTCTACCTCTCTTACTACTAGCAATCTCCATACTTTCACACCTTCTAACAGGTGCCTCCGCTGGACACCTTCTAACATGGCCAAACCATCTTAATCGGTAAACTGCCCCAATTGTATGTCACTACTACTGCCTTCGTTAAATAACTTGTAGAAGTAGCTCTTCCAACGCTCCTTTATCTCCTCTTCCAACGCTCCTTTATCTCCTCTTCCTTTATTAATACCTTTTCATCCTCATCCTTAATACATTTAACTTGGTTTAAATCCTTGGTCCGTCTATCTCTAGATTTAGCCAGCTTAAATATCTCTCTTTCGCCCTCCTTAGTGTCAAGTCGCCTATATAAATCCTCAAATGTCTTTGCCTTAGCCTCACTAACTGCCTTTTTGGTTTCTCTTCTTGCTTCTCTATACCTCTCCAAGTTCGCTTCATTTCGGTCGTTTTGCCAAGATTTAAAACACTCTCTTTTAACTCTTATCTTGTCCTGGACGGCCTCGTTCCACCACCATGCCTCTTTTTGTGCCAGAGCACTCCCTTTAGATTCTCCTAAGACTTCTTTCCCTACCCTCCTAATACACTTTACTACCTTATCCCACATAATATTTGCACTCTCACTTACCGTCCAAACGTCTTCCTCTAGTACTCTTTCCCTGAATGCTAGTTGCTTATCACCTTTCAAGTTCCACCATTTAGTCTTTGAGCATCTATACGACTTCTTTTTTTTAGTCCACCTTTGAAGCTGCACATCTATGACCAACAACCTATGTTGGGCAGTTAAGCTCTCCCCGGTATAACTTTACAATCTTTACAAGCTACGCGGTCTCTTTTCCTAGTTAAGAAGAAGTCAATCTGTGTCCTTGAGGAACCACTCTTATAAGTCACCAAATGTTCCTCTCTCTTTCTAAAAAAAGTGTTCGTCACCATGAGATCATAAGCCACTGCAAACTCCAAAATATCCTTCCCTTCTTCATTTCTATTACCGTAACCATATCCCCCATATACTCCTATGTATCCATCTACATCACGTCCTATATGACCGTTCAAATCTCCTCCTATGAAGACCATCTCTCCTTGAGGTATCTCTAATAGCATTCCTTCCAAGTCTTTCCAAAACTTCTCCTTATGTACATCTCCTAAGCCCACCTGGAGGCATAAGCACTAATTACGTTTACTGTTTCTTCTCCTAACACTAACTTAATTGTAATAATCCTATCTCCACAGGTTAACTATATCTTCCTTTACTAGATACTTCTATAACTAAAATGAAAAGTTGCGGGGACGAGGGTTTCCCTTACCTTAGCCCTCTAAAAGCTTCAAAGAAGCTTGCTGGGGTGCTAAGAACCAACACCAAGAATCTCATTGTGGAAATACACCATCCCATCCACTTCCTCCATTGCTCCCCAAAAGCCAATCTCTCTAATAAGTATAGCAAGAAATCTAAGTTGACCTGATCATAAGCTTTCTCAATATTTAATTTGCAAATGACTTCAAGAACTTTATTTTTCACCCTAAAGTCAACAACCTCAATATAAATTAACACTCCGTCAAAATTCTGTCTCCATTCCACAAACACATTTTAAGTTTTCAAAACCAAAAGCTTTAGAGTCTTTTCCAACCTATTAGTAAGGACCTTAGAGATTTCTTATACAACCCGCCTGTTAAACTAATCGGCCTGAAATCTCTAATATTGACCACTCCATTCTTCTTTGGAATTAGTGCAATAAAAGTTGCATTGATGCTCTCAAAAATTCCCCATGCTAAAAGAACTCACTAAACATGTTCAATACATCAACTCAAATAGTTTCCCAGCATCTTTGAAAGAATGTTATGGTCCAACCATCCAAACCTAAAGCCTTGTCCCCACACAAACTAAATAGAGCCTTTTTCATCTCTTCTTCTAAAAACTCAAATTCTAGAGGAGCACTATCCTCCCTTGGGATAGCCTAACGATCCAACCCATCAACTTTGGGCTTCTACCTTTCCTTCTCAGCAAATAAATCCTTGTAGAACTTCACAATGCTATCTTTAACTAGGTCTTCCTGTTCAATCATCTCGCCCTCTACTTCTAACTTAGCTATATGGTTGTGTTTCCTATGAACGTTCGCCAAGCAATGGGGAAACTTCATGTCTCTATCACCATCTTTCAACCACAACTCTGGATTCCTATCTCCAACTTATTTCTTCCACTTCAACCAACATACTGAATTCGTTCATTTTTGGCTTCATGTCTCTATCACCATCTTTCAACCACAACTCTGGATTCCTATCTCCAACTTATTTCTTCCACTTCAACCAACATACTGAATTCGTTCATTTTTGGCTTCCTTGAGCATGGCTTCTTCCTTGGTCAAGGGTTCTTCCTCATCCTTGCCATCTAGCCGAGATACCTCCACAATTAAAACCTTCTTGCATATCTCCAATTTCCCCAATTCCTCCCCATTCCATCTCACAAAGATTTCAACCTCTAGAAAAAAATCCACCGTTAAAACAATGTGACTAAAAACATCTACACACTTAACTCTTTATACTTGCAAATGTGCTTATTAATAGTTACAAGGCTGGATGCTATGTGCCATCTTTTGGAATGAAATCATTTTTGTTGGGTACATATATTTTTTTTAGTAGAATATAGTGCAGGGGGACACCACCTGTGGTATAAGAGATAACAAGAAAAACACGACCCCCATTCACCAAATCAATAATCTACTGTCACCAAAATCCAAAAGAACAATTATAGAAGGGGTAATTTATCCACGACCTAGATATTCCAGAGTTGATGTTTCACTAATTCAAGAATCATAGCAAATTGAAGCCTTTAGTGATATTTAAATCAGTAAGTAGTAAATCAAAGGATCTGTTGTTCTATAACTAGATATTACTTATGAGGAGAAGGGGGTTGGGATAACTTGAACCAACAAGCTTTATTCTGAATGAGGGAAGGCAGCTTAACTGCATACAGTATGAGGGATTCACCCTTGCTATAGACAGAAGAACGGATTGAACAAGACAGGACAACTGGAAAGGCTGATGTGCCTTTTCCACTTCAGCTAACCCCTCTCACAATCAAATGATCCATTTACCATTAACTTCTAATGTAAATTTATAACAGTAAAATCTATTCCATAAGTATGTTTTACCATTGATGTATCAATTTTATTTCTGAATATAATCCTTATTCAATGAATCCCCATTCTGCAGAATAACAGTTGGTTTCCAATTGTTAAAAATTTGCATTTGAAAAGGAAGTTTTGGGTGGGGGGGGGGAATTCATGATGAAGTTCTCAACTTACAAAATTTATCATGCAGACTAGTTTTAGGCCCATGTGATGCAGCCACAAGGGATCGTTTCTTATTATTAGGTCTATTTTTGTGATTTTATTTACTAAAAAAATACAAAATTTTTAGTTATATTTTCACTTCTACGCAATTTAATTAAATGAATTTCGTATTCCCTTTTTTTAGATGTTTAGCTAAAATTGAATTGAATATTAGCATACTCATTTATATGTATTTGCGTTTAATCAAGAATTAAATAACAATAAAGTACATGAACGAAATTAACTTAGTGATTTAAAGACAAATATTAATTGTAGGCAAAAAGAGAGTAATGAAGGAGGAGGTTAGTTTATTGTCTACGAGTATGAATAAATTATCATATTCACAAACTATTATTAATAACTCATGCATTTGAATTAACAATTGGAAAGGTTGAGGGCATAATGAGGGTGCTTTTCATTTGAATGTAGCAAATACAAAACATAGAGGCATTAATTTATATAGTTGTTATGAAAAATGCACGTATGAAGAGTATTACAACTGCAAAAAAGAAGTGTAATCAAGTTAATAATTTAAGACATTAAAAATATAATTAATTGGCTGTAAGAGTTGGTGTTGAGTTCAATTACATTTAATTCAAAATGAATTTTAAAGGTTATTTATTTTTTAATTATTTAAGCCAAGAGACAAACAGGATAAAAATCTAGAAGGGCAGTGAGTCGTGGCCTTTTTTATTCATAGAATTCTAGATGTTGAAACTTCTATATGTCGCATGAAATCCATATGGCCAAAAACTCAAATTAGCAATTAAAAAAAAATAATTTATGAAGAAAGCTTCGCACACTCAAAGAATTTATAATTTCAACAATTACCCTGACTTGCTGGGACAGAGCACTCAATCCAAAGTCAGAAACTTTCAGGTTTCCACATGCATCCAAGAGCAAATTTTCTGGCTGTACCATGAACCAAAAGAAAGGGGGAAAGCTGAAGTCTATTTTGTATGGAAGGACAACCAATTCAAATACAAATTATTTACTTCTGTAGTCGTCAAAAAGCAACATAAGTACCTTCAGGTCTCTATGGTAGACACCCCTGCTATGGCAATAATCAACAGCATTGATAAGCTGTTGGAAATACCTTCGTGCTTCATCTTCATGCATTCGTCCATGGTTTACCTGAAAAAGTGTGTCCCATACAATGTTATGGATCATAGGCAGTATAAGAACACATGATTAAGTAACATAAGTAAGTACACAAGCACAGACCGTAGTACATGGATCAGAACATTTTATTAGAAAATCAGTCTATTGACTCAATGAGCCACAACTACCATTAAGTCAAACAGTGAAAAAGATAGCGCAGACACAATCTCCACTTCTCTGCTTTATTCAACAATACCATGCATGAACAAGGCTTCGGACCCATTAAAAATAGTGGGATGACAACAATACGCAATCCAGGGCAAAAATTGACTTACAATTTTGTCAAAGAGTTCTCCCCCAGTTACAAACTCCAAAACAATAAATATCTTTGTCTTGCTCCCCATTACCTGAAGACAAAAAATTATTATGTGAAACAAATTAAGAAAGGAATTTCAATAAAAAGTTGAGACCTTGTTACAGTGTCATTTAAAATATTAGCTTAGTTTGCTTTCCAATCAAGAGCTATCCTTCAAATATGTAACTACGGAAGTCATATAAGTCATGTTGAAAGAAGAGCTTATTTCAAGAGGAGAAATCACACAAGCCTTAAGGTGGTGTCAGCATGTGCCTACTTACTGTTGTTGACTTGTCTGCATTACTATAACGTTATTGCACAACATTTTGCATCTTAGGCTCCTATCCTCTCAGGTTGTGTGAGTAAATTGTCTTTAATTGGTTAGGCTGATTGATGAGTGCCAGGTTTTGGGTACCAGAGGTTGTGCCTGCATGTGCCTTTATGCTTTGCATGAACTCATTATATTGAATTTGTTGCTGATGATCTATATAAACTTAGGATTATAATTTAGAAAGTATAATGTAACTATGCAATGTAATAAGTACAAACATAGCAGTCAAAACGAAAAAGGCACAGCAGACAACAAGTCCGGCTTCTTTTTGTTTGAGGGTTGGGGTGGAGGAGGGGGAGAGAGAGAGAGACCTCAAATAGGCGAACAACATTTGGATGCTTTATCAACTTCATTGTTGCTATTTCCCGCTTTATCTGTGTCACGTGTAAGAAATTAGATATAATCAGGTCAAAATCTTATTTCAACAGTGTACAGACCAAAAGAAGCATACCAAATAAATTATGAGAATATATTAAGCCATGAAATGGGGCAACGCCCATATCAATTTCAAAGCAAACATAAGAAATAAATTATGGAACAAAACAAGTTCATATAATAACAATGCTGTCAAATTCTAAATGACTAACAAATGTAAAAAATAAGAACAGAGAAAATGAAGAGAAACTTCAAGACCTAAAAGGAACAGAAAACCAAGAGACACCTGTTCAGCCATTTTATGTTTAAGAACCTTCTCTTTGTCAAGAATTTTGAGAGCCACTATTTCCCCTGTCTCAGAATTCCTTGCAACCTTCACTTTTGCAAATGTTCCCTCACCTATTGTCCTTCCTACCTCATATTTACCCACTCTACACTTGATTTGAGGTCGACTCATACTTGATTTGCAAGTGGAAATCCTCTTATAATTACAGTTCCGGACGCCTCTGAAATTTTCCCTGAAATGCATACCAAAACATGACTTAAAGCCCTGTCTAACATCAGTTGAATATTTCAAAGTTCCAAGTCAAATTTTAGAATACACATTTGTGTACCTCTGTGTGTAATCAAAAAACAAGTACCAGATCATTGCTTACATCAAAATTGAATGCATACCTTATAATATGTCCTTCAATTAATTTTCTCACTCAACTACACACAAAGTATTCCAAATTATTCAAACAAGTGTATATTAAACTAACCTCCCCTAGACATGAGAGACCTATCTTAACCATTTGAAAGTTACAAAGACTTTCCTAGGCATTACCGTAATTATAGATACCTCCTTCAACCATTTGAGAGTAATAAGACCTCCCCTAGACTACGAATGCTGTTAACAATACGTCCTTCCATTAGTTTTCTGTCCAATTACGTAAACAAAATGCACAAGAACACAATTTTACCCTACCCAAACCATTTAAAAATTATAGATACCTCTCCTAACCATTTCAAAATTACAAAGAACTCCGCTATTTTAAAGTATAATTTTCATGAGTTCTATCAAAGCCATTATTTACCTATCAAAAAATAAATAAAACAAACTTATTTTTATAAAGCATTTAAGCATTGCATTAGAATTTGAGATTCATCTTCGCTCCCAGTCATTCCACATTTTATTTGACAATAATCATAGTTAATTCTTAAAAATCATTTTCAACTGATTCCATTGTAAAGTTGATTAGTAAATACATAACAGAATAAATTTTAAAATATCTAGATTTGAGCCATTTAAATCCATCAAATTAAGCTAACACTGCTTAATCTCGTTAATCTCTTCAAAAGTTCTCTTGATTTCTGATTTGACAAATGAAAGACACTCTAGACATCAAATGATGGATTCTGCTATGACATGAGTATCGCACTGATGTATCCAATATTTAGTTGAGTGATTTTCACCAAATTTATTGAAAAATCGGTTGGTTCATAATGTTTTTGACTTAAATGAAATAAAAAAAATAACGAGTGAAGAATTAAATGAAATAAATTTGTAAAATTAACAACTCAAACCAACCCCTTTCTTGATAAATTAGATTAAAAAAATCACTCACCTAAACGACAAAAACGTTGACATCATAACTGTATCACACCAAGAGGAAAACCTGTTATTTAAGATTTGTTTCAGTAGACAAATCAAAATAATGTCTTAAATTATTAAAAAGATCCAACAATATTCACGTATTTGATGAAAACAAAAGGCTCAAATTTGGAACCAAGGCATTGTTGAGTTGAGTTGAATTGAGTTGATAAGGCTCAAATTTTAATATATGAAAATTTATTGAACCATATAATTGCTTATCAGCTTCATAAGAGAATCATTATAAAATGGTTTTCACAAATTGACTATAATTGTTATAGGACAAAATGAAAAAGATACGAGACGGAGATGAAGCTGAAATCACAATGTTGAGCTTAGTTCTTACTAAAGTAAATGGTATTAATAGAAAGCATGAATAAACAATATTTTAAATTGGCATTAATGAATAACATTTTAAATTAAGGGATGTCCTTGTAATTTTTAGATAGTTAGGGAGGCCCTATAAGTACTATTAAATCATTTAAAGAGTAAAATTTTCTTTCCACGCAATTTTTAAGACCGTTGAACGAAAAAGCAACAATACGGAACAATCATTAACAATATTTTTTAAAATAAGAGAGGAGTATGTAATTTTCAAATAGTTGAGGGAGGTGCCAATAATTAAACCGATATCTAGGGAAGATTGGTGTAATTTACTCTTCAAACAATCAATGTTGGAAATAAAGAAATTAACAATTATAATGAATGGGACTGAAATTGTAAGTAACAGCCTAATTCTAATTTTATATAACATCGCGTAAAACATAACCCATGGCAAGAATGAACAGAGAAAAAGATGATTCGTGCAGAACACAGACAATAATACCATTTTCCATATTGAGAAAAAAATATATATGTAAATATATATATATATATTTTAAACAATTCTAAAAATTTCATCTAATGGCAGAGCTGGTCAACAACATTTAGGTAAAGAAAATACCATTTTCCATATCATATATAAGGAAAAACAAAGCCCAAGACTTATAACCACCAAAGAATAAAAATAAATATTTAACCAATAAAAAGGGACTTTCAAAACACAGAGAGAGAGAGAGAGAGAAAGAGAGAGAGAGGTGGGAGCAGATAAAAAAAATGTTTATATTTGCATAAACATGTATATGTCCAGCGCATCCAAATAGATCCAATTTCTTAAACTTCAGATGAAGTGGGTCACCGAAAATTAAATAATAGAATGAATCAAATAGATGTACACACACATTATAGAAGTGATTGAGCAAATGAAGTTGGGAACAAAGACAATCTCCCAAAGGATGCAACTTGAAACAGAAAACAAAGTTAAAAGTGCATACACATACAGATACGACAAACACATACATACTGCCGAAAATTGTTCAAATTCGCACCAACTGGTGCGTGTTCTCCACTCAATTCAAATTGGTTTTGATAATTGAAACGAAACAGAAGAGAGAGCAACACGAAGTATAGGAAAGAAGTTTGTAGGAGCAACTCTAGAAGAGGGGGTGCGTGTTTAATTGAGAGAGAGAGAGAGAGAGAGAGAGAAGTACTGGATGAAATGGATGAAATTGAAGACTCAACTTGGCGTAGGGGAGTGGATAAGGGAAAAGAGACTTTTATACGGGGAGAGAAGCTGGCAGCTGAATGATACTCGCAAGCAATCGGACCAAAAGCGACTCTTGGAAGTGCGATTGGGTCAAAAATGTTTTCACAGAGAGAGAGAGAGAGAGAGAGAGAGAGAGAGAGGCGGCGAGGATTTGATTGTCCGAGTGAAGAGCGCAACTGCAGAATTTGGAGAAAGAGACAGAGGAGGAAACAAGCAAACAAACAGACAAAGGATCCAGCTACGGATCAATGGTCAGTTCAAAGACGTCTCGTTTATCCATATTTTTATGGATTCCAGCGCTGCAGTGGATAAATTAACGATTATAATGTAATTATATTAAAATAAGATGTGTTTTTTCATATTTTTTATTAATTATATTTCAATCAAATTTTATTTAATTTTTATTTTTATTTTGAATTTAATTTTATTACAATAAATTAAGACCATTAGATTTAATGCGGTCACATCTTAGCCGTTGATTTACCCATTACAACCTCTGCAGTGAATTTTCCCACTACAACTCCCTGAAACTCTATTTTTATTTACTAATAATACAATAAAATATAATTTTCTTGTTTATTTATTTTATTCATTAGGTAATGGAAGTGAAATCAGTTATCGTGAGGCTCTTCCGGTCCACGTGTTTTCTGAGATTTTTTTTGTTCTGCCGTTAATTGGTAAAAATATATGCCATCTACTACCGTGGAAAAACTATTTGTAAATGTACCGTTAGTGAAAACATTCTTTGAAAAGCATTTTGTAAACCTACTAAAGGTGCCCTTTCAAAGAGCGTTTTCAACTTCATTTAACCTTCCTCTTCTTTTAACGTTTTCGTGTGAGTGACATCCAGCTGAAAGAGCCCTTTCATGTGGCGTTTTCTATTGTTTTGTTTTTTCCTCCACCCTTTTTTGTTTTTTACTTTATGCCCGTGGTTTCATCTAACTGAAGGCGCCATTTGAAATAGTGTTTTCTAAAAATGCTATTTAATATAACGTTTTCTAAAAACACTATATGAAATAGCGTTTTTAATTCTCCTACCTTCCCTCCTTTGTTTTGTTTCTCCTCTATACCCATGTTAACCTGTCAAGTTATTCAAGTAAAACACTAACATTTACTCAATATTGCTAAAGCTTAATAAGCTTAAAAACAATAATAACTTTTAGATAATATCCTAAAATATATAATCAGTATAACAAAATATATAAGGTAAAAGTAAACTAACTTTTAAATGATATCACAAAATCTATAAACTAAAACTAAATTAAAGTTTAAATGAGAGAGATAATATGTAAGGAAATAAAATTGCAAGATTAATAAAGAAAGTTATGAAGAATATATACACGAACTTTTGAATTGTGTAAACCTAATAGAATATTACACTGTAGCTTTACAACAATGAATCTATAAAAGTCGGGGTAAATGATGCCTACTCTGTCCCACAAGGAGGGTGCCTCCTATTACGAGGGGGTTCTTCCGCCTCTCCTGCACCTGTGGCTGAGTATGTGGTGCTGTAGGCTATACCTGAGGTGGTGGGTCCTGAGGGAGCTCTAAATGGGCTGGAGCCTAACTAGGGTCGAAACGAGCTCTAGGCCTCTTTTCGGGTGTACTGTATGGGAGGAGGAGGTGCTGTGATGTCATCTGATGGCAATGCTGTGCTGGTGGTGGGAACTGATGGCGTAGGATGCGCCGGTGGTGACAGTGTAACATCCACATCATCCATGACTATAGTATAGTCATCAATGCTCTCCAATGGATGGTGTAGCTCAGTAATAGGTGATGGTGACCTGCCAGACACAGATGGTGGCGCTCCTAGAGAACTGTAGGGTTAGGCTCCTGCAGAAGTAGAAGGCATAGCTCCTGCATAACTCGATGGTCCCGTTGCAGTAGATGATGATGGTCTGCCATCGGGAGGAGATGACGAGGTCGCAGTGCCTCCAAACTCGATCAGTCGATACTCCTCATCTATGGCTGCAATGGTCCTCCTCCCGATGCTCCTCATCGTCTCAGCCAATTGACGGACCTCCTCCCAATCCCTGCAACTAAGGATATCTATCACTATCTGAGTAGCCCTCACAGCGGTGTCCACCTGTAAGTGTACGAACGGTTAACGAGTCATAAATTACATTTTATTGAAAAACAAAAATAGTAATTAATTAGTCAATGATTAACGAGTCACTCACCAATATAGTCTTCGTAGCTGCAATAGGTTGAGATCCGATCGGAGGCATAGCTCGCAAAGGTCCAATCAGTGTCCTGGTGATCGTCTGATACCATCTCATATATGGATCATCGGGTGGCATCTGACCTATAAATGGGTCAGCTGTGACCACTCTATTAAGTCGATCCTCCCACGCAATGATATGCTCTCGATGGTGGACATCCCAGCGAGTCTCTCTACGACCTCGGCGATCAAATGCATACAATGCAAGGCTGGTGTCGCATGTGGCTGGCTCCTCCTGAATCATCCCAAACTGCCGCATGACGCGATCTGGGAAGTACATCTCAACCACGTCATAGCATATAAGGGGCACTTTGGCCCGCTAAATCGCCCGGTCGCGTGGTGGAATGGGAAGATCCGCTGAATATGGCTGCCACGCCATCTGTGCCTCACTCATGATATCCAACTAATCTCTGTAGCCTCTGAGAGTACGGGAACTAGTTATCGTAAGTGGAGCTAGCCACCTACAGTTAAAAGAGGTAGTATCAGTTGAAGCAATGAGTATGTGAGGGAAAATAAAATGAAGTTCAATTAACAACTGTAATAAATAAGTTATTGCTATTCATACCTATAGCCATATGGGTCGGCTGGTAGTGGTGGGGGTAGGGGGTCGGGATGTGCGTCCGCAGCATAAGCTAGGTCAGGGGCTACTACCCCCTCTGCAGGCACGGCGTCATGTATGGGTGTATCCTGATCCGGAGGATCCACAGGTGTTGTAATCGACTCTGGCTGGCAGATCAGTGGTTGTACAAGGGATAACCGCTCCCATGCCCAGATCTGTAGTATGATTAGCGGCCTTGAGAGCTCCTTGGCGCCTGGCTGCGCCACCCTACACATCTCCCTATACAACCAAGCAAGTGCTGCGGACCCCCAGCTATATCGCCCAACGTGCTCTAGATGCTCCAACATCAGTAAGTACATGAGCTTGACCATGTTTCCGGACTTGTCTGCCAGCAAGCCACCCCCGATCAACAACAACAAGGTGGCCCTTGCATGCTGCCGCACAACCTCGTTGTCTGCACCATCCGGCAATCGTCTAAAATGTCAAGTCAACCAAGTGATCTGTAACCGTGCTCCATGGATAGCAGCTGCAGGAGGGGCAATGCCTAGTAACCTCTCCACAATGGCAATCCACTTTACCACACTGTGCTCCTCGTCCATGCCAGTCACGGTAAATCCATCAACTGGTAGGCCTGTGATCACACTGACATCCTCAAGTGTGACCGTGCACTCCCCACAACGCAAGTGAAATGTATGTGTCTCAGGCCTCCATCGCTCAACTAGGGCCGTGATGAGAGCGTGGTACAACTGAATGGAGCCCATCCTGTAGAATCCATGCACCCCTGCTCTCACCAAGTACTCGACCACCCTGCCATCTCTGGGTATACGAGTAAAATCACGCATCAACTGCTTATTATTCCTAACTTTAAGGACTGTCTCCTCCTGCATCGAGGAAATTAAAGGCATTAGTAAAAATATGACATACGATAATTTAAATAATATTACATTAAGGAGATGTGTTTTATTATATAAATATTATAAACTTATAGTTGGAATCTCTATTATAAACTTACCCCAGCAGCCCATATCCGTGAAGATCTATGCGACTCCTGACGGTGCAACACTGATGTGTCATCAGGTCCGGGTGAAAGTAAATCTGCTCGTGCGTCCATAACTGCTCTACAACTACCTGTATGCACGACAGTAGTAGATTAGAACGAAACATTAAATGTAATGATAAAATGCTCAAACTACTGATAACTTGCTAAAAAACATTAGTGTCAACCGAATGCGAATACATAAGAAATTATCATTCGAATTATTCAACAAATATTGTTCTAACATGCAAGTAAAACAAATGTCAACTTCATTACAACTAAATAGATAAAGTTTCAATGACATTACGTTCACTTTAGTCATTACATAATCCTAACATATCCAGAATAATACATCATTATATTCTCAAAAACAAAACAGCATGTACTATCATGACTACCCTGGAAGTCTACCCAGGCACTTCCTTTTGTTATGACCCTCCTCACAACAAATTCCACATCGTACTTTCGATGTGTTTTCACTTCTGTCCATCTCTGTTCGGATGCGAGTTGACATTGGCCTGTCTTTTTTTCGCTTTAGACGCTGATTTGGGATAAACACCGGACCACTTGGTGTTTCCCAATACTTTGGATCATGCAAAGGCTTGCAACGAGGAGCATAAGTGTTGACATAAGTATCGATGGAGTATTCTTTTGCTATCATCCCCATCCAATCATAGTGTCGCTCCTCGCAGACGGCAATTACATGTGAGCATAGAATCCTAAGATGATTCCATTTACCGCATGTGCAAGTTTCCTCTTTCAGGTTCACAACTTGGACATTACCTCCTCCACTAACATGGCAGCCTGTGGTTATCTCATACACACCGTCAACTTGGTTGAAACACACAATACGATGTGCGCAAGCACGAATTTGGAACTTCTCAACTAACTCTCGAACATTAAGGGAAAGTCAAACTCCACTCCCCTAGCAAGCAACTCCCACTGCATTTCTATCACTAAAATATGTCAACACCTTGTAGAAAGTAAACTGAGCACAAGCTGCAATTGGCAAAGACCTCGCACCCCGCATTACGTTGTTGAAGCACTCAGAGATATTAGTGGTTTTGTTTCTATATCTGTGGCCCCCATCGTAAGACATAGTCCACTTCTTCCTGGGGATCTCATCGAGGTACTTCCACACATCTGGGTTTAATTCTCTGATCGTTTGCATTATAGCCTTAAACTTACGAAGTTGAGGGGTTTTCGCTGCATTTGACATCAACTTAGTAAGTTGGACTCTGCCAAAATTCTTCTAAAAGTTTGCATCCACATGCCGTAGACAAAACCGATGAATAGCATTAGGTGATGCCCAACCTAAACTAGGTGTATTGACTGCAGAAACAAGCCCAGGATGCCGATCTGAAATAAGACATAAGCCTCGTCTGTTTGGCACTACATGGACCCTCAAGTTACGGAAAAACCAGAACCAACTGTCAAATGACTTCTCATCCACCACAGCAAAGGCAAGTGGGAAAATTTGTAGGTTCGCATCAACTCCCATGGCAATCAGAAGCTTACCCTTATACTTGCCGTATAAGTGCGTACCATCAACGCTCACGATAGGTCTACAGAATTTGAACCCTTCAATAGCTGGTTTGAAAGCCCAGAATATGTATTGCAAGATTGCAGTACCCGGAGTAGCCGATGGACGGTATAAGTACTTAACAACGCTACCAGGGTTGAATGTTTGGACTGCGTGCAGGAAGATTGGCAATTTACTGTACGATTCTTCCCAATTGCCAAAAATATTAGCAATTGCCTTCTGTTTTGCAACCCACGCCTTGTTGTACGAAATATGATACTGATACTGTTTGTTAACTATCACAAATATCATGCTGGGAGATATTGAAGGATATTTCTTTACCATCTCCTCAATGTAAGACGCAACAAATCGGGCATCCAACTGCGAGTGATCCTGATTCATCCTAGCATAAACATAGGTATGCGGCCCAACGTAAACAGTAATCTGCCACTGTCCATGTTTCTTTAACTTAGTTGCACGCAGTCGCCAATTACAAGTTGTTCCTCCAACCATCTTGCACTTTATCACCCACGTCCGTCTATCAGACTCAACCGTTTGGTACTGTGTGTTGGTCCTCAATGAGTACGTCTTGACAGCATTCACCAGATCAAGCTTCTCCTTAAATAAAACACCAGTGCGAGGTTCCTGACTTGTGGGATCCCATTGTTTGCAAGTAAACCTTGATGTGGAGCAGGCAGCGCTAACTTTAGGCAATGTTGTAAACGTTTGTGAATCAGGTTGATGAAACTCGGGCTCTACCTCCTCTACTCCTTGGGATACAGTGAAGCCCACCTCAAAATCCACATTGCCATCAAAATCTATACCAATTTCTTCATCATCTCTAGGCTCCTCCATCATTTCCTCCATGCATGGCGACTCAACTAACTGATTGATTCCCATTTGCTACTGGTGATTAGCTAGCTCTTGAACTGCATCCCATTGAGCAACATCAGCAGCCACGTGGCTAGAAAGCTCTTCACTTGAAATATTATGTTCTCCTCTTAAGCTGGATCTGTCTCGGGGATTAATGGTGCACGTATAGGCTCCTCAACTGATGTCACTTCATACTGTATGTACAAGTCAGTGTGAGACCAGTTCAACTTCTTGATTCCTTCCAGTAATGTCTGAATTGAGTCATCGTCATCTAATCTAAGCCCTCGCATGCGAACGGTACCTCCAAATAGATACGGGCAAAAACATATGATTTTAATGTTAACCCGGCCTTGTTGCACGCCTAACACGGAGCACAACTTCGTGACTAACCCCTCGTAGCTTATACTCGGAAACACCCAAATGCATCGCTCGTAGTCACGTTCATATGATAATCCTTCGGACGTTGATACAATACTTCCCCTCCAATAACAAAAAAGTGACACGCAATCTTTAGCCATAATACCTTTAATTACCAACAAAACCTCCTCATTAGTTTATCGCATATATGAGAAGGAAAAAAATTGTATAAGACATCCACAAAAAGTAGTTAACAAGACTTAAAATTTAAACCACCAAACCATATCTAAGTATAAATGCAAAAAAAAAAAATTAGAGAACTGTCCATATCCTTACGCTTAAAGTTACAAATAAATATATATATGTCTTCAAATGTATAAAGTTTGAAATAAATATAAAGTTTAAAATATATATGTTAAGAAAATTTAAGAGGGGGTAATGAATTTGGTGGTCACAAGCGAGATTACAAGACGAGATTATAAGCCAAATTCATAATTAAGGCGTAACAGCGCAAACCTAAGTTTAAAAAATTTATCCAAAAATTTCAATGATCCACCAATATTTTTAAAAATTAATTAATTTTAATTATTGCTAACAATTACCTGTGCCTACAAAAATAACATTTGGCATATAAATAGTTTAATTCAAATTTATAAAATAAACTTACATAAAAAGTGTAAAAATAACATATAAAAATAAAAAGAGATTAAGGTATAAAATTTTATTATTTATAAGAGATATTATCACATTTTTAAAATATTAATTTAAAATCTTCTATACAAAAAGTATTCAAAAAAATATGCGAAAAGTGAGACAAAAAATTATTGTGGCCATTTAGCAAATTCAACTGTTAAAAATATCTCAAATTCAAAATTTTAAACTTTTTTATCATATAAATGATGCAAAATGTAAAATTGTATGCATTTACAATTTAAGTTTTAGGTACATTATAATTGAAATTGAAATTTTATTGTTATTTTAATAAAATTATAAAAAATTAAAGTTTAAACATATTTTTTAAATAAAAAATTTAATTGATTTTGTCTAATAGTTATATAGATATATTGTTTAAAAAATGTGTACAATTTTATTATTATTGTATAGATCCCTATGACATTTGTCGATAATATACGTAAAATATAATTTATATAATTTTACAAAATATAATATACATATATATATTTGAATTTCAAATTTTAAAATTTGTGTGTAAAGCATGGATCATTTATCCCTGAATTTGGTCTTAAGATTTTTTTAAACTTTTCTGTCTTATTTTTATTAAAATTTATTTTTTTTCAAAAGATGTAGTTTTTAATTATACTAACTTTTAATTAATTTTTAACATTTTTTATGAATATGATTAACACGTCTAAATTTTAAAATTTTTGAAAAAATTAATAAAAATATACAAAATAAAAATAAGAAAATAAAAAAAATTTTGTAATCACATTTTAAAAAAATTTTATAAAAAAATATATAAAGAATAAAAAAGTGCATTTTCATATAAAGTGATCGAAAAGATAACTAAAGTGGGGAGAAAAAATAATTTTAACTATTAAATAAATTCAATATATATTTATTTAACTATTAAATATATATTTATTTAACTGCTTATTTAAAACATGCCAAATTTAAAACCCCCTTCTCCCACTCATTCAAATTTAAAACCCCTCCCAAGCAAACCCCCCACCACCTTTCTCTGTCTTCTTCCCCTTTCTCCCATCCCCCGTGAGCGACACGTACGCATCCGTCAAATCGACAGATGTGTTTTATTATATAGATATATAATTTAAAAATTAAATTGTCAACTAATTATATCATTTATATATCTCTGGTTCTTGATTTCATAAAATTTAAAAATAATATAAAATCGAGGATTCAAGTTTATTGCGACTTGAACAAACTGGGATAAGTTTGAATTTTTTCTCCGTTTGAGTGTTTTTCATTATATTTTATCTTTTCCTACTCTACTCTTTCTATTTGCAATACGTTTGAGATTGGATTGTTTACCGTACGGAAATTCAAGAAGTTTTAAAGATAAACTTCATTTGATTAATTAAAATTTAAGTCAAACTAGCACTTTTTGAATCGACAGTACTTGATCATGTCATTTTGACTAGAAAAGCTGGCGAAAGTAACCAGCCATATACATGCTTAAACATGCAGTTGGTCTAATACCAAGATTAATGGTTGGCTTTGGCAAGAAATTTGTTGAAAGGCTTTTGCATTCTTTCTTTTTTTTTTTTTTTAATTTTCTTCTAGAAATATTAGCTATGGGATTATTTGATTCCCCCCCTCTTGAACAAAAAAATGAAAGTAGATGAAAATTATATGTTTAATTTAGAGAATTGTTTTTAAAAAAATAATGTATTTTTTAATTTATAAAACAAAAAATAATAAATATAATTTTTCAAATCAAACAACCAATTGTTCTTCAACATTACTTAGATAATGCACTGAGGGAATCTTCGCTACAATTATTCTTCAATATTATTAATAAGTAAAAAAAATTATTATTATTTAGATAATACATAACGAAATCTTAAAACTGTAATTGATAAATAAATGAAAAAAAAATTCAAACACTTACCACTGTGCCAAAGTGTATAACTATTAGTAGAGGGCAACTTTATTTCCTTAGTTGATTTTACTGCACCCATAGTTGATTTTATATTTAAACCACCAATAACATGTCAATTTTTCATAATTCAAATTTAAGGTTAAGAAAAATTTATGGACCCCTTGGTTGACTAAAAAACACCAAAAAAAAAAAAAAAATCTAAACTACCTTTCCCAACCCCAACAATCACATACAAATATTTTCCTACACTTTCTCGGCTACCAAACACAACAAAACCTTTATCCAGCACATTCATCCAGCACAATCAATCACAGCCACCACAATCAATCAATTGAAATGAAATGAAATTAAATAATCAATCAAAAACAAAAATGGAGACACATCCAAAAATCATCCATTGCAGCCACAAAGGCTGCCGCAGTACCCAAAAAAAAAAAAAAAAAACAAACAAACAAATAACTTACTTGAGAGAAGCTTTGTGGGTGGAGCTCAGTAGGCAGAGGTCAGCAGCCAAATCTCTCTTAGCACCGGCGGTGAGAGCTCACGGACGAGCGAGAGGACGATTGAGAGAGAGAAGGGTTGCTTCGGCCTTGGGCGAGAGAGAGCACGAGAGAGAGAGAGAGGACAGAGAGACAGAGGGGTTCGAATGAGGGGGGACTCCCGGGTTTATGCAACGTAGAAAACGCGCTATGAGATAGTGCTTTCATAAAGCGCCATATGGTGTAGCGCTTTAAGAAAGTGCTATTTGGTTTAGCGCCTTGTCAAAACGTTATATCAAATAGCGTCTTCAGTTTAATATGAAAACGCTTTTTCAAACTCCGCTTTCATTAACGGTATTCTTCCAAATACTTTTAAATCGACAGCAGACACCATATATTTTATTTACTTAACCGTAAAACAAAAAAAAAAATCCTATTTTCTGCCTTTGTTTGGGTCTTATCAAATGTTCGTTGAGTTCGGCTCCTTATGAAATTAATTTTAAATTTAAACATAATTTGTAATTTAGTTTTTTGGTTTTAATAAGCCTGTTGTTTCAATTCGTATGCATACTAAGGTTGTGCATAATTTGGTAAAAGTTTGTTTTTTTTTTTCGATCGTACCAACTAAACTTCAGAAATTTGGTTCGATTTTTTGTCTAGTATCAATCAGTTAAATTATTTTTTTGTAAGAAAAACGATTACAAATTTTGATTACAGTTTTGAAATTCTAAAATCAAATAAACCAAAATAATCAAATTAAATTTATTTTATATTTAATATATATTTATAATTAATCTAAATATCCATTGCTATCAATGGTTTTTCTTTTGAAATTTTAGAAATTATAAGAAATCAACAAATTATTATAACATTAAATACATATTTGATTTTTTTTTTTTAGGGATCTGAGTGACTTTTAATTTTTTGTTCCATAATCTAAGTTTCAAGTAGCTCTTATATAAAAATTAATATTTTATCTCTGTAATTAAATTATAAAAATATATTTACATTTATAAAGCTAAATAACT
Organism: Vitellaria paradoxa; assembly: GCA_019916065.1. Classification (NCBI taxonomy): domain Eukaryota; kingdom Viridiplantae; phylum Streptophyta; class Magnoliopsida; order Ericales; family Sapotaceae; genus Vitellaria; species Vitellaria paradoxa. Next base: position 31,536,798 of record CM034244.1, read on the forward strand.
GAACCGATCATAATCAATATAATTCAATTCGGTTAGTGATTAGTTAGTGCATATTTTTTGATTGGTTTAGTTTTTATCATTTCTAATTTTATAATATTCAATTCGGTTGCAAAAAGTTATAATTTTCAAGCCATACCGACTAATGCTCACTCTTACGCAAAACTCTTATACTTAATTTTTAAAAATTATTAATAATCCAAAACTCCAAATATTTTTCATTATTTCGCTTCTCTCATTCAGTCAAGGATAATTTTGTAATACCTTAAAAGTTGTTTTAAGGTATCATAATATAAAATTTAAAATCATCCTTGGATCTATACTAAATTTAATAAGTTAATTTTATGTCTCAAATGGGTAGAAAATTTATCTTAAAAAAATAAAAACTTTAAAATATTTCAATTTTGCTTCAAGCTTTAGATTTGAAAATGCTCTCACCTATTGTACGGACAATTCTTGGCTAGAAATGGTGTGAATATTTTGTCTTGACTAAGTTGATTAAATTTAATTAATAATAAACAGATGAACTACTTCTATTTTGACTTCTTTTTTTTTGTTTTATATGATTTTTTCATCAAATTTCTATTCTATTTCTATTTTTTTTCATAACTTTTTAAGCACATTGTTCGTATTTATAAGAAACATTTTAGATCTAAGACTTTTAAGTACTTTTTCAGGTTCAAAATATTATCATATAAATTTTTTTTTAAATATACAAAAAAATTTTAGGCCCTTTTTGTTCACTTTAGGCGCCCAAATAATTTAATACAGTCTTACCATAATTATATTGTTAAAGTTGCAAAAATTAATGGATTAAAGTGTATAAATATATAGACAAATGTGTATAACTAAAAATAGATTAATATGAACAAATATATGATTAAAATTGTATAAATGAATATAGTAAGATGCATAGACCAGTGGAATAAGGTGTACAATTAATGGTTGAAGATGTATAAATATATAAACAAAAGGTATATACCTTTCAAAAAAAAAAAAAAAATAAACAAAAGGTATATAGTTAAAAATGGGTCAATGTGAACAAATATATGGCTAAAGTTGTATAAATTAACAAAGTATGATGCAAACACTAGTGGAATAAGGTGTATAAATTAATGGTTTAAGGTGTGTAAATATATGGACAAAGATGTATAATTAAAAATGGATAAATATTAACAATTATATGATTAAATTAAGTTGTATAGACAGAAGGAGTAGAATGTAAAAATTGGTGGTTTAAGGTAGATAAACTAATAAACGCATAATTATATCGTTAAAATTGTATAAAACAACGGAATAAAGTGTATAAATTAATTGACTAAGATGTATATATTACTAGACCTATAATTTGTCACGCACTTAATGCCGTTGTCCGGGACAGATGGTTTTGGAATATGAAAACTAGATAAAATAAATAAGTTCTAATCCAAGGTCCATTCATAATGGATTATAATTATCGATGTATCCAAAATTATTCTTCATTCTCATATAAAATATTAATTGAATACATTTCCATCAATTAAACAATAATATAATTCACTTTAATGACATCTTCAATGACAACATCCAAGGTCTGCACAGTCAGAATATATACTATAGCAACACTTATATCTCTCAAAATAATGATAGTACGAAGATAAGAAGCAAGCCCACACTTTGGGCCACACATTCTATAAAATAAATAAATCAACTCAATTTACAAGAATAAAAACAATTATTATTTTCCATAATGAATATCGGACTTAGACTATTCTAGCCTAAGCTGCCTACGTATCCCACCTTGAAAATTATGTCACCATAATCCTTAACTTTATTATTCAATGTTCACAACTCAATTCTTCATCAATAAATCACTTATTAATTATCATTATAATTAACAACATCAAGATATTAATACATAATAAATATATGCAATCTCATGTAATGGGTAATGATAGAATGCAATGCCGGTATATACACTCTAATCTCAATCTACCTTTAACCTTATTCTGAGACGGGTGATGTTTAGCAAAATACGCGATGTCACCAACTGCACCGCTTAATGTTCACGGCAAACAATAATCTCAATATATAATCACAGGTGGGAACCGTGTTACACCATCTGTCCTTTCTACTAGAGAACCGTGTTACATCCTTAGTCAGGCATTTCTACTTAGCTCAAGCAAAGTCTGGTTATAATCCGAAGAAAATCTCATAATTATATCTCGTAATTAATGTCCAGACTCCAAATAACTAAACTCTAGTCATATATATTAATTGGGGATCATCTGGTATTTTTAAAATCTCATTTTATCATTTTTCTCAAAATCAAGGATTCCATCTATATACACGACTTGTGCCTCGGCACATCAAAATATCAATGTGGAACTCTTGGCTAATCAATAATCATATCGGATGATGGAACCCCAAACCCATGCACATGATATGCTCAATCATGTAAATAAACATAATCTCAATATAAAAATGAATTCTCATTAGGCTTGATGATGATTTGGGGTTTATTTTAATCTCTAAAAACCAATAATTAATAGGCATGGGTACAAAACAAGTGTTTAGAAATCAAACTTTTTCATTTTCAGACATTCTGTCAAATAGTGTCCCAATGCCAGGACGCCGTCTTCATGCTAGCAGTAAATACTAGCATCTAGACTCACTGGCCAGTGGCGTCCCAACGCCAGTGATGCCATCTAGACGCTAGTGCCCAGTACCTAACTTCTGGGTTCATTTACAACGAAACCCCAATTCTAAAACACCCCTAAATCACTCATCCAAGCCCCAAACTCAACAATCAATCATAGATAAACATTTAAACATCTCCATAACATGTTTCTACAACCTTAAATTCAAGAATAACTCCAATAAATGCAAGATCTTGACATGAATATGCATATATATACACATCTATGTATGTACATATATAAACATCAACCCAAATCATTCAAACTTAACTAAATCAAGCAAATAACAAATCAAAATTCTCCTAACAACGTGTAGAACATGAATATCCCACCTACCTCAGATTAAAGAAAATATGAAGAAAAAAGTGGATAATCTTAAAGGTCCAAAACTTTTTTCTTCCATTTCTCTCACCTCAAGCAGAATCACCATGATCTGACACTGCCATGATAATCACGATGCCGGAAATACCAAGGATTTGCTATCTTCCTTATCTGAAACACACTTTCTCTCTCTACTCTCTCTCGTCTCTCCCTTGCTTTTCTAGCTACGTGTGGAGAAAAGAAGAAATGAAAAGAAAATAAGGAAAAGAAATAAGAAAAAGAAAAAAGGTCTTTTTGCCTAGTTTTCTAACCCAATACCACTTCGGGCTAAACTCAGTTCAAGAAAATAAAATAAAATAAATCTCGATCTAAATATTTTATTGGCCTAAAATAATTAAAAAATATCAAAAATAAAGACCAGTGTTACATAATTACATAGTTAAAGTTGTATAAATTAATGGTTTACGGTGTATAAATGTACAGGCAAAGGTGTATAGTTAAAAATTGATCAATGTGAACAAATATATAGGTAAAGTTGTATAAATCAATGAAGTAAAATGCATAAACTAATACAATAAGGTGTAGAATTAATAGATTCGTAATTATATTGCTAAATGTGTATAAATTAATGGTTAATGTGTGAAATATATGGACAAAGCTATATAATTAAAAATAAATAAGTTTGAACAAATATATGGCTATGGTGTATGAATTTAAGGATCAAGATGAACAATTTTTAAGATCAAGCAAACATTTTGTAGGGTCAAAGTGACAAATTTACTAGACAAAGGTGAACATTTTACCCAGGTGTGTAATTTTAAGATGAACTATAAAGCAAGGTAAATAATTTTAAGGATCAAGGTTTAATTGTCATCGATGCAAATGCTTAATGTCCAGGTCACATTCCCCAAGCAGTATAAGTACCTAGACGCTAGCCCAAACCATCAAATTATATAAGTGTCTAAGTTTAACTTAGTCTCCTTAGACATAACATAAGAGCCCCATAGCTAGTTGACACATTTTAAGAAATGTAGTGTGTAATGATCATTCTCTAAATCCCTAGTGTTGTAAGTGCCCAAGTGCCAACTACTAGATTATAGCCGGATGACATAAATGCCCAAGTGTTAGTCAATTTGTCAAACATACTTTCACTCATCACTTGATTCCCCATATAGTCACTTTCATCCACTTGCATATTCACATAGCCCATTAGGGCTGGCGATGATGATTGAGGCCATCAGGTGCCATCCACGACATTTAGACCACTTACATTCACTTACTTTCCCTTCCACACTCACACGACTCGTTAGGGTCGATGATCTGGCTATCTACACTCGAGGCTAATTAGGGTGTCATCCTTGGTATTCTGATCACATATGCTCTTTCATATAATCACTGGCATATCACATACCATCCACGATATCACACATGCACTTAGGCCAATGAAGACTACTGAGGCTGCTAGTTCACTATTCACGATATCTGGTTTTACATATTCAATATAACACAAACACACATATTAACATGGTTTAAACCACCTTAGGTTCGAACTATGTTGACCTGATCCCTTCACATAGTATTTAGGTAGCTTGGGTACGTCCCAAGTCTGATTACCATACCATCTATCACAACACATTCCTTATCATATCACTCATCCATTTTACCCCAGTGAGATCTCCACTAACCATTATTTTCCCCAGTGAGTTGCATTGGTCTCCTTGGACTGTATCTTCCCTAACATATCAAACATAAGCATCATCATCCCTATTTGAGTTCACCTCTTATAGAGCATCCCAATATAAAAAGTCTTTAACACTAAATAGAGTCAAACTAGCATATAAAACAAATTAGAAAACATTACACTGCACTCAATCACACGAACTACTACTAGCCTAATTTTCTATTAGATATTGGGCAACCCTGTGGGCTCGATCACCTGACATTTCATATATAAACATGCATTAATCACACATTTAGGGGTTGTAATATATCGGTTATTATAAAATGGGATAATTATTTTGAGACTGAAATTATGAAAAGTGGAAAGGGGCTCTACGTATCCCTGGGCATTTAGGTATGACGGTTCTTGTGCGCAGCCGAACCCCAGAGCCGTTTCTCTAATTGCATAGATCAGTCAAGGTCACCAAAATAGGGCCTTTATCATATTTTCAAAATATAAATCAAAACATTTTAAGTCAGAACTAAAAATTGGGTATCTCTACAGTCCATTTTGAAAATGTTAGGTGAAACTTCATATCTATGTGACATGGCCTTTTCAAAATCAAAATTACATTTTTCATCCATTTCACGCATTCGAGTGATTACGGACACCCCAGTCGTAATTAGGTGGCCCACGACTCGCACTCCTCTGCCCTTTGCAAGTGGACTCGATCACGACATCAGTTCGGTAACCTCCTTCTCCCTTACCTTGAGCATGTCTTTTATTTATTGATGACTTATTTTTTCTTTGTTGAATAGGGAAATGTGCTCGAGGTAATTGATTACTTCAATAGAAAGTGAGCTAAAAGATGGAGGGATTGTAGCTCTTGGTTAAGTTGATAATATGAAATGACTAAGATATCCTTAAAACAAACCCAAATAAATTATACTATGTATATGAAATACAAATGTACTAATTATACTATACATAAATTATACAGAGTATTTTTATTTTATAATTTGAATGAAATTATATAATTGTATTAATTTGTATAATAATTAAGAAAAATATTTAAACGTTAAGGATAATTAAGAAAAAAAAAATCAACTCATCCAATGAATGTGCCCCAATCTAAGGGTGCACAAAAAAACTGAATAACCTGAAAATCGAACCAATTCGATCACTTTGGTTAGGGTCTATATTATTTTCGATTCGATTCTAGGTTAAAAAATCAACAAACCAATATTTTCGGTTCAGTTCTCGGCTTGAGTATTTTTTAACTTGAACCGAACTCAAACCCAAACCAAAAATAACTCAAACCGAACTAACCTTAAAATCTAATATATAATATATAAATATTATACAATATTATAAAAGTAAAAATGATATTAATGATAAAATGGGATTAATTTTTATTATGAATTGCATTAAATTTTAGTTAATTTTTCTTTTTTTTTTAAGTGATTTATCTTGATACTTTTTTTTTTAATCATAGAACTTGTTTGTTCCATCTATTTTTTTAAATGATAAATGTGTAATAAATATATTTAACCTGAAATAGACCTGAACTAAACTGAAATGAGATAAGTTGAAATGGATCCGATCTAACCAGAACAAAAAACAAATCGAACTAACCTAATATTTTCGATTCAGTTCTAATTCAAAATTGACTCAGTTTCGAGTTTAAATTTTAAGAATTGAAAAAAAAGTTTCCTAATTCAAAATTGATTCAGTTTCGAGTTTAAATTTTAAGAATTAAAAAAAAAGTTCGGTTTTGAGTTAAGTGTAAATCCAAACCGAACGGATCCATGCACACTCTTACCCCAATCGGTTGAACTATCTGAAAAGGACCATCACATTAGAGCTGAAAACTCTGTAATGTTTATCTCTCATCATAAGATGCCTAAACCCCAAATATAGTTAAAAGAAAGTTATAAAAAAATAAAAGTAAAAGAGAAAAGAAAGAAATAAACATAATTTGAAATGGAGGACTGGGTTTTCCAAGCGAGACAGGCTGATGCAGCAATCTGATTTCGCTGAAATAGTTTGTTGCATAAATCAAAATGTTATTTCGCGGTTGTAGGCTTGATTTATTTTTAGGTATAAATTACAAAATGATGTTGTGGTGTTAGACTTTACGGCACCCCAATGTCGTATGGTGGTTTTATTAGCAATATTTTTTTAAATAAAATTTTTCGCAAAATATTTAGCTAATTTTTTTTTTATAACTTTAACAGTAAGCCAAAAAATAAAATTTCTTCATTCACCTTCCTCTTCCTCTGTTTCAACTCGTGAACAGAGGGGGAGAGAGAGAAACAGAGAAAGTAATCGTTTACCTCTGATAATTAAAAAAAAAAAAAAACCCTAATAAAGAAAATCCTCTCATGTAATAACAATATGTTTTCTTTTTATAACTATTATTAATTGCAATAATTGTTTGGTGCGATTCAGTGGTTCTCTGAATTTGTTGAGTTGTGGCGACAAAAAGTCAAAGAGGGTTTGAAATTGGGAATTTGAAGAAGACGATGGAGCTGAAGGGGAAATTCGTGCCACAATTTGAGGTGAATTTGAAGAAGACGATGGAGCTGAAGGGGAAATTTGTGCCACAATTTGAGGTGCGAAAACCGCCTCAAACGCCAACTTGGGTGCTTGCAAAACGCCCCAACTTCCTCGTACTTGGCCTCTCCAATGACAACTTCAGGTAAACCCATGAAGAACCTATATCTCAATCTCTCTCTCTCTCTCTCTCTCCCCCCCCCCTCTTCTTCTCTGTATACAGATATATATTATTGATGCTGGTTAGAACACTTTGAACATTGGGTTTTGATATTCCTTCTTTCTTTATCTTATTTATTTATTGTTTCTGGATGAAACGGGAACTAGGAATTGAATTGTGATTTTGTGAAGTTTTTCTTACAAGCCTATGGGACCAATAAGTTTTGCATTAGCGACTTTTCCCCCCTGCCTCTTTTTCATGGTCTAACGCTGAATGCTGTTGTGAACTTTTGTGGTTGAATTTTCGAGCTCTCTCTATTGGGATAATCCATACTTCAAATTAGAGGGTGCAGTTGGTTCAAAATTTTGTTTTGGTGGGGTGTAGACACACCCATTTTAGTGGGTTACGACATTTGGTTGTTACATTCGCGAGGAAACGAAGATATTTTAAAAGCGACACAAAATTTTGAAAATATGTAAAAATGTTTTGGAAACATAAATTGAAATATATCTATACGTTTGAAAACATAATAAAAACCTTTAAAATATAGATGAAAAGATGGTCAATTGTCTCCTCCCTAGTCTTGCAAAGGGAACACATCTTGGCTAAAGAAAAGTTTCTCTTTTGAAGATTATCCATTGTTAATATCCTTCAGTGAAGCATTCACTAAATAAAAGATGCTCCCCCCTTCGAAATCCTCCTATATGAAAAAGATGTCTCTCTATTGCCATTTAGAATTGTGTAGGAGGACTTGACTTGGAATAAACCTAGCTTGGATGCTTTCCAATGGATTTTGCCGTCACTGATCACGGGCTTCCTCCTGTGAATCAACCCCAATAGATCAGCATAACTTTTTATTTTCAAGTCTTGTAAATTTCTCCGCATGCTCAGATTCCAATCGAAAGCCATCCCACTAAAGGCACCCCATCTAGCCATGACTGCGAACTCCATAATTGAAAAGGAAAATAACTTCAAGTTCTATTCTAATTGGCCTTCTAGGATCTACTCATGACACTAGAATTTGATCCTTATGCCATCCCCCAATTTCCACCGAATAGTCCTTTTGAAATTATGCTATCCCTTATGAGTACTTGTCCATAGGTTAGAACTAATAGTAATATTCCCTGCTGATCTTTCAATGACCTTCGAATCCAGTATCATCTCTAGTGCTTTTCGCATGGAATCCAAGTCAATCTATTCCACCAATTGGCCTAACCATTTGACTATCTTGAAGTTAATGGGAAAAATTCTATCTAGTGGTCAAAGGCCGTCAAGATTACCTTAATTGGATTGAGCAAGCATAACACCTGAATAAAAATGCTTTAGCATCATTTGAAAATACTTATAAAACCTGGATTTAAGATGATGCAATTATTGTGAGCCTTTATGGGATTCTATGGAGACCGATGTTGCAGGGATCTATACCCATTTAGATAATTGTAAAGGGTTTTGGTACTACGTTTGACTACTGTATCATAGTAATCTCAGTCACACTTATAATGCCTTCAGTCTTTTAAGTTTCAATAATCTAATAAAACTTTCACTCAATAATTTGCCACTTTGAAGAGGATGTATGAAAAGTTGAACTCCCTTCAACCCTTGTCAGGCGATATTACTGAGATGTAGAAGCAACGAGAACGAATGATTTTTTTTGCAATTTCCTTGAGGGCTAGGATCCAAAATTTGAACCCTTCAAGCCCAGATACTCGGAGGAGCTTCCTTTCCTTCACTTGCCGAGACATAAGTTCGAGCCTTGATAGTTGTTTCTTAGAACTTTCTACTGGTTGAGCCCAAATCCACTTGTTTCACACTTACTAGTCAGACTGGAGCCTCTGATAGTCGTGACAATCGTAGTAGAGATTGAAATAATAAAGGCAAGGGATCTCAACCCAAGTGCACCTATCGTTGAAAAAATTGGACATCTCTGTGAGAAATACTAGAAATCGCATGGTAAACCGGCTCATATGCAGCAACTCTTGAGACAATATTTTCTATAGATGGGCCTAATTGCTGTGAGATATACTAGAAATTGCATGGTAAACCGGCTCATATGCAGCAACTCTTGAGACAATATTTTCTATAGATGGGCCTAATTGCTGTGAGATTGGTTCATTACTTCCAGTTCCTTATGTATCAGGCAGCTTATTGGGAACTTCTTCTTACTGTTTCCCTTGCACATTGAAGTAACTCTATCACTTGTCTATCTAACTATGCTCCTACAACATAAATTCTAGATTGAAGCGCATCAAGCTATATGTCTAGGGCACCCAAACTATCTCACATTCAATATTGCTCTACCATTTCCGCTGTAATTAAAACTAATGGTTCCAGTAACCCAGTAGGTGGAGTTGGTACATCTTATCCTTTCCCTCTTTATATTTGTTCTATCTTTTATTTTATTTTATTTTATATAATCTAACTAGTGTTGATCCGCGCGATGCACCAATTTTTGTAACATTTTATGTTGATAAAAAAATAGCTTTTAAATATGTTATAAAATATTCTAATAAATTTGCATAGTTTTATGAAATAGTTATTGGCTTTTTTCTTATATTTATATTTTTTATTTGTGTCAATCTTAGTGAATAGATAAAGTTGATCAAAGTCAAGGTTCTATATGAATATTACAAACTTATGTTACATCCAATTCCGGGTTGTCCCAATGTTTCAAGCCTTTTAAAAACCAAGTTTGGGTCTAGAATATATATTAAATCTCAAATCTACGTGATCAAGCTGATTTGAAAAAATTGAATTAAAATGAATAACATGATATATATATTATAAAATAATATAATATGACATAAACTACCAAAAATTTCCCACTTAAACAATAAAAATAAATATAATGCATTAAGAAAATTTCATGTGTTATATATTAAACTAAAATACCAAATATGAAATGTAAATTATTTTTATATATATTAAACTTGGGCGCCTAGCCAGGCTTAATTTGGTTAAAAATTTACTTAAACTCAAGTTCGACCCGAAAAAATCAGATCTATAATTTCATCCAAGCCCATCTCCTGGTCCATATATCCAAAAATTTTTAAAATTGGGTTTTAAGGTAACCATTTTGTCAAATATTAAGCAATTAATACTCTTTTTTTTTTAATTCAAAATGCTTGTAAATTTAAATGTATGCTTTTATTATTATTTTTTTTAAATTCTTGACTCATTATGTAAAAGTAAATTGAGTTAAAAATATTATTATTCTTAAGGGAAATGTGTACTCCACTTTTAGCTTCACACAATCAAATCTCCTCTCACAATAAAATAGTACTTTTCAAACTGTAGGAAGCAAAAAATGGAGTGCATTTAGCATCTTCTTATTCTTAATTGTATTAAAATAATTTTGTGTTTGGTTTTATAAAAATAACTCCAATTAAAAGTGTTATTATTATTAATCGTACATTGTACTTTAGTTTAATAATAAGTTTGCTCGATTATAAACTAAAATTATGTGCTTGAAATATATAAATAATATTAAAGGAATAAGTCAGCATATTATGCCTCTCTAAATTAATATATATTTGTGGGAAACTTGTGATATAAATTAAATTTTTTTTTCTTACACCAAAATTTTATACCTTAAAATCTATTGGTAGAGTTTCATGATTTATTATTATTTATTTATTTATTTATTTTTTTAAATTTAAAGCTCAGATTTCCAAAGAAAGGTTTCAAACTCTATTAATTTTTGAAACTTTTGGACTACCAATGATTTTTAAATTTTAAGTCTAGGGATATCATGTATTTGATAGAATGAGAAAAAGAGAGATTTAATTCAATTTTTTTTTTTTAAGTAGGAAAAATAAAATGAATAGTAACGAGAAATGCCATGTAAAATTCTGGAAGCGTGAGAAAAAAATGAAGGTAATAAATGATTCTATTATATATTTGTCTTTCAGTAAGCTTACCAAACAATAAATGATTTTATTAATATATATGTGTGTGTGTGTGTGTGTGTGCGCGCGCCAAACAATTAAACTCTTAAATAATTTTTTTTCCTAATTCTTTTGTTATTTAAGGTAAGAAGACAAAGGAGAGGATTGGTGAAGGGCATTAAGCTAAGAGGTCTAATACCTTGATGTATTGTCCGTGTAGACCTTTGCAGCTTATTTTGCAATTACTTCTCTAATAGAAATTCATTATAGTCTTGGTTATTTGACGTAGAACAACGGAACAAAAGAACACAAGAACAACGGCGAAAATAAGAACTAAGAAAATAAAACTCAATTCAATATCATTCTCCAAGCTAAATATTCCTTACAATCTCCAATAGGCTAGGGCTGAAGACCAAATCAAGTAATTTCTTAAAATAAAATAATCAAATCACAATCAAATTATAATCAAATATCGAAATTTAAGAAAAATAAATAGATTAAACTCCTAAAAATCCTCCCTTCTAAAATTAACCTATCCAGTTCAAATTACGTCCCCGCTTAGAATATTTAAACTAGAAACGGCTATTACGATCCCCATCATTCCTTTCTATCTGAAAAAAAACTCTACCCCACAGAGTGTTGCTGAAGATAATGCGCCAAAAGCTGGGGATCAATGCGGTGAAACTCCTCCCCAGTAATTCAAGTAGCATCGGAATTTAGTCTGTGCTTCCATCGGACAAGAAAACGCTGAGGTTACCCCTGAGGAGAAACGATGGTCTCAAAATCAAGTACATCTGTGATCTGCTTTACATCCGGCTGCTTAAGAGGTGGAATGACTGGCGCTAGTAAAGGAACAGAAGAGCCAATAGAGTGAAAAACTGGAGGCTCGAATGTGCCTTGGTAAGATAACAAGTCCTCTACATTGAAAACCGAACTAATATTCTTATCAGCAGGTAAATCAATTAAATAAGCATTAGGGTCTAATTTGCTACGGATACGAAAAGGTCTAATGGCACGTGCATGTAACTTCTTGAAAAATGTTTAGGGTAACGCTTTGGCCGAACACGAACCATAACATAGTCTCTTTCATTAAATGCAACATTGCGACGATGTACATTAGCGGCTAGTTTATAATCTAAATTACTAGTTGCAATTTTATATCGAACATTAGCATAAACATCATGAATGTGTTGGGCAAAAGATTCAACTGATTGTGATGGTCGAGTTTCTGATGGTAAGGAATAAGGTCAATAGGCTGGCGAGGAGTAACACCATGAACACACTCAAAAGGACTCTTATCAGTGGAACGATTGATGGAACTATTATAGATAAATTCAACAGTAGGGAGTAACAAATCCCAAGTTCCCTGACATTCCCCAACTAGATACCTAAGCTTGTCTCGTAAGCTCTAATTAATTACCTTAGTCTGGCCATCAGTTTGGGGATGAAAAGCAGAGAAAAATTTCAAGTGGGTTCCAAACAGTTTCCACAGAGTCTTCCAAAAGTAGCTCACAAACTCAACATCCCTATTTGACACTATGGAAGGAGGTAGTCCATGCAGTTTGACAACCTCCCTAAAGAACAACTTAGCCACGTGTGAAGCATCAGTTATCTTGGTGCACGGTATGAAGTAAGCCATCTTAGAAAGTTGATCAACTACTACCAGAATGGAATAATGACCGCTAGCAATCCTAGGTAAGCCAAGAACAGAGTCCATATTGATGTCCTGCCATGGTGCGTGTGGGATAGGTAATGGTGTGTATAATCCAAAGTTTTGTTTTTTGGCCTTTGTAACCTGACATGTGCGACACTGAGAAACAATTCTGGCCACATCTTTTTTTAATGATGGCCAGGAAAACCTATCTTCAACTAAGGCAATGGTCTTATCCCTACCAAAATGGCCAACTAATCCCTTCGCATGTAACTCCCAAACTAAAAATTCTCGAACAGAAGTATGAGGAATGCACAACTTGGATCCATGAAATAAGTAACCTTCTTGAATAATAAAATCAACAAACTCGCGACGATTACTATCCTCGATGTCTTGAAAGATTAAGCCAAAGTCTGGGCAAGTCGAGTATTCATCTTTGAGCCTATCAAAACCTATGACACTAAGACTTATAGACTGCAAAGTGAGAGTGACCCCACTCAAAGCATTAGCAGCCTTATTCTTTACACGTGCGCGGTGATTGAGAACAAAGGTATATTCTTGAAGAAACTTTATCCATGAAGCATGCTTATTGCTCAATTTCTTTTAAGAATGAAGATATTTTAAGGCATGATGGTCAGAGTATAAAACAAACTCTTGTGGTAGCAGGTAATACCGCCAATGCCACAAAGCATGGATAACAGCAAATAGCTCTTTAGCATATGTAGAGTATCGCTGCCTAGATTCATTAAGCTTTTCACTGAAATATGTTATCAATTGACTTTCTTGACTAAAAACACCTCCTATACCTACTCCAGAGGCATTGCAAGCAACCTCAAAGACTTTAGAAAAGTCAGGGTGCCTCAAAATAGGGGCTTCTATCATTTTTTTATTGATTTCCTCAAATGCCCTCTTGGCTGCTGTTGTCCATTGAAAACCACCCTTTTTTGTGCAATCTATGATGGGAGCCTTAATAGACCCAAAACCCTTCATGAATCTCCTATAGAATGTGGCTAATCCATGGGAACTATGAACCTTTGAAATAGTCTTAGGTTCAGGCCACTCACGAATAGCCCTCACTTTTTCAGGGTTTCCTACTATTCCCTGGTCAGAAACAATGAACCCAAGAAAAGACGCCTGAGACTACATAAACGAACACTTGTTGATGTTCGTATAAAGTTACACAGTTCGCAAAACCTTTAAGACCTGCCTGAGATGACCTAGGTGTTCTTTCTTGGTCTTACAGTAAATAACTGTATCATCAAAGTACATGATAAAAAATCTTCCTAGAAAAGGGCGTAGGACCTGAGTCATGACTCTTATGAAGGTACTAGAAGCATTGGATAATCCAAATGGCATTACTAGCCGTTCATACAATCCAGCGGGGGTCTTAAAGGTAGTTTTCCACTCATCGCCTAGCCTAATGCGAATTTGATAGTAGCCGCTACGAAAAATCTATCCTAGAGAACCAAAGGGAACTAGCTAGAAGATTTAGCATATCCTTGAGACGAGGAATAGGAAACCTATACTTGACAGTGATCTTATTGATGGTTTTACTATCAATGCATATTCTCCATGACTCATCTTTTTTAGGAGTTAATAAAGTAGGTACAACACAAGGACTAAGACTCTCTCGAATGGCACCCCTCTGTTGAAAAGCTTAAGTGTTAGAGCGCCTATGATGTATCACGTCCATATCATAAGTCCATAGACGACCAAGTAATACATGTGCGGTGTCCATAGGAAGAACATCACACCATACTTTATCAAAGTAACTTCCCATCTGGAGAAGGACTAAACACCTGTGGGTGACAAAAAGACTTGTTGTGTCTATCCAAGCTACTCGAAAAGGATGGGAATGTGGCTCTGGCTTAAGCCTAATCCTATTAAGTGCTCGAGTGGATACTACATTCATTGTACTTCCCTCATCTATGACTATCTTACAAACCTTGGTCCCACATTTAAGGAAAGTCTGGAATATGGTAGTGCACTTTCAATCTTCCTCCTTTATAGGGGTTGATAAGATGCACTGCATGACACCATGTCATGATGGAATTCATCCTCAGCTTCTTGTTCCTCACACCCATCCTCAGGATCAAAACCATCAACTTGCTCAAACTCATCAGACTCAGTTGACGATTCTAGACCCTGATTGAGCACAAGTGCTCGCTGTGGATGCTGTGCCGCAATTTGTCCTCTCTTATCATAGTTATGACATTGAATGCTCAAAGTACTAGGGCGGGACCCAAAAATAGTAGATTGAGTACCTTGTTTACCCTGATTTCCCAAATTAGGATTGTTACTTCCCTGTGAAGCAACAGTTCTAGTTTGTAAACTCCCACTTAGTTTCTAAGAAGAGAATGACTTAGACTGTTGAAATTGAGAAGTCATCTGTCTTGGAGGGGAGTTTATACAGTTGTTCAATGGATAGCGCCTTATGAAAGGCTTCCTCTAAAGACTTAGGAGAAAATAAACTAACCTCTCTCTTGAGTTCAGGTCGTAACCCATTAACGAATCAACCCAATGTTCGCCAAGACTCCTTCCTAACGTCACATCTCATAAAAGAGCTTCAAAACTAGATATGTACTCAGTGACACAAAGATACGCTTAACTGATCATTCAATTGGTTTTTATAATAAGCAGCAAGGTATTTCTCTTGCAATTTAACTTTTATGTCAATCCAACAGTTAATGGGTGGGGCCCCAAATCTCTCTCTCTCAATCTGGACATGCTGCCAATACTGTTTGGCAAAGCCGACTACCTTCATTTAGGCAAACATGACTTGATGTAAGTCTGACATATGATACCACTTAAAATAATTCTCAATTTCAATAAGCCAATCAGAAAAGACACCAGGGTCTAACTGTCTATCAAAGGATGGAGCTTCAACCTTAAAAGCCTTAACTATATTGTTAAACTCATCATTGTGGTTTCTAGGGTATTGCATCGGTGGTCTAGCCTCGTATTGACCCTCATGCAGCCTATGATCCGCGACACGATATACTTGAGGGAATCTATTACCATAACCTAGAACAGAGTGTGTATCATTCTCAATGTCTCTTCCATGAGGACCACAAGGAATTGTGGTTGACCATGGCCACTAGGATAAAATCCAACAGAATCCGTGGAAGGATCTAACATTTCTCTGGGAGGACTAGGGATGTCACCCCTTTGATCATCCATCTCACGTTTGGCCAAAGCTCTAGCTAATCTATCAAAATCCTCATGAAGTTGGTTCATTGAATTCTGGAGTGTGTTCACCTTTTGTTCTATGGTAGAAACTTTTTGATTCATGATGAAAGGGATATGAATTAAGGTATGAAAAGGCAAAGGAAATGGGGTTAAGAGAGAACTTGCAAAATGTTTTTTTTTTTTTTTAAACAAGGGTTATGAGATGGATATTTTATGCTGATATCAACTCAAATTGAAACAAGTAATTAAAAATATGCTAGGCTAAATTAAATATCTCAAATATGCAATTAATAAAAACAACCCAGTAGGATTGTATGCAAATTTATGGTAGTAGGGGTATGGGGAATGGGAAATGGTGGCTCTCTAATAATGGTAATCTCACAAAAAGAAGTCTAATAATTGTAGGTCAAATTTTTTTTTTTTTTTGAATTTGTCTCGCTGTCATTGTGCTAATTTTGTTTGTTTTAGAACAATTTCCATTTATGAAGGATTTAGCCACAAGCTATGCTCTCGGTGCATGGTAGGGGGTTCCCTGCTAATGTGCACCTGGCTAGAGAAACAAGAGTGACAGAGAGAATGAGATTTGATGGAAAACACTTTTTCGATAGGAAACTAAGACGCTCTTTTCATACGGAAGAAGTTACGATTGATGTAGAAGATGATATTAAAGAAAATGGTGGAGTAAGGTTGGTAGAGAGAGGAGGAGGTTATGTTAAGGTTTTAGTTCTATATGATGAAGAATTACAATGGCTGCAAAAGATTTGTTGGAAAGAGAGAAGGACGTCTGGTGGTTATCAACAATTGGGATGCCTTCGGGGTGGTTCCAGAACTTTGATTTGTTCCAGAATCAAGATCGGAGTTGTTAGGAAGATGAAACTTCGTCTGCTCCATATGGTAGAAGACAGATGTGCATTCCTGAGATTGCTGCTGGGCAAGGATGTTTCTTCTTTGCAAAATTGTTGTCCAATTTGTTCTGAGGGAGAATGAAGATCTGTCCACTCTGCATCCTACATATAAGTGGAATTCCTTTACGAAGATGCAGGAAGATTTTCAACAGAGAGACAGGAGTAGTGTGAAAACTGCAACTGTACAATTAAAAAAATCATATCTGCAAGCAACAAGCCTACCGAAATGGAATTTTACTGGTATAAGAAGTTTGTATATTGAAGGTAAGGAGAAATATGTGTTAGTTGATTATAAGGATGCTGTGGAGAGTAGTTTCAAATGTCCAGATATTTAGTTGGCAGATTGGGTGGTTCAAAGCAAGGAATTGAAGGTTTAGCAGAAGTTAAAAGATGGGTAGATAGGTGTTGGAAAATTCCTGGAGGGGTAGAAATTAAAGAATTAGATCTTGATACCTTTCTTTTCATGTTTCCATCCAGAGAGTCAGCTGAAGAGAAGATTGGTAAATATTTCTTAAATGGGAAGCCATTATTTTTGGATATATGGCATAGTTGGAGTTGCTGCAACAGGAGAGGATGGAGACAAAAATCTACTTGGCTTCGAGTGATAGGCTTGCCTATGTTCCTATGGGATGAAGGAATTTTTGAAAGTATAGGAGATTATTGTGGAGGTTACTTGGAAATTGCAGCAGAATCCATTATGCAGTCTCATTTGAAGTGGGTTTGATTGAGGATAAAAGGGCATGGAAGGAATGTTCCAGCTTCGGTTATTATTAAAGTTGGAAGTTCCTTGTATGATTGTCCTATTTGGGTCGATCGCAGCCCATGGGTAGACTGGATTACTAATTCTGGGACATTGTTAGGTGGTCGTCGGTCATCGGAGTTGAGGAAGGGGGTGGCGCATGAAACTGCCACTACCTCAGTGAATGTTCTTGTACTTGGAAACCAAAAAGTCAGGAAATTCAAAAGATTTGAGAATCAAAAGACAAGCATTAATTACAACAAAAGAAAAAAAGAGAAGTTTCGATGGATTAAGGTGGGTGATAAAAATGCAGCACATATGAAGGGTTGCAATTCAAATTCTATTAATGAGAGTTAGCCTTCATTTAATAGATTTGAAGTACTTAATTCTCTGAATGGTTTGTTAGATGTGGACATTACGAAGGATCAGGATATTAATGTAACAGCTGACAAGGATATAACAAGTGAAGAAAAGAATAATTTAATGCTAGACAAGGTTAAGAAAATTAAGGATAGTTCTACTTCTCGAGGGGAAAAAATTAATTTGAGAAATTTAGACAATTTTTCCGGCAATCTATCAGCTTCTGTTGTTTCCTTCATGGAAGATCAGATATTGGGAGATCTCATGAGTAGGGATAAGACTACTTATGAGACTGATGATGGATTTGGAGCTGAATCTCAATTTGAAGGTAGTCTTGGTACTAAAACCGATTCTTTTTTTGAGAATTTTCCTGTTCCTCTAGATGTACGTGACAACGAGACAAATGAAGTAATTGACTATCTACCTTTGGCCTCTTATAGGCCTGATGATTGGAATATGTTTGATGGAACTATGTTGCTTAGTGATTGTGGACCTGATCAGAAAAAAATTTCTACGTGAGTAGTTAATCGTATGAAATCTTTTAAGAAGATTTTGGGGATTTCAAGTGAGGGTTTTGAAGATAAAATTATGGATCTTCTTAGGTCCATAGAAGAGAAGAGAGGCATTCATCTGAGTGGGGAAGGAAAGAAACAAGCAGGGCCTTCTAGAAGACGTACAAGGGGGCTTAAGAACCACAGTGTACAATTTCTTAAGGTAAAAAAGGCAGAGCTAGAATAATGGAGGCAGAAAATCAGGGGAACCATTATCCATTTGTTCTTAATAAAGCCTAAAATTTTATGTTGGAATGTTAGAGGTTGTTTGTGGTTTGCCGAAAAGAATGTTAATCAAGTCTTCCCTCAAAAAATGGAACCCTAATATCGTCTGTTTGCAGGAAACCAAATTAGGTGAGATAGTTGAGTATGTTGTCAGATCATTGTGGGGAGGAGTTTGGTATAAATGGAGAGCTCTTGATATTGTTGGGGCCTCCGGTGGAATTTTGTTGATGTGGGATAGTAGGAAACTAAATATGATAGTGTCTAAGGTTGGGATTTTTCGTTATCTTGTCTGTTTAATCACGTTGAAGAGGATATTACTTGGTCTTTCACTGGAGTCTATGGTCCAGTTGATAGAACTTTGAAAAATGATTTTTTGGAGGAAATTGGAGTTGCTGTCTTTTGTTGCTAGGCTCCTTGGTGTGTGGGTGGTGATTTTAATAGGGTTAGATGCATTGAAGATAAATGGAATTGCAATAGGAGAACTAAACAGATGCAGATTTTCTCAGATTTTATAAATGATTTAGGCTGCATTGACCTACCTCTGAATGGATGCAAATACACTTGGAGTAATAGCATCAGTAAGTCTAGAATTGATGGATTTTTAGTGTCAAGTGATTGGGAGGACCTATTTCCTGAGATATTTCAAAAATCTATGCCTTGATTGATCTCCGATCACTTCCCACTGATGCTGTAGGGGGGTTTAAGAAGTGAGCCTAAATCTTTTGGGTTTGAGAACATGTGGCTGCAAGTTGAAGGATTCACTGAAATGAGTGCTAAATGGTGGCAAGGTTACAGCTTTAGTGGAAGTGCTAGTTATAGACTGTCGCAGAAATTAAAATGCCTTAAATTTGACTTGAAAAGGTGGAACTTGGAGGTATTTAGAAGAATTGAGAATCAAAAACTGCAGCTTGAGAAGGAAATTCAGAAGTTAGATTTGATCGATGATTCTAGATGTCTCATAGAATAGGAGAAGATTCGTAGAGAAGCTAAGATTATAGAATTGAACAAGCTGATTAGAATGGAAGAAACCAGCTGGAGACAAAAATCCAGAATTAGATGGCTGAAAGAGGGTGATAGAAACACTAAGTTTTCTCATAAAATGGCTTCAACAAACAAGAGGAAAAATTGGATTGATGGACTTAGAATTAATGGCTCAATCACAGATGACCAAGGGCTGATAAAGCAAGGCATTTTGAATTTCTATGAGCAGCTGTTCCTAGAAGAGGCTAAATGGAGGCCTAAAGTTGATGGACTGAATTTTTCTTAGATCAGTTTTGAGGAAGCTGAGGGTCTGGAACATCCTTTTTCTGAATCTGAGGTTTTTCAGGTTCTTATGGATCTTAACGGAGACAAAGCTCCTGGTCCAGATGGTTGGGCTATGGCTTTCTTTCAAAGATGTTGGAGTATTTTCAAGAAGGATCTAATGCTGGTATTTGTTGAATTTCACCACAGTTGTAGATTTGTTAGAAGTTTGAATTCCAGTTTCGTTGCTTTAATTCCAAAGAAGGCTGGTGCAGTTGATGTTAAAGACTTTAGGCCTATTAGTTTGGGTGGAGCTATTTACAAGCTGATTTCTAAAGTTCTTGCTTTCAGGTTGAGGAAAGTTTTGGATGCTATTATTTCTATTTCTCAAAATGCTTTTGTGGGTGGTAGACATATATTGGATGCTATCCTTGTTGCCAGTGAAGTTCTTGATTCAAAGGTTAAACGTAAGGAGGATGATATTGTTTGCAAATTGGATGTTGAGAAAGCCTTTGATCATGTTAATTGGAATTGTTTGATTTATTTGATGAGAAGAATGGGTTTTGGTAGTAGGTGGTGTCAGTGGATTCAATGGTGTATTTCTACTGTTTGATTTTCAGTATTGATCAATGGCACTCCAAAAGGTTTCTTTGCATCGTCCAGAGGATTAAGGCAAGGTGATCCTCTCTCTCCTTTTTTATTTATAGTTATCATGGAAGTGCTTAGTAGAATGTTGCAGAAAGTGGAAGAGGCTGGACTGATTGAAGGTTTTTCGGTTAGAAACAGAGTCAGGGATTTCTGTGGAGTTGAAATGATGCAATTGGGTCATTTGCGTTGTATTCTTTTGGGGTTTGAGGCTATCACAGGTTTGAAGATAAATTTCAGTAAGTCTGAGGTACTATTTGTCGGAGCTACTGATTTTTTAAGTGACTTGGCAGCTATTTTTGGCTGCAAAACAAGTTATTTTCCATCTACCTATTTAGGTTTGCCATTGGGTGCTCAGTTTAAATCTAAGACTGTTTGGGAACCTGTTTTGGAAATATGTAGAAATAGGCTGGCTGTATGGAAGCTGAAATATCTCTCTACAAGGGCCAGAGTTACATTGATTAAAAGTGTGCTCTCCAGTCTTCCTACATATTTCCTCTCCCTCTTTAATGCTCCTGTTTCTGTTATTAAAGAACTTGAAAAAATGCAAAGGATTTTCTTTGGGGCAAATGTGATGGGGTTTTCAAACACAGTTTGGTGGATTGGAGGACTGTTTGTTCTTCGATAGTTTCTGGTGACGTTGGTATCAGACAGTTGCAACTACACAATGAAGCTCTATTGGGTAAATGGTTTTGGAGATTTTCTCAGGAAAATTCTAGTCTTTGGAAGAAAGTAATTGTGATTAAATATGGCGAAGAACTTGGTGGTTGGTGTTCGGCCTATTGCTCTAATTCTTTTGGTGTTAGTTTATGGAGAGGAATAAGAAAAAATTGGATAAATTTTGCTCGTTGTATTTCCTGGAAGTTGGGCAGAGGTGATATGATTTTATTTTGGAAGCATGATTGGTTGAATGTTGGTTGCCTATCTGTTCTTTTTCCTGAGATCTTTGCTCCAGCAGTGAATAAGGATGCTTTTGTCAATGATTATTGCATTGGAACGGGTAGACATCGCACTTGGTCCTTGTTGCTGCATAGGAATGTGAATGATTGGGAAGTGGATGGATACTTGTTACTTATGGAGTTACTAAATAATGATTATCTGGAGGATAATGATGATATCATGGTTTGGAATGAGTCAAAGGAAAAAATTTTCACTATTAAGTCTTTTTATATGTTCCTTCAAGGAGGTGCAAAGGATGTTTTTCCCTGGCTAAAACTTTGGAAAAATGTTGTTCCTACTAGAGTTCTTTTCTTCTCTTGGTGAGCTGCTAGGAGGAAAATTTTAACCATAGATAATCTTAAACTTAGGGGTTACTCCGTAGTTAACCAATGTACCTTATGTTTTAGTCAGGAGGAATCCATCGCTTATCTTTTCTTACATTGTCAGTGGGCTGCTGAGTTGTGGAGTTTGATTCTTTCATATTTCGGAGTTCATTTGTGCTTCCCAAATGATTTCCGTGGTTTTCTTTTGGCTTGGTGGGGACAGCCCTTTGGAAAGCATAAAAAGTCCATATGGAATTTGGTTCTATTTTGTGTGTTTTGGCTGATATGGAAGGAGAGGAATCGAAGGATTTTTGAAGATGAAATTAGGCCTATTCTGAGAATTAAGAGTATTTTCCTTTCTTGTCTATATGGTTGGGTGAGGGATGGAAGAGAGATTGACTTATTTTTTTTCTTGAATTTTCTTGATCAAATAAGTTGATCTCAGTATAGATATCTTGACTAGTTGGGAATGATTGTATTTGCATCTCTTCGATGGGCTGATTGTATTTGCTTCTCTTCGATGCTTATCTTGTTTTCTTATTCTTTTTAATAAAATTTACTTGTCTTTTTCCAAAAAAAAAAAAATAATTGTAGGTCAAAAAGAGCCCGAAATGCAAATTTAATATCTTTGCTAGCCAAACAGAATATGTAATCATAGTTTCAAGTAGGCAACATGTACCTTTGCGAGGCACAGACTGTTCTAGGGTCCGCCAAAACTTCGACCAGAGGTCGAAGCTCACTAGAAAATCGTGAATAGAGTCGCTGGAAGACGGCGAAGTTGGTGAGACTCACCGGTGGTCATGGGCTGCCAATGAGGTGAATAGTGGTGATAGCTGGTTTTGAAGATGATTTGAAATAGATCCTGAGTGTTTGACCTCACTGTTTGGTGGTTTTGGGATCTGTTGAAGAAGACTGACGATCGACTGGTTGATGGTATGGGGTTGACGAGGATGAACGAAGGTGGATGAGTGGAGTAACCTTCGCCAGCGATGATGATTTTGATAATAATTGGTGACAGAAATATTAAAATGGCTACAGCTGGGGTTTGATTTTGAATTGCTGCGGCTAGGGTTTGGTTTCGAATGGTGACAGTAAATTGATTTGCTCTTATACCACTTGACGTAGCATAACGGAGCAAAAGACCACAAGAACAACAACGAAAATAGGAACTAAGAAAATAAAACTCAATTTACTTCAATAGCATTCTCCAAGCTAAATATTCCTTACAATCTCCAACCCTTTATATGGGCTAGGGGGCTGAAGACCAAATCAAATAATTTCCTAAAATAAAATAATCAAATCACAATCAAATTATAATCAAATATCGAAATTTAAGAAAAATAAATAAATTAAACCCTAAAAATCCTCCCTCCCAAAATTAACCTACCCAGTTCAAATTACATCCCCACTTAGAATGTTTGAACTAGAAACGGCTATTACGATCTCCGTCATTATCTTTCTCTTGCTAGATTGAAGGTTATAGTCGCTAATTTAAGTTAGTTATAGTTATTAAATTTTAAGTTATATCAATTAGAAAAGCATCATCGTGCTTCCTTCTCTCCTAGAATCAATGATGGGGCTTTACATCATTTTGATTTGGTTCATTCAGATATTTGGACGTGTAGATTCAGAATTGAATTTTCAGTATTTTGTTACATTTGTGGATGATTTTTCTAGAACAATTTGACTTTATTTGATGAAAAATCATTCATAATTATTTTCTCTTTTTGAATCTTTTTGTACTAATATTCAAACTCAGTTTGGTATGCCTAGTAAAATTCTTCATAGTGACAATACCATGCAATATTATTCAAAACCATTCACCGACTTTATGTCCTTCGGTGGTTTGCTTCATCAATCCTCTTACTCTCACACACTACAACAAAATGGGATTGTTAAGAGAAAGAACTTGCACCTTGTAAAGATAGCATGCTGTTTACTATTTCAAATGAATGTCCCATGAGTCTATCGGGGTGATGCTGTTCTTCACTGTATGTTATTTGATTAATAGGAGGCCCTAATCTATTTTACGTGGTCAATCACCCCCATTCCATTTTGTTTCTTAACATGTATATTTGGGGGCGTGGTTTTTGTCTAAGTTGTGCGGACCCCCCAAAATTGTGGAGTATCCACTCGGGTGCGGGTGGGGTGCGGGTGTGGGTGTGGGTACGGAGTTGGGTACGGCACTTTCAATCCGGATACGACTGTGATGATTAGTTGAAAGAATCATCCATTTTGAATTTCTCCAGCAATGGCATTTTCCGGCCATGGTGTTCTCTATCCAATGGGTTCTTTGGAAGGCTTCAACCTTTTGTCTTTTTTGTGTTGATTACATAAAGATAATTAAGTTTTACAACCTTTATGTATATTACATAGAAGTCACAAGTCCCAAGCAAGCTATTAATTACATTAACATTAATTACACTAATAGAAATATTCCCATGTAAGACTTTTGCTCTTCCATTTGTGTATATAGACTTTTTCTCTTCCATTTTGTGTATTATGTATAGAGAGAGAGAGAGTCAGTAGACGAAAGGACAAATGACAAATAATTAAAAATATATACTTATAATATTAATTTATAAAATAATTAAAAATTACATGGGAATACGAAAGGGCAAACGACAAATAATTAAAAATATATACTTATAATATTAATTTATAAAATAATTAAAAATTAAACGTCATATCCTAGTACCCGTATCCGAATTCGGATCCATATCTGCGTATCCTCTATTCTCTAGACTTGCATTATCCGACACCTAGATTCACACCCGCACCCGATTTGAGTCCGGGGTCCGAGCAACATAGGTTTTTGTTGATCAGCTTGATAATGGGATTGATAAATGCTCGATAAGCTTGTAAATGTGTTTTTCTAGGGGTAATCTCTTAACAGCTACTTTGTATAGGCTAATGTTACATTCTTTAAGTCCCATTCTTCTTTGAGCCTTTGTTTTGTCTTATCTCCCTATGGCCATCTGTTCGTCCTAATTTGCAAGTTTACACGTTGCTCCTCCAAAAGCATTTGTCGCTTCATCACTTTCTTCTGAGTCTACAAATCCTATTGATGACTTTGCTTTGCCTATTGCTATTCGAATAGGCAATGTACTTTTCATCGAATTTCTTTGTCTCAAATTATGCCTTATCTCCCTCATATTATGTCCTCGTTTCCTTTCCATATTCTATATCTATTTCCAACTTTGTGTGAAACTTTTTATCATCCTGGCTGGTGTATTTCTATGGAAGAGGAGATGTTTGCCCTTCGAGCAAATGATACATGAGACTTGGTACCTCTTTTTCTAGAAAGTTAGTTTTGGATGTAGACGGGTATATACTATCAAGCTCCTTCCTGATGGCTTAGCTGACAGACTAAAAGCTCGCTTAGTTGCTAAGGGCAGCTATACACAGATCTATGGATTAGATTTCTCTAAGGTCTTTTTCCTGTGGCAAAGATTACCTTTTGATAAATATTGTTGTAAATATGTAGGAATATAATTGGTTTCCTAGTTTGTTGGTGTAGGAATATTTGATTGATTGATTGTAACAGTTTCCTAATACGTAGGATTCCTATGCATATAGATAGGTGAAGATGAACCCTAATACAATACAACAATTAATCTCTCAATTCAATCTTTTTGACATGGTATTAGAGCAAAGATCCTAGAATTTGTTCTTTTCAAATTTCAGTAATATCTTCTTTTGGGCCTGTGTCTGTATCAAGTCCCTGTTCTTCATATTTGGTATCAACATCATTGCCTCTAGACATCGGCACCCAGAATTTACAGAACTCTTAGTGCCAACGAGCCTTCAAGGTGTTATTATGCTCTCTCTTTGGTTGACAATTCATCAAACCAACCCCACCATCAGTCTTGCCCAGCATTGATGATCCTTTGTCTCCAAATCTCCTGCCCGAACAGTGCCCCACCTGCCTTCATGCTTGTAATGTGTTTCTCACTAGAGTTAAAATCAAGGGTGGCTTCTTTTTCCAATAAAAGTAGTTTAATGTGATACTGAAGTAGGTTGAAGTTTAGATTGCTAATAGAGAACTGATATTGTTTACTGACACCTGAATATTCTATTATCCTGGTTTCTTTTGATTTGTCAATGGGTGCAATCCTTCTAGGGAGACCTTTCCAGTAAAAGTAGTTTAATGTGATACTGAAGTAGATTGAAGTTTAGATTGCTAATAGAGAACTGATATTGTTTACTGACACCTGAATATTCTCTTATTCCGGTTTCTTTTGATTTATCATTGGGTGGAATCCTTCTAGGGAGACCTTTCCAGTTTCACGTTCTAGGTGGAAAACTCTTGAAATCCAATGCGATAATAGCCAAAGTATCTGGCAACCAGCTGTTTCTAAGAGTGATAGCTTAAAGCTGCCTGAACTCTCTTTCAACCGGCTACAACTCAATGAACAAGAATATAGTGGGTTGCAACGACGAAATTTTGGTCGATTTGTTGCTCGTGAAGCCGTGCTGGATGAAGAATATTGGGTTGGTATTGCTCTTTCTTGCATGATTTACATTGGATATTTTTTTACTTGATTTAACTTTCTTAAAATTCCTCAATTTGTTCTTGGTTACATGTCTGACTTCATATTGCAGACAGCAGCGTGGCTGCGAGCAGAAGCTCATTGGGAATCCTTATCATATATGAGGTCGGTTCCCCCCTCCCAATTTGAATTGTATACTTCTTATTTTTCTTGGAGAGCTTACTTAATCGTGCATGATTCTTTGAACTTATAAATGCACGCGTGCACGCACACAAGCAGACGTTCACACCTAGTTCTCTGGTTTTACTATATACGTGTAAACTTTGAAAAGCTCTGAGTCCTAAATATGATAATTCTTATCATTTTCCAGGCATGTTGATAGTTATAAAAGAAAGTATGCTGAACAGGTGAGTTTTGACCGAACACATCCTTTTTTCTTTGGCCCGTGCTTGCAAACTTCTGTGGTGGGTTACAGTATAAGAATCTTAAACTAAAAAAGAAAAATGAAAAACCTAAACTACGGGAATGACTTGTTCGGCTGCATAGTGGATCATGAAGGCTATATCAAGAACATGATGCTTATCTTTTTAACAATGTGGGATATCATTCAGAACTTCTCTTCTTTTTTCCTTTTACTTGCCTGATGTGATGAATCTTACCAAAAATCGAACTTATGAACATTATTGAGTGAAGAAAGTGGAGGAGATGGAATGATGTCATAGGGCTACAACTTCGTGCCTTATAAGTCAAGATACTATAATAATATCAGGATCCTATGTTGGTTGCAGTTGTACTTGGAGGACTGAGTGGTATGGACAAAATGATCATAAGATCCTATGAAAATATTTTTAATATCATAAAAGTTTTATATGAATGAAAACATTTCAAAGGTAAACACGAAATGAGCCTTAATTAGTCTTGAAAGAAATACAATATTGTAAAAA
This sequence comes from Vitellaria paradoxa, assembly GCA_019916065.1. Taxonomy (NCBI): domain Eukaryota; kingdom Viridiplantae; phylum Streptophyta; class Magnoliopsida; order Ericales; family Sapotaceae; genus Vitellaria; species Vitellaria paradoxa. Next base: position 31,564,260 of record CM034244.1, read on the forward strand.
ACAATTATGACTTGTAAACATGAATATTATGCAATGGGCATATCAATGGTAAAAGATTTCCATTCCCCCGCCCCCCCAAAAAAAAAAAGTTGGTGGAGAAGAATAGTTTCTTATTTTTCTTTTTTTTCCCCCTATTTATAAAGAGTAAGTAAAAAAGAAAATGGTGGCTAATTGTATAACACACGAAGGGTCTAATACTAAGTGCGATGTGGTTATGCTCAGAAATCTTAATGATTGGGAGATTGGAAGATTTGTTGAACTGTTGGAGTTGCTGAATACGAGGAAGCCGTTGGAAAATATAGACGATGGGGCATAATGGACAGAGACCAAGTCTGGCATGTTTGTAGTGAAATCCTATTATAAGCTCCGCTATGGGGTGGAGTGGTATTCCTCTGGAAAAAGGTTTGGTTGGGAGGCGTTCCTTCTAAAGTGTCCTTTGTTTGGTGTTGTCTACATGAGAAAGTATTAACAATTGCTAATTTATGTAGAAGGGGTTTTAGTATGGTCAACAGATGCAACCTGTGTAAGGCTCAAGAGACGTCTATTGACTACTTATTCGGTCATTGTGGGTGGATGAAGGAGTTGTGGGATCTATTACTAACTAGATTTGGAATCCAGTGGGTCTTCCCAAAGAGTATCAAGTGTTTGTTTGAAGCCTGGTGGGGTTCAAGACCAATGAAGAAGATTAGAAAAGCGTGGCATATGTGTTTCCTTTGTCTATTGTGTGTCGAGTGGAAAAAGAGGAATCGAAGAATTTTTGAAGATAGATATGTCTCTCTTTAGATTTAAAAGTAGTTTGTTATTGCAATTGTATAGTTGGGTTAAAGGGAGTCTTAACCTGAATTTAGAATCTCTTATGAGTCTCAATTGGGGGGGGGGTTCTTTTGTTAGTTTGGGGGTTGTTTTAGTTAAAAATTTGGCAGAAGAAAATTCAGAGACTTAATTAGCCTCCTTCTCTAGCATTGCATTTATAATAAAGGATTACAACCAAGAAAGGAAATTACAATCAATCTAAGAAAGGAAATTACGATCAATCATAATTAATCAATCAACCCTCATCATACTCAAATATTCTGGAATATTTTGACACTTTTCTCTAAGCTGGAGCATAGAGATCAAACATGTCCGACTTGGAACAGAATTGCTAGAATAGAGAGCAGGACAAAGGCTTAGTAAGTATGTCACCCAGCTGAGAATTTGAGCGCACAAATGAGGTGGAAGATCCTCTTTAATCAGGAGATCACGAATAAAATGACAATCCACCTCTATGTGTTTTGTTCGTTCATGAAACACAAGATTGTTGGCAATAAAGATGGCAGCTTGATTATCACAATATATCGACATTAGAGCTAAAATTTTAATGTCAAAATCCTGAAGTAGTGAATGAACCCAACGCATATCCGCAACAGTACGAGTCATGGCGCGATATTCAGCTTCAACACTAGAATGATCAACTACTGTTTGTTTCTTACTACGCCAAGTCACAAGATTACCTCCAACAAAGGTACAATACTTAGAAGTAGATCTCTTAGCAAAACGACTACCAGCCTAATCTGCATCAATATATCCTGCTACACCCAATATGGTAGAAGGTCAATAAAGTAGTCTCTAGCCTGGAGAACTCTTCAAATACTTCAAAATTCGACATACAGTATTAAAATGTGGCTGACGAGGAGCATGCATAAACTGACTAACTACACCAACAACATATGTAATATCTAGTAGTGTTACAATGAGGCAAATCAACTTTCCCACAAGACGACGATACTGGCCAATATCAGGAAAGGGAGCACCACTCTCAGAATCAAGTAAACAACAAAATCCGCAGGGGTATTAGTAGGATGTGACCTCAAGAGTCCAGTCTTGGAAAGCAAATCTAATACATATTTCCTTTGAGAGAGAGATATTCCCTGTGAAGATCGGGCAACCTCAATCCCTAAGAAATAACGTAAAGTTTCGAGATCCTTTGTGTGAAATTGCTTTCCTAGATGTTGTTTCAATTCATAAATGCTGTTCTCGTCATCTCAGAAATAATAATATCATCAATATAAACAATCAGAATAATAGTACCAGTGGATGCATGATGCATGAATACTGAGTGATCGGATGTAGATCGACTGAAACCATAACTAAGAAGAACCTTACTAAACCGATCAAACCATGCACTTGGGGACTGCTTGAGACCATACAAAGCTTGATGTGGATGACAAACAAGATGCTCACTGCCTGAAATAACATACCAGGTGACTGATCCATATATACCTCTTCCTGAAACTCACCATGTAGAAAAGTATTTTTAATGTTAAGTTGAAATAAAGGTCAAGACTGACTTACTGCCACTGCTAGAAGAATACAGACTGAGTTAAGGCAATCAACAGGTGAGAAAGTCTTCAAATAGTCATCTCCATAGGTCTGTGTATATTCCTTAGCTACCAATCGAGCTTTGAGTTGCTCAATAGACCCATTTGGCAAATACTTGATAGTATGTACCAATCGACACCCCACCGTCTTCTTCCTAGGTGGAAGAGACGTAAGCTCCCATGTATGATTTTGATGCAATGCACGCAACTCTTCATCCATCGCTACCTTCCAGTCTGGTGATAGTAAAGCCTACTCATATAAGGTAGGAATAGAAATGGAGGACAAGGCACAAATAAAGGATTGTAGACAAGGTAACATACAATGATAAAAAACAAAGTTAGCAATAGGATGTTTTATACAAGTACATCTACTTCGTTGTAGGGTAATAGGAAGATCATTAATGGAAGGTGTAGGCTCAGGAGAGGTAGTGTTGTGATCTTCAAATGTTTCAAGAACATCCGTGGTAAGTAACTCAAGTGACTCCGAATCCACAGGTGCAGAGCTGATTGGTGCGGGTGGAGCGGTAGGACTAAGACGAGTACGACGTTGATACACTTGTAAAAGAGGAGGCTGTAAAGGAGGACGTACCTGTAATGAAGGCAGGTTAGGACTAGAAGCAGGAAGAACAGGATCAGGAAGAACATAATTATCCAAGGTAGATTCTCCCTCGAAAGGAAGGAGAGACGTCCCCCTCGCAAGAAAAATAAGAAGTAGACTCAAAAAAGGTGACATTGGCACTCATGAAGATCTGTTGAGGAGGATGATGATAACAATGATAACCCTTTTGAGTGCGGGAACAGCCAAGAAAGATGCACCGTCCAACACGAGGAGAGAGTTTGTCCAAACTTGGGTCGATGTTATGAACAAATGCGACACAACCAAAGATACGAGGAGTGAGAGAAAACAGAGAAGTTGGGGGATAAAGAAGAGAAAAAGATGACTGATTACCAAGGGTAATAGATGGAAGCCAATTAATGAGATGACAAGCAGTCAAAATAGTTTCCCCCTGATACTGTTTGGGGACATTCATATTAAAATTCAAGGTACGAGCCACATCTAACAAATGACGATATTTGTGTTTAGCAATACCGTTTTGTTGGGAGGTATCAACACAAGTAGTCTGATGAATAATTCCCCGTTCAACACAAAAGGTATCCATGACAGCTTTAGTATATTCTAAGGCATTATTAGAATGAAGAATTTTGATGCGTTTGTCAAATTGGGTAAGAATTTCATTGTAAAAACGTAAAATAATAGCAGGCAAGTCAGAACGATTTTTCATTAGAAATAACCAAGTCATTTGGGAATAGTCATCCACAAAGATACCAAAATACCAATATCCATTAAAAGTTGAAACCCATGAAGGACTCCAAATGTTTGTATAGACTACATCAAAAGGTTTAACTGATGACTATTATGACTAGGAAAGGAATTACGGTGATGCTTGCCAAGTTGACAAGCTTCACATTCAAAACTCGAAATAGACTCTAAATTGGAAATTGCCAACTTGAGTCGAGCCAAAGATGAATGACCCAAGCGACAGCGCCATCAAAAAGGAGAAACAGATGTATTGAAAATAGAATGTGAAATAGAAAGACTAGTAGGACCTAGAGTAAAGTTCCTTCCGCTCACATCCCGAACCAATGATCTTCTGTGTCCCGAGATTCTAAAATACACAAGAACAAGGGGAAAAAGTTATAGAGCAATTTAATGATTTAGTGAGTTGACTAATAGACAATAAGTTGAAGGGAAACTTAGGAACATATAGACTCGAGAGTGGGAAAAAGTAGGAGGAAGGTTGAAATAGTCCTTTACCAACAATAGACTGGAAGAACCCATCAGCTAATGTGATACGATGTCTAATCTGAGGCAAATCAGAAAATAAAGATGGGTCACCTGAGACTTGGACACTAGTTCTAGAGTCAATGACCTACTGGAGAGTAGAAGCAGTAAAGTAAGCAATACTACTTGAATGAGCCAGAGTGGTAGTGGAATTAGATGACTAAGAAATATAGAGTGCTTACACAATAGCATCTAACTCGGCTACAGAGAAGGGACTGTGTGAATTAGAATGAGTTACTGAGGGTTCACTCGAGCTAGCAGCACTAGTACCAGAATCAGGGCCTGTAGATTCCGCAGCAACATGATGGGTTTGCTCAGGGTGACCGTATTTCTTCCAACAATGTGGCTCTGTATGATTAGTACCACCACAATGATCACATTTCTTTATATCTCGACCATAGCTTCAAGAGCCACCATGAGAATTATGACCATCACGGGAACCACCATGATAGCTGCTTCGTCTACCACCAACCAAAGCTGCTGCATCAGAACTACTGGAGGAGGAACGTGCTATCCGAGAGTGATGACCTAATGTGGAACGTTGCAATCTAGAGTATGCATTAGCCATGGAAGGAATGGTCTCTCTAGTTAGGAGTTGATTCCTATAGTCACGAAGATTATCATCAAGGCCAGCCAGAAGTAAAACAATTATGAGTTTCTTTCATTACTTTATTATATCGGCCTTAGTTTCTGGAAAGGGATGAAACTGTAGTAAACGGTCACCAAAACCCTTGAGGGTGTTGTAATACTAAGACACAGGCGGCCATTCTGTCGAAAAGAGAAGAGCTTCTCATATGCTTCAAATATCTTAGACACATTGCTCCACTGGGAGAAGGAGTCGGCAAGACAGTCCTAAATTGCTTTTGAAGTTTCACATAAAGATATTGTGTGCAAAACAGATGGCTCAAGACTATTCCCAAACCAATTCATAACAATGGCATTTGCCGCTCGCCATTGTCGATAAGTAATAGACTGAGAATTAGGAGGTGAATTTGTGATAAAATGGTCCATTTGTCGGCCAATAAGCAAAATCTTAATAGCATGAGACCACGTCAAATAATTTGTCCATTTTGTAGAAAGGAAATCGACCCTTGTGCGTTTAATTAGGAAGTTAATTATTTTCTTTATTTAGAATAGATTTTGTTAGATATTGTAATCTTTTTGCTGTTTTTCCTTTTCTTGGTAGGATTCGTAATTAGAAGGAATTCTGTTTCCTTTTTTTGAGGACTGGAATTCCAGCCAACCTAGGATATATATTAGGGATATAAATACATTATTTCTTGAAGGATGAATTTTTCAGACTTCATTCATTAATTTCTTCATGGTATCAGAGCCCGTCTCTGAACCCTAATCATTCTCAAAAGTTTTTCCTTGCCGTTCTCTCATCATGACCAAATACGGCATGGCCTCACAATCTTCTTCCTCCTCGGAAGTCACCATCGTTCCCAATGCCTCTTCTCATCTTGTCACAAATCATAAACTTCATGGCCATAATTTTCTTCAATGGTCACAATTTGTTTTCATGTATATCTGCGGTAGAGGAAAGGATGGACATCTCATTGGCGAGATCTCTGCTCCAGAAACAACAGATCCTAAATATCGTGCCTGGAAAATTGATGATCACCTGGCTATGTCATGGCTAATCAATTCAATGACCACGGAGGTTGGAGAAAACTACCTACTTTATAAGACAGCCAAGGAGATATGGGAAGTTGCATGAGAAACTTACTCCAACACAGAGAATTCCTTAGAATTATTTGAGATTGAGACCAAATTATATGACCTTCGACAAGGAGACTTGAGTGTTACTCAATATTTCAATACTCACATGCTGTTGGCTGCAATTGGACATGTACGAGATTTATTCCTGGAAGTGTCCTGAAGACTCTACCTTGTATAGGAAGATTGTTGAGTAGAAAAGGATAATCAGATTTCTTCTTGGTCTTAATAAAGACCTAGACGAAGTCAGGGGGAGAATCATGGGAATCAAACCTCTTCCTACCATTTGGGAAGCCTTTGCAGAGGTGTGGAGAGAAGCGAGCAGAAAGAAATTGATGATGACAGATAATCACACCACAACTGCTGTTGAGGGGTTAGCCTTGTACACTCACAATTCCTCTCAGAACAATAAACCCAGGAAAGGACGACCATGGTGCGACCATTGCAAGAAACCTGGCCATGTGAAGGAGACATGCTGGAAATTATATGGAAAACCTGCAGATTGGAAGCCTTCTAATGGTCGATATGACAGAAAATCGTGCACATATTGCTGTCACAACAGATAAAAATGCAGAAGTCAATCTTTTCACCAAGGAACAAATTGAGGCACTCCAGAAAATGCTTGGTCACATCTCCAGCTCCGGACAAACATCTCAATCATCTGCCGAGAAACATACCAGCCTTTTGACACACCAAGGTATCTTATCCTGCACCCATATTGTTCAAAATAGCACTTCAAAACCTTGGATAGTTGACTCAGGAGCCTCAGATCACATGACTGGAGACATCAACATCCTCAAAAATTATTGTCCATGCACTAGTTACTCTGCAGTCCGAATAACTGATGGCTCATTCTCTTTAGTGGCAAGAACTGGATCAGTCCAATTGACAAAGGATCTTCATCTTTACTCTGTCCTTTATGTTCCAAAATTGAACTGCAATGTACTCTCAATCAGTCAAATTACTCGTGACTTGAAATGTGTGACTAAATTCTATTCCAATCTTTGTGATTTTCATGCAGTGGATTGGGGGAAGGTGATTGGCAGTGCTGAGATGCGTGGTGGCCTATATTTGCTCAAAGAAAATGATCTCCTCAGTAGACAAGTTCACCCATCAAGTTGTGTTTCTGAGTCTAGTTCAAATTCAGTCAAGTTTGTTTCCAATTTTGTGTTAGATTCAAAGTCTATTTCAGTCGAGAGTCAAGTTATGTTATGGCATTATCGCCTTGGTCATCCAAACTTTACAGACATTGAAAGGTTGTTTCCCCATTTGTTTATCAATAAAAAATCCAATCTTTATCAGTGTGAAATTTGCTAGCTTGCAAAACATACTAGACATGTATATTCTGGTCTGTAATACAAACCTTCACATCCATTTTCTATGATTCATAGTGATATTTGGGGACCCTCACGAGTAAAAAATATAAATGGGGCTCGGTGGTTTGTGACATTCATAGATGATCATACAAGAACAACTTGGACCTTCCTTATGAAGGAAAATCTGAAACAACCACCATATTTCAATCCTTTCATTCCATGATTTCCACCCAATTTCAAAGCAACATTCAAGTGCTTAAAACAGATGATGCCAAGGAGTATTTTAATTCCATCCTTGGTCCCTACCATTCCAAACATGGTATCATGCATATAAGTTCGTGTGTTGACACTCCTCAACAAAATGGGATTGCTGAAAGAAAAAACACACTTACTTGAGGTGGCCCGTGCTACTATGTTCTCTAATCATGTGCCTAAACAATTTTGGGGGGAAGCCATACTCACAGCCACATATCTCATCAATAGGATGCCTAGTCGAGTCCTAGAATTCCAAACTCCTCGCCATGTTCTCATGAAGGCCTATCCACATATCCATTTTTTTTCCTTCCGACCTACCATTAAAGGTTTTTGGGTGTTCTTCCTTTGTTCGCATCCACCAACAGCACCGCACCAAACTTGATCCCAAGTCCCTCAAATGCATCTTCCTCGGGTACTCCTCTAATAAAAAAGGATACAAGTGTTACTCTCCAATCACTCGGAAAGTATATCACTCCATGGATGTTACCTTCTTTGAAAACCAATCTTACTTTCCCAAATCTGACATTCAGGGGGAGACTTCGAAGGAATATCAGATTTGGGATCTCCTTCAGGACACGCAGGCCACTTTTACCCAACCAACTACATTTGAATCAACTGTTCCTATCACTGAAACAGCCCATGTTCCTATCACTGAAACAGTTCCGATTGTCTTAAACCAACCTCAACTTGACACTAATAATCATGAACTTCGTGTCTATAGAAGGATAAGACCAACTGAGCATATAGAGGACACCATGCAGACCCAGGACTGTCAAGAACTAGAATCAAATCCTCCTGCATCCGACAATCATAATGGTATGGATTTCTCATCTCATGACTCCCTTGTGCCGATGGTTGATGACTCTAATCAGCCAATTGCACACAGGAAAGGTGTCCGAGGGTGCACTGGTCATCCATTCGAAAGATATGTAGCATATGGGAAGTTGTTACCTTCTTACAGGGCTTCTGTGTCAAATCTTGATAGTGTGCAGGTTCCTAACTCTATCCAAGAGGCTCTAAAGATCCCAGCATGGAAACAAGCTGTTGAGGAAGAAATTCGGGTTCTGGAAAGTAATGATACATGGACACTTACAAAATTACCTCATAAAAAACATCCGGTGGGCTGCAAGTGGATATTCACTGTCAAATATTAAGTAGATGGAAGTGTCGAGAGATACAAAGTCAGGCTTGTAGCAAAGGGTTTCACACAGTCATATGGGATTGACTACTAGGAGATTTTTGTAGCAGTTGCCAAACTCAATACTGTTCGGGTTAGTCTCCTCGTGCTTGGTTTGATAGGTTTGCTAAAACTGTGATATCAAGTGGATACCATCAGTGTCAAGCTAATCATACACTGTTTGTTAAAACCAATCCAGAAGGCAAGATCGCTATTCTCATAGTGTATGTAGATGATATCATCTTGACAGGTGATGATTCAGAGGAAATTATCAATCTCAAAAAGATGCTGGCAACAGAATTTAAGATTAAAGATCTCGGGACTCTCAGATATTTTTTAGGAATGGAGGTGGCTCGGTCTAAGGAGGGAATTGTCATATCCCAAAGAAAGTACATCTTGGATCTGTTAAGTGAAACTGGCTTGCTTGGGTGCAAACCTGCCGACACACCCATGGATCCAAATAAAAGGCCAAATAGAAGTGAAGAAAGCATTCCAGTTGACAAGGGGAGATATCAAAGACTTGTTGGCAAACTTATCTACCTATCACACACAAGACCAGATATTGCATACTCAGTCAGCATAGTGAGTCAGTACATGAACAATCTGAGTGAGGATCATTTAGAAGCGGTGAACAGAATTTTGAGATATCTGAAGATGACTCCAGGGCATGGTTTGCAGTTCAAAAAATCTGAAAATCGTGAGGTGGAGATCTACACTGATGCTAGCTGGGCAGGAGAGTTAACCGATAGGAGGTCGACCACTGGTTACTGTTCATATGTCTAGGGCAATCTCGTCACTTGGAAAAGCAAAAAGCAAGCTGTTGTCTCACGGAGTAGTGCAGAATCAGAGTATCGTGCTCTTGCACTAGGAATATGTGAGGGAATGTGGCTTCAAAGGCTATTAAGGGAACTTAAGGTTGAGACAAAGGACTCGATCATGATGTCTAGTGACAGTCAAGCAGCCATTAGCATAGCCAAAAATCATGTGCACCGCGACGGAACCAAACACATCAAGATTGATCGACATTCATCTCAGAGAAGATCAACAACGGGATTGTTCAGCTAAGCTATGTTCCAACAAAGCTCCAGATTGCTAATAGTCTCACTAAAGCATTACCAAGGGTCAACTTTGATGAATTGAACTCCGGGCTTGGTTTGTATAATATATACAATCCAGCTTGAGGGGGAGTGTAGAAAGGAAATTGACCCTTGTGCGTTTAATTAGGAAGTTAATTATTTTCTTTATTTAGAATAGATTTTGTTAGATATTGTAATCTTTTTGCTGTTTTTCCTTTTCTCGGTAAGATTCCTAATTAGAAGGAATTCTGTTTCCTTTTTTTGTGGATTGGAATTCCAGCCATCCTAGGATATATATTAGGGATGTAAATACATTATTTCTTGAAGGATGAATTGTTCAGACTTCTTTCATTAATTTCTTCACATTCAATTTTTCACTGTAAATTGACTTGGGAAGACTGTCAATTGGAACAATGGGTACTGTCGAAATTGGAACCAAATTGGAGGTAGTTTTTGGAAAATCATTAGCCATCTCTAATAAATGTAAACCAAACAACCCTTAAAAGTTGTTGTAAGTCAATTCTAGCCGTGAGCAATAAATGTTGGCTAGGGCTTGACACCAAAATCGAGAATCAAAAAAATTATACCCAGTAATCAAATACCATAACTTACACCGAAAAGGTAGTGAAGCAACCAACGAAGCAACCAAATAGCGTTGACCAAGCAAGGACCAACACTAACCAGACAAGAACCAACGACGGTGACCGAGTAAGAACAAGAGCCGACGATCGAGAAAGAACCAACATCGACGAGCAAGAACCAACATTGATTGAGCAGATCCCTGCGCCAACGACGAGCAAGAACAAATGTCGACGACTGAGAAACAGCCAGCGTCGACAAGCAACAACGATCAAACAAGGTGTATTGCGATTGAGCGTCGTCGACGACTGATATCAACATTAAGCGAAAGCGAGACTGAGATAAAAAAATTAGCAACGGCAGTGTGGTCATTGTCAAAGAAGCCAAGCGACGAGCATTAAATGAGCAGGCGATTGATGGCGGTAGAAGATTCTTCTACATGAGGCGACCATCGTGAAGGTCGTCGGAGAAACGACGGAGGCTCACTTGTTGGCACTCGCATCACAGGCAAAAGCGAGAAGATTTACTTCAAGATCTCTCGCCTAGCATGTGGAAGCACTTCAGACCATCAGTGGATATCAATCAACGATGATCGTGATCACCGGAAAGGGGTGATGCTTTGGAGAGAAGGACGACTGACGCCGATGGCTGGAGGTATGCTAGTGGTGAAAACTATAACCACTTTTTTTTTTAATTTGTAATTGCTTTGGTAGCAAGTTAAAAATTTAGTAGAAGAAAATTAAGAGACTTAATTAGCCTTCTTCTCTGGCATTGTATTTGTAATAAAGGATTACAACCAAGAAAGGAAATCACAATCAATCTAAGAAAGGAAATTACGATCAATCATAATTAACCAATCAACCCTAATCATACTCAAATATTTTGGAATATTCTGGCAGTTTTGTTTTTAGTTTGTTCCTGTTTTGGCATTTCCTTAATGCCTTTTACTTCATTAATAAAATTTTTACTCATTAAAAAAAAGGGGGAAACGGTAAATTATATAAAAGGGTAAATTTTATTAACCTTTCTTGAGGTTTGTTAAAAATTGTGATTGTTCCCTTCACCTCTCAAAATTTACACTACATACCCCTGCTTTTGCATTTATATAATAGATTCCTCCTTTTCATTAAGATGCCATTAATCAACTAACGGAGTCAAATTATATAAATATTTTTTACATTTGTTAATTTTCACTCAACAAGTAATTAATTATAAAATCCTAAAATATTTTATTTTTCTCTCATGAATGTTGTCAGTGACAGCGTTGCTTTTTTTCAATCCCACTCCCATACAATTCGTTTCCATCATCTCCCTCCTCCTTGAGTCCCTCCTCCATGATCACTAATGCGCCCCTTACCGCTTCTCTCATCCAAGGTAGTGTCGGCCATCTTTTCACACCTGAAATCACCATTCACCATTCCTCTATTCTTTGAACCCAAACCTATAGATATGAGAGACCAAATTTAGCAATGGATAGATTCCTATTAGTGCATGTTATTCTCCAATTGAAGCACCACGAATGGACGAGGTGAGGAGAGAATAGGCATGAATCTTTTCCTTACGTAGCTCTTGGTGATGGTGATGGAGAGCACTGGCGAAGCCAAATGGTGGCAAGTGACCCCCCTTAATTTTGAATGCAAAATTACCAAAATGTCCTTGGTATTTTAGCTTTATTAAACAATAAATTAATTCAAAATTAAGGTATGTTGGTCTTATTAAAAAATTATGGTTAATTCAAATTTTTTTTAACATAAATGGAGTTTACAAGAATTAAACCCAAGTATTTTTTGTGAAGTAAAGTATATTTATTTCACTACAGTATCGAATACTTTTATACATAATATCAGTAAATAGAACATATAACATAATTCTATATACAATAAAATTTAATAATAATAATTTTTTTTTTTGGGGGTAACGAAGAACATCTCTTGTAAACCTCAAGTGCTGTTAAAGGGTTCAGACGAACCATTAAACTGTGAAAAGTATATTCACTGATTTAATGTCCAAGGATAATTCTCTCTCTCTCCCTAAAAGCAACATCTCTTATCTCATACTCTTAACCCCGATGTAACTCATTATCCTCTTTTGAGTGTTTGGTGCCCCTTTAGTCAAAATTTTGAATTCGCCTTTGGTGGAGAAGATGGCTCCAATAGATATGACAAAGATTGAGTTTACAATTTTATAGAGAGAGAGAGAGAGAGAGAGAGAGAGAGAGATTTAGTCTTCAAACAGGCCCTTCATTTCATTAATTGACGAGTCTTATTATCTCGGCGACATCTCGCAGTCACTGAAATAAACACATTCTTCTTATAATGTAAGTCTCTGTGCCAATTTAATGTTTGGTGATTGATTCATCACCACAATTAGAGTATCAGTCGCTTTTATGGCGGTGAATTCAAATCCATTGCGAGGTTCCCCTTTGTTCTTATAACATTAGTTTCACATTCCTTTGTTCTTTGGAGTTTTTTAGGCAATGAATTAGTAATTCTATTCTGACCCAAATTTTGGTTTGATTTGGGATAGCAAAGGGATCATTGGAGCTGATTTTTTTGGGTGTGACTGGTTATCTATGCATGTGCATATGTAAGTATCGTTGCCTACAATTTATGGGCTTTGTTGTAGTTAAAGATTGAATAGAGGAATCAAAGAACTTGATTAGCCCTCTCTCTCTTCCATTATATTTATAATCACGGATTACAACAAAAAAGGAAATTACAATCAATAATCAATCCTAATTAATCATGCTCATAATATGCTCTAGAATATTCTGACACTCCCTCTCAAGCTGGAGCATAGAGATTAAACATGCCTAGCTTGGAATAAAATTGCTAGAACAGAGAGCGAGACAAAAGTTTAGTAAGTATGTCACCTAACTAAGAATCTGAGTGTACAAATGAAGTTGTGAGATTTTTCTTAATTAGGTGATCACGAATAAAATGACAATCCATCTTTATATGTTTTGTTCGCTCATGAAATACTAGATTATTGGCAAAAAAATTAGCAGCTTGATTATCACAATATATCAGCATTGGAGCTGAAATTTTAAAGCCAAAATCCTGAAGTAGGGAACGAACCCAAAGCATCTCTGAAGCAGTATGAGCTATAGCATGATATTCAGTTTCAGCACTTGAACGAACAACTATGATCTGCTTCTTACTACGCGAAGTCACAAGATTACCACTAACAAAAATACAATACCAAGAGATAGATCTCCTATTAGAGCGACTACCAGCCCAATCTGCATCATTGTATCTTATTACATCTAATGTGGTGGAGGGTTGATAAAGTAGGTCTTGGCTTAGAGAACTCTTCAAATACCTTAAAATTCAACATACAGCATCAAAATGTGGCTGACGAGGAGCATGTATAAACTGACAAACTACCCCAACAGCATATGTTTTATTTAGCCGCGTCAGAATGAGGTAAATCAAATTTCCCACAAGACGACGATATCGACCAACATCAAGAAAGGAATCACCACTCTCAGAATCAAGTTGAGCACTAGAATCTATAGGAGTATCAGCAGGTTGAGAACCCAAGAGTCTAATTTTAGAGAGCAAATTTAGGGCATATTTCATTTGAGATAGAGATATACTCTGGGAGGAATGGGCAACCTCAATTCCTAAGAAGTAACGCAAAGCTCCAAGATCCTTTGTATGAAATTATTTTCCTAGAAGATGCTTCAATTCAGCAATACTCTTCTCATCATCCCCAGAAATAATAATATTATCAGCGTAAACAATCAAAACAATAGTACCAGAAGATGCATGATATATAAACTGAGTGATCAGATGTGGATCAGTGGAAACCATAGTCCAACAGAACTTTACTAAATCGATCAAACCATACACGTGGAGACTATTTAAGGCCATACAAAGCTCGATGGAGACGACACATAAGGTGTTAATTGCCTAAAATAATATACTCAGGTGGCTGGTCCATATATACCTCTTCGTGAAGCTTTCCATGAAGAAAGGCATTTTTAATATCTAGTTGAAACAAAGGCGAGGATTTTCTTACTGCCACTGCTAGAAGAATATGAACTGAACTAAGGCGAACAACTGGTGAGAAAGTCTCCAAATAATCAACTTCATGAGTCTGTGTATATCGCTTAGCAACAAGTTGAGATTTAAGTCGCTCAATAAATCCATCTGGCAAATATTTGATAGTATATATCCATTGATATGCTACTGTTTTCTTCCCAGGTGGAAGTGAAGTGAACTCCCATGTATGATTATGATTCAATGCACGCATCTCCTCATCTATTGCTGCCTTCCTGCCCGGTAGTAGTAATGCCTGTTTATAAGAGATAAGAACAGAAATAGAGGATAAGGCACAAACAAAAGACTGTATACGAGGTAACACCCGATGATAAGATACAAAGTTAGGAATGGGATGTTGTGCACAAGCTCGTCTACCTCCTCATAGGGCAATAGAAAGATCATCAATGGAAGGTGTAAGCTCAGGAGCTGCAGTGTTATGTTCTTCAGAGGTCTCAGGAATATTAGTGGTAGATAACTCAAGTGGCTCGGAATCTATAGGTGCAAAGCTGACTGAAGCTGGTGGAGTAGTAGGATTAGGGCAAGAGCAACGTTGATACACCTATAAAGGAGGAGACACTTGCAAAGGAGGCAAGCTAGGACTAGGATTAGTATTAGGAAGAATAGGATCAGCTAAGGGAATTGACTCCCCCTCTCGAGAGGAAGGAGAAATCTCCCCTCACGTGGAAAATATGAAGTAGATTAAAAAAAGGTAACATCAGTACTCACGAAGATTTGTCTAGATGGAGGATGATTGAAACGGTAGCCCTGTTGAGTGCGGGAATAACAAAAAAAGATGCATTATCTAGCTCGAGGAGAGAGTTTGTCCAAATCGGGATTAAGGTTATGAACAAAAACGACACAACCAAAGGTACAAGGAGCAAGAAGAAATGGGAAAGTTGAGGGATAAAGCAAAGAAAATGATGATTTATTACCAAGAGTAACAAAGGGAACCCAATCAATGAGGTAACAAGCAATTAAAATCGCATCACCCCAATACTGTTTGGGAACATTCATATTGAATCTCAAGGTACGAGCTACATCTAACAAATGACGATACTTGCGTTCAGTAAGACCATTTTGTTGTGAGGTGTGACCACAGGTAGTGTGATGAATAATCCCCCTTTCAACACAAAAGCAATCCATGGCAGATTTAGTGTATTCTAAGGCATTGTTAGAGTGAAGAATTTTGATGTGTTTGCCAAATTGGGTAAGAATTTCATTATAAAACCGCAAGACAATATTAGGCAACTTAGAATGATTTTTTATTAAGAAAGCCAAGTCATGCGAGAGTAATCATCCACAAAGATAACTAGGGATGGTCATCTCGGCCGACCCGTTCGTATCCTACCCGATCCCCGGCCCAAACGGGTAAGGGATTCGGGGATTTTTTGGGGATCGGGTAGGGTACGGGGACATTTTTTAAAAAAATTCGGGGATCGGGTAGGGTACGGGTATGAGTATGTCCCCGTCCCGTACCCTATCCTATTCTACCCATTCCCTAACCCTACCAATACTCTCATATATATATATATATATATATATTTAATTTTTTAGTCTGTAGTAAGGTAGTGAATTAATATTTTGAGTTTCTTTATCTATCACCTTCCTATTAAATTACTTTGTTTTCCAGTTTACAAAGAAACTATAAATTGAGATAGACCAACTGTAAATGTTTCTTTGTTTACTTTTCTTATTTTGAACCGTAGAACTTATTAATATGGTAAGAAAATAGAAACCTATTAATATGGTAGGAAAATAGAAACCTTATAAATGCTTTCTAAATATATATATATATATGGTATTTTTTGATTTTTCAAATATATATTAAGATTCTACTCTATTTTCTTATAAGTCATATTTTAAAATTTTTGTATTTTTATATTTTTTAAATTTAGGTACCCGTTTTTCCATGGGGATCCCCGTTCCCCATTTGGGTCGGGGATAGGTGGTAAAAATAAATCCCTAGTCGGGATTGGGTAGGGTATGGAGATTGATTTTAATTTGGGGATCGGGTATGGGGATATGCGTACCCGTCTCCTACCCGCCCCGTGCCCATCCCTAAAGATAACAAAGTACCAATATCCCTTATAGGTTGAAAATCGTGAAAGACCCCAAATATCCGTATGGACTACATCAAAAGGTTCTGACTGACGGTTATTATTATGACTAGGAAAAGAACTGCAGTGATGTTTCCCAAGCCGACAAGCTTCACATTTAGACTCGAAATAGACTCTAAACTGGGAACTGTCAATTTGAGTCGAGCCAAAAATGGGTGACCCAAGCGATAGTGCCATTGAAAAGGGGAAACTGAAGTACTAAAGACAGAATGAGAAATAAAAAAACTGGAAGGATTAAGGTAATAAAGTCCATTCCGCTCACACCCTGAGCCAATTGTCCTCTACGTCCTAAGATCCTAAAATACACAAGAAGGAGAAAAGGTTAAGGAGCAGTTTAATGATTTAGTAAGTTGACTAACAGATAATAAGTTAAAGGGAAACTTAAAAATATAAAGACTCGAGGGTAAGGATAAGGAAGAGGAACGCCGAAGTAGGCCTTTACCGGCAACAGATTGGCAGGACCCATCAACTAAGATGATACAATATGTAGTCGTAGTTAGATTAGAGAATAAAGATGAGTTACCTGAGACATGGGCATGAGCTCCAGAGTCACTGATCCATTATGGAGCAGAAGTAGTAAAACAAGCAGTACTACCTGAATGAGCCAGAGTGGCGGTGGAATTGGAGGAGCAAGAAATGCGAAGCGCCTACACAATAGCATCTAACTTGGCTACAGAGAATAGACTTTGTGAACCAGGATGAGAAGTTGAAGGTTCACTCGAGCTAGCAGTACCGGTCCCAAAATCAGAGTTTGTCAGCTCCACAGCAACATGTTGGATTTGCTTAGGACGACCATACTTTTTCCAACGGTATGGCTCTGTGTGATTAGTACCATCACAATTATCACATTTCTTTGGACCTCGCTCAGAGCCTTTACCACCACTACGAGAACCATCACAAGAGTTGCGACCACCACAGGAACCATAACGAGATATGCCATGAGAATTACCTCTTCCACCACCAATTAGAGCAGTAGAATCTGAACCACCAGAAGAGGTAGGTGCCATCCGAGAATGATGTTCCTAAAGAGGAACGTTGTAGTCGGGAATATGCATTAGCCGTAGAAGGAATAGTCTCACCAACTAGAAGCTGATCCCAATAGCCGCGAAAATCATCATCAAGATCGACAAGAAGTAAAACAGTCATAAATTCCTCCCATTGCTTTATCATATCAGCCTTAGTTTTAGGGAAATGACAAAACTGTAACAGACGATCACCAAGACCGTTGAGGGTGCTGTAACACTCAGTAAGAGGCCGACATTCTGTCGAAAAGAGAAGAGCCGCTCATATGCTTCAAAAATTTCAGAAACATAGCTTCACTGAGAAAAAGAGTCAACTAAAGAATCCCAGATTGCCTTGGATGTATCACATAGTGACACTGTGTGTAATACGGGGGGCTCTAAGCTATGCCATAACCAATTCATAACCACAGTATTTGTAGCACGTCGTTGTCGATAAGTAACGGACTGAGAATCTGGAGGTACATCAGTGATAAAGTGTTCCATCTATCAACCTATGAGAAAGACCCGAACAGCATGAGACCATGTCAAGTAGTTTGTCCCATTCAATTTCTCACAAGAAATCGATTTGGGAAGACTATCAGGTGGAATAATATGTACTGTTGGAACAGTAACCAAGGAGGAATCAACAACAGACTTAGTGGGATCCACAGCCATGTTGAAAAGAAATCAAACACCAATACAACAGGAAGCAAGAAAGAAAAATGTTGCTGCTAAACCAAATCACTGGCTGGCAAAACAATCACACTATACTGGGGCCGCCAGCGAAGACAAATACTGAGCGATCAAAATCGATCAAGAGACCAATCAATCTAAAAAATCATCAACAGTGGAGATCTATTGGGAGCATCAGTAATTGACATCGAGCGACGAGCTAAAAGAAAACATCAATAGAGACGATCAATTTAAAGCATCAGTAACCGAGATCGAGCGGTGACGAGACTACGAGACGACGAGCAATGTCAAGGAACGATGGATCATTGAGGAGCACTGGAATCGAGCATCTGATAGCAATAGGAGGTCCTCCTATGTCAGGCGACCGCTGTGGCACCGCCAGAGAAACGACAACAGTTCGCGCCGTCCATTGCTTCTCGGGCGCAACGTTGCTTGTTGGTGTGTGGAGGCACACCAGGCCACTGGAGTGTTTCAGCTTGGTGATGGTTGTGATCGCCAGAGATAGGTGACCGTTTTTTAGGGGGCTTGATCGACGCCGATGGCCGGAGGTACGCCGGCGGCGAGAACTGAAGTCACTGTATTTTTTTTTTTATGTAACTACTCTGATACCAAGTTGAAGATTGAATAGAGGAATCAGGGATCTTGATTAGCCCTTCCTCTCTTCCATTATATTTATAATCACGGATTACAACTAAAAAGGAAATTATAATCAATCTAAAAAAGGAAAATACAATCAATAATCAATCCTAATTAATCATGCTCTAATCATGCTCATAATATGCTTTAGAATATTCTGATAGTTATGAAGTAAAAACTGTAAAATAGATTTTAATGGCATTGCGATTGGCAATAGCTTGGTTGTTTTGTGATAAAGAGGGTTATTGTATTATGAAGGTCCCTTGAGGTAGTTTTGAAGAATCTGTAATTAGCCAGTGACAGTGATTAATGAAAATGGTGGTTCCGATGTGTATGGGTGGTGATGGTGAAGAAGATGATTGGTAGGGAAAGAAGGTGCACTTTTAATTTTTTTTTTTTTTTGGGGTTGAATTTTTTTACCAAAAATATTTTTATTTTTATTAATAATCTAATTTAAAATTAAGGGCAGAGTAGTCATTTTAATATTTTTTGTTAGAGAGGTTTTCTGACAAACTCTGACAAGGAGGGTTGCTATAATTTTTGAAAGGTGAAGGGAGCTTTCTCAAATTTCAAGAAACCTTGGGGGAGGTCAATGTAATTTACCCCCCAAAAAGAAGAGCAATTTGCACTTTACAGTACTAGTGGTGCATTAAAAAAAAAAGACAAGAAAAAAGTAAACATATTTGCATTTGGAAGTAAATCGAAAGGAGTACAAAATATAAGAAAACTCTATTTTTCCATTTGGATAATATCTTGCCTAACATTAATTCCATTTGGCGTTTGGACAAAACACTCAACAGCTTTTGATGTAGTGCATGTTTCTTTTAATACCAGATCAATATAAATTTGTTCATCATATTCTTTGACTTTTACTTGAAATTCCAGACAGTTAGGAGTACTGGTAAAGGTGGATTAGGTGGGTGTGTCTTTTGCTTGAAAATATTTTGGTGATTATAGGAAAACTAGTTTTTATCATGTTTGCATTCTTCCTTTTGAAATTCTCAGGCTAGTTGAATGGTCACTGGAAAGAAAAATTACCACTTTTAACTGTTGAATACTCTGTGGAAGTTGAATCTTCTACCTCTGTACCACAAGCATTTTTTTGCTTTGGAAGTGATCCTTAAGGGTTTGGGGAATGCCCACCCAGAATCTTAAGGGTCTAGGGAGCATCATATGTAGTACACCTTTTTCCTTGAAATGTGTCTTATGTACACTGCTTTAACCATACACGTTGAGAAGCTGTTTCCATTTTTTAATTGTACCGTGTGACATGTAGGTTGGAATGGAGCAAACAATTGCATCCCTTCCATTTTTTTTTATGTTATGTTGTCCATCTATTTTTGTAATTATTTTCTCATCTGCTGACATAATTCACTTTTTCAATTTAACAACATCTTTAACTTCTTTTCACACATTTCTTAGGGATAAAATCTTGAAATTTCAGTAATTGTAAAAATCATGACAAGTTCTATAGTAAATTTGTTTCAAAGAAGTAACAGATCTGGGGCATACTTGCCCATCCAGTCACTATTTTGTGTACAACTATTGGTCACACAAAATTGCTTCGACTTCATAATGTATGTTTGCCTACCCTTTTCCAAATATATTTTTTAGCTGCAGAGGTGGTCTATGCCTATCCTCCTCCCCCACAGGGGAAAAACAATGAATTGATCACGACGCACATATTTATTTAAAAATAACATGATCAAGATGCACATGCACCAAATAATACAATAAAAAGAAAAATAGAGGAAAAAGATCATGACACTGATATTTGTAACTTGCTTAGATTCTGCAATATATGCCGTCTCTCTCATATTCACCCATATGGCAGGAATTCTATGGTCTGAAGCGACGTTGTTCTGGGCAGGATGGAAATTCATTGAAGTGCTTCTGTTTTGTTGCAGTATGTTCGGAAATATCTTACACGAGTCTTTAAAATTATACTTTCTGTTTTGTCACTTGGATTCTGCTTTCTTTTCATGTCAATTCAGGCTTCAAAATTGCTATCAATTGCAAAATATTTGTAGTTAGTTATGTTTCCGCTAGTTGTATGATGCAGTTCTTGATTTTTCCCCATCAATTGTGTTACGTCATTCTGTTTTGGAATTCTGCTTTGGTTTGGACTACCAATATATTCTTTTTGTTGTTTGTCTTCAAAGTTCATAGTAAACGATAATCTGAGGTATTGTTGTGTTTCAAAAATTTTGACTTCGACTTCCTTTACTACTTTTGAAAATAGCCAATGTCTGTTTGGCAGTATCTTAAGTTTGATAAAAGCCAGCTTCTGTCTCTTGAAAAAACCAACAGTCACAAGTCATTATGAAAAAAGTTATGGTAGTTTTATATGTGTTAATTGTTGTAAGCTTGTAGCAACCATTTGACAATAATATTGATGAGTGATAATTTCTGTTGTAAGCTGAATGTTGCTTAATGATTCTTCCTGTTGTGGTCACTTGATTGCTTCATGTTATATGTTGGATGAAAGAAGGTTTTGTTTTATAACTTCAAATGCTTCTCTTTTGTTTGCTATTTTAGTGATTCGAAATTCTTTCTTGTTCCAAAGAAGCATGTTTTACAAAAGAGTATTTTGGAGTTTACAGTGGCTCATGATCTCATGGTGACAAACACCTTTTTTAGGAAGAAAGAGGAACATTTGGTGACTTATAAGAGTGACTCTTCAAGGACATAGATTGACTTCTTCTTAACTACGGAAAAAGATCGCGTAACTTGTAAAGATTGTAAAGTTATACCCATAGTTACCTAGTTCGCGGGTCGATTCGGTACATGGTACGGGTACGGATTCGTGGTACGGTACTTTGGTTGGTACGTGGTACGGTGGGGTATACTTAACTGGAATGCTATTTTGGATCGCAATTCGCCTCAAATTTTTATTTGGTTCGATACATATAGTATTTGTAATATTGATAATATATATTATAAAATTTGCGTGAAGTGTTTAACAACAATAAAAAACATGGTAAAGAGAATTATCTAAATAATAAAACTTCATTTAAATCATTATACTAGCACTCAAAATAAGTTGTAAATAGTTTAATCATACCAAACTTAAAAAGAAATCATAGATGAAAACAAGTCTCAGTGGACTACCAAAAAGTTAAAATACTTAATAAATATTTAAATTAATTAAATAATTAAAAATAAAGTTAGTTAAATCAATTTATGATATCTAAATCAAATCAATTAAATTATTTAATTAATTGTGATATATATGCTTTTGAGAAATATTATTAATTGGCCATTACAATTCCTAACTATAAATAAGGAATTCTACTTAATTTAGGAAATCAAACCAATTATATTATTTAATTATTTGTAATATATGTATTTTATTTAATTTAGGAAATCCAACCAATTATATTATTTAATTATTAGTAATATATGTGTATATATATATTAAAATTAATATTTACTTTAAGAAATTAAATTAAAGGAAGTTGTAGATATATATTAGGAAGTTGCAAAGTTTCTTCTTTTGATTTTGAAAAAGAAAAGGAAATTCGTAAAGTCATTTTTGTTTGGAACAAAAACATAAATTAATTATCCTGATTAAAAAAATAAAAGAAAATAAATTGTAGGGTTTTTTGACCAAATTTTGACTTGGATATTAAATAAAGTCGCAGATATATATTGGGTAGCTAAAAGGTTTCTTATTTTGATTTGAAAAAGTAAAGGAAATCTAAAGAGTTTTTTTTAGTTGGAATGAAAAATACAAATTAATTATGTTGATGTAAAAATTAAAAAGGAAGAAGTTGTATAGTTTGTATTAATTCTTGACCAAAATACGAAAAAGGAGCTGTAGAGTCTCGTTTGACAACAAAGAGTCGACGATTGAACAAGATAGGCGGTGACGACTCTAACCCTAAGCCCTGCGACGCCTACGGCGATGAAACCCTAAGGGCTACGACTTCGAATCAAAGAAGGCTGACGGCGACGAAGGGCAACGACTACAAATCAAAGAAAACCGACGGCCATGAAGGCCGACGACAAAGAAGGACGACGACAGATCTCAGGGCGACGATGAAGAAGGCCGATTGCGACAACGATGGAGGCTGACTGTGATGAATCTCAGGTATTCCTCATATCATAAAACTGGATCGCTAAAATCTACGATCTAGATCGCAAACGCACCCCATTTGAGATCACGCGATCTGGTTCGAGGGTCGGAAGTGGGGGGAGCGAACTAGGTAACTATGGTTATACCGGGGGAGAGCTTGACTGCCCAACATAGGTTATTGGTCATAGATGTGCAGCTTCAAAGGTGGACTAGAAAAAAAAAGTCGTATAGATGCTCAAAGACTAAATAGTGGAACTTAAAAGGTGATAAGCAACCAACATTTAGGGAAAGAGTACTAGAGGAAGACGTTTGGATGATAAATGAGAGTGCAAATATTATGTGGGATAAGGTAGCAAAGTATATTAGGAGGGTAGGGAAAGAAGTCTTAGGAGAATCTAAAGGAAGTGCTTCGGCACAGAAAGAGGCATGGTGGTGGAATGATGCCGTCCAAGACAAGATAAGAGTTAAAAGAGAGTGTTTTAAATCTTGGCAAAACGATCGAAATGAAGCGAACTTGGAGAGGTATACAGAAGCTAGAAGAGAAACCAAAAAGGCAGTTAGTGAGGCTAAGGCAAATACATTTGAGGATTTATATAGGCGATTTGACACTAAGGAGGGCGAAAGAGAGATATTCAAGCTTGCTAAATCCAGAGATAGACGGACCAAAGATTTTAACCAAGTTAAATGCATTAAGGATGAGGATGAAAGGGTATTAGTAAAGGAAGAGGAGATAAAGGAGCGTTGGAAGAGCTACTTCTACAAGCTATTTAACGAAAGCAGTAGTAGTGACATACAATTGGGACAGTTTACCACTTTTAGGGAAGAATTAAATCTTATGTTCTATAGGAGAATTAGTAGGGAAGAAGTAAAAGAAATATTAAAAAGGATGAAGAATGAGAAAGCGGTTGGGCCAGATGGTATCCCTATTGAGGTTTGGAGGTGCTTAGGAGAGGATGGCATAAGTTGGTTGATAAAATTTTTTAATGTAGTGTTAAAGAGCAAGAAGATGCTTGATGCATGGAGGAAAAGTATCCTTATACCTATATACAAGAACAAAGGAGATATTCAGAATTGTGCGAACTACCGCGGGATTAAATTAATGAGCCATACGATGAAATTATGGGAGAGAGTTATTGAGAGAAGACTAAGAAGGACAACAAACGTTTCAGAGAATCAGTTTGGTTTCATGCCTGGAAGATTAACCATGGAGGCTATCTTTCTCTTGAGGAGGTTAATGGAACAGTATAGAGAAGGTCAAAAAGATTTACATATAGTGTTCATCGATTTAGAGAAGACATATGACCGGGTTCCTAAGGAGATTCTGTGGAGAGTATTGGAAAAGAAAGGAGCGTGTGTCGCATATATTGAGGCGATAAAGGACATGTATGATAGAGCCATGACATCTATATGGACGACTAGTGGAGAGGCTAACGAGTTCTCTATCATGATTGGTTTACATCAAGGCTCAGCGTTAAGCCCGTACTTGTTTCCTTTAGTTATGGATGAGATTACAAGACATATTCAGGATGAGGTGCCGTGGTGTATGCTATTTGCAGATGATATTGTTTTAGTAGATGAGACGAGTGAAGGAGTGAATGCTAAGGTAGAATTGTGGTGGGAAACGTTAAAGACAAAATGGTTTAGACTAAGTCGATGCAAGACAGAATATATGGAATGTAAGTTTGGTCAAAGTAGGATAACGGATCGTATAGAAGTAAGTTTAGGCGCACAAAAGATTGTAGAGAAAGATAAATTTAGGTACCTTGGATCTATGGTGCAACAAGATGAAGGGATTGATATTGATGTAAGTCACAGGATTCAAGCTGGGTGGACCAAATGAAGGAGTGCTTCGAGGGTCTTGTGCGACCGAAAAGTCCCCCTCAAGGTGAAAGGAAAGTATTATAAGGTGACGGTTAGACCAGCGCTGCTATATGGATCAGAGTGTTGGGCAGTAAAGCATAATCATGGTCAGAAGATGGCAGTTGCGAAGATGAGGATGCTAAGGTAGATGTGCGGGATTACAAGGAAAGATAGGATTACGAACGAGGAGATTAGGGGCAAAGTAGGAATAGCACCGATTGAAGATAAAATGAGAGAAAACCGATTAAAATGGTTTGGCCATGTTAGAAGGCGTCCAGCGGAGGCACCTGTTAGAAGGTGTGAAAGTATGGAGCTTGCCAAGAGTAGGAGAGGTAAAGGAAGACCCAAGAGAAGTTGGAAAGAAATTATTAAACATGACCTTATCTATCTAGATCTATTGGAGAACATGGCCCTAAACAGATTTAATTGACGTCAAAAAATCCATATAGCCGACCCCACTTAGTGGGAAAAGGCTTGGTTTGGTTTGATTTGGTTATAATCTTCAAAGTCATGCATGGATGAATCAATAATTCAACATAGATACTTTCCACAAACTTTATTTGTATTTATCCTTCTCCAATTTGATATTCTTAATCTTTTAAAGGATTATCGATCTAAGTTTGGTAGCTTAGATTTAGATGTTAGATGCGTGGATAGATTCTTATTGATGAGATGCATCAAAATATTTGAGATAGATTTAATAATAAGGTAAAGAGTCATCTGATATCCATCCAAAAAAAAATTCTAGCTGCACAAGAATCCTGAGAAGGGTTAGATTTGTAAAATAGGTTGGAGAGAGAGAGAGAGAGGGGGGGGAGAGAGAGAGAGAGAATGCGAGCTTTACATATAATAAAAGAAAAACATAAGGTTCTGTAATGATTGCATTTTGTAACAGCACTTTGAAGAAGAAAGAGAAATGTGTGTGTGTGTGTGTGTGTGTGAGAGAGAGAGAGAGAGAAAGGGGGGTGTAAATGGGGATCCCCAAATTGCAGCAATGTTTGACATACCTTAGTTTCTGCAAATTGAATCAATGTTTATCACCTAACAATAGAGGTATTGTGGCCACATCGGCCAGCTAGCATCTTTTTAGTTTACGCATATATGTTTGTTGAATTATGAGAATAAATGGAATTGCTTGATTCTCTTTAGGTTTCAACACAAATATTTTTGTCCACACTATCATGTACAAGTTAGAAAAATAAAATAACCTAAACTAGGAAATTGAATAAATTAGTCCTAGGCCTAAATCCTATTTCTATATTTGCAATATTCTCTAACATTCCCCTTCAAGGTAGAGCATATATATCATACATTACAAGCTTGTTACAAACATATAAAGCCTGAGACCCTCCCAAAGCTTTAATAAACAAATCAAGGAGTTAATCTTCAGATTTAACATGACTATGATAGTGTTTTGCAAGATCTTTTTCCTGACAAAGTGACAATCTTTTTCGATATACTTAGTCCTCTCATGAAATATTGGATTGGAAGTAATATGAACAGCATCTTAGTTATCACATAAATGCTCCATAAGCGGTAGGTGATAAACTCCCAAATTTTTCATCATATGCTATATCTAGAATAATTCATATGAGTTATGAGCCATGACTCTATATTATGATTCTGCACTTACCTTGCTGTTACCGTTTGCTTCATGCTCTTCCATAACATTAGATTACCTCCAATGAAGGTGCCATAGTAGAACATCTATCTGATGGAGATCCTGGCCAATCTGCATCTGTAAACCCCTGTACTAAAGTATGTCAACTATCCTGATACAGCAGGCCTTTTCTAGGTGCTCCCTTCAAATATCCTAGGATTCAGACAATTGCATTCCAATGACTAGTATGAGAAGATTTTAGAAACTGACTAATCACACACATAGCAAATGAAACATCTGGTGTTTCATGGTCTTGTCATAGTTAAGTAGTTTATCTTTTCAATTAACCTTCTGTACTGATTGGGATTTTCCAATAAGTCACCCTTTTCTGCCACTAGCTTTGTATTAGGACACATTATAGTATCTATAGGTTTAGAGCCAAGCATACTTGTTTCAAATAACAAGTCTAGAACATATTTCCTCTGAGTGAGAGCATTACCTTTGAGTGATCAAGTTATCTCAATAACCAATGAGTTTTTCAGCAGCCTAAATTTTTAGTGCTAAATTTACTATAAAGGAATGACTTCAATTCAGTTTACCTCGGGATATCGTGGCCTGTTATAGCAATGCCATCTACATATACTAATAGCCATATTCTTCCATGAGTAGAATGACAATAGAAGACGGAATGATTAACGCCACACCAAGTCAGTCTAAATTCTATAGCCATAGTGCTAAGCCTGCCAAACCATGCATGATTTTGGCCATATAACTTGTTAGGTAAAATTGAAGAGCCATCATGTTATTCAAGTGACTAGCAGTAAGTATTGCATCACCTTAATGGACTTTTGGAACATGCATTTGAAATAACAAACATTGGGTAGTTTCAATGAGATACAAATACTCTCTTAGCGGCCCCATTTTGTTGTGGAGTGCAAGGACAAAATGATAGATGAATCATACTAAAGGAAGACATGAAATGGTTTTAAAAAATTCCCTGATATTATTACTATCGAAGAATTTAATAGGTTTACCAAATTGAATGTAAATTTTAGTACAACAGGATTTAAAGATAAGGTACTTCAAAATGATCTTTTATTAAATATAACCAAGTAGTCCTCGAAAAATCATCCACAAAAGTCACAAATATTGAAATCATACTTTAGAAATAACATAACTCGGTTCACAAAAATCTGAATGAATCAACTGAAATGGGTGTAAACTGTTAAGCTTTAAGGAAAGGAAGCACGATGATACTTGTTTAACTAACAAGACTCATAGTCTAAATATTTCAAATGACACAAACTAGGAACTATTGCCATCAATCGAGCAAGAGAGCGATGGCCAAGGTGGCAGTGGATATCAAGTGGGGAAGCAGCTACTGAACATGTGTAGAGGCTGGTGCAGATGGCACATCTAGGTAGTTGTAACCTTCCTTAGCTTCATGTCCTCCACTAATCTTCTCATGTCTTCATATCCTGAATGATAACATAATTAGGGAAAAAAAGGTTAATGAATAGTTTAATTGCTGAGCAAGTTTCCTTATAGACAGACGATTAAAAGAAAAAAATGGCACTTATCAGACAGAAGATAAAGGTTAAGTAAGAGAAGGATAGATTGTACCAATTCTCCCAAACTAGGTTACTAGATCCAATTGCTATGGTGACAAGAGGGATAGAAGACGTGTTTTGAAGATTGGAAAAAAATCTAGGTGTTCCAGACGTATAATCTAAATCCAGGATGCATGAGGACATGTTGAAAAACAATAACAGGACTACCTTTTGTGCAATAAAGGCAATGTGAAGAGATGCTTGATGAGTTGTCTGATATTTGAGAAATTTAGAATCTCCTCACCAAAAATCAATACCAGTGTGGATGAACTATCCTTGCTGCATTTAGGTCCAACAGTAGAAACAATAGTCATAGAGGTTGCTACTTATTTCATATGAAATGGCTTACCATGCAATTTCTAATATTTCTCATGGATATGTCCAATTTCTCACAACAAGTGCACTTGGGCCAAGATCTTTTACCTTTATTATTGCGATCTTCACTACGTCTATCGCAAGGATCACGCCCATCAAAAATATTACGAGCAGTTGTCTAACTAGCAAGGGTCGACCTTGTGGATTCAAATTCACTTGAAGTAAAATATTGGATTCAACAATTAGAGTTCGAGAATATGTTCCAGTAAAAGATGGAAGGAAGGCTTCTCCAAGTATCTGTGCTCGTACTAGTTTAAATTATGGATCAAGACTTGCAAAGAACTTGAGGACAACCGTTTGTTCAGCCTGTTTTTTTTATCTCATTAATATCAATAGACAATGATTGAAGTGAGTTCAATTCTTCTTACATCTTCTTTAGAGTTGCCAAGTTTTGGGTGGTGCTTTTGTTGGACTGCTGAAGTTTGAAGAAGTCATTGGATACATTGTAGAATCGGTTGAGATCACAATATTGCAAGTGTCTAGATGAGTGCAGAGGTCTATAATTTCAGAGTTCATAGGGTCCCATAACAAGCTCACAATATTAGCATCATCTTAAATCCAAGAGTTGTACGAGGACTTAGAAGATGCTTGCGGAGAGTTAGTGAGATGTTTTTGTTTGCCAAGTCCAGTCAAAGCAAATTTGACTGCCTTGTACCATTGGAGATAATTTTTCCCACGTAACTTTTGGGTGGCAAAATGATTAGGCCAATTGGTGGAGCCACATGACTTTGATTCCATAAAAACACTAGTGAGAGTGCTTGATTTGGAAGTCATAAATGAATATAAGGTTTAGCAAGAATGAGATGACCCAAGCTGCTATACCACTCTAAGAGAAGTTTTTGTCAGTTGGAGGGCTTCGTCGACTGGGTTCTCGCTGACGATGGTTGCTAGGCAAAGGCGATGGTTGCTATGCAACGATGGTTCAATCAACAACTGAAAGCAAGGCTAGCAGCAAAGCCGAACTTCGTCAACTAGAGTGAGGACTCGTTGATGATGATGCAAGAGACTTCGTCGGCTGTAAGCAATGGATTCTTTGTCGATGATGGTGCAATTGATGTTGACAAATGATGGAAGACGCTATTGATGGGTCGTTGAGGTCGCCGAGGCTGATAATGATGGTTGATGACAATGGATTGAGATGACTCAGACTTTGGCGAGATAAGCAACCATGATGATGAACAAATGATTCTTGATACAGACACAAGAAATACAATAAAACACAAAGAAATTAGGATCTCTGCTCTAATACCATGTTGAATTATGAGAATGAATGGAATTGCTTGATTCCTTTTGGATCTCAGCACAAATATTTATATTCACATTATCATGTGTAAGTTAGGAAGCATGGACACTTCAAAACGAGTATCGTATCTAGATTTGACATGTATTAGACACACATTCCTTAGACACTCCAAAATATGTGTTGGACACGCCACACAGCGTGTCCTATTATTTATTATTTTTCTTCAGATACATGATTAAGACAAATCTGGATTTGAATAGTCAAAACTCTTTAATTTATAAGATCTTATGACTTATATTTTGTTATATTTTGTACATTGAATTATCGATTAAATTAGTTTTGTCGTGAATGTTATATTCATATACATAGCTAAAAAAATATGCAAAATTTATATTTTTTTGGCCATATCCCCGCTATGTCTGTATCCTCATTTTTTTTTTAAATTGTCGTATCTGTGTCAGTACCTGTATTGTTGCCCTTCCCATATCCATACTTCTTAGTGTATTAGTTAGGAAAATAGAATAATCTAGACTGGGAAAGAAAATAAACTAGCCCTAGCCCTGATTCCATTTCTATATTTATAATCTCTAACAACGTTAACTAGTATGCAGAGAAAACAAATCAATAATATAGTGCTGTTATAAGCGACCTGGTTATGAATTTGGATTTTGTGAACTCATCAGATCCAACTCAACACCACCAATAATGTATCTGCGGAAAACTCTTCCTTCTGCACATTTGTTTTTAGATTTCCAACTACATGAGCATTAAGTGTATATATATATATATATATATTTTTCAGAAACCCCAAGGCAGGACCACATTGGATCCACCCCTAGAGAGTAAACCCCATACCTGTGTATGTGGGTGGCTTTGAAGGGGAGGAACCTTTGTGGAGTTTTGAACCCACGACCTCTCCAAGTTTATGGTTGAGTAATGTTGCAAGTTCATGTAAACTAATTCATTTTTTTTTTCTCTCTTGCATTTTCCCCTTTCCCACTTGTTCGTTCTAAACATGTGTGCATCAACTCAAGATGTTGAAGAAGTGTTAATTCCTTGTAGCATGAATTAAAGCGACATTTACCTTCTAAGTTCTAATATATATCTTGAGATTTACAATTACAATCATGATAGTTGATGTGGAAATGGAAGCAAAATATTAAATAATTATTTTATTTTATATTGTTAGGGTTTTATTTTATTCCATATCATTAGGTTTAAATTTTAGATTATCTTTAAGAATTTTTTTTTTATTTGATTTAAGGAAGATTTCATTTTGAATAGGATTATTATTAGGACTAGATTTTTATTTGATTTGATTTTTATTTGATTTCCTTATATAGTTGATTTCAATGCCTATATAAAGGCTTAAATGTAAGGGTTAGGGACACTTTTTGATGGATATGAAAAATTGAGTTATTGAAGGCTCCGTGGCTTGTTCTCCCTCCCCCTCTTCTTCTTTCTTCTTCTCTCTCTATTTCTCTCTTGCTTAATTTCTCTCTCTTTGCTTTATTCTCTATCGTCATACATAAATAATCCTACTGGTTTTAGGATTTGTCACTGTCCTTAGTTCTTCAACATTTTAGTTGAGAAAGAAGAAAAAAAAAAAAAAAAAAACATAAGGACTGTCCTAAACACTGTGTATTAACTCAGGCTATTGGTCCTAATATCTGCATCCACTCTAGATGTTGCATGTGCTATGGTACTACCTTACTTGCTGCATGAATTACACTCGTGGCATTCACAGCATTGTGCAAGTTCTCATGTCCTAATATATGTCTGGACATTTACAATTATCATCTTGGTGCTCCTGCTGTTTCTTGGATTTTGTCATTGGTGTTCGTTCTTCAACATTCAGGTAAAGAAGGAAGATAGAAAGATAAGAACTGTCCTAAACAGTGTTGTGGGGACGCTGGACCTTAGCATCCGGCAATTCTTGCGAGGGGAAACATACCCAGGGGTATGTAACTGATTTTTGACTCATTTATTGCAAGCTTTGGAATGGGATGCTTGTTTGAGATTAAAAATATTGCAGTGATTTAATTCACTTTATCCATTACCAAGTTTTAGGGAAGATCCCAGTTGCAATGGTGCCAATGGACTGGAAGTCTCTGATTGATTCCCCTTTTTTTTTTTCTAATATATTATTTATTTTTGGGTTTCAACATGTTTAATTTAAGAAAATCTCCCCCCCCCCCCCCCAACACACACACAGGGTATAAGATAGCCTATTAGTGGGCATCCCTGCATGGTAACCTTTTCTTCTCCATGTTACATATGGCTCAACTTTATTGCTACTGCTGAGAACTAGGATAGGTCTTGATATTTTGTCACCTTGAACCCATTGGACATTGTTTTCAGGAGGTGAAAAGACTGTCTTCTATCTTGGCACATCAGGAACCCTGCAATGCACATAAGTATGCTTATGTTGCAAATGTTTGTGTTTCAAAGTTTGCTCGACGACAGGGCATAGCTTCAAATATGCTATATTTGGCCACTGATGTTGCCACCATAGCAGGTACTAGGTTTTATACTTTAAACAGCTCTGCTGTCCAATATATCTGCACTGCCTTTCTTTTGTAATATCATTTTAATTCTCTTCTCTCCCTTTCATCCATGCCAACAGGTATGAAGCAATTATTTGTTCATGTAAATGCAGACAACAAGCCTGCCCAAGAAATGTACAAAAAAACTGGCTTCAAGGTTTGGCTCCTGTTCAGTGCATATTTTTTTGGTGTGGCAGCTAATTTTAATTTCATTTGTCTTGCCATGCATCGTGAAGGTTTTTTTTTTCCTCACGTTTATTTAATTTTTTGCACAGGCCTTGTTTGAAGCATTTGAGATAAACTTGTTTAAATTTGGCATTAATTTGATTAATCCCTTCAAAATATTTTGAGTGCAGAGGAACTGAATCATGAAGTTTTTGTGCGTATTTATATTGATTTTTTCTTTTCATAAACATCTGTCCTTGGCATTAATGGAGTAGTTGTGGAACTGGTAATGCTTTTGCTTATTTTCTGTCATGAGCTTTTTGCTGTCGATTCTGTAGGCATACAGCCTTGTGGTCTTTTCGTACAGCCTCGCAGTGTTTTATTCGCTCCTGCATTGGGCTGCCTTGGGTTTTTCTTTGAACCTTATAATTACATCTCCCAAACTTGTAAAATAGAAGGTTTGGGCTGTTTTACGATTTTTCTTCTTTCAAAGACACAACAGAATTATCTAAAAAACAAAGTTGTTAGTATGAGAATAATTCCATCTATCCACTGTTTATTTTGAAGATTACTTGTACTTTACTGCTAGCTTATCAGATGCATACCCTATTTTTCACTACCTACTATTGAAGTGGGGGGAAAAAAAAAAGGATACTAGCTTAAACAAGAATGTGTGGGGAAGGACATGTTCAATTAGAATAAATGAAAGGTTGGAGATTAAGTTTTCTCACTAAGTATGGTGGAGAGGTGTTTATTTTATATTTTGATTTTGATTTTTTTTAATGAAAAGCTCAAGTTAGGTGGTTAATATGCATTTATTACAATGATTTAATTTTTCATATTTTCTTGATGCTGTGTGCAATTAAGTTTTGCCGATCACCGTAGTGAAATTGTATGAACTGCTACCCAATTTTCCAGGAAGAATTACAGGTAACGTAACAATACAATTCAACTCACTGAACTCTTAATCCAAGCTAGTTGGGACTAGTTACATGAATCTCCATTTATTTTTGTCCTGGGTTATGTTTGTTTTCCATGAGGTTATGTGAAACAACAAAATTTAATGCTAAATGCTGACACATAACACAACCTTGTAAGTCAATTTTATAGCAGATTCTGGAACATTTTAGGATGCAGTGGGTGGTAAAAGGGTAATATTAAGTAGTTAATAATGTCCCTAGTTTCTGACCCACTTGGGGTAATCTAGTGGAATGGGAACAAGCCCTGGGAGGAATTGTAAACTTAGACATCCTGGCTTTGGATTGGACTTGGTGGGTCAAGTTTAATTTTCATTAGTGGGTTTCCAGTTGGTTGTTGCTAAAGAAAATTTACCATCTAGAGGTGGGGATAGCAATTTTTAACTTAAATATTCACTTCACCCTAACCCTAGTAGGAGGGGTTTGGCCATTTGGGTTTCAAATAATAAAACCCGAATCAGATTTGGGATATATGATTAAAACCCGATGTGGGTACAAGTTGGGTTAGGGTTTTGGTCATCCTAACCCGAACCTGCCCCCGATTATGTGTTAAATATCCCATTTAAATTATATTAGTACAAAAATTATACCCATTAATTAAAAATAGTATACAAATAATATTAGTGTATTTCTATATTTCTATAATTTGTACTTTTTTGATTTTTTGTGAGAATGATTTTGTCTTTTATATTATTAGTATATAATTTTTCTTACTTTTGAGGTCTTAATGGGTTCAACCACCCGCTAAACCCGATTAATTAAGGGTAGGTATGAGATAAAGGAGTTCAACAAGTCTTTGAGTATGGAGGCAGGTGTAGGAAGGATTTTTCCTATTGGGGTTAGGGTAGGGTTTAACTAAAATCCGTCTTGTTGCCATCCCTAGGTCGGCAAGGTTGAATTCGATGTGGTGGTTCTTGGAGAAGTTCCTTGTCATTAAAAAAATGTCCCTAGTCTCTTTCTATCTTTGATCCCCTCCCATCTGCCAGGAATTGGTTTGCAGTGCACAAAATTTAATGCATGCTACTATATATAGTTTAATGCGGATCGTGTGGGGAAAAAGGAAGAAAAGATGCATCCGGGATAGTTTAATTTCTTTGTATGGGATGAAAAGTCTATTTTAAACAGTCGGCGGAAAAGACCTGCAATTTCATAGCTTTTTTGTATTTTGTTGAAAAATATGAAAGTCAATTGTCAAGTATAGATTTAGAGGATTTTGTATACTATAGCATTCCCTTGATGCTTTTTTAATTATAAATAAATATATGTATATATTGTGAATTTGAAGAGAGAAATATGAGTAGGTATGATTTTACAGTAGTACCAACTTGTGACCAACAACTTACCAA
Organism: Vitellaria paradoxa; assembly: GCA_019916065.1. NCBI lineage: Eukaryota > Viridiplantae > Streptophyta > Magnoliopsida > Ericales > Sapotaceae > Vitellaria > Vitellaria paradoxa. Next base: position 31,598,878 of record CM034244.1, read on the forward strand.
CCTTAATCTTCTGAGAAGGTTCAATTGCAAGCATGCCCATTAGGATCTAAGAGATGGCTATGCTTGAGCGGGGCAAAGGCAAAGGAAACTCTAGTTGAGGCCTGGAGTGATCTTGACAATTGTTCATTTGACTTGGGTATAGGAGCAAAAGACTAGTCAAAATGGATTGTAGCTGGTTCCTTTCAAAGTTTTCCTTAGTTAGTGCCCGGTTGTGAATTTTATCCAGTAAAGGCAATGAAGGCGCAACACCCTCAACCTCAACCTATGGTTGAATTTTAAATAAGTAGGACAGCGTGGTTGCTCTGTAGAGCTGTCATGGAATCTAGAGCTCCATATTTCGCAAACAAGTGGAAGAATGCTTACAATGCCTACGCAATTGATCTTTGCCAGTCCACCCCTGGATGCCACTGGCGTCCTTGGGGTGATCTTATAGTTCCTACGGGGTGAGTCATATATTCTATGAAAGGCTGTTCTTGCGAAGGTTGTATGGCTTTTTTCAGCCTTAGAGGTTCTAACCAAGGAGCTTTGAAAACCAAAGTACTTGTTATTAACGCAACAAGAAAGTGTCATTTCCCTCCTTTTTCTGCTAGAATTGGAAATCCTTTATTTTAGATATCCATACAATTGAATTCTTAGGTATGCCACTTATTTGGTGTTTATGTTCAGGCTATATTTATATATATATATATATATATATATAATACGTTAATATTTACAGGCCATTCATTTCACCTTTGTAGATTGTTGAAGCTGCTTCATCTCCAATGTCAAAAGATCAGAGGCTACTAATGTCTCTGGAATTGTGAGCTTCTGTAGCGCTGTGCCATTCAACTTCTAACATGAAGGGTTTATTATACATCCACATATATACATGTGTATATATATATATATACACTCATATCCTAGAAGTTAGTTTCCGTGTGTATGCTTTGGCTGGATTTGTCAGAGCACAAAAATGTTGTAAATTATATCTATAATGTGACATATACTTTCGGGGATTTGTAAAATGTGGGGTGGGTTTGACACTCTTTTCCTTCTTCCCAACCAAAGAGTAGGCTAGAAAAACAAACCGAGTTTGTGTGGAGTTTACTACTGAACACTACTACAATAGATATCACAGGGTTTACAATGATTCTATGCTGATGATTTTGGAGCATCTTAAAGTTGTTGAGAGCTCTATGCAAAGGTATGTCGTAGATTGTTTCAAAGGAATGTTTGTTGCTCAAGACTGTATCAAATTATTTGAGTCCCGAAGGCTACCAAAAAAAAATGTGGGCCTAAAAATTTTTTTATATATTTTTTAAAGTTTTTTTTATATTAATATTTTAGATACAAAAATGTTTTTTATAAATGTTAACATCGTGCTTAAAAGTTATGAAAAAATAGAAATAAAATAAATTTGTTTAAAAAAATCATATACAACAAGTAAAAAGAGAAATTAAAATAGAAGTAGTTCATCTGTTTATTACTAAACTAAATCAATTTAGTCATTTTTTATAAGAGTTATCTTTGCAAGAGGTGTGAACATTTTGAATGGTACTTCGGGATAAGTGAAATTTATCTAAAACTTAAAGCAAAAATTGAAATATTTTAAAATATTTAAAAATTTTGAGTATAATATAAAATATTTTAAAATTTATGTAAACATAATTCTTATAACTATTTGAGACATATAATTACTTATTAAATTTTAGTATCACTCTTTAAGCAACAATAATTCGAGACAATTGTTATATAATTAATTTAAAATTAATTGTCATTAAACATATTTTTTAATTGTGCAAGTCATTTTTAAATTCAAGATGAGAGAAAATATTTTATTATTGGTGAATAAAACTAAAAAGAAATAAAATCCATTTAAATTAATTCTTTAAATAAATATATTATAGATACTTTTATAAAATATTGTTTCTATGAATTATTATAAGTTTCAAAGCTATTTGAGATTTAGGAGAGGATGAATTTGTAATATATATATATATATATATTGGGCTTTTTTATTGGATGAATTCTTAGGTGATTGCTTAAGTTATTTAATACTTAAATTGACCCTGTTGTTGCTCTATGGTTGATATTGAAATCTTGGACCATGTTTTTATTAGATCATGAAAGAAATACTTACAGAGTCTAGATTAGAGACGAAATTAGTGTTAAACTAGTCTTGAAAATTGGTTAGGTTATCCTGCAAAAGAAGAGCATCAATAAGTACAAAATAATTAAGCAATTAAATGCATAAAAGATTAATAAACACAACGTAAAAACTTCAGTATAGTCATAGCATAGGTAAAATTTTCTTTTTATATGTGAGCTCTATCTAAAATTTCATTTCAGGCTTTAGTTTTGCTTTGTAATAATTAAGAGTTTTTAAGTTTTTAATTAGTTGTAATATAAGATGTCAGTAACTATTTTTCCTTGTATCCTCTTGTCTGATTAAATGGATGACATATTTAGTAAAAAAAAATTCAAAAATAATAAGAGGGAAAAGTAGATTTTAATACTTTCAACAATATAAGGAATAGACTTAAGAGGCACCCCCTTAAAAAGGATGAGATTTAGGAGGCACTCCTAAATAATGCAAAAATAAGAGTATTTTATCTGTTTTAGAAGATTTTTCATGGTCTTTATTACGAATAAAAGAATAAATTATATAAATAAATTAAATGATGAATAATTATTTACCAAAAAAAGAAATAATTTTTAATGCAAATTGATCAGAAAAAATTTTTATTCATATAATATCTGATTTGACTATGATAATTACGGCTATAAATATAAGGATAAATTATATTTAAATTTCTTGAATATTTAGGTAATTATACTTGGACCCCTCAACCATTAAAAATTACATACACTTTCCTTATTTTGAAAAGTTAGTAATACTTAACCCCTTCTATTAGTTTTGACCCTATCACCTTTAAAAATTTATTGAAAAGACAAAATTACCCTCAACTTGGGAAGACAAATTTATCAGATAGCATTCCAACGATTGACCCTAGAAGTGGGTTCTGCAAATGATGCCAATACAGCTAATGGACACCGCCAACGATTGAACCCGGACTTGAACCTCACGCCGGACAGTCACGGTGGGTATTTCGGTCTCACGAACTCCACCACCGATAGCGACACAAACAACCGCCTAGTGGCTATAAAGCTCGACACCTCCAAGGAAAACTTTGACGTGAACGTAGATCACGTGGGAATCAACATCACCTGCACCGGGAGCTATTTCCGCTCATGTCCATGGAATTCCCAACCAAAGAATGGTAGTTCCGGCATCTCTTGGTGTGAATATTGGGACCCTAGGTGCTGCCCAGTTCGCCTATGCTCCCATGGCTTCCATTGTTCATCTATTTCATCCCAAGAATTTGTTCCGAGTGTTAAAATTCATTCAAGTCCAAGTATGGCGTTTAGCTCAATCGGAAAAATCGGATTTCCTACACCATCTCGCTGCCTTACAATCTCATGTGGCCTCCTTAGTTGCTGCCATTAATTTCGACAAAATTAAGAGTTTTTTGAACAATTCTAGCACTGTCCAGGTTCTTCCTAGCACTGCCCAGGCGTTTTCAAGCCCTGATTTGGCTTTGAAAAGCCTTCCCCCGGCTTGGTGGAGGAGATTGGGGATACTGAGCCTAGCCACTTCGATTCTAGAGACGAGGAGAATGAAAAGCCTAGTCGAGTTCGATTCTACTTTTATATATATATATTGTAAATTCTACTTATATATTGTAGATTTTAAACGTTAAGAGGGGTAAACTTAATATATTAAAAAAAATTGGTCAACATCATTATTTTTACAAAAATTCTGACAACATACTAACAAAACGGGTTCAAGTACTAATTTTTCAAAAGTAAAGAAGGTGTTTATGATTTTTAAATGTTGAAAGATACAAGTATAATTATTCAAATGTTCAAGAGATTTAAGTATAATTTACCCTCAATATAACAACTAGCATAGCAGCCACAGGCACCTCTGATTGTTGTTTAGGCTGCCATAAGAGCTGGCGACGCCCCCACATTTGAGGTGTAACGCTTTGCGGTTATTATCTCTCTCGTGATAGGAGGCTGCTAAACATTCCTCGGATCGGAGACGGGGATGCTCCACCATCAGTAGCCGCTGCTTTCTCGTCTTCTTTGTACGGCAGTAGTTGCTTGGCTTATATCTCAAAAGCTTTGGTGTTTTTCATTTATTTATCAGGAAATTTTCCTAGAGGATCAAAACACAGGAGGAATTAAACCCCTTGACTGAATCACCAAAATATCACTTTAAAACAACAAAGAAAAGGTGGCAGTAACAGCAGCTCCTAAAAAAAAAAGAGAGAGAGAAAGAAACAAAAACAAAAACATTCATCAGTCTCAAAAACGCTATTATAATACTTCCACATATAAATTACACACTCCTGATAGGGCGATGAATTTACAGGCATTTATATTAATTATTGTATTCTCCTCACAAATGGGATATAAATTTCTGTTTCATTTTGGGGGCTCAACCTTACACCTAAATTTCTAATAAAATCAACTGTCCTATTGTACAATTCCAGCATGCGACCTCCAACCCCATCCTCAGAAGAGCAAAAGAATTTTTACCGGTCCTCCTAAAATTTAAAAAGAAAACAAAAAAAGATAATAATAATTAGAAAGACAGCAAAAAGTGAGATCAAACCTAGGAAGTTGAAATATATATATATATATATATATAATGTACAGCTCACCAATAGAAATAGAAACCATCCCACCAGCACCCAACTGAAACAGGACACTTGGGTAAAACTTGTCCCATCGTGCTGTGGGTGCTTCGCGGCAACTCAGGAATGGCAACGGGACCGGAAAAAAAAAAATTGTTTCCCAGCTTTCTTCAATTTATAAATACAAACCAACTCAGCAGTAAAGACTGGACAGATCAGAAAATCATTCGAGGGATCGCATTTTTCAATACGGGTCCAGCAGCTTCTCAAGATGCTCCCGACAAGTGACGTCCAACAAATCTATTCGGAGTCTGAGTCGATAGAAAGATAGAATCGTCTTCTCCGTTGGCGAGGAAATGAGTAAGGGCTATCCGATCTTTCCCTGCTTGTCTTGCCGGATCTGTTGTCATTCATACCGAGAAGCAAAGAAGCTGCATCAACTGTCAATGAGAAGGAAATTAAAATACTTAAATATTACACGACAAAAATTTCCATATTTTGAAAGGCAGATAACGAGGGGTTAGAATGGCCAGTTTACATCAGATCTGACATTGGAACAATTAACCAAGTTCACGGTTCAAGACCCAGAAAAAAATAAATAAATCAATCAAATTAGGTAAATGGACACGGATACGGCTGCCAGGTACAAATACGTGTCTAAGAGTCTAATCTATTACTTCTCTTATTCAAAGATTCGGGGACACAGAAAAAATTCATATATTTAATATAATTATTTTATTTTATAGAATAATATGGATATTAACAAGGTTCCCCTAGAATATTTCATATATAAAATAAAAATTTTAATTTTATGCATAATAATGTGCTAAAATTGAATTTTAAACATGCATCCAATTATATTGGGACACATAAACCATACCCTTATCCAAGTGCCTTGTGTTGAGTATTCAATACGGGTACGCCATGCATTTAGAAGAACCCATGTAACATAGATTACGGTAACATAGCTGTATACCCCTCTTTCAATTGAGGAAATAAGAAAAACTGAAACCAAAGGAAGAAGGTAGAGTAATCTAAAATGCACAAGTAAAATCAACAGGTATATACCAGCGTCTGCCAAAGAATCCATGTCCCCTTCCTTTGATGGTAATTGCTGATGTGAATTTAATCCATTTGTAGTTGCAGTTTCGTCATGGCCACCAGCACCGCCACCCCCAAGTCTCAGAGAAATCCAATCATCAGAGCGTATACAGTTTGACATATCAGGTTGATCTCCCAAATTAGGCTGCACTGAGGTATCCGATGGCCTTGTAGGAAGAAATATTTGAAGGGAGGGATCGTGCCCACTGAATGCCAATGGATTATCAACTAAACCATCATTTACATCGGCATTGGTTTGATCAACAAAAGATGGGGGAACTAGAGAAGCAGACTCCATGGCAGTCTCTGAGGTCAAAGTATGGGCATTCATTGATGTAGGATAATTAATAGAACGGTGCTGCAAATCGACCAAGTCTTCTGGGACATCAGCATCTGAACCAAATAGCTGGAAACTGGGGCCTGCCTGACTACCCGGAGGTAAAGGCCAGAGAGGCATCCCAAATTCATCCTCATTGGGATTGAAAAGACCAAGGCATGAACTACCACCAGTACCAAGAGGAGGATCTTCGGCATATGAATCAGGCATTCCATGCGGGGGAAGAGGAAATGTGACCCCACCAGTATCGGTTTGATTGTTCTTATAGACAGTTCCAGAAATTATGGCGTCATTCTCTTCTTCTGAATCACTGAGAACAATAACTTCCGCATCCCCTAAAGGTGCAGAATTTTGGTTGGTAGATCCATATATTTGATCAATGTTCAGAGACATTGAATCAAGTTCAATCCCATTATTGGCAGCAAAATCAAAATTTCCGCCACCATCCTGATTGACACTAGGATCTTCACCATCCCTGCCACTTCCAGTAGCACTACTGCTCATTGGGATAACATTCTGACCATGATTCTCAAACTTCTGTAATCTATGACCAGAAGAAAGTGCATGCATGTCTTCAGGTTTACTAAATTCCCAGCAACCATTCCGGTTCTTCTTGATTCCAAGCTTTAAACTTGCATGACCTTCAGAAGCACCTTCTTCTTTGATGTGCTTAAAAGGTTCTGATTTAGGTTTAATTTCTCCATCAATAGAGACACAGAGACTACCATCAGGGAAATGCCACAGCCCCAAATCTCCAAGATCCCTACGATCACTTTCCACCTTTGCACGCCAAGTACCATCAGGCTTCACCTCGATCTCTGTCACATCTTCTCCACAATTCTGCATCTATATCACCAAATTACAATAAAAGTAAAAGCCCTACGTGTCCAGAGATCACAAGACTAGCTTAAATTTATAGGTCTGTGGCAAGCAATACCTTAGATGTGATGCGATTGAAATATGGGTCAATGATGATATTCTCTAGAGAGTAATTCCTGAGACAGATGGGGCATTGCCACTGCATCCAAACATTGTGCTTGCTAAGATATATTAGCAGGCCTTAAAGATTACCAAACCAATATCTTAACACATACAACATAACAAGAAGAATACCAAAAATATATAGAACATTATTTTATATGCTTGCCTTCCTTGATCGTTGATTCATCTCCACAAAAACTTCAAGATCGAAACAGCCCATATGAAGACAAGGTTTGAATCTTCCAGCAACCTTCATTCTTAAGCCACTCATCTACAACACATAAATGAAGGAAAGAATATTTGATTTTGAAAAATACATTAATTCAAGCACAAAAAATGGCAGAAGCCTCAACACCAAAGCAATAAATGTATCATTTTGTCTAGTTTGACAGGAGGTCTCCCATACTCAAGAGTCAAGGCAACATAAATAAAAATGGACTCCAATCAAGGACAGAAAAAACATGGATATACTCAGGTGTCACTGTTTTGAGAAAGGCAAATACAAAATACCAGTCAGACTATGAGAAATATTAGGTAAGATGTTAATTCACAATCCAACATTAAAATAGGAAAAAATTTAAAAAGGAACAATTGACAAGTATGTGATTGGATATGGAAAAAAAAAATAAGGATGTATGATACGGAAATTGCAGGATAAGGAGTCTATTATCTGTTCAACAGGGGGATGGGGGACCACAATCTGTTCAACTTAATTCTCAGAGAGAGCAGGAAACTTATGAACATGTGCATATTCTAAAACATTGACATACACTTCAACAAAACAAGAATGAAATACAGTCTTTTTATTATTTATTTGCAGCTGTGAGATCATAATTTTTCAACATAACTCATCAAATAAACTGACAAAATATAACGCAAAAGTTAGGTGCATTGCTGCATAGAGTGACTTGATATCCACAAATCTCTTGTTTAAAATAACTCGAGTCCCTGAGAGTCATCACGGGAGCTTAGGCTGCATTCGCCTTATATTACTCTGTTCATGTCTGACTAAGTTACTTGAAAAATAATAGTAACACAAAATCATCCAATTACAAAAAATAACACGTAGATTTAAGGAGTAGAGAGAATAATTTCATGGAAGTATCGTATTCATGTTAAAACAGAAATTTCCTCAACTACACTATGCAGATGTTGCAACGTGCCGTTGGCATTAAGCAATGAAGAGTAGAAGAAACATAGGAAGAAGATTTTTTACATTAAACAAAGGAAAAAGATTTTAATTACCCACAACATCTAATAAATGCAGTACCCTACACGAATTTCCTATCAAGATGTCAACATAAGAACATTTTGAAAAGTTCTTGTTTCGCACCTGTAAACACCCTAAAAAATTGTTTTAACACAGGAAATATCATGAAAGGCTCACGCGAAGACTGCCTTATAAAATTGCTTACAGAATAAATGAATATATCCGGCAAAATTATTAAATGATAGCACTCGCCATATAGAATCAACCATCAAGGGACCATGCAATACAAATAGCAAACTTCAGTTATGGACTCAGTGATGTTAACTGAATGTAACAAGCACGTATTCAAACAAGTGATACACAAATAAAAGTAAAGATTTATTTCTCTCTATACATTGTGAGAGATCAGGAGGCAGGAAAAAATAGATGACAGAAACAAAAGGAGAACAGGAAATGGAGAAAAAAAAATCAGCCATTGTGGTACCATTTGAAGCCCCGGGAATTACATCATCAACACCCAAAAATTATATAAATACAACGAAATACTACACTATACTTAGCAAAATAATCCTCATAAAAATCTGATGAGACAACCAAGAACCCAATGCTAACCTTGCATCAATCCCTTCTTGTCAGAGAAAACTCGACCTAAAATTTTTTCATTCTTCAACTCTGAGAAATTTCTCTCTTTCTTCTTTTTTTTTGGGGGGGGGGGACACTGGAGACCGGAACCCAGTGGGTGTTAGTCAACCCAGGACCAAACACGATTATAATATCTTCTTAGCCATCTTCAATAAATCTTTCAACAAAACATCAAAGTAATGTACCTTGAAGCTCATAAAAATAATGTACCTTGAAGCTCATAACTGATTTACCAAACACAAATTAATTTTCTAATTTTATTTTATGTATATGTACATTTATTGTCAAAGAAATAAACAAATTAGCAATAGCTACGATCAATAGTAAGAAACAAATAAAGATTTTTTTTTTTTAGGGGGGGGGGGGGTTGGAGAAAGAGGCGGCAGAAAAATATAGAGAAGAAAGTTTAGGGGGTACAGGAAAATAACAAAGGAAAGAAGACCAAAGTCCAAGGGGTGAGTGTTAACTGAGATGGTAGGGTTAACAGGAACAAGAAGGAACACAAGCAAAGAAATTGAGAACATAGTGCATTATGCAGAAGATGAAGAATGGAGATAAAAATATAGGTAGAACAGAAAAAATGAGAGGAGATGGGGAGCAAGACTCTTATACAATCTTCAATTTCTGTTCATTCTCCAAGCACCCATCCATTCATCCTTTAACAAGCCAACTTACAGGCTTTGCAAAATCCTAATGGCAAGTCATTACCATAAAAATTATCCTTGCCCACATTATAGTAACAACTTAAACACCAAGATTTAATCATTAAAACCACACAAAATCTTTATTTAAAAAAAAAAAAAAAAAGAAAAAAACACCACCACTACATTTATAGAGATTCACAACATTTTACAAGGAACTTGATGTGAATCTTGTATCACCTCGGCAGCATCCCTCTGGTACGGATACCGGGTGTGAGGATAAATAACTGTTGGGCACAGCTAAATTTTTTATTTTTCACACTCTTCTCACATCTACTCGGAGCAAGTAGTGTTGATATGGTATCATAAAAGCATTTTTACACATAAAATTGGAGTCCATGTATTGTTTCATAGTAAGTACTAAGGCAGCATATTTCATTAGTTGCACATCCGATTAGATTTGCAACACAAATCCCATATCCAACATACCATAATACAAGTGCCCAACAAGTAATTAAGTACTTGGCAAATTTGGAAGAGTTCATGTAACAGACAAAAATAAAGAGAGCAATAAAATGAAGCGAGAAAGAGATCCACAAATGGTACCATTGCTGAAAAGGTTATTTTTGTAACAAGAAGATCCAATAATTTGAGTATGCTTCTCGAATGACCAAAATCAAAATTTATTAAGCAGATGCCCATTTAATTATTGGAAAAAAAGGGAAAACTCTTTAACCCAAAAAATGGTACTACAAAATGTTAATAAGCAAGAAATTCATGTTTTGGAAAGTCAACTCCAAAACATGGCAGTAAAAATTTTTCCTATTTATTTCATTAACATTTTGCTTAGGAGGAAGTGCGTCATATATAATGGAAGAAAATCTATTGAAGCAAGTTTTTCTTAGTCAAAGACCAAAATGCTCCTAAAATGGTATTTTTACACAATTAATTTGAGGAATAAAAACTCATATTTCAACGAATGTCAAATTGTTTACCAAAAATTGCTCTTACATTTACAAATGCCTCTATAAATTCTCCTAATGTCATCCACAAAAACTGACTCCACAAATACCACATCTCAAGGCATGACTCAACATGTTCTTCCCCGGGGAAATCTTTAGAATTATCAGTACAAATCTGAATCAGCCTACTTTTTAGGTAACCTTGAACCTAAATATTTAAATCTTAATGAGGTGAGAGCAAAAATTCCACTTTCCAAGATAGCTACCTGACAAGATGGTCAATATTCTTTAGGTGATACACATGAAACCAACAAAATGAAGTATAGTTCCAAAAGAGACACGGTACAGGACAAGATCGGTATCACAAAAGTACATAGTTACTGACAAAATGGAAAACTTCCTATAATAGTCTTCCATAATAAGCTTCCAATTTACCACCACCATCATGTCCGACTGACATCAATTTTCAATTTTCCTTTTATGTTGTTGTAGAGTGAAATATTAGTAAATTCATGGGCACACTTGCCAATATATTTTAGCAAAATCAATTCAGATCATAGTTGTTAAAGTCCCAATCTGGATCATATGATACTACAATTTTATGACCCATTTTAGGTAAATCGATCCCAATCTTATTAAACATATGTAGCATCTTACGATCCAGCTATAGTATATGGGATTGTAGAATCTCAATCCTACCCTATCCAACCCAAACTTTATACTTTCTCTAACTTTATGTTTTTTATTATTTTTACATTTATAATGTATATTGCCTAAATCATTTTAAAATAAGTCATATTGAACCAAAAATGCTAAAACAATATAAATTGAAGCAATATACATTATAACATTTCATAAAAACTAGGGAGTTCAAAGAATATATATGCAATTCAAATATCTTTGTCTCTAACATTGATCCATCATAGTTTCTAAATAGACAGCCCCGCACAATCTCTCCTTACTCTTTCCTTGCATGGTAAATCATTATAATTTTTTTTGTTTCATTTTATCAAATTAAATAGCTTAATTTTCATTTTTTTTTAACATTTTGGCCCTTATTTCTTCTTCTTCTTCTCAATTTTTTAAAAATTAATTGTTAAACTACAAAAACTCCCATTCAGCATTTCTTTTTTTATTATCCTTTTAACCTATTTTTTCCCTACTATTACTACTTTAGACTGTAAAATATTTTATTTTTATTTTTTTTGATAAATGAAAGAATTTTATTAAAGTACAAAAAAACAAGCATTAAGAGTGCCGTATACTACCAAGGCCCTCCACTCAATAGAGCGAACTGTCCACAAAACTTACAAAAGATCCAATGTATAGCTCTATACCCCTTTGACCCACTTATACAACTGAGACTAAAAGGCACTCTAACTTCATATAAAGACAGTTCCATTCCCTGAAGAACTCTTCTGATTTCTCTTTCTCCACACTACCCAAACTGGACAAAAAATAGCTATCTACCAAGCTTTCCTAAACTACTTTGTCAGCCTTGTGCCCCATCAACAACAAAATAGACCCTGCACCTTTTTAGGGAAGACCCACTACACATCGAAGCTGGATAGTAGCGGATTCCACATCTCCTTGGCCCACTCACAATGGATAAACACACGATTAATTGATTTCCTCGTTCTTGCGTAGGCTACACCTATTAACCAGAGCGAAGCCTGTCTGGAACTCATCTTCTCCATCTCTCTTTTTTAATGAAATGCAAAACTTCTATCTTTGAACTTCTTTTCATATATGTTTATTCTTATACAGCGTATAATTCTTTCCAATAACTTTTACCTTTTTTGCAGCATTTAATAAATTATATCCTTATGAAAACTCATGCATGCTCAGTGTATAATTCTTTTGAAGAACTTTTATTTATTTATTTTATTAATTTTTTTTTTTTTTTGGGGCATCCTTTAATAAATTATATTCTTACGAAAACTCTTATGCATGTTTCCTCTTTTTGGCAGGAACTTATGATCCTCAGTCTGTTTTTAAGTTGAGTTGGCAAAGTGATATTAGCTCATAGTTTAGGGAGTGATTTAGTAACAAGGCCAAAAAAATTTCATCTTGCACAATGGAAATTTAACACAATTTAGGGGGTGATCTAGTAATTAAGCCAAAATACTTTGCATCTTGCACGACGGAATTTCAGCACTTTTTCAATCATCTACTTGGACTTAATTATAGGATCACCTGATATCACTTTACTCCAAAATTAAAAGAACTTTCCACAATGAACCCCTAAATTATCAATTTCTAACAATATGCCCCTTTCCCATACTAATAGTCGTGAATTTAACAAAATTTATTTGAATGATGGGCACACAAGGTATAAGAGAAAAATATTAGGGACTAAAATGCTCTTACATAAACTTCTATAAACCAAAGATCATGCTATAAACTGTTAATTAGCAAAAATATCATGAGTTTTGCTAAAATTATGGAACTAAAATGCCCTTGAATTTTATATGATTGCTATTTTATCATAATAAA